>CM069449.1:44217837-44338100 GCA_035610835.1 Ophiura sarsii | reverse complement strand
CAAATAGGTTTTAACAAAAAAGTGTGTTTTGATACATAGTTCGGGAGAAATCTGATAACGTAATAAACATCCTTAACAAGGTCGCATGCTTGCAGCATTTTGATTTATTCTCAAGGTCAGACATGCTGCTAACGAATTTTGAATTTTTTTTCTTTTCAAATACCAATGTTCTTTTAGATTCAGAATATGTACATTTAAATGTTTTAAATGGCAATTTTGAACAACTTTGATATTCTATATATCGCAGGTAACGTAATAAACATCATATCTCGGACAGAATATATTAAATTGAAACAGGTTAACATCGTAAAAAATGTGCATTTTTTTCCTAACCATGGAATATCGCTATATGTTCCCTACAAATTAGGACACGTTTTGTAGAAAGTGTTGTACTTTTCGTATTGTAATTAATAAAGGCAACATTTACTTTTATGCCGCGGACATGGAAATTTCGTTAATTTTGGGGTATATGAGCGCGTTTTTTTAGTGAAAACACGATCAGAAGTATAGCAAAGTATATATGTCCAAATAGAAAACATCGAGATCTATCCAGAAAATAAGTTTTTCAAGCAAGAAAACATTGTATAAAACGGTATTGGACCAAAGACATCATAAAGTTCATTTTGCACTGTTTTCATGAGAGTTAACCTTACACCTATAAGGATTAAGAAAAATCAGCCCTCTATGTACAAGACAGTATCCCCCTGCAATACGCGTGATACATAACGCGAACCATATTTGCATAGAGGGCGTTTTTCAATAAATAGCGATGATATTGTTTTAATCAAGTGTTGCTGTGTTTTTGCTAGTAGAAACAACAGTAATGGCCATTTTAATGTTCATCTTGAATTATGAAGTAAATTTTTAAACATTTAAAATTTTCAACACCACTTAATGTGCCTTTAACTAATGTTTGATCCCAATCATCGCTTGTTGTTATCAGTGGCCTAATTTATTTCATTGGTAGGAAATGCCAATAAATCATTCGGAGTCATTACAAGATAATTAGACCAACTTCCAGATCACGGATACTTTACAAGCCCCTGGGAAGGGGGGGGGGGGGGGGGTGCTGCAGCACCCCCCCTTTTTTGAGGGACCCCTAAGATGTTAAGATTTTTGAAAAAAATATACATTGTCAGTCCAATAATAAATTAGAGATGAACACACACCCCTTACATTTAATATGACCAAAGTCATGTATTTCTCACCTCTGACAGTGAGGACGGTGTGTATGGGGGGGGGGGGGGGGGGGGTGTTAATAATTCGTGCATGCTCCTATATGGACCCTTTCCCTTAGAAAACAATTTTCCGAAAAAAGACAACACAATTTGTTAAATGTTCAATCATGATATTAATATTGGACCAAACAGTAATGTTTAAGATAGCAAAATTCACCCGCCCCCCCCCCCCCCCCCCCCATGCATTCCCTAAGATTTTTGAAAACATATACAGTGTCAATCCAATAATAAGTTCAAGAGCTGGAGCCTGGAGGGAAGGGAAGGGTATAACTGGTATAAAACGGGTATTACACACCAATTTGATATACCAAAGTCAAGTATTTCTCACCTCTGAGTGGGGGGTGGGGGGGGGGGGTGTGATGGGTGGGGGGAGGGGGGGGGGGCAGTAATTCGTACATGCTCCTATATGAACCCTTTCCCCTTGAAAACCATTTTCAAATGACAACACAAATCCGTTAAAATGGTCGATTATGATATGATATTGATATTATGGACCACACAGCAGTACTGCCACACAGTGATGTTTAAGCTAGCAAAATCTTGCAAAAATCACTAAGATTTTAAGATGTTTGAAAAAATATAGCGTCAGTCCAATATTTGTTTAAAAAAATGATTTTTTATTTGCGCGCTTCGCGCGTATTAGTTTCAATGTTAATTATTCAAGCATAACAATATGGTTTCAGCAACGTTTTCTGAACCATTTGTAGTTTAATAAAATGGAGATTTTTGCGCGTATTGGTTTTAATGTTAATTATTTAAGCATAACAAGATGGCTTCAGGAACATTTTAGATGAAAAAACGGGATTTTTTGCACGCTTCAAACATATTAGTTTCAATGTTTTATTATTCAAGCATAACAAGATGGCTTCAGGAAAGTTTTCTGGACCATTTTATTTAAAAAACTCGACATTCAATATTTAACTATTCAAGCATAACAAGATGGCTTCAAGAACTTTTCTGGACCATTTTAGTTAGAAAAACTGCAAATATTTGCGCGCTTCGCGCATAATTATGTTCAATATTTCATTATTCTGTTGTGACGCCGTATTACTATCTATTCTGGATATTTCAATTCCTTTCATTTAGGCCACGATTGACTGGAACTAGCAACACCGTCGGCCGTGTCGAAAACCGATTTCGATAACTGGCTCCGCTAACACTGACTAGTTCCTGCCGACGCATCACGCTGAGAAAGTCATGTTTAATTTACTCTAGTCAAGATTATTTCCACGTGCGGGTTTCTGCGGCGTCGTTGTTCTACTTAAAATAATACTATCGTCCGCATTTATGTCAGACAATATAACACGGGTACGGTCTAAAAACAATACCTTTATTCTCTAACTCATGTGGCCAGTGGGCTTGCCTAGGAAGATATATATCTCTCTCCCCTTCTTTCTCACCTTCTTTCTTTCTTCTTATTTCTTTGTTTGTTTGTTTGTTTATTTATTTATTTTATATGGTGCTGATTTATCCTACTTTTTAAACTTTGCTGCACTTCCCCTTCATTTTTGGAGTGACTTGCGATATATTGGGATAGTATTGTACTTTACACCAAGGCATGCCTTTGAGCCCTTTTCCTCTGGATGGATGAAATGAACCACGTTGGGACATAACACCAGACTTGAGACAGTAGCCTATAAACTCACTTACACAGAACGAAGTGATCCTCAACATGATAGGTGGGGGTGTGTGGACGCTATAGGAGCAAAAGACGCTATAGGAGTAGCACAGACGTGTGTTCTATGATTTTCGCGCGTTGCATCTTTAGCGCTCAAAAACAAAGCCACCGTAAATATTTTGGCTTTAAAACCTTATCAGACCGGACGGCAATTATTTTTTTCGTACATGAGTTGAGTAAAATCAGTTGATTTGTGTAAACAAATCATTTTATTCCGTATTAAAAACGGAATAAAGTGAATTTCACTCAAATCATGTACGAAAAAAAAATCGCGACCGGGCGTTACTAATGTAGAATGCTTTAGCACTTGTTTTGTAATTCACTTTTACATACTTATGCATACCACTATCTTCATTAATTCATAATAATAATTATGAATTGAAAAAAGAAATAATGAAATTTCATATATTATTATACACCACCCCATGAATTATAACTTTATAATTTATTCTAAGATAACGCTGTATAAAATCTGACATGTTAGCACATTAGCAGCATAGACAACGATATTGGACTATTGATGAGAAAGAAATAAGATTCTCCTTCCAGAGTAGTAGAATCATTAACCAGTAACATATGGTTAACTCTCATGAAAACAGTGCAAAATGAACTTTTTGATGTCTTTGGTCCAATACCGTTTTATACAATGTTTTCTTGCTTGAAAAACTTATTTTCTGGATAGATCTCGATGTTTTCTATTTGGACATAATATGCTTTGCTATACTTCTGATCGTGTCGTGACGCCCCCCCCCCCCCTAAAAATGGGGCGCTTTGTTCAATGTTTAATTATTTAAGCTTAACAACGTAGTTTCAGGAACGTTGTCTGGACCAGTTTTAAGATAAAAACAAGACGTTTTTGCACGCTTCGCGTGAATTAGTTTCATTGTTTAATTATTCAAGCTTAACAATATTGTTTTTTAGGAACGTTGTCTGGACCATTTTAATGAAAAAACTAGAAGTTTTTGCACGCTTCGCGCGTTCAATGTTTATTATTCAAGCTTAACAACATGGTTTTAGGAACGTTTTCTGGACCATTTTAATGGAAAAAAACTAGACGTTTTAATTATTCAAGCTTATAAACAACATAGTTTCAGGAGCGTTGTCTGGACCATTTTAGTTAGAAAACCAGTGTATAGCCATTTTTTGCGCGCTTCCCGCGAATTTTTGTTCAATGATTATTATTCAAGCTTAGTAACAACATGTTTCAGGAACGTTTTCCGGACCATTTTAGTTAGAAAACTAGACAATTTTGCGCGCTTCGAGCGAATTAGTTTCATTGTTTTATTATTCAAGCTTAAACAAGATGGCTTCAGGAATGTTTTTCTGGACTTTTTTGTGTTAAAATTGCCAATCTGTGCGAGCTTGGTTTCAAGGTTTAATTATTCATGCTTGTATAACATTGCCAATTTGTGCTCGCTTCGCGCGAATTATGTTCAATGTTTAATTATTCAAGTTTAACAAGATGGTTTCAGGAACGTTTTTAGGGTTTTTGTAAATAGCTAATTTTCAGGAATAATTTTTCAGGAATGTCACATGTCAAATAGGCCTAGATAT
This sequence comes from Ophiura sarsii, assembly GCA_035610835.1. Lineage (NCBI taxonomy): Eukaryota > Metazoa > Echinodermata > Ophiuroidea > Amphilepidida > Ophiuridae > Ophiura > Ophiura sarsii. The sequence goes on along the minus strand of CM069449.1, from coordinate 44,333,630 downwards.
GAAACTTGGGGTCAGTCAAGCGTGACAAACTTCTTTTACTTTATGATGAAAACAAATTACATTTTGTCAAAAGGGTAAAACTGCCATGTCTTCTGCACAAAAGTGTATTTTCAGTTTGATAAGTCCATGCGCAATGTTACAATGTATTCATGATGAGCTAAAATCAAAATACTAATGGAAGGTTTATATGTCAAGGATGAAGAAAAAACAACTGATAATTCATTGATTTTCATACGAAAAATGAATGAACTTTGGGCATCGATGGGTATAGTAGTAATCATTTTGGGACAGCCTGTGCGTATAATAGTGAGTACAGGGTGTCCCAAAAGTTTCGAAACCATTTAAAGATTTGTAACTCGCAATACCATAACATTGTTTGATTTGCTGAACGCCCTGTTATAAAGTCACCGTTTATTTAAAATCCTTGACATTATTCAGCTCATTATACAATGCTATACAGTTGGGGGAACTTTCGTCTGTATTTTAGCAACACAGATAGCTGTTATTGTATGTTTGGTACCAAAATAAATCTACAAGTCTTCTCTATCCAAAGACACTTCTCTAGGAGCGCATTTTTTTGTTTGTTCATAAAACTGTTTAGTTTATAAAATGTTGACCAAAAAGTGTCAACAAATTGATTGTTTTAACCTCAAAAATTCAAATAAAATTGCGCTCCTAGAGAAATGTCTGTAGATGCTTTTAGTGTAATGTCGGCATTTTTACCAAAAACTGATTTTGTTACGGTGTCCGGAAAAAATTGGTCAATATTGTACAATTTTTTTAGTGACATTGATGGATTCTCTGACTCATTTCCTTTCCAATAATGTATACTTTTATAAACATCACATTAATAGTTCAACAGTTTCAGCGCTTGATAAACTTCATGTCGAAAGGGATAACACCCATAGGCCTATCCATCTCTTCTGAGCGAGGATTGTCTTATAACCAATTGTTGCGCGCTTTGAGCGAATTAGTTTCGGTCTTATTATTCAAAAGATGGCTTCAGGAACGTTTTTTTAGACCTTTTTATATTTACAACATTTTCCGCTCAATATGGCTTCAGAAACGTTTTTCTGGACCATTTTAAAGTGTTATACAATAACCAATTTTTGCGCGCTACGCGTGAATTAGTTTCAATATTTTATTATTCAAGCGTTACAAGATGGCTTTAGGAACTTTTTTCTAGACATTTTTATTTTATAGCCAATTCTTTTCGCGCTACACGCGAATTAGTTTAAATGTTTTATTATTCGAGCTTAATAGCGTGGCTTCAGGAACAGTGGCGTAGCCAGAGGGGGGAGGGGGGGGGGGCGGTAGGGGGCGATTGCCCCCCCCTCCCAATATTGACGTCGTGTCGGTTGAGATTGGCACTGTCGGTTCATTTGACCGAGGAATCATGGATTTATGATTGTCAAAAGTACACATATGAAAATTTTTCGCGCGCTTAACAGTCGTCTAAATGCAATATTCGTTGGTACAAGCTTGTTTACAGCCAAAATGTACCTTAATCGTGCCAAAAATAGGTGTAAAGTCAAAAAATTTCACTCAAAACAATCTTGTCGCTTCATTTTCACTTCTCGCCCCCCCCCCCCCCCCCCCCCCCACCCCCCAATATGAATAACCTGGCTACGTCACTGTTCAGGAACGTTTTTCTGGACCATTTTAGTGTTACAATAGCCAGTTTACGCGCGAAGTATTTTCAATGTCTTATTATTCAAGCCAGGATGGGTTCAGGAACGTTTTTCAGGACATTTTTATTTTTACAATAGCCAAATTGATAGCGCTATGCGCGAATTATTTTCAAAGTTTTATTAATCAAGATTAATAGGATGGCTTCAGAAAGGTTTCTGTGGACCTTTGCGCGATGGCCATGTTGTTATATACAATTTTGAAACCTACTTCGCGCGGAACGTTTTTCGGGACCAATTCAGTTAAAAACTGAAACCGTCTCACATAACCCCTGCCGCAAAAACGTGCTCGCTCGCGCCGCTTACCTAATGATTAAAGGGGCACTAAGAGATGTGTTGGAGACTGCGCCCTCCATTATGATAAAAACTGGGATTAGTATATTTTTATAATTGTATTACATGTATGAACTTACACATATATAAGGATTAAGAAAAATCAGCCCTCTTTGTACAAGAAAACGTCGATTCAAAAATGCTCGTACAGCCGCGACGAGCATTGTACGTCCGACAGTATTCCCCTGCAGTATGCGTGATACATAACGCGAACCACGCGAAACATTGTCTCAATGCCGCAATGCATATTAAAATGTTAAAAACAAGCACATTTCCAATGCGCAAACGCACCTGTAATACAGGATGTATCATAAAAAGACACTCCTATAAATAGGAGTGGGCTATAGAGGGTCATAGTTTCAGATCACGCTTGCTACATGATTTTTGATGACTTTATACGTACTGACAACATTTTCACAAAAAAAATTGAATTAAATGCAAAATCCAGGGTGCCCCGGCCAAAAAACCACAAAAAGTCGGCCATTATGGAAAAACAGTATTTTGATCATAAATCAATCATTTTTGGTCCAATCAATTTGATTTTGGTGGCAATACCCATGTTTGTTGGGACATGGAATAATCTTATACAACTTTTATCGCATGACGATGTTTCGTTTTCCTGAAAATGGCATTTTTAGTGAAAATAGCCCTGTGAGGGCGCTGTTTAAAAAAATACCTTTCGCATCGAAGCATCTCAAATTTTAATGTTGAAATATGATAGGAGTTACATTTTAGGCATTTCCTGAAAATCTGAGTAAAATACCATTTGTTGTTTTGAAGCTGAGACGAATATACCTGAAGGGATAAGAAGCTCTATTCATTCCTGTTATGTGCAGCGGTGCAAGTCTAACACGGTATTGTTACGCTTGATGCCAATCGATCATCACCATTCAGTTTAATTTGTAGCACGACCTCATTATGTGAGTTACCGCGCTATTTCAAATTTAGTGTTATCCACACGTGTGTTACGATCTTCTTAACAACCTGAATACCATGTAGTATCGGACGGTCACCGACATACAGACTGTGATAGATTTCTAAAATGATTACGCATTTATATTGCTAGAATTATGACATTTCATGAGAAGTATGCCAATTAAAACCTACTAGCGCCATAGTTCAATACATAAACAATGTATTATGATATTCAAAGTGCATGGTTTGTGTTTAGATTTAATATGAATTGAAATACAAATATTCGAATGTGGTTGAGCTGAAACACTTATCTGTTGATGTATAAAAATACCAAATTTGTTGTGTTTCAATTCACTTTAAATCTAAATTCTAGTCACTAGTAGGTTTTAATTGGCATACTTTTTCTGAAATACCATAATTGTAGCAATATAAATTGATCACAGTCTGTATGCGTAATCATAATGATCATGGTTTAAACTCAGAAGTGAGAGCAGGACAAATCGACGCATGCGTGTGCATGCGCACAACCTGTTTTGTAGGTTCTGCTTGGGTTGGTTTGAGATCAATAGGGGCCTACCGTGCACTGCCGTGCAAGACCTGGTTCGTAGAATTGAATGGCAATACACGGAGCTGCCTATCCCTTCAGGTATATTCGTCTCAGTTTTGAAGCTACACCATTTTGAACATCTTTGAATTGTCTCCATTGAAACACACACTAATGAAAGTTCGTTGACCCCTGTACTATCCTATGGAAGTGCTTTTAACGCGTTCTTGTGATTTTAAAGTGGATGCCACGGTAAAATGAAATGGGGTAACATGCTCACATCTTCAGACAATGTTTCTTGACACACTCTTAACATATTTCATGTATTCAAATTCATTTTTATTAATGCGATAGCTACTTTTTTGCAAAGCGCCCTCACAGTCCAAATTTGACCAAAATCAGCTATTACAAGAAAACGAAGGGGTTATATGAGACGAAACCAGCATAGAATGACATACTGTACCCTAAAACATGGATATTGCCACCAAAATCAAATAAATTAGACCAAAAATGACTGAGTTATGATCAAAAGTCTGTTTTTTCCAAAATGGCCGACTTTTTGTGGTTTTTTGGCCGGGGCCCCCTGGATTTTGCATTTTTTTCAATTTTTTTTTTGAATATGTTGTCAGTATGCATAAAGTCATCAAAAAACCATGTAGCAAGCGTGATCTGAAACTATGACCTAAAAATGACCCTCTATAGCCCACTCCTACTATAAAGAAAATTACTTAAAGGCATATTATGTGATCTTTTCCAGAGAGCGCCCTCTATTCATGATTTTTTTTAGAAAGTAGATTTTCTTGCAGATTTACATTTCTGATCATAAATCATAAATATATTCCAAGTTACAGAGCAATACGATTCCTAATTACCTCAAAATCATGGTTTTAGAGGGAATTTAGACTAGAGTAAAATAAGTTGTCGGACAAAAAATCGACATCCGACAGTTTATTTTCACTCTAAAACCATGATTTTGAAGTAATTAAGAATCGTATCGCCCTGTAACTTGGAATGTATGTCCGATTTATGATCAGAAATGTAAATCTGCAAGAAAATCTGCTTTTTTTTTTTTTTTCGATGTTGAGGGCGTTCCCTGGAAAGATCACATAATATACCTTTAATCATCTAAACTGTAGGTATTACTACAAAGTAGTTTAGCACTATGTCTTGTATATCTGGTAGTTAAATGTGAGCAATATCTATTTCTTGGTCAATTTTTTCCCAATACTGCTCAAAGTTGACTATGAGATATTTTAGACATAGCTTTATAATATATAACCAGGGATACTAGTATTAATGTTGGTATAGGATTAGGAAACTCCTATGCTGCGCATATGTAAATAACGGGTCACGTTTTATGATTATGGTAATGAGCTCAGAGAGCAGTGTCGTCAAGACGTCATAAATACAACAGCGCCACTTTATGATAACACACAGAAAAAAGGTCGCATCAACGAAAATATGCAAGGAATGTATGTAGACTTGCATCAAGGCCGTCAGACACAATCAACGACGTTATGGTGTAACGCGAGAAAATGAATTCAAATGTATTAAACAAACAATGAAACGTGAAGTATCATATTTAAAAAAGGCTTGTAAAATCCGTCCAGCGCGTAAGTTTTATCATAATTTTCAAAACTGTACAATTTTTCCAACAATTCTGTGTAAACTTCAATTGAGTCTATACCTATAAGCGGACGACAATCAGCGTAATTAAGATATGATCACACACAAGTTTAAGTTCCCGGATAAAGTAGCTTAAAATCGGCCATTTGAATTTCACACCCCTGATATAAAAACATTAGATAAATGGTGATTTGTCATCAGGTAGGCTATGGTTAATTTAAATCAAAAAGTGTTGCATTTTTTTTATGATACACCCTGTATTCAAATTTGTTTTCTCTTTCATTATTAGATAGTAAAATGATACACATACCATAAATGGACACCGTGGGTCATTGTAACAATACTGCTTCAGATTGTTAATATATTATTCATCATTATTATATCATGTCTGGAATACTTTGTTATTATAACTGTAGTTTCCCCCTGGGATTCACCTTTATGCAAATGTGGCTATCATGATCAAGTGTGGACTATCAGAATGGAGCCTAAACGTTTTTTGTTTACATCTTTAACCCGAGAGATAAGTTCATGAATATAAACATCCCCTTGCTGTGAGTGCACACCAGTGGCGTACCCAGGGGGTCCAGTGCCCCCCCCCCCTGGAATAACCCCGTCGGTACACACGAGCTCCCATCGGTACATTTGTGATTTTGACCATGCGATTTTGTTTGCCGGTGTATAGGACAACGTCATCCTTATCTCCCCCACTTATCAAGATTTCTGCTGACGGGGAAAATTTTTTTTTTGTCGGTTCATCATGCCTTTCGTCGATACAAATATGTTGTGCCCCCTTGCCCCCCCCCCCCCCCCCAGTTTCCAAAAGCTGGGTACGCCACTGGTGCACACCAACGTTCATGAAAAAATAATAACCTTTAAAGAGAACAATAGCCACCTTTGTATACAAGTGAACGCCTTGGAGTTCGCTTGTGTCCACTGGTTGCCAAATTGAGATCAATATGACCTATGACAAGACGTTTAAACGTGGTTATTACAATTTTCAATGGGTATAATATAGGTGCCAATTGTCCTTTGTCATACAAACAGTCAAACACCTTCACGCATTCTGATCGTTAGACTTCCACTTCCACTTTTCGCACTTGGTACCAATCACCTGGCTATCGATTACACATCAACTAATAATTTGTTCCATTGATTCATGTCATGCCCATCCAACTCAGGCATTAATTTTCAACTGATTGAAATGTAATCTTCAGTTAAATATTTGTTTCGGAATCTATGGAAATTCTTTACAAATATCGGGAGGTTTTATCACTTATTTGATTGATTCTTTCATCAGTATACTAATTAATACCTCGTCCCTTTTCTGAAACAGTTGAAGAATTGAATTGATCTTTATACACAGATCACTGTCCGAGACATCCACCATCGTGTCAAGTAGCCGAGATTATAACGATATGAGTGGTGCTTATTGTATCCATCAATGGGATGTTTAACCATGTTTGAACGTCTTATGACATATGATAGTGCTTGTGATTGTTGACTTGGGTTCACAAATTCAATTGAATTTATTTAACAGTGTCACCTTGCATTGCATGCACATGTATCATTATTAAAATGTTTGTCACAGTATATGGCATGGCATTCCTCACGATCATATTGTTTTCACAATCATAAGATCATGATGTATATATCATGCTCTCCTAATGATTGTCACATGGTAATCACATGACCATCACATGGCCTTTGCATGACCAAGACCATCACATGGTAATCACATGGCAATCACATGGCCTTTTGCATAACCAAGACCAGACCATCACATGGTAATCACATATGACCATCACATAGTAATCACATGACTATCACATAGTATTCACTTGGTATTTATTTGATATTAGTCTCCACAATCATTTGATCATCACATGCTCTTCCACAGGAGGCCTTCACATCCTCATTACAAGTCCGTCACATGCTCATCACATGGGCTTCGCATGGTTATCACATGGCCTTCACATGATAGAACACTGTTCTGGATTTGGCATTCCTGGCATCCCTGGCATCCCTGGCATTCCGGGCATTCCTGGCATCATTCCAGGTATCATCCCTGGTATACTAGGGTTTCCTTCAGCATCAAGTCCCTGAAATGTTCAAAAAGATAGAGATAGTTACAAAATACAATCAACTAGTATACTTAACACAAAATGTGTCTGACAAATCGGTACCAATAATCTGAGATACCGTATTAGCCCTATTAAAGTTGTTCCTATGGCTAATTTTTTATTTGATATTTTAATAGAGCTTGCTGAGCTCCACAATAATCTGAAATTTGAGATTGATCGGAGCTACGGTTTTCTAGATATGACAATTTTATTGTCAAAAATGAAGCAAAATTGAAGCGTTCATTTCTTTTGTTTCTTATTGTTTTTTTGACCCCCTAGCTGGCCTAGCAAAATAAATAACCTATGCAAAAATGTTTAATTAATTTTTACAAGAAAAGTATAAATGCTACAAAGCTGAAATTTTGGGAGCTTGTTAATTATAGTTTTTAGAAAGTTTCCTGTGATGCGGGAGGCTGTAAGACATTCTGCATAATTAATTATACTTAATTGTAAAAAACAACAACAATTAAAAAAATTAGGCTAATTAATGCACTTAATTAATTTGTTGAAGTTCATGCACTTTACTAAATGTAATGCCACTTGGTTTTATATGTTGGCTATACAACTCTCCTTAATTTCTGTGCTGCGGGAATCTAATGGAGTTTTCAATAAATAATTAGGGCAACAACAAAATTCTAAATTTTTATAGACATTTTACCTAGGGAGTCAAAAAAACAATATAAAACAAAAGAAAATAGACTGCCCTCTGTTGGCCGAAAAACAATACAAACCAAAAGAATTCAAAATGGATTTTTGAAAATAAAATTGTCATATCTAGAAAACCGTAGCTCCGATCAATCTCAAATTTCAGATTATTGTGGAGCTCAGCAAGCTCTACTAAAATATCAAATAAAAAATTAGCCATAGGAACAACCTTAAGCGTCCAAGTGCACTAGCGGAAAACCATGTGCGATCGAAAAGTAAACTGTTTTAAAATTTGGGGGGAAATCAACATTGCGGCGGTCGCAGTGGTCTCAATGTGGCCACATTACATGACGTCAATGTTCCGGTTCCGACAAGCTTCAAGTGCCCTTCCGAAAACTTCGTTTATTCTTGGTAGTTTTGAGCATGCGCGATGTTGTATTTAAGCCATGAATAAATTAAAAAAATGGCGGCTTGCATCGGGGAGAGCGGGCGGCGGCGGCGATCGAACCATGCAGGCTTACTGGTACTGCTTTACTGAAGGACGCCGGGGCAAAAAATGTTGTTGTACAGTGCTACGGTAATTGAAAAGGTGGGCGCTTATTAGGGATTTTTTGTTGGTAGTCATTGAGAAAAACAGGGGTGGGCGCTTAATAGGGATAATACGGTACATTAAGTGCACAAATCCCTGCGCCATCATTTGACACCCCTTCATAACAATTGAGTGGATACTTTCAATGTTCTGTTGGTTTAAGTGACAAGACACAGTGAAAAGATGTTTTGTTTTTTCTATAGGATATCATTGCTTGTAGTGTACGTGCTACACAGCATCAATGTGTGTATAATGAATCACAACTAATCATACATCCATGCCTGACTGCTTTTTGATTTGTACCATACAAATCAATGATATCCCATACAAAAATCAATGGCTTCCAATTCCTACTTTTTTCCCCGTCGGTGTTGTGTCACTAAGGGCGTGTTATCACTGTGCGAATGTGGACTCATACCTAGGTGCGAGTCTACATGTACATGCATAACATTGATGTTGCGTTCTTATTGTGCGATAAAATACATCAAAATACCTATGTGGTATCGAGTCCACTTACCCGGATGTTACTTGTTTACAAGTTTAGGCGAGTGCGCCGTGCATACTTACTGCGTAAATACCATGCGTGCATGACATTTGGCCACATGAAATTGCATTTCGAAGCGCTCGACTGTCGGCGGCACAGTCAGACGCAGCGAAACATGCTTGTTATTTGTGGAACAAGTGGTACGAGTCCACATACGATAAGTTAAACGCGATAAGTTAAAAAGCGATTTTGATACCATGTCCTAGGTGCGAGACTACCTCTTCGAGTAGGATTCGACCCTACATCGTGTAGGGTCGAAACCCCTTATTGCGCGTTCCCACTAGGCTTGGAAGTAGACTCGATGTAGCATCGAGTTCACGCCCTGGTATCAAACAGGCACAGTGGGAACGCGCCCTTAGACACCATAACTATAAAAGTATCCACTCAATTTTTACGAATGAGGTATCAAATTACGGGCCAGTTCTGTTTATCCGCCCTTTACTGTTTAAACCATGAGAGATCTGCCCCATTTGCTCATTTAATGTAAATTTTTGATTTTTGTATCGTTGAAATGAATGGAAAACAGTGTACTGTTGAAATGAATGGGAAATGGTAAAATGATAGCTTTCAAATATATGCTTTCTACCGAAGATAGCATTCATATACATGCTATGTACGTACTGAAGATAGCATTCATATCTTTAACATTTTTGATACCGATTATAAATTATGAAATTATAGTTCACGTTATAAGCATGTGGTCAGACTCGGGAATCTTTACATGTTATGACGGCTTTAAAAAAAAAATGTTTGCAATTATAAATTCAATGTTTCAGTATAGTTTGTGAAAGTCATTTGTGTCGTAAAGTAATGCCGGTTAACCACACATATTAAACTATTTGCATAAATCACCAAAATGTCATTCATCAATGACAAGCAAAATTAAGCTTTGCATTGTATAACAAACTGGTGTATGGGTATTCGATGCAATTCTGCTGGAATATATCTACAGGTACAAAACAACATAGTTGAAACTATTATTAACATTTCACAAGTCTGTTTGAACCTTAAAGGTAGATGTTCCAATTTTCAACTTGAAGTTTTCTATTCTACATGAAAGGTAAATGATAGCTTTCAAATATATGCTTTCTACCGAAGATAGCATTCATATACATGCTATGTACGTACTGAAGATAGCATTCATATCTTTAACATTTTTGATACAGATTATAAATTATGAAATTATAGTTCACGTTATAAGCATGTGGTCAGACTCGGGAATCTTTACATGTTATGACGGCTTTAAAAAAAAAAATGTTTGCAATTATAAATTCAATGTTTCAGTATAGTTTGTGAAAGTCATTTGTGTCGTAAAGTAATGCCGGTTAACCACACATATTAAACTATTTGCATAAATCACCAAAATGTCATTCATCAATGACAAGCAAAATTAAGCTTTGCATTGTATAACAAACTGGTGTATGGGTATTCGATGCAATTCTGCTGGAATATATCTACAGGTACAAAACAACATAGTTGAAACTATTATTAACATTTCACAAGTCTGTTTGAACCTTAAAGGTAGATGTTCCGATTTTCAACTTGAAGTTTTCTATTCTACATGAAAGGTCATCCTTAAAAACGTTGTGTCCCAAAATTTGAGATGCATAGCTATTATGGTTCTTATTTTAGACGCACAAGATGCTGTGAACTGTACCCATTGAGTAGTACACAAACTATATCGGTGGTAACCACCATTCGCGGTAATTCAACGCTATTTCGTCGATTTCTCTGTCATTATACCAAATTAGGCCGTCAAATTTCAGTATGATTAATTAAATTGTCAAGTTATTGCATTATGTAAAAAGAAAGAGGAACAATACACTGTCTCTGTATAAATTTACCTGTTCATATACAAAATACGTTCAATCTAAATAAAATTTTGTTCATAAACGAATGTACCCATTGGTAAATATAATTTGTATCACCACATGTATATTTGAATTGTTTTTATGATGTATGTGATCTTTTCAGCGAGAGAAATGATAATAAAAAACTATAAATGAGAAAAAAGATTTCAGTATGATGATGAGAAAAATACGAGCTTTCATATGATATGAAAATCTCCGTATGTTTGAAATAATTCTGTGTTACAAAAATGTGATCGGGTCATCTACCTTTAATTAATGATGAGTTATGTTCAATTTGAGAGTCAATGTTCTACAGGCCTTAGATAACTGTGAAATTTGCAAGAAAAATAAATTATTTGGACGGAAACTTATTTAAAGTACCGTATTATCCCTATTAAGCGCCCAGGGCTCTTAGCAAAGTCATTTTGGATGGGCGCTTGCTTATTAAGTTACATGGAAACTGTCAATTGTTTCCGAATTTTGATGCACATTTTTTGTGGAAAATGTGCACAGCCCGCCAATATGTGGATCACCAACATGTTATTGATGCCGGGACTTTCGGACGCTACTTTCATGCTTTATTTTGAGCTGCGATGGCTAAAAGATGGGCGCTTATTAGGTGTTACTTTTTGGTAGTCATTGGGAAAAAGAGGGGTGGGCGCTTATAAGGGATAATACGGTATGTTAAAAATTAAAAATTGTGACTTTTCTGGGAAATGTTCACTTTATTACATTTGTTTATATTATTACCAACGCCAGTAATATTGAAGAAATCGGGGTGTCTAAACGACTTCTTCATGCTATCAACACCCAAATGCTGAGCTACTTCGGCCATATCTCACGTCGCAAGGGTAACAACCTAGAGAAGATGATCATGCAAGGCATGATTGAAGGGAAGACAAAGCAAGGCAGACCTCATTCTCGGTGACCAAATAAAATTGATTACTAGACAGACACCCACCCTCTCCGTGATTGTTACTCCTTTGCTGAAAATCATATTTTGTGGCATATATCTGTAAGGTCATGACGAGATGTCAGTCATGACAGGACTGAAATACCAACCGTACATTATTACAAATTTGTTTATTTTTACTACTCACCATATCCCCTACTATTTCTTTTGGTGGCTGACCTAAAACCTCCATCTGCAAAAGAATATGAGAATTGTTAAGATAAGGACTGCTGGGTGGATCTATTAGGCAATGAAAAACCCCTCTGTTCTACGGATCTGACTGACCCATTAGTTGTTGTTGTGAATATGAGATTATTTTTAAATTTTTAAAATGGTTAGAACATTGTTTGAAAATTCACCAACATTTTCACCAATATTTTGGAAAAAACCTAACAAAATGAAAATGCACCGCCTGAACGCCCAAAACTATGTGAGAGATCCATTCCTCCGTAGAACAGGGTTTTATTCTTCACCTTAATATACTTTATAAATTTATTTATTTTTGTAGATATAATTCTATTTTCCGAATTGGAGAAAGTAGGCTATTTGCACATTTTCGTCACTTTGCCACCGTATACACACTGTGCAATTTCTCTACTTTTAAGTCACAAGAATAACACCACTATCCTTGATAAATGGCTTGTGTCTTATTTTCTAGAGACACTTATTTGATTTTAACAGTGTAATTGAGGTCAGGTGATGGTACATGTTCTGCAGTTTATGCATACTCCTAATCCTACGGAAAAATCTCACAGGTCATGATTTGTTCTCATAAAGAGTTTAAAATTTCATGAATCAGCAATATTGGCCTAATTCATGGCATGATTATTTCGCGAATGTCAACTTTGGAGTTACATTGTGTGACTTTGCAATGCACTTCAACAATGTAGATTGGAAATATTTGCGGCATGAAATATTCGCGAGTAAGTGCTCCTCACAAAATGGAAATCTTAATGCACACAAACATGTCTGGTTCGATCATGTTTTAATTAATAATGCTACACAGAGCGTTCCATCTGACCTGAACTGACCTTTAGTGAAGAAAAAAAAATGAATTTGCTAAAAAACCCTATTACAGTCCATTCAGTATATTCATTGAATTGACACTTGCATTTTGAAATTAGGTTTTTAGCGTCTTATAGTTTTGGTGAACAAAATTTAGTAGTCCGCCATGATTCCTGGTAAACTAGGTTATACTGTAAAAGTGGTAATTTTCACGCAATTACAATTTTCGTGCTTTGCCAACTTTCAGCCACTTCGCTTGTTTTTAAATTCACGATTTGAAAGTTCATTACATAGACTTATACACAAAATAAATATGTTTGCATGTTTTTATTTTCACGGTAGCTGCTTGGCTTGGAGCGCGAAAATTAATGTAGCGCAAACATGTCCACGTTTACAGTATACAGGGCCTCTATACTGTCCTGGTTTTGTGGAAGTAGACCACATTTTTTTATTATTTTAAAAATCACATTTTAAGGCCAAACAAAAAAATAGGTTTGTCTCAAAGCTTGCGCGCGCATTGGTTTTGAAATGCCAAAAATACCGCATCAAAAATGCAGGAAATTGTCAAATCAATTTTTATTTTCCCTACACATTTTTATTTCAAGTTTTTATTAAAAATATCGGCAGATTTTCCTTTTCTCAAACTTTTACATGGCTCAGTTCTTCAAAAAACGCTGCACAATTGTTCTTTACACAACTACATCACAATATTCATTTCAAATTATAAAAAAAAACAATATCAGAAAGTGTTAACGGTTGCAAATAGTAAGAGTAAAAATTGACACACAAATAAAAAAAATGTAAAAAAAAAAAAAAAAATGGAGGACAAAAAACAGCGCGCGTCACCCGATTTTGAAGCCTTCGCAAGCTTTGAGACAAACCTTTTTTTTTTTTGGCCTAAAAGAAAAAAATGCACAACACCAACCTGTTGTATTAGATCCATAACTTTCATTGTCCTTTGTTGTTTTACATCCTGGCTATCTGAGTCAGTCTCTTCCTCGTACTCTCCACATAGCCTCTGCATTATGTCCAATTGTTTGCTATACCTGTCATAGTCACTCTGTGTAAGATCCTCTTTGTTATCTGTCAACCACTTTGGGTACTGGTAAAGGAGATAGAAGTAGATGTATTTATTCATGCCTAGAAAAGATGTTTGTTTCCCTTCAACATAGGCCACATTTCCCTAGAACATGGCAGGACTTCCCACTGTTTCATGTGTTATTGACAATTTGACAGGAGCAGAATGGCTCTCAAAATAAAAGATTTTCTAACAAGGAGGTTGCTGATGAGTAGATTTTATGAACTATGCAGCCTCATTCTTGTATACTGACTCAAGGAAGTTTTTTATCTGATTTTTGAGTTTTGTGAGTGCTGTAATTATTGAAGTATTAATCAAATTCATATAAAAGTATATATTTTTGGAAAGGAAATGGATCAGAGAATCCAAATTTCATTTTTTTGACCCAATTTGTTTTGGACAAAGCTAACAAAAATAATTTTGAGTATAAAATGCCCACATCTCTTGATGATGATGTAAAGACATTAACTTAGAAACGATTTAAAAAAACCCACCTAATCTAATATTTTTTGAAATTTTGACCAACAAGTGCCAAAAAACTGAAAAAAAATGGATAGTTCAATAATTACAGCACTCACAAAATTTAAAAAAAACCCAAAAAACTTCCTTAAGTCATGACAATTTAGTGAATTTGCAAAACACCACCTTTTACCTTAAAACTTAAAGGTAGATGTTCTGATTGCTGGCCCGATTTTCAACTTGATGTTTTCTATTTTACATGACAACTAGGTGGGGCATCGAAGGCAATTGCCTTCGATGCCTTCGATTAATTTGAGCCCTGGATCTTACAGACATAATGAGAAAAATATGGGGATTCTTCTGATATCAAAATATCATAATGTGAAGAAAAAAAATCATAGCGAAAACAAAGTGATTAATTTAGTGAATAGAGGTCCTAGCAAAATTAAAATGCTAGCCAAATTGTGTTACTTTACAGTATTTATCCAAACTAGCCCTTGCTAAAATACCAAGGAATACTACAAAAACCCTATGCAATGTGATCAAGGATAATGAGTCGGAGGTCGGTAATATCGATTTTGAGATATGCAAACAAACGAAAGAAATTCTATTGTTTTCTATCGTTTTGAAAAACCTCAGTTTGTCATGTATCATTGGCATTCATTATACGGGTCTCCCACAAAATGTAGCATTTCAAATTACCAATACAATCAAGGAGAGAACTAAAAATGTGATATTTTCTACTTCAGATTCATTTTACTTGATCGAAAAAAAATTGTTGACATTCACCACCAAGGATTGAAAAATTCCGGCTGACTGAATGTTTGCCTGAAGAATATCGTCGCCTAAGCATAAATGTGGACAACTTTTTTACCAGATTGATTTGGTTCCCCCTCTTCAAGCAACCCATATGGCCAGCCACTATACTCACCTTTCCTACTACTTCTTTCAGCGATGGATAAAGCACTTCTTTACATAATAAATTCTGCATAATACTTTGCATCATGGGTAACATGCCCGCATCGCCACCGTCTCCTCCCATGCCTCCCATGCCGCCCATATTCATTCCTTCAAACGCCCTCATGAAATCATCTGGCATACTATTTTCTTGCTGAAATGCACATAAAAACACCATAAATCACATTAATTGAAAGGGATAAAACATTATCCCTGCAAACATTTCATTGTTGGAATGCAAGAACGTCATAAGTGACATCCAGGTCATTTTGCAGGAGAAGCATTTTTGTGTTCAATTTTGTTAAGTTAAATTATAGCTTAATTATTTAACTAAAAGTGTATTAATTGCAATTTCAAGACTGGTAAAATGTCTTGAAATTATGGACTTGCCTATATTTTCATAACTAATAAATCAATTTGGCCAAACATGTCACTAAAGACGTTCTTGCATTACCACGGTGATTTGAAACCCAAAAGAACAGAATGGTCTAGGGTCAAGACGACTGGCTGAAAGACTAGAGGGGAAAATAGTTGGTTCTGATGGTTTTAGCAGAGAATATGGGGTCATGGAATATGAGTGGGAAGAATGGAAATGGATTATCCCCTTTTGTACACACGCCATTTAAAGGTAGATGTTCCGATTTTCAACTTGAAGTTTTCTATTCTACATGAAAGGTCATCCTTAAAAAAGTCGTGTTCCAAAGTTTGAGTTGCATAGCTCTAATGGTTCTTATTTTAGACGCACAAGATGCTGTGAACTGTACCCATTGAGTAGTACACAAACTATATCGGTGGTTTACCACCATTCGCGGTAATTCAACGTTATTTCATCGATTTCTCCGTAATTATACCGATTTAGGCCTTCAAATTTCAGTATGATGATGAGAAAAATACGAGCTTTCATATGATATGAAAATCTCCGTATGTTTGAAATAATTCTGTGTTACGAAAATGTGATCGGGTCATCTACCTTTAAGTCTTGTGAAAGTATTGGAGAAGTAGAGGGATATGAAGCTTATGCTAAACAAACGGGGCAGATCTCATGGTTTAAACAGTAGAGGGCGGATAAACAGAACTGGGCCCTATTGAATAAAAGATAAGATTCATCTTATGTAGAGTTAGTCTGCTTACATTTTCAACTCTTCTTACGAAGATTGTTTAAGAATTTGTGAGTTGGTCTTCATGATATAGACCCTAGGTCAAACTTAAGAACTTGGCCCTTCATCATGAAGCTCAATTAAGGAAGAATTCTTTCAATATTCTTCTTAACCAGGCTTAAGAGAAGAGTTAAGAATAACTATTCGTAAGTTCGCTTAAGTTCAATCTTAACTTTTATGCAATAGGATCCATTAAGTAGCTAACAGTGTAATATGCAATATAGTGCAATGGTTTGAATTGGGTTTGATATTTAAAAAGAATCCAACATGTCGATTTGAAAAAAAAATCAACTGGTCCATGGATTCTTAACAATAAATTTGAAACTGAGACTTTACACAAATAATCTTTGCAAGAATAGATTATTGGAAATTCAAACCATATATACAGTCATCACAATTTAGTAACTGACCAGGTAATAAATGTGCTGATAACTCAAAAAGTATAACTCCTACATAAACATATTAAATTATAAACATGTTGAAATTTCTCTTCTTGAATTTGAGATATTACACGCTAAGAATGGCTGATTATTAAGGAAGTTACACTACCAAATGTACTGTCAAGTCTGCTTTTCATTTTCACATTTTCATTTTCAACACGGGGACTCAGACCGGCAAATTATTGATTACTGGTAGTGGTAGTGCCAATTCACCCGTCGATGGCCTGGTTGTTGGATAGTCGGCCGGTGGCATTGTTACGGTTGATCAATACGGCACCCACACTTTACCTGTCATACTCTCCCCGAGTTGAAAAGAAAATGTTAAAATGAAAATCAGACTTGCCCTAACGTCTGGGATCATAACTTCCTCATTAATCAACTATTCTTAGCGTGTAATATCTCAAATTCAAGAAAAGACATTTCTCAACAACTTTATAATTAAATTTGTTTATGTAGGAGTTATACTTTTAGAGTTATCAGCATGTTTATTACCTGGTCAGTTACTAAATTGTGATGACTGTATGTGCCTCCTGTTGTACCCACCTGTAAATCTTGAGCATTCTGAGACAATCTATTTAGTGTTTCTCCTAATGTTCTTGATATGTCGTCTTCACTATTACTTGGTGCTGATGTGCCTGCTGAGGTTGATTGGCTAACACCACTAGATGGAGCTGGTTGTGCCGTGCTGGGTGTGGATGAAGCACTAGATGCAGGCGGCATAGCTGAAATAAATTGAAGATTTGCTATTATTTATCCGTCAGGGGTATATATACTTGAAAATGACCTGCTTTCAGGGGTAGGAGAAATGCTCAACACCTGACATACAAGAGGAGTGGGAGTTAGGCAAAAGGGATATTAAAAAAGGGGAGGAGAAGATGGCCAAAAGAAGTTGGATTAATAGGGGAAAAAGCATTTTATTATTTTGTAATGGAGAAAAAATGCAGTGTCAGAGGGGAAAAACTGACATATTTTCACAAAGATATATACCCTAGGCCTGTTATCAATGGATTGGTTGATACTGAATTGCTGATTCCATTTAATTTGAACCAGGGGAAATTAAATTTAATTAAATTAGCTAATCATGTTTATAGGCACAAATACTTGAACTTGAAACTAATTTTCTTAAAATAAAATAACATCATACCAACGTTCATTGATACATCTTACGAACACTAACAACTTGTCAAGCCTCTGGTTTATGTTGGAAATTGATATAGTGTGTTTCAAAACATTTGGTCAACTTAGTGAACTTATCGTAGGGCTAGAATGTCATGATGTTAAAAATGAGGTCACTCAGGGCATTTTATGGAAATCTGCTCTGGTCTTTCCACAAGAACACTGCGGAAGAGTTCGGTCAACTAAGTATAGTATAGTCAGTTCCAAATAGGCGAGAAATGTATATTTTTCATGTCTGAGCGCAAGTAATCCAAGTCCATTAATTCGCTGCTGTTATAGTTTGATCAGTTCCAAATTGTTGAAGCCTCCTTACAGCAGTGGATGAATACAGAAGGACGCAGGCCCGCATGAATGCAACAAGCACGGTAGGCGTTGTAACATGTACTTATACCGAACATTGTATGGGCAGCCAACTGGGTTAAAATATATTGAATAAATACTTGTAATTTGTAAGAGATTTATAAATTATGATAATTTTTTTGTAATGAATATTAATTAGGCCAAATAAAAATAAAATGTTGTTTCCGGTAACTCGCCCGTCCCTATTTTTCAGCGCCGAAAAAAAAAAATGTTATGCCATTTTGGGGAAAATAATTTTTTTAAAGAGTCGTCCGTGTCGAAATTCTGACATGTAGCTGCTGGAAATCATATTTATTTTATTTTTCCCTTCGACTCTCTCTCTCTCTCGAGAAGAATTGTTAATTGAAATAATTGATAAAAAAGAAAAAGATCGACAAAAAACTTTAAATAAAAAATAAAAAATAAACTTACAAATAGTGTTGAGTTATCCCGTGTTTTTTCTCTTACGTGACACGGGTCATTCTATACGTGCGTGTAACGGGTACCCGTATCCCGTAAGTCTCACTCTCCGTGAATTCCCTCAAACACACCGGGAGTAGAGTTCAAGCCCAGCAATAACCTGCATAGTGCATTAACCAAATGTAGCATCGCGAAATGCGAAACACTTTAGAAGACTTTGCGATGCTAATACACAAATATTTAGCAAAAGTGTGACTCAAAAAGATTCCCTACTTGATCTCTGATCACGTAGCATCAAAGCCAAACCTACAAAGATTGAGTTTCATCTTCAAATAACTAGAAAAAGTATCATAAATCCTGAAGTATTGGCAGTTAATATTTCGTTTTCGTCAGAGTTAAAAAACCCATTGGATTACATGTACCTGCGCAGCATTTTTTCTGTCGGTTTAAAATCGGTACAAAAATGGCGGATTTCTGCGCATTTATAATCATGACGTCACTGTTTTGATGTTAGTCTTGTTCTCATGTCGCCGAGTGTTACGATTTGGGAACGGCCGCATCCATCTGGACATTTTAATATTTCGGTGCACCATGGGCACAAAAGGAATCGTATAACAATGGCGCTTTGGTATTTCCATCGTGACTCGAGCGATCGAAGTGCGGCTAATAATCCATTAATTTCCTTGTATTTCCTTGTGTTTTATTATGAAACTGTGTTAGTTCAAATTGTAAATCTAGTTCGTGTTTTCGTATACTGTGTTTTGCTTAAGGGCCACAGGTTATACGTGCGTTACACGGTCGAACCGTGAGCTTTTTTAACACTGGAATTGCACTTAATTTTTTGCAAGACGCCCTAAAATTGGGTTGAAAATCTCAGTATATGAAAATAATTTTTTTGGGTAAAATAAAAAATAAAAAATAAATCCTTCCTTCCGTCCCAAATTTTTCAGAGCATGTTACCGGAAACAACATTTTATTTTTATTTGGCCTTAGTAATATGAATATTCATGATTAATTTGGGATCCTCTTGGATCATCTCGGTTCAACCTGGACCATTTCAGCTCAATCTGGATCATTCATATTCATGTTAATTATAACTTGCATATTGCTAATTAATCAATTAATTAATATTCATTACAAAATTATAATTTATCGCTTTACCCCGATTTTAGACTTTGTATTCAATATATTAACCCCATTGGCCGACCATACAATGTTCGGTACAAGTATATGTTACAACGCCTACCAACAAGCACACTGTGCATCATATGCGTGACGCGTGTGTGCAACCAACAACTCGTGCCTGTGACCATAATCACACACGCATACTTGAAATTCTTTTGCGCATGGAGAGATAAAAACCGAATATTTCTCGCCAATTTGGAACTGATTAAACTACAGGAGGCTCGCCTATTTGATTGAAGTATATTCTGACGGCAACTGAAGCACCCTCCCCTTTCTCCAATTCTACTGTTGTAAAGTGGAAATGTTCATGCTACATTTATTTTCACGCTGGAACCAGCGACCGCGAAAATAAAAACCCGCAAATATGTCTTTGACGTATAGGTCTATGTGATGAAGCTACAAATTGCAAATTTACGACACGCAAAGTAGCTGTAAAGGCGCGGATAATTAATCCCACGAAAATTACCACTTGTACAGTACTATTGATTGTTTTGTACATACCTCCTGGGGGTATAGTTGTCTGTAATAGTTTTGATAGTTCCTCATTAAATTGCGGATCTTGTGTGAACTCTTTATTCAACTCTGACATGAGGTCTCCCAGAGCATTCTGGAAGTCTGCTGCAGCCTCGCCACCAGCGCCGCTGTTGAAGAGTTCATTGAATAGCGCTTCTTGACTCGGGGGTATATCGGTAGTCTGCTGGTAACAAAAAAACCAAATCGTTGATGTTCCGTCAAAACATTGTATGTTTTTCTGGCCCATCATAATATAAAGTGAAACTGCCTAATGATTATGCATAGGACGTTCAGGAGCAAGAGCTACAACATTTTGATAGATGAGTTTTGGCCCTTGAACATGTTTAGAGTTGACTGCCCAAAGGTTATATCAAAATGGACATGTTGGAGGCCCAATTCAATTCTGAGTTATGACTTGAAAGAGCACATTTTAAGCTTTGAAATTATACCATGTTGAAGGTAATTGGTCTTTGTAATCACAATTCACAAGATATGAATAGTCGGACTTCACCGTATGCCGAGCGCACTCTCCATTGCGCCACTGCCATGGCAGGTAGCGCAACAATGCATTCGGTATTCAATTGGTCGCTTCAACTACAACTTGCTTTCGATCATTATTTACCATATGTCACAACAGAACACCAACGTAATGTCTGTGTAGAGTTGATTATCGGTGAGCATGGAGAAGCCTATATAATATGGATGAGCAGTGACGTAGCTAGGTTTTTCATATTGGTGGGGCAAAAATTAAGAGTTAACCGACAATACTTTACCGACTAAAGAAAGCGCGTGTAGCACGCAAAAAATTGCTATTTTACACCATATTTTCCCATGATTAAGGTATATTTTGGCTTTAAACGTGCTTTAGGCACAATGTCATACTTTGTAACTGAGATGATGTTTTTTACCTTGATATTTATCCTGTTCAAAATTAAGGAAAAAATCTGGTTAAAAACTGGAGAAAAACTACTAAACATGTAATTAACGAAGAAACCCGGAGATTATCCCAAAATAAACAACCACAAACCACAAGGAATTTTGACACAATGAACAATTGAAAAACAAACCCTTTGATTATTTTGTGAAAAAGGATATTAGTCATGACTCATGAATAAACGGGATATATCAAGATAAAAACCATCATCTCAGTTATGACATTATGCCTTAAAACACAGAAAATCTATTTTGAGGGCACTTGCTCGTGTGAAAAATTACCATATTTGTACTTTTGTCCATCATAATTTCATGATTTCAGCCCATCTCAACCGACACAACTCAATGTTGGTTGGGCGATCGCCTCCCTTGCCCCCCTCCTCTGGCTACGCCACTGTGGATGAGTTGGCCCAGGGATCAAGGCGGCGGGTTATGTATTACCAGCACAGTGGCGTAACCAGCGGGGGGCAGGAGCCCCCACTTGGAACCCTTGCCCTTCCCCGCTTGCCCCCCCAAATGAAATCAAGTCCGGCTGTAAATAAAATTTACAAAAAAAGTACACACCAAATCCCCCAATAATGACGTCGTGTCGGTTGACATTGGCACTGTCGGTTCATTTGACGAAAGGAATCATGGAATTATGATGGTCAAAAGTACACATATGAACGTGCGCATATGTCTTCCCAAAATGAAATATTCTTGGGTACAAGCTTGTTTAACCACTTCCCAGCTGAGCACGTCAATAGACGTGCTGAATGAGTCAATAGTGCTGTGCTGAGCACGTCAATGGACGTGCCAAAAGTCTGAAAAAAGTCCGATTTTTAAAACCTTTATAAAATGCGTCCTACACCTGCTGGAGAATCCATTCGCACGGCAGCTTGACGATAAATAAATGGCCAACAGAGGGCACTATTTCATGTGTTGATACGATGGATAGGAAAAATAATACAGCGGGTCAAAGTTGAAAGTCCCATTTGTTTACGTAAATTTACGATCGCACACAATCGCCCGGACATTCGCAAGCATTCTGACCATAGAAATGTCGATAAATCACGGGATTTCAATGATGACAGTGATAGTTATAATAGTGAGGAATATCAGGATGACTTTGGGAGTGATTCTGAATCCTGTTTTGGTTTGGAATTCGATGAATAAGAGGTTGAATCAGACCTCGAAATTGAAAAAAAATATACACTTCATGCAGTAGCTGTTATATAGCAGTGGCATGACCTTGTATTGGCTCAGCACATCAGCTTTCACTTGCAGTGCACTATAGTTAGCTGGCACTGCAAATTATGAGCGTTTACTTTTGGACAAACTAAAAGTAAACTCAAAAGTAAACGCAATACTAAACACTTATGTGAGCCAAACAACTAAGCTGTTTTCCACCCAGCCTCTAATCAATAACTGTCCCATTATATCACAGATGGTGGAAACATCTGTGATCATATTCACTCACTTGGAGCATGCTTTGAGGTCAATTGGGTGCAAAATGCAAGAAACGTTTAGTTTTGCGTTTACTTTCAAGTTTAGTTTTGTGTTTAGAATTGCGTTTACTTTTAAGTTTACTTTTAGTTTGTCCAAAAGTAAACGCTCATAATTTGCAGTGTGGGAAGTGGTTAAGAGCCAAAATGTAGCTCAATCGTGCAAAATAGCTGTAAAGTCGAACATTTCCGCGCGTTACGCGCGCATCTCTTTACTCACAAAATCTGGGATTGTCTTTAGGAGCCCCCCCCATTTCAAGTCACTGCCCCCCCCCCCCAAATGAAAAAGTCTAGTTACGCCACTGTAGCAGCATAACCCTTCCCGTACCTCATTGATAGTTGCTTGTAAAGGTTTCTCACTGGATTCCTGTGTAACAGGTGCACTCGGCTGGGTTGGTGCAGCCTTGTCAAAATCCTCTAATGCACCTGCAATGAAAAAACAATGAAGTGAGATGAAATATAAAATAAGCAGGTCGAGCGTTGGGGAGTATATTCAGGCCTTGACTCTGATCTAGACTAGAGCTTTTTTAACCAAGGGCATGCATGCCTTACATCTTTTAACATTAATTTTAAACAGAAACCTGATAAAATTATATGATGTCCTGGGTGAACGGATTCAATTCATATTTCTATAAATATAAATAGAGCTATGTGTCAGAGGACTGACCAGCTTCCAGGTCTAGTATTTTCATGCTCTGACTCAGAGCATGAAAATACTAGACCTGGAAGCTGGTCAGTCCTCTGATCAAAGTCAGATTCATATTTGCTGCTCAACATTTATTATTCAAGTGGGTAATAAAACCAAGATGCCCAACAGATGTCTTAAATTTGAAGTCAGTAGGTACTACTGTAGATACTGTGGCGAACCGCCGGCTAGCGATGGTCAAACCTAACCTGCGGTTACGCGAACGATCTAGGCTTGAAAGCCGTGGGTAAGCGGTAAATATGTGATTTACCTTAAAGACCCAGGCATCTACTATATGTTGGTTAAACAGACTGTGAATCTTGATACATACTTTTTACAACATATACAATCTATGGTGTTAAATTAAGAAAAAAAGGGGCATCATCAAAATTACATTTTTACGTTTCAAATCGTTTATCTATGTTATATCAGCTTATTTATACGAACAATATTTGAAAATACAGTTCAACATATTTTTGAAAAGGAATCTGAGTCTATTGAACATGGATATCAAGAGTAAAAGGCATTTAAAACATTTGGTATTGCAGCGCCCTCTGTTGCTCAAATGTGTCAGATTGGCAGATTGGCTGGATTAAGCCACTGGTGGAATGAGTAGATGCCTGGGTCTTTAAATGACTAAAGGTGACAAAATATAACAAACGCACTAATATTTCAACTTATAAATGTACAAATCACATTTAATTGTGAACTCGTTAAAATGCAAATCTGTTTATCACGCTAACATATCTCGGACACGACCCTCATATTACTCACTCATACCATTATTATACTACAGGGAACACTTTAATAATAATAATAATAATAATGGTAATTTATATAGCGCCGGTATCCGCCGCAAGCGACGCTCATGGCGCTTCTCTGCATAACAACCAAAATAACATAAACACGAATAGGAACAAAGATGAGGAGAGTCACATCAAGCAAATGCTTCAGAGTACAAATATGTCTTCAAGTTTTTCTTAAAAATATGTACAGAGTTTGACAGTTTCACATATTCAGGCAAGCTATTCCATAGTTTCGGTGCTGCGACTTGAAAACTTCGCTGTCCCCACTGATGTTTAGCCAATGTTTCCTGAAGAAGACTTTGTCTTGAAGAGCGTAGCCCGCGATGCCCTGGCACATATGGTTGAACAAGTTCTGTTAAATAAGAAGGAGCTGCATCATGTAAGATTTTGAAAACATATCTTGTATTTCAGTCTCTGTTCAATTGGAAGCCAGTGTAGGTCCGCTAATACAGGAGTTATATGATCTGTTCTCTTAGTATATGTAATAATCCGGGCGGCTATATTCTGCAATCGTTGAAGGCGAGAGAGTTGTGATGTTGTAATTCCATATAGAAGTGAGTTATTGGAGTCAAGTCTGGATGTTACAAATGCATGAATGATGGTTTTAGCTGCATCCCTTGTTAGATGTTGACGGATTCTGCCAATGTTTCGTATTGAGCAGAAAGCAGCCCGTGATACTGCTGTCACATGGCAGTCCATTGTTAGATTTGAATCAAACATGACCCCCAAGTTGCGTACTTTAAGCTAATCTTAATATTACGGATGCACAGGAAATATTTCTCCTGTGTAAATACTACCTACGGTGATTTCTTTTTAATTAGACGGTGTGCACACAGGATTATTTCGCCTGTGTGAGTACTACGCTACGGTGTAATTAGACGGTGTGCACACAGGATTATTTCGCCTGTGTGAGTACTACGCTACGGTGATTATTAATTAGACGGTCACACAGGAAGGTTTATTTCCCCTGTGTGAATACTGCGGTGATTATTAATTAGACGGTGTGCGCACACAGGACGGTTTATTTCCCCTGTGTGAATACTATGGTGATTATTAATTAGACGGTGTGCGCGCACAGGACAGTTTATTTCCCCTGTGTGAGTACTACGCTACGGTGTAATTAGACGGTGTGCACACAGGATTATTTCTCCGGTGTGAGTACTACGCTACGGTGTAATTAGATGGTGTACACGCAGGATTATTTCTCCTGTATGAATTTAATAATCACTGGGATCAACAATCAATCAGGGAACTGGACAGTCATAGTTAAATTATTATATGCTACAGACTGATAGTGAGGACTCGATATTCAAATCAGCCAACGGCTATTTGAATCACAATTAATAGACGTTGTATGCAATTTAACAACACCTGCACTTTGACACTGAACCGGAATGCCCTTCCTTGATTTCATATGATGACGTCATAATGTCGATACACAAATATAATTTCACTTTGTAAACAGTAGAAAACTCTGTCGATCTTACTTTAGATCGTTCCTTATCAAACCTGAGCCATCGTGTCAACCTCCATAATCTTCGTACAGGTACGTACTTTGATCGATGCCCTTTAGCAAGTCAAGTTTAAGTCATTTTCCCACAATCTTTACAGAGAAAATTCAATGTCTACATCGTGGGCCATTTTCCATTCCATCGGGGCACAGGCTGCTCTCTAGCGCTAAAATCAGCCCGTGTTACAATAGAGGGCAGTATATAAGTTTAGCGGTTCAATATTTCTACCTTCAGGGAGCAGCGGTCGGCGCGTGACAGAGCCCCCCACCCAAGATGGCACCGTCCCGGTGGCATAACAAAAACAAAAAAACACGCCCAAAGCTGCTCACTGAAAACAACACACTTAAAACTACAAAAATATTACAATAATTACATTTGTACATAAGGCATATGAATTAGTCAAAGCACCTGTGTTAAAGATTGGTTATAATCAATAAAAATTACAACATGTGACATGATAATAGTATTTAGTTGACAAGCACATTATGTTTGGCACAATTACCGTAGGTGGTATCCATCAATTTTCTCTGCTGCAGACCTGCAGTGACGATACCCCTGCAGATTCTAGGCAGATCTGACATCCAGGTAGGTTAACAAGGCAATCTCCAATAAATGAAACAGCCAATTCTATCTGCCGAAATTACACATTTATCGGTATCGCTAGAACCCTGCTACTATAATCCAGTTAGGTTCATCAGTCCTCGTGTGGCAGGCTACACTGTCCTTCGCTCGACGTCCTCCACTTTGCACAACTGGATCATCTGTCCTTCACTCGACAGGTACTCCTCAACTGACTACCGCGCCAAAGTCTAGTGTCCCCGTTAAAACACCTTGAATATCAAAATACTGCAAGTCATTTCTCCAGACGATACATCAAGTTGCATGTATCCCCTTCATATTTCTGGCAATCATACATAGTGGTGCTTAAGTTGCCTCCAGCTGGTAATGATGCCAAATAATTGCTATGAGTCTTTTCTTGCGTAAAACCACCATACAAAGAAGGCGTTGAAAGTGTCAATAGTCCAATAGCACTAGTTACATCACACGTCACAGCATAATGAGTTCATGATTTGTTAATAATAATGGTCCAATAATATACATATTTACATCTGGCACATTTGCACAAAGTCGCTGAAATGTGCAGTCATTTGACATTGTTTATAGCCAGATTTATTCCACGCCGTGGTGGTGAAACAGGCACTTCGCGAGTTGGTGTCACACGTCTTGGTGCTGGTACAGGTGCAACTCGACGAGGTGCTGTCGTCACACATCTTAATTCTGCAAAAGGCGTTCGACGCACTGACGGTAACTCTGGCCTGCCATATCCGTGGGCGAATTGCAGCTGATTTACTTGTTGTACACAATTCCTCTGATAGTGTCCTATTTTTTTGCAGCTGTAACAACAGGCCGTTCTTTTCCGCTCCTCACGCTGTTTCTTGTTCAGTCTGATTCTACGGGGACGATACGCGGCAGGTTTATTGATGGTGGTTGACTCCCGGAACGCCTTAAACTCTTTCTCCATTGTGGCCAGCCTTTGTTCCAGTCCACCGGTATCCACGACCGTTTCCTCGCCTAACACACAGGAATAATGCATTTTTGGCACTTTAACTTGTTCAGCGTTCATGAAACATTTCCTTTCTTGCTGCTTCTCTGCATTTAACTGCTCCATTACTTCCAACCGTCTACGTAATTGATCTCTTTCCTCCTTTATCTCTTGCACATAAATCCTCTCGTAAGCTAACAGGGCATGTAGAGCTTTCACATCTTGTTCTAAATCATCAATGCGGTCATTCGGGTGCTCACCCCAATTTTCTACAGAATCCATGATTATTGATGTATGTATATTGTATACCCTTGGGTAATACTCACTGTATGATAAATACTTTTACAGGTGCAATGACAACTACAACATTATAATCCAAATCCCCAACCAGAAACTTGAGATCCCTTAAATTTCAATCCCAAAAAATAAAAATCCCTAAAATAAATTTTAGATCCCCTTAAATTTCAATCCCAAAAAATAAAAAATCCCTAAATAACAATTTCCAAAAAGAAATTTGCAGTGACAAAATTAACTATCCCACATCTGACACCAATTTGTGGCGAACCGCCGGCTAAGTGATGGCTGAACCTAACCTGCGGTTACGCGAGTGATCTAGGCTTGAAAGCCGTGGGTAAGCGGTAAATATGGGATTTACCTTAAATTATTAAAATGTGACAAAATATAAATAACAAACGCACTAATATTTCAACTTATAAATGTACAAATCACGTTTAATTGTGAACTCGTTAAAATGCAAATCTGTTTATCACGCTAACATATCTCGGACACGACCCTCATATTACTCACTTATACCATTATTATACTACAGGGAACACTTTAAGCTAATCTTAATATTACATATGCACAGGAAATATTTCTCCTGTGTAAATACTACCTACGGTGATTTCTTTTTAATTAGACGGTGTGCACACAGGATTATTTCGCCTGTGTGAGTACTACGCTACGGTGTAATTAGACGGTGTGCACACAGGATTATTTCGCCTGTGTGAGTACTACGCTACGGTGATTATTAATTAGACGGTCACACAGGAAGGTTTATTTCCCCTGTGTGAATACTGCGGTGATTATTAATTAGACGGTGTGCGCACACAGGACGGTTTATTTCCCCTGTGTGAATACTATGGTGATTATTAATTAGACGGTGTGCGCACACAGGACAGTTTATTTCCCCTGTGTGAGTACTACGCTACGGTGTAATTAGACGGTGTGCACACAGGATTATTTCTCCGGTGTGAGTACTACGCTACGGTGTAATTAGATGGTGTACACGCAGGATTATTTCTCCTGTATGAATTTAATAATCACTGGGATCAACAATCAATCAGGGAACTGGACAGTCATAGTTAAATTATTATATGCTACAGACTGATAGTGAGGACTCGATATTCAAATCAGCCAACGGCTATTTGAATCACAATTAATAGACGTTGTATGCAATTTAACAACACCTGCACTTTGACACTGAACCGGAATGCCCTTCCTTGATTTCATATGATGACGTCATAATGTCGATACACAAATATAATTTCACTTTGTGAACAGTAGAAAACTCTGTCGATCTTACTTTAGATCGTTCCTTATCAAACCTGAGCCATCGTGTCAACCTCCATAATCTTCGTACAGGTACGTACTTTGATCGATGCCCTTTAGCAAGTCAAGTTTAAGTCATTTTCCCACAATCTTTACAGAGAAAATTCAATGTCTACATCGTGGGCCATTTTCCATTCCATCGGGGCACAGGCTGCTCTCTAGCGCTAAAATCAGCCCGTGTTACAATAGAGGGCAGTATATAAGTTTAGCGGTTCAATATTTCTACCTTCAGGGAGCAGCGGTCGGCGCGTGACAATACTGTTTACAGAAACTATGTAAGCTCAAAACGAACATGCGATTAGGGAAATCCTCAATTTAGTTGATAAAGTTGCACATTAAATTACACAGAAATAATTAATAGGGAATTAAAATTGAATAGAATAGAGGTCAGACTCAGCTAGGTTGTTTTAAATAGCAAAAAGCAACCACAAACACAGCTCTCAGACAACAAATTTGAAATACAGATAGACCAGGCCTCAAAATAAGAAATGAAAAGGGCATGCAATTTGAAAGGGGCACCAACTTTCTCCAAGGCAATTATGTAATTTTGAATGGAGTGAAAACAGCCAGAAAGAGATAGACAGTACGG
This sequence comes from Ophiura sarsii, assembly GCA_035610835.1. Lineage (NCBI taxonomy): Eukaryota > Metazoa > Echinodermata > Ophiuroidea > Amphilepidida > Ophiuridae > Ophiura > Ophiura sarsii. The sequence goes on along the minus strand of CM069449.1, from coordinate 44,303,933 downwards.
TACCATCACAAAAACAAAACAAAAAAATCAAATTTTTATAAATGATTTGCGATGATATGTCAATAAAAAAATAGTATATAGTTAATTATAGGCCTACTAACTTAAATTAGGCAGGATCATATTGCTTAGTATAGGGGGCGTCATTTATTGAGAAAAAGTGTTCACCATCATTATGACAAGTAGGTAGAATTTGAATTTGGCAGTATTTTCCCTGTTTAAGCCATGGGGAAAAAATGAAACATCCATGTTTACTCCATTTACACCTTGAGTCGTAAATTATCTGGTACTGGGCCCGGGTGTATTTACTGATGCCTAAATAACCACACACAAGCAAGCACAGGTTTCTATGGGAGAATATCTAATGGCCAGAGGTCAACAAACCTTTTTTGACACACGTTTTAGCCTATATGTAGAAATGATCCCCGCCGATTGGATTGGCATCAATCAATGGATTTATTTAGGCAGGATCATAACATTTTGAAGTTTAAAATATCTCCTTCAAAATGCAATAAAAAGAAACATAGCAATTTGCTATAAAAAATGATGGTTCAACTTTGACTGTAGGTTAAATATTGACAAAGTTATGACCAAAAGTATGTCGCCTTATTAAAGGGACATTAAGTGGTGTTGAAAATTTTTAATGTTTAAAAAGTTACTTCAGAATTCAAGATGAACATTAAAATTGCCATTATTGTTGTTTCTACTAACAAAAACACAGCAAAACTTGATTATCATCGCTATTTATTGAAAAACGCCCTCTATGCGAATATGGTTCGCATTATGTATCACACGTACTGCAGGGGGATACTTTCGGACGTAAAATGCTTGTTGCGGCTCTACGAGCATTTTTGAATCAAAGTTTTCTTGTACAAAGACTAAAAGAGGGCTGATTTTTCTTAAATTCCTTATAGGTGTAAGTTCATACATGTCATCATCATCATCATCAGTGTGTAGTTCGCTCGCTTGAGAGGAACCCCTCCCTAGAATGCCTCCACAGACTTCTGTTTCTGGCTAGTCTTGACCATGTAGTGCCCAGCTGTCGGGTAAGGTCGTCTCTCCAGCGTGTTTTGGGGCGTCCACGTTTACGGGTCCAATTTCTTGGAGTCCACTCTGTTGCTCTGACTGTCCACCGGTTATCTGTTAGCCGTGCAATGTGTCCTGCCCATCTGTGTTTTGCCATCCTGATGTTATCGATGATGTCGCTGACACCTGTTTGTTGTCGAATCCAGGTGTTACGCTTTTTGTCACGAAGAGTGATGCCCAGCATTATGCGCTCCATCTTGTGCTGTGCCACTGCAAGCTTCTCTAACATGGTGTTGGTCGGTGCCCATGTCTCACTACCATAAGTCATTACTGGAAGAACGTACTCATTTAGAACCTTCCTCTTATCTTCATACTGGTCTTACGGCTTCTCATGATATTTCCTACTTTACTGAAGGCTGCCCAACCGAGTCCAATTCTCTTATTTATACATGTAATACAATTATAAAAATATACTAATCCCAATTTCTATCATAATTGAGGGCGCAGCCTCCAACACATCTCTTAGTGCCCCTTTAATATTATATTGCCCAATAATTATATCTACATCAATACTCGGCAGAATCCATAAGTCAGGATATTAGCGCCATGGCCCCAGTTTGAGTTTCCTTGGGACAATTGAATGGGTGTACAGCCACAGACCAGGATGATCCCCTACGAATCAAAGGTATCTGTGACCTTTTATTTTTAACGTGCTCGGATGTTTGCTCTTCCGATAGGCGATACACGGGACCACCATTTCTATGTGACTTCCGAACCACGTATTACAATAGATCTTCTTAAAAGTCTTTAGTTTAGAATCTAATCGCTAGAGTCTGATCTGAGTCTGAGAGTAGTCAGTAGAACTAGAAGTTAGAACTTAGAAGGTGTTTATTGAATGTAGGCCTAGGAGACTTGATGGACCAGCTTGCAGCAGCAGGCCTAGTACTGTCATGGTCAGAGCAAGGAGTTATCATAGTTATAACTCCTTGGTCAGAGCTAGAATATTAGAAAGTAGCAGACTTGCAGATTTGCAAGTTGCAATTGCACTGAGCTGCCATCCATGACTGCACTGCAGAATTTTGCATCAAAATCGAGCCAGTGACTAGAACTTAGAAGTGAGTGAGTCCACCGACCGATACTTACTATCCAGCAAATCATCCAACTCTACATTATCTTCAGAAGACACTTTTATTTCAGCAGGGCAATCTTGACTTGATTTTTCGGGAGCAGTGTCCCCTGCATTTGCAGCTGATTCAGCCATTCTTTAAGCGTTTTTAGTGACTGAACAACACGAACAACACCGGTGTCATTTCAGTACAATCTACGCCTTATAATTGATTGACCTTTCAACTTTAAAGACCTCGACTTCAAAACTTCTATCACAGGCTAATGATAATAGGAGGTTATAGGTGGAAGTGCTAGTCAACGAGGCTGTTTGATTGAAAACAAGCGTAAAACCGTGTTGATAAACTATAAACTAAAAGCCCAATTGGGCTACATATTCGAAAATTATTTTGCCGATTGCCGTATTGAAAAACGTGTACACAAAATGATGGTGCCGCTTTTGTGTTTCACTATTTGGGAGAATAAGCCAAATTACTTGTGGCAACGTGTACCAGCAGCTCAGCAGAGCATGAACTTCATTCATTCATCGTGATTCGTGAAGATGGCATCGAGTGGGACTGTGAGCAAAGAAGAGTATTTGAAAAGATATTTATCAGGACCAAGTGATGATGGAAAGAAAAAGAAGAAGAAAAAGAATAAGGGTGCCGTGAAACTTTCGAGGTATTTTTTTTGTGTGGGTGTGAGAATTCAAACTCATGAATCATGTGAATCTGAACTGAACTCAGTCAAAGACTTTTTGATTGAATCAGCAGATGGCCATGGCAGAACTGCATGTGCATGCATTCCGAATTTGGCAGAGTGCAATATTAAAAACAAATAGTAAAGGAAACATTAATTTCATATTCATTCATGGGTATTCATGTTTATTCATCCATTCAGTTCTAGTTTATTCAGCTCAATATCGGCCCGGGTGACTGCAACTTTTAAAAAACTTAAAAAGATGGACGTTCCAATTTTAATTTAAAATTAAAGTGATCAAATAAATGCGGGGCCAGTGTCCGAATTAAAGGCATATTATGTGATCTTTTCCAGAGAGCGCCCTCTATTCATGATTTTTTTTTAGAAAGCAGATTTTCTTGCAGATTTACATTTCCGATCATAAATCATACATGTACAGTACATTCCAAGTTACAGAGTGATACGATTCCTATTAAATTAGGCCTACCTCAAAATCATGGTTTTATTTAGAGTGAATTTAGAGTGAAAAATATAAACTGTCGGGATTCCGACAGTTTATTTTCACTCTAAAACCATGATTTTGAAGTAATTAAGAATCGTATCGCCCTGTAACTTGGAATGTATGCATGATTTATGATCAGAATGTAAATCTGCAAGAAAATCTGCTTTCTATTTTTTTTCTCGATGTTGAGGGCGTTCCCTGGAAAGATCACATAATATACCTTTAGGGAATCTACATGCACTGGTGCATGCAGAGTCAAAATTCTACATGCACAGCATCAAAGTTACATGCAGTTGCACCAAATTTCCTGGTGTACAAAAACATAAATGATAAAGTAACAGTAAAACAACATAAAACTGCAGTATAATTTATGATTAGGCCTACTTACCCTGTCTTCTGTTATGATGCCCTTAGCCTTAGGTTAGTGATAATTATGTAGTTTTTTGCGCTGGAATTGTTTTTTTCGGAGGCATTGTTGCTGCCTATTATTTCGTTATTTCCTACAAAACTTTTAACAAATCAACAAATCGCATGTGTGATTTCATTGTTTAGTAATACTAATAGGGGTATCAATTATTGAGACCCTGCCTGACGTAATCATAATTAACGCTGATTTGTTGTCTGTTCTGCACATGTGACCGGGACATGTCTTTACCCGACAGAATACGATCATGACGTATACAAAGTTTTATAGGGGTTTTCCCAACTTCGTTCGCTGAGTATCGTGAGCTTTAGGCTTGCAAGTTCACGGGTATTTCGATTCCCGGGTACCCGACCTATTTTTCGGGCGGGTACCGTATTATCCCTATTAAGCGCCCAGGGCGGTTAACCAAGTCATTTTGGGTGGGCGCTTATTTGTATACTGATTTACAAAGTTGTTGACCATCAAGGTTGCAAAATTCAGCAACCTTTACGTCCAAAGACGATGTTTTGCAATTCAAGATGGCGGCCTCCACGAAGGACAACAAACACGAAACGTGCGTATTTCGGATGGTTTCTGTTGCTGTTTAAAGGCTTAACACATGGTTTAAGTTCACTTTTGGAACACAAAACAATATGTCAAGTATGTCTGAAGTTAAAATAACCATAATTTTCCCTTTATTTTCAAGCAATTTGTAGTCCGAGATTTAGTGTGATGTGAGTAATTTTTAAGTAAGCTTATTTTTAGGTGGGCGGTTAATTAGTATATATTTTTAAAGTCACCTGAGAAAAAGGGGGTGGGCGCTTATAAGGTCCTGGGCGCTTAATAGGGATAATACGGTACCCGAAATTGGGTACCAAAAAAAAAGATTTTTTTTTTTTCTTTTTCAATTTTCATTTTTTTTTTCAATTTTCATTTTTTTCTTCTTCATTTTCAGAGTAAAAACTAGTCATTTAAACGGCATCAAGTGACTCCTTACCTGGCCATTAAGTAACACCATATCATGCTCTAACATAAGGTCACGAATTTTCTGCTTTGTAACTGTCGAATTCCGCGTTTTTCCGCTTTGTAAGTTTTGCATTTTTCTGTGATGTAATTTTCCCCAAGAAAGCTTAAAATTTACGATCTATAAAACCAAAATAAACACACTTTACAGAAAAATACATCAGTTTAGATATCGTTTTTTAATATTTATATTGTTTTATTCAAGACTACTTACAATTTTAGTGTTTTGGACGGATTTTGTGCATTATTTTCTTCTTCTTTTCATCAAAATGTCGTTTTCCGCGTTTAACCTCAATTCCGCGATTTTCGCGGAAAATTCGTGACCTTACTCTAACAATTAAAAAATACCTTAATTCAGTAACTTATTATTTAATATGGGAAGAAAAGTGTTGCCTGTAACATATTAAAACACTAGCAAGATTTGTTATTGTTAATTAGTATAATTTATTTTGATTTAAAAAAAATTCATGTTTAATAAAATGATTACTGTTGTTAAAGGTAGATGACCCGATCATATTCCGATTTTCAACTTAAAGTTTTCTATTCTACATGAAAGGTCATCCTTAAAAAAGTCATGTTCCAAAGTTTGAGTTGCATAGCTCTAATGGTTCTTATTTTAGACGCACGAGATGCTGTAAACTGTACCCATTGAGTAGTACACAAACTATATCGGTGGTTACCACCATTCGGGTAATTCGACATTATTTCATCGATTTCTCCGTAATTATACCGATTTAGGCCGTCAAATTTCAGTATGATGATGAGAAAAATACGAGCTTTCATATGATATAAACTCTCCGTATGTTTGAAATAATTCTGTGTTACGAAAATGTGATCGGGTCATCTACCTTTAATATGCATGTGATGTTGTAATAAAAATTGTAAGTCTGTGTATTAAAGAATTTGAAATGCATTCAAAACCTATCTGTCATTATATCCATCATACACAAATGAAACATCTTTCTCTACCAGATCACAGGCATATAAACAACATTTATAATTTGATTCGACTCAAAATTAGTTATTATGTTTTTAATTTAAATACATTATACTTGAAACATTTACTAAGTATATCCTGTGGTAATAGGGTCACTTTTGGGTAAAATATGGGTCATTCAATACCTAAAAAGACTTTCGGAAAAAATATTTGAAGAAAAAAAAATTGGAAAAAAAATTGGGGAAAAAAAAGATTTTTATTTTTATTTTTAAAATTTCGGGAATCCGGGTACTCAATTTGGTACCCGGGTACCCGAGACAACGGGCGGGTACCCGGGTACCCGGGAATTACTTGCAAGCTTACTGAGCTTCAGACTGAAGTTCGCGACTTTCGCGTAACTCAGTGGAAGCTAGGTCAACACGGGGGACAGCAGGGGATTGCCAATTTTTCGTAAGGATTTGCCGATCGTTCCAACTCAATTGGATAGTTAATTATATTAATTTACTAAATTAATTTCAACTATTTGAATTTTGAACTATTTGAATTTTGAACGGAATTTTTTCTTTTCTTTCTTTTTTCCTTATGATATCCCAAATTATTATATGAGCAGTATCCCGATCTGCCGATCATTTACAGTGGCGCTTCTTGATTAAGCTTAGGCCTACATGCACAGTGTGCATGCAGCATAGAAAAGTTACATGCACTAGCAAAAAACTACATGCACCGGTGCATGTGTGCACCCGACTATTTCGAACACTGTGCAGGGCCCGATTTTACAAAATGCGCCTCAATGCTAGGGATGTTCATATCATTGACTACATCATTCATAGGGCGGCATTTTTTTGAAAATTTGTCGCCAAAATATGTAGAAAACTCCATGTTTAGGCTACCTCTTTTAAATTCAGCGAAAAAGGAAAACACAAGCTGGGATGTATTCACTGATGTCTAACTAACCACACACAAGCAACTGGACATCATGATTTTAAAGCCCTTTTAATTTAAGCTAAAATAGATTAAAATTTGCATGACTTGACCAGTTTTACACACGCATCCCGATATTTTAAGGGAAAAAAGGTTTCACCGTCAATTGCGGACGTATTGTAAATACCCCAGATTTTGAACAGGGCCATGTATCGACCATCTTAGAATTAGATAAAGCCTTTGTCAACCGTGAACATCCAACAAATTGAAGCTTTCATGGAGAAGAACATATCTAAGTAAAAAATATGTTCAAATATACTTTGCATTTGCTAAATAGCATTTCATCCCCAAAATTGTTGAGGTGGAGGATGATCAGGCGAAGCAATTTTGATAAATGCGGCCCCTGCCCTGGGGGTCACAAAGGGGAATTGTCAAAAACAATTGATATTCTTTTTATAACATTGGAGCACTATCTATAATATAACGCCCACCAATCTATCTCCAGATGGTTTATATTTATTTTATCACCAATTTTGTATTCTGATAATTGTTCATTGTTGTTAGTGGTTTCCCATTGACTTCTATGGTAAAACAAGTTCAAATGAGATCGGCGCAAAACACTCAACCATTAAATGGATTCCAACATGTTATATATCAATGGAAAGCTATTTCAAATATCCATGTTTATCATCTTTGGGTTACTATATTTGCATTTTGCACTGTTTAAACATTTGACCTCTCTATTCAAATGAGGCATCGTTTCAAGGACATAAGTCATAAGACATAAGAATTCATTTTAAACTTCTTCTTTTAACTTGGAAAGCTTTGCATGGCACTTCACCAACATATATTGCTAATCTTCTTGTACCATATCATCCAAAACGTACTCTCCGGTCCACTGATAAACTTTTACTTGTTGTTCCACGGACTACTTCTTCATTTGGAGATCGCGCATTTTCGGTTGCTGCACCAACTCTCTGGAACTCACTACCTTATAATTTAAGATGCTGTGATTCACTTGACTCTTTTAAGAACTTGTTAAAAACAAGATTATTTGACTCAGTTTATAATTGATTTCTTTGTATTATACATATGTACATGTATATGCACATCATCCTTGTTTATGTATTTTTCATGTTAATTTGTATTTTTGTTTTATATGTTTGCGCCTCGGAATAGTTTTACCTAGATTGACGGCGCATTATAAATGCCATTATTATTATTATTATTATAAGTCCCCTGGGGATTGACATTTTTGAGATTCACTGTTTTGTAAGCTTTAAGAAAATGTATACTTATGGGGGTATTGTTTTAAGTAGTATCTGGGGGGGAGGGGGGGGGGGGGGGGGTTAGGGTTAAGTTTGGCAAAGAAACAACTTGCAAACCGCATTTTCATGCATTTTACAAGTGTAATATAATAAGCATGTACCGCCATACCGGCCCAACTCAAAATGCATGGCCAAATGTATGTGTCTGTCATTGTTTAGGAACAAATTGATGGCCTACTAAACTGCTCACAAAAAGTTAGGAAACTTTTTTTAATCAAGTATATCTTTATTATTTATTACCCTCTTGTATCATGTTGCCTATCAATGGAAAGCTGAAGTGTTCTTCTTTAAAATGATACCAAATGTGCAATGATTACATGTTGCTGGACTTGGCCACATTAATGAGAATGAGACAAAGTCACAAATCAAATGTGCCAAAATTAGCAATTTTGTGTTACTTTGTAATGAAAACAAGCAAGACAACTGACTTTGTTGAGACAAGAACTGAGTTCAGTAACGAGTGGATGATCCGAAGGCGTTGATGACAGCCTGGCACTTCATGACCTTCCACCTGTCAACCCAGTCTTGCAAATACCCAAACAATGTTTTTCTAAAGAGATGAGGGTCATGAGGGTCATGAACAAATCTTGCATTGATTCCGGGCGCTGGTCCCAACTTTCTGGTACAATTTTGTTCCTGTTAACTGTTGCGGTAATTTCACGCATGATATCGGAGCTGCATGCCGCCCAGTATCAGTTAGTAAATAAATCAAGATATTACGAAGAGGATGCATCCATTTTTACATTACAAGCAGGGGGAGGAATACGATTGTTGATATATAATATAACACAGCATTTATAATGCGCCTTTGCCAAAGGATACAGAGCGCAACGACAAAAACCAAAAACAATACAAACAAGGAAAGAGCACAAATTAGGAGAAGAGGTGTGTTTTCAGAAGGGATTTGAACCCTGTGACTGTAGGAGCACTACAAATATTTACTGGAATCTTGTTCTTATTGATTCCCAAACTTTTGTTAGAATTTCGTAAAATTCCCCTTTTTTCGAATTTCGCGGAGACTAATTCATGACATGAAATACCCCCTATTTCATGATTTCGCGGCCCACGCAGACAATCGAAAATATACCCTTTTCCGCAATTTTTAGAACAGTCATGGTTACCAACTTTTGTGTTGAGTTGGGAGTGGGACTGGGTACCGGGGCATGATATACTCTAGGATGTACATATTTGCTGCATCAGCCTTTGAACTCTTATTTTCATTATCATTTTTCACCTCTAGAAATATGACAATCCATGATGATGATATCGATGTCCAGAAGTTGATCCCTGCTGACCTCATCAAGGGCGGAGATGTCGTTGACAAGCTGAATACTGATGAAGCCCCATTGGTTGCGGACTTTATTGATGAAAGACCAAAAGATGAAATACAATTGGAGCAGTTCAGGAAAAGTAACAAATGGAAATTATCAATGAACAAGGACAATGGTAAATATGATTCATTTCAATGTACCATCAAAGTGCCAAGAACCCTTTGATTAGTTTTTAAAGTCATTTTAGGTGGGCAATTGTCTGTCCCAGTGCGAAAACTGAGAATTAGTAGAATTATCTAGTTCCCAAGAAAATCATGGTGCTCAACGTTAGTAGCGTGCATCAAGGCTGTGAATGCACGGGTAGTTGTGTACCCGAGCCGTTTTTCCCGGGTACCCGAAAATACACACTAAAAAAAAATGACACACAATGGGGTCAATAGAGGTCATTTGGGGGACAAATTTGTACTCTCTTTTTTTTTTTTTACATTTCGGGTATTCGGGTACTTAATTTGGTACCCGGGTACCAGGAATAGCGGGCGGGGTACCCGGGTATAAGTCACAGCCTTAGCGTGCATACTTTGTTATCACATTTGTTTCTTGGATTAAATAATAATATTTGAAAATCTCAAAAAAATTGGTAAGGCCTAATACAATTCAGATGATCTTTTGTTATTTTCCCCAGAGCGAGGTCGTGGTTCTGACTCTGACCAATCACCACCCAGAAAACACCAGGCTGTACCAAACAGAAATAGAAAGAAAACTCACACAAAATCCAGACATGATTCAGACTCTGATGATGAGCCAGCACCCCCTAAAAGAACTCGCCATGATAGCAGCGACTCTGACATGTCGCCATTGAGAACTCGTCCTGATAGCGATGCAAATGTGGCGCCCCCGAGGAGAACTCGGCATGACTCTGATTCTGATTTATCTCCTGTGAGGCAAAGTTCCAATAAAGGGTTAAAAGGAGATCACAGATCAGATTCGAAAAGATCAAGACACTCTGATGTGGATAGAAGAGGGAGAAGAGAGCAAACTAATGATCGTAAGTTATCATCGACGAGGGGAAAAGTGCAAAACTCTGACAGTGACTTGTCACCGCGTAGGAGAACAAGAAACGATTCTGATAGTGATTTATCACCGCCCAGGAGGAATAGAACTAATTCTGATAGTGATTTGTCACCACCGAGACGTTCAAGAGATGCACCTGCTAAATCCAGATTAGATCAGATGTCTTCAGGTTAGTAACATCAGGGTCTTAACACTTTCCCTGCGGCAGTTGTGTCCAGACGACAGTTCCAAAATTTCAAAAAATGTGTTATAACTGAATAGAATTATTGAATTTCATCACCATATTTGGAATAAGCATGAGAATGGCATTAAAATAAGTACAACTATGCCTAGTATTGGTTCAGTAATTTTTGAGATAGACTTTGAAAGTTGGGAAATGTTCCTGACAAATCTGTTTTGTGTACAATTCGTCGCTGTTCTGACATACCGGCACATCACAACAGAATTAAGTAAAGTGATGTGCCGGTATGTCAGAACAGCGACGAATTGTATGGTATAACTAAATAAAAATGGCTTAGCTCAAATCAATGAATAGGCTGGTGTATGAGATGGGACGGACCATTGTGTCATTAAACCATATTCATGGCTTAGTTCAAATCCATGAATGGATTTTGTGTGATGCATGCCACTTGACACACTAGTATTTGTTGCAACAAGTGATGTTACAGGGATAAAATCAATATGCAGTGTTGCCAACCTCATGAATTGGGCTACTTTGACCTGTGCACCATGACCAACAAACATCCGCTGTGGCATTTCAAAGGTTTAGCTACCATTGGCATTGCCATTATCTAATGGGCTCACTGGAAATTGGGCTACTTTTTGTTAATGTAGGCAACGGCCTAAATGGCACTTGTGCTACACCCTGGCAAAATGGAACAACACTGGTTTATACACTGATAGATCTGCAGGTCATTGGTGATTGGTATCTTTCACTTGTTGAGACCATATCTCTGCTGTTAGAATGCTTCCAAACGATGCACTGCTCCATCATGTTGGGAAAACATCATCAGATTTATGCTAGCCCATGCCACCCAGAGTGATACCATGCCATACTTATTGATTCCACATTCTCTAGGATTGTCTTCATGATGTAGACCTATTAATAATATTATATTCTACTATTTGCTATGCTCTCCTGCAGGGGCTAAGGCTGGCCTACAAGATGCACGCACCATGAGGAAGGAGAACGACGCCACCAAGAGGCGAAATGCAGATATGTTTGAGCATATGACAGATGAAATGTCTGGCAGGAAAGCAGGTGAGACAATTACATCTATGAGATTGTTCAGGGTTTTTGTGTCAACATTTCCCCACTTTCTATTATCTTATACAGGACTACAAGAATTCGTCTCGCAACCGAGAGGTTGTGGGTTCAAGCCCCGGGGGCGTGGCCGGCATAATTCTGTTATACCCTACGCACCTTACATCGGTAGTATGCGTCGTTCTTAAAAATCATGCACTATGAATACCTCTGTGAAGGGTATAACTAAGCCCCGGAAAAAAACGCATTTCATTTTGGTAAAAAACGCACGAACTTTTAAGCAAAAGCGAGATTAACGAGATTTCATCAGATTTACTAAAAACCCGAGAAAAACGCACCAAAATTGTTGATAGCGAGAGAAAAACGAGAAATCGCGCTGTCACTCATTTTCAAGCAATAACAAAAAGGTTGTGACCGAAAATCACCCCTAAATATCGCTCCTTGAATTCTATTTTAAAATGTAAATAAGCTTACTTTTTGTCCAATTTTCTTACCTACATGACAGCATAATAATTTTGCAAGTTATTCCAGATAAAGAGGTTTCATAATGTTCATTATATTCCAATTAGTAGCTGCCGTATTTTTTGACTTTTTTATGTCAAACATGGTTTTATGCTCCGTCCGTTTCATGTTCCACACACGCTGGATACAAATTTGAGGACCAACCAATTTACTGCCATTGCATTGCACGCCAAAAATAAATACCAGGAATCATGAACTCTGAACTTTTGTGGTTCCGATTCCACACTCGCTCGATTGCTAGACTCTGGCGCACGTGTTAAGAGCAAACCACATTATCAGGCTGTTGAAAAGCAGATTGTCAAAAGATTAACAAGATCGCTTTTGTTTACATTTAGAGAAGGGTATTTCCCAGTTCCCACGCCCATGAGGTTTCCAAACTTGAAAAGGTACGATTGAAAAAATGAAGAATTTAACTTGACATTTAATCCAATTTCTGGATCGTAAAATAGTCGAAACAAGGGTCGATTTCATCAGTATTTCGATGTGTTCAGATGACAAAATCGTCGATCGTGCATACGAGGCTCAGACTGCTGCGATGTATATTTGTATGCTTCCGCAATCGATTGTGGATAATCGAGGATGGATGACGGAAAGTTAATTGTTATTTTTGTTGATCGGTCGGTACGCTAATTAGTATAAAAGCCCTTCTAATCATGCTATGATGTAATTGTATTCTACCGCATTGATGCGGAAAATCGAAGCTACTTCCTGGGCACTTGAATGACATTTAATCTCATTCCCGGACGACTGTTAAAATGCTTGATACACGGGTCGATTTGATCTCTATTTTAATGATTGACATTTTTCTTTGAAAAAACCCGCGATTTCAGAATTTTTCTTTGATAAAACCCACGATGCCGAGAATTCGCGGGTGATTTTCAATAAACCGAGAAATGTTCCTAAAAGCGAGAATCACGCCGTGAATAACGCAATCTCGTTTTACTCCGGGGCTATTAGGTATAACAGAATTACTCCGCGTGGCCACTCTTTTTGTGGTTGAAAAAATTGTCATTGGAAAATGTGGGTAGGAGGCTAGGGTTAATGTGATGCACATAAAAGAATACATTTTTGGAAAGTAAATGAGTCAGAGAAACCATTTTTAGTATCAAATTTCACTAACAAATTTAAAAACTAAAACTTGTTATGAACACATTTTTAAAAAAAGATCCTAGAGAAATGTCTTTAGAAGATTTTGGTGCAATTTGGGCACTTTTACCAAAAACTGATTTGTTACCATGTCCGAAAAATGTTGATCTAAAAAAGTGATTTTTTTGGGATCGAAGCTACTTCCTGGGCACTTGAATGACATTTAATCTCATTCCCGGACGACTGTTAAAATGCTTGATACACGGGTCGATTTGATCTCTATTTTAATGATTGACATTTTTCTTTGAAAAAACCCGCGATTTCAGAATTTTTCTTTGATAAAACCCACGATGCCGAGAATTCGCGGGTGATTTTCAATAAACCGAGAAATGTTCCTAAAAGCGAGAATCACGCCGTGAATAACGCAATCTCGTTTTACTCCGGGGCTATTAGGTATAACAGAATTACTCCGTGTGGCCACTCTTTTTGTGGTTGAAAAAATTGTCATTGGAAAATGTGGGTAGGAGGCTAGGGTTAATGTGATGCACATAAAAGAATACATTTTTGGAAAGTAAATGAGTCAGAGAAACCATTTTTAGTATCAAATTTCACTAACAAATTTAAAAACTAAAACTTGTTATGAACACATTTTTAAAAAAAGATCCTAGAGAAATGTCTTTAGAAGATTTTGGTGCAATTTGGGCACTTTTACCAAAAACTGATTTGTTACCATGTCCGAAAAATGTTGATCTAAAAAAGTGATTTTTTTGGGATCAAAATGTCGATACCAGAAATGGATTCTCTGACTCATTTCCTATACTACTATACATCACATTAAAGGTAGATGACCCGATCACATTTTCGTAACACAGAATTATTTCAAACATACGGAGTTTTTCATATCATATGAAAGCTCGTATTTTTCTCATCATCATACTGAAATTTGACGGCCTAAATCGGTATAATTACGGAGAAATCGATGAAATAACGTCGAATTACCGCGAATGGTGGTAACCACCGATATAGTTTGTATACTACTCAATGGGTACAGTTCACAGCATCTTGTGCGTCTAAAATAAGAACCATTAGAGCTATGCAACTCAAACTTTGGAACACGACTTTTTTAAGGATGACCTTTCATGACGATGTAGAATAGAAAAACTTCAAGTTGAAAATCGGAACATCTACCTTTAATAGTTAAAAAGTTACAGTTCTTGATAAATTATTTAACATCCCCTTAACCCTAACTCCCCGGGCGTGTTTTTGTGAATTAAACTATCAGGGGAGAAAAACGGGTTCAAATTTGAGGGGAAAATCAGTCTCCGCATGCGCCGCATATCCAACCCGGGCCGCCTGCGTGCAAGTCTGATGCTCTACTGGCTGAGCTACACGGGGGAAGTTCCCAAAACTTTTTTTTAAACAAATTGAACCATGCGCCGAGGGTAGCACAAGATTGATAGGGCCGTCGCGCGGTACAAGATTGTAGCACTTTCGTGTTTTGTAGTGTCCAGGAGGATTAGGGTTAACAGCATGAAAAAAGGTGCTTCTTAACCCTAACTCCCAGGGCATGTTTTTCAATTAAACTATTAGGGGAGAAAAACGGGTCATGCGCCGCGACACGAACCCGGGCGACGTGTGTGCAAGTCTGATGCTCTCATGACTGAGCTACACGGGGGGATGTTCAAAAACGGGCGGTAAGTCACTTTGCCTTACACTGATTTCTCATTTCTTCCCTCACAGAGACTGTTTTTCGAGACAGAAGCAGTGGCCGCACAAGGAATCTCAAGATGGAAAAAATTAAACAGAGAGAAGAAGAACAGAAGAAGGCTGAAGCGGATGAGAAATTCATGCAATGGGGGAAGGGGTGAGAAATGCGGCCATGTCATCATGGATATTTTTGTAGTGACAATCCCACAAGTAGCAAAAATGCGATCTGCTGCCCACTTAGAGTGGATAGATTTCAAGAATATTATGCGTTTCGTGGACAGCTAAAAAAAGGGTCTCTTTTATTAATACAGGCATAGCTCCTGATATAATTGATCAATTTCAATGATTTTTTTTGTCATATAAGGGGAGTTAGTTGCTCTTTGAAAACGTGCCTCATTGGTTTGTCAAATTTGTTTGGTATATTTTTAAACAAAAATTCATTCTCGTACAACTTCTTTTTGACTCACCCTGTATAGGAAACAATCTTGTGTTTTGTCCAGTTATTATTATTATTTGCCTATAATATCATCTCATATCGTCCCATGTACAGATTGGCTCAGCAGAAACAGAAAGAGAGCAACATTCAGGACCACTTGCACGAAATGGCCAAACCCATGGCGCGTTACCGTGATGACAAAGATTTGGACAGCATGATGAAGGAGAAAGATAGGGAGGGTGACCCCATGCTGCCATTCATTAAGAAAAAACACGTCCAGAATAATGCCAAATTAGGAATCAAAGGTAAGGTATAAGGGTGAGTGCAAAAAAAATGGTACCTTTTACTTTTTAGCACCTATCACTAAAATAAAGGGGTTTACAGAAAAGGTAATTATTCTAAAATGTGTGTTAGATACAATGCTTTTTTGTGTCATAAAATGTTTACCGAAGCTCCTTCAGAAAAAAAGTTACGTCCATTTATGATGCTAAAAACAGTCAGGAGTGTAACACTTTTTTGGGACATTGAAATTGAACATGTAATTTCTGTAAGCCATAAATAATTAAAACCTTGTTCAATCTGATTCCTAATGAATCTTGTAATAATATGTACTCATTAGTTTCATTTTGTTTTAGTTCAAGTCAAATACAGCTATTCTATGTGCTTCAAAATGTCTTGTTTATCAATGAAGTGTGCACTTTTTAAAAAGGGAGACAAATTCAAATTTTACGAAAAAGTCAGTCATGTAAGAAAGATTGACAAAAGCTACCAATTCTACTTTCCCTTTTTCAAATGGGTACAGTGTTGCCTTTCACTTAATGGTAAATTGACAAGTGTAGATTGCATTAATTACTGGATGTATGCAGATAAAATGTGACACCCTATGAATGTCAGGAGTGTAACATTGACTTTCATCCTATTTTTTAAAGTTGTTCATCCAGATGAAATTGAGCAATGGTATTTATTTTATGTCATACCTGGTGTAAATAAACTATTAGTAATAAAGGTAAATGTGATTTGTTCTTTGTGTCTGTTTCAGAGTGCATAAAGGTGGTTGTCAGGAGTGTAACACCATTGCACGCAATGTGTAATGTATTTATCATGACATTAAATACCACTTAAATGCAAATACTGACAAAATTATCAATAGTACATCAAATCAAAATAGTATTTAATCACTGTTACAATATAAATCATGACAATCAATAACACTGTAACTTGATCACCGGCCCTGTCATACCTGCGTGACATTAAGAGACCCTACATTATCCTTCAATAATACATAAATATTTTCAAACATTTTTAGTCCTAGCAATACCATATACTTTTCAGCATTATGTGATATTGTTTAATGAAAACATAGTTCAAAATATGTAAGTACAATGCTTATTTAAAACATGATGTGTGTTATATATTGTTGTTACACTCCTGACATGTATTTAAAGAACAACAAGAAAGAGAATAAGAAAGGCATACCTAGCAAGATAATCAGATTTTAGAAATAAAAATAATAAAGCCTATTCATAGGAACAGCATTAAGGGCAGTGTCAACCCGGCACTTGTTTCAAAAATTGAATTTCATATTTCTCTATTATTTTATACTTTTATATATGTATTCTATCATTACCATCATAAGTTACTAATCGGAAGCGACTATTTCCTGTTCTTTTTGGGTGATTTTAAATTGCTGTCTTGGTAAGTTTGAGCCAGTAAAAGGCGCATGGTTATTTGGCGGGAATTTAAGCGGAGTTCCGCGCTTTTCAAATGTTGCGACAACTGTTCGATCATTGCGTCGCGCGCTGAAACTTCCCGTGCGTAATACTAGACGCGCCGCTTAATATCCGCGACATAGACGCGAAAAACAAAAGAGCGCAAAACAATGTCTAAAAATGTAAACAAAGGCCAATCTTACGATCATTTAAATTTCAGTTTTCTTCCAATTTCTTCATATTGTGACAATATAAATTGAATCTAATAGTTTATTTTGATTGTTCATAATAGTATACTCGCTTTTTAGGTCACACGCCCGTGTATACCGTGAACATTTAGCTTTAAATGGTGGAAAATGTCAATATTTTTACTAAATCGATGTTTTCTTGAAGTTCAAATTTGAAGGAATTTTGCGATTTTTCAGACAACATTTAGTAAAAAAATATCAAACTATCAGGTAAGCTTTTACTACCATTGTGTAGAGGACTTTCAGCGCTAGGAGGCAAATTTTTATTTTTTCGATTATGGATTTTAAAGTCGAGATATGCATCCATTTCTAGCGAAATGTATGCAAAAAACATGACTTTTACACTTTTTCGATGTTTTTAGCATATTTCCAAAACCAAGCCTTATTTTGGAAAAAGAAAAAATTGCCTCCAAGACAAAATTGTCTAGTTTACAAAAATGTTTATTAGAACAAATTACCATTTTTTTATTTTATAGTTATGCTGTCTGAAAAATGTGGGGTAAAAAAAAAATCGCTTTATGGTTCATTTCTCAAAATGTAGTTTATTTGGTATCACATTGATATCACCATCGGATTCCTTATCAAATTTCCTTTCTATAAATGTATACTTGTATGTACTTTTATTCAATATTCTCAAACTTAGAAGCAAAAGTTGATCATCAAAATAATAGGGTTGACACTTCCCTTAATTGAATGGTAAATATTGCAATGTTCTAGTACTTACTAATTTTAGTTGTTTGTCATTAACAAGAACTATCTTATAAGAGAACAGTAATAAAAAATAAAAAAAACAATTGCACTTAATCCACAACCTTATAAAAGAACAGAAATAAATAATAAATAAATGAATATTAAATGAATAAATACCAAATAAATAAATATATTTATTTATATAAATAAATAAATATATAAATAAATAAATAAATAAATACTTGAGAATGAAGCTTGATATTGAAGTACTAGCTGAACTGAGGAAAAAGTTGTGAACAAATGATGAAGTCTGCATCTAAATTTGAGAAATACTGATTACAGTTCATATGACAGTTTTTGGTCATTATATTCAAATGATTTTTATACTGAGGAGAAACTTTATTGTACTTGAGTAAAACCAACAAATACCTTGATACACTTTTGGAAATCTGCAGCAGGACTTATTGCTATGTCAGGAGTGTAACACTTTTCAAATTGCTTAAGTTTATAAACCTCAATGATGATAAACCATCTTAGAAAAGAAATACAATTAGCATGCTTTTGTGTAAGATTATAGTTTTAATATAGTTACAATGTAGTTCACTTTTGCTATTGTTGGATCGCATTTAATATGTTACCTTGTAGTTAAGTAGAATTTCAATTATATGGAGGCATGGGTACCATGCCCTCATGAACCTAGTTGACAGTTATTAATTTGAATAGATTAGTTGTTGAAATATGAAGCAACCTTCAATTCATTCTGTATAAAGAGGCTGTGAAGTGTGAACTAATGATCTTCAAACTCTAATGTATGGGCATGTACAATTCATATGTCAGGAGTGTAACACAAGGTAAAGAAATAACTATCTGCTGCTTGATACTAAATTGACTTGGCAGTGACATGTATGATAAGGTCCAAATAGTCAAGAATTAGATATATGCTCAACTTACATACATGTTTGGTTTGATTAACAATGGTTTAAAATTGAAAATCTGCATATTTGTTTGCCAAAGTGATACATCTGAACTGATTTTCAATATGAATAATGATGACAAAGTTGGGTGATATCCATAAAATGTGTGTACTTTGTTGGTGGTAAATGTGTTGTATGTTTAAAAACCCAAACAGTTCCTTTTAAAGCAATGACAACAACTTGTGATCTCTAGAACTGAGAGTATTTGTCAGTATATTGGTATGTCAGGAGTGTAACATTAGGTGCCCAAAGTATAAATACATATCAGTATTGTACTGACATATGAATAATTTGCTCCAAATTCTTTGTGTGTTATCAAAATAACATTTTGCTCCATTAAAAAGTCTTTTAGACTGATTTTCTGCTGGTAGTATTGGTGTTAAAATATACCTTTTGTTGCTTAATGAGAAAACAGTGTGAAAAATTAACATAAGTTGGTACAATGATTGTCAAAGAAGACTAAATTTAGTATGTATTATAGTTTTCTTGGTGCTTAAATATGTTTGCCAATGTAAATATTTTGTTTTAAAACAAGACAAGGATTTTATGATCCATAGAATTACAGGTATCTAGGAAAATTGGCATGTCAGGAGTGTAACACAAACTTAACAAATTGAAGCACTTTTTTCCCTGTGCACTATTTTGCCAAGAATTATGTTATGAACTTGAAACTTTCACTGTAGTTTCAAGTTAGTGTTGTTTATCATGTAAATATGTTAAAAAGGTCTGTGACAGTTCTCCTTTTTTACTGTGAAAACTTTTGCATCCCAAAGTAGGCAAAATCAAGTGATTTCTACAGAAAAATTGATTTTTTTCAATTTTTTGAGGTACAAAGATGCTTTAAAGTCATTTTATATGTTAAAACATGTTAAAAGTGTACTTTGAATATTAAAGTTGTGTTGGTATGCATTATTATAGTTACATTTAAAAAGAAACAGTGCTTGTGTGATTTATCATTGAAAATGTGCATATTCTGTAGTAAACATGCTGAAGAAATTTTTTTTGAAGGATTCAGACTGCCCCTTGAGTTATTTCACAAAGTTCAACATACTAACTTCAAAGTAACACACAAAAATTGTTTGAAAAGTGAATTTGAAATTTTGGTCAGAATGTCCCATTTTGGTACCATTTTTTTTGCACTCACCCATAAATGAGGATGGATTATGTATTTTAGGGGGGGGGGGGGTGTGGGAGCACGGTTCCTAAGATGTGTAATTAATAATCATGTAACAAATAATTTGCACAAATTAATGAATACATCAACAGCTTCGTTATTATTTTAGATATGAATACTTAACCTCCTGGGGTCTACCTGTCTATCTTACAGTGGTTCTGATTGGTTTATTACAAGATGTACTCATATGAATAGCGAATTCAAATGCAGCTTGTAAAATGTTTCACTACCATCTTTATCAGGGATACAATAATTCTAACAATGTCTCTCATTGGTGCAATAAATGATGTATCCTTCTTTTTAACCAATCAGCCGGTAGTTCTCAGGGGGTTAAATCATGACAATTCTCCTCCTGAGAGAAATTCTGAGATTTGAAGAAAATTGTTTTGAAGTTTCACAACATAACCCGGTTAATCAACTGATTAAAGTCATTAGCCACATACATAAACATGATGCAATTAATCTGTTTTTAGAAAAACATGTTATTTGCCTAAAAAACATCACACAAATATTGGGGGTTTTACCCATTATACATCTTACACTTCGCTTTTCGATACCAAAGTGAATGAATTTCTAAACAACTGATAGATACACAAGTCATCAACCTGTCATATTGACATTGCCATTTTAACCCCCTGAGAACTACCGGCCGATTGGTCAGAAAGATAGATACATCATTTATTGCACCAATCAGAGACTGTGTTAGAATAATTGTATCCCTGATAAAGATTGGAGTGAAACATTTTACAAGCTGCATTTGAATTGGCTATTCATATGAGTACATCTTGTAATAAACCAATCAGAACCACTGTAAGATAGACAGGTAGACCCAGGGGGTTAATGAAGAATTTGACTGGACTAAACCTAAACCACATTTGGTGTAAAAAAGCTCATCAACCATTCTCATTTATTCTCTAGAAAAACCAAAGTACAGGGGACCAGCGCCACCCCCGACGCGCTTCAACATCTGTCCAGGCTACAGGTGGGATGGTGTCGACAGATCAAATGGATTCGAGAAGAAGTTCTTCCTCCGTAACGCCGAGAAGAAGGCAATGTCAGAGGTGGCGTATAAATGGAGCGTTGAGGATATGTAAAGGAGGTAGTGTCAGATAATAGTGGCATTGCCAATTCAAATAGTAGTATGTAGTGTATCACTTTGAAAGGTGTATCTTGTCTCATAGGGTAAATGCAAGAACGTCGTAACTTGTGACATTCTGGTCATTTTGCAGGAGAACCATTTTGTGTTCAATTTTGTGAACTTATTTGTTTTATTAATTAATTAATTATTTGATATGATTATTTGAAGACATGTAAAATGGCTTAAAATGTGGGGAATTACCTATATTTTCATAAATAACTAACCCTGAATTCGGCCAAGAATGTCACTTGCAACATTCTTGCATTCTCACAACAATTCGTTTCAAATTATAGCACCACAGTGATCTCAAACCAGACTATTCCTCTCAGCTCACCACTAATTGCAGTCATTGTATAATAGTATACATCGAGGGTTGAGCGCCAGAAGGCCATAACTCCAGAAATGTTCATTAAAATACACTGTAGCACCCAACTTATAACTCTAATTTTAGTCAAATTTAGGGCGTTTATGAGTTATCTCTTTTGGTTCTGAAAATCTAGGTTAAATGGATTATTTGGTTCTGAAAATCTAGGTTAAATGGATTATTTTTGTACCAAAATATCAATTTGCCCAAAAGTTGAGTTACGGCCTTCTGGTGCTCAACCCTCGACATTTATGTTTATATTGTTTTGTATGACAATGGAAAGCCGATGTTTTTCCAATTATACCAAATGTATAGCAATCACAACAAAAATAGGAAAAGTGAGTTATGTTTCAGTACTCTCCCCATTCGCAAGCAAATGGCCGGCAGAGGTCTCAATCCAAATATATGTAGTGCTCAAAGATCAATAGACAGTCTCTATCTATATACTGTAGTTGTCATTGTAACATGTGCCATTGATGTGAGATGGAGAATGAAGTCCCTTGTTGGTACTTTAACACTTTCCAAGCTGCAGTCATCTGCAGACGTCGGTTTCATAATTTCACAAAATGTTTCAAAAATTTCACAAAATCTTTCAAAAATTTCAAAATTATTGAATTTTATCACCATATTTGGAATCACCATGAGAAATACAATAAGTACAAGCATGACTAGTATTGGTTCAGTAATTGTTTATTCTCAACCTTTTTGGCCCCATAACCTGTTTTGACATTCTTGGTCAGTACAGTGACCCCCAATTTGTTTTGGGTAAAAATAACCCAATTTATTCATACTGAAACTGCTTTGTTATGATGCAAGCGTAGCGAGCAGGAAATTTTGCTTTTTTGAAAGTTTCTTTTGGTTTTTTTAAAGCCTTTTTAAAGCGAAATATTAAAATGGTTCCCAAAGAGCTATATTTATGACCCCTTCATCACCCCCTGGAAAACCCCAAACGTCCCCATGGGGGTCACGACCGCCAGCTTGAGAACCCCTGGTTTAGATAGACTTGGGAAAATTTCTGAAAAATCTGTTTTCGTACCACGTGGAACAGACATACAAATGTTTTTTATTCATTTGTCACCTCAGCGTGGACTAGTACAGTTTTCATATTATTTCCTAAGCACATCGATATGAATTTGTAAGGCAGGCAGCAAGCCATTGTATTAACTACTTTTGGAAAACAAACTCTTTATAATTATAATGAGTGTATGTTCTGGTGGGTTATCTACACTGGGTTTTTATTTTCCAAACAAGCCGTGGGGACGTTTCTGTATAGCACTGTTAAATATCAGGACGAAAGACAACATTTGTTTTATTCTCCTCGATCCATGCGCTGATGAGCTTCAACGTTGGGTGCCAATTCTGAGTTTAATTGTTTTGTTAATAGGGAAAGGGTGGAGTTTTATGTTGGACATCAAGGGCTACAGTTCAGGGGGAAATAGTTTGCTATATGAGGATTGAGGTTATCACAAAGCATATTATCAATCATTCGAAATAATTTAAATTAACCACATATTTTTGGCGAGGGAGCTATCATGACCGTTATGGTCACGCCAGCAGGTAAAGGACCAGATACCCAATTTTACTACATGACAAGTAAAGTAAGTAAAAAAATAATTTATTAAATATATTTCCCACCCACTTTGGATACAAAGTACATTGGTTCCCCCTTTAAACCCCTTCTCTTTCATGAACAATGGTAGATATTTTGGCAAACTGTATGCACTACAGTGAAATAAGCGATCTACCGCTCGAATCAAAGCTTGAGTGTTTCTTTCTGTGTACGACATACCCTTGCTACTATATCCAGCAATATGTTCGAGTCCAATTCATTGATTGACTCCCGTATACATTCTACGTTATCTTTAGCCGTTCCGCCTGCTGTTTCTCCAATCCCCAGTGTGTATGTCTTATCTTTGGTGGCTAGCTGAACTTCAACAAGATGGTGGCCATCCTTTGAGGTGCCATCATATTTCAAAGTGATATCTTTGACTCCACACAGTTCTTCCCTCATGTACTGTTTTGAGACCGGCAACCCGAGCTGCATCATAGGCGCCTTGTGATTGGCCGAGTAATATGTTGGTTATTATTAAAATGCACTCATGCACAAGCCAATCACAGTTAGACATGTGCTAGATTTTGTCATAATGGCTAAAACTTGTTGTAAACTTAAACCTTTTCAAAAATTCTGAACTATTGAAGCATATTCATTTGTATATTTTTGAAGGAAAACATTTATATCATGAACATAATAGTCTAATAGTTTCTTTAGGCTAGACTCTGGAAATCTGCATCTTGAAATGTTCAGCCTTTATCGTCTAGCTTCAGGAATTCTCGGAAGTTTAGTAGGTAGCATTTTGTTTTGCTTGCTAGAACCTTGAATTTTCCTATTCAACAGCACCGGTTCTGCCTTAGCTATGCTATTAACATGTTTAATCATGCTCAAGTTTTGAACCTCAGGTTTTTAAAGACCTGAAAACACAGGTTCAACTTGATGTACCACTCAACCAATAAGATTTTTTGCAATGGATACTCAAAGAGAGAATATATATTGGCTGTAAGCACAATTGTGCAGGTGGGCTATTCGTTCCAAATCTTTGCAGGCAGGCGTATCCCCGTGTGAGTGTGTATAACCAATGATGAAGAGAATGAATAAATCCAGAGTGCTCCGAGTTATCCCTTTGCGATTACACAAAATGGTCTTTCAAGAAAGTGCAAACAACCATTCAAAAAACCAAAAAGACTGTCAAAAAAAAGTATCCTGATTACCAAGGGTCCAGATGTGGCCGCCTTGTCATCTCTCATAAAAGGCTAGATCTAGAATTGGTTTCTTATGGGATACCATTGATTTGCATCATTGATTGATTTGTGCATTGTGTGCTATCTCAACCAGTCAGGTATGGGGATGAATTGTGTAACAGGCATCAACAGGGAGTCGGTACACACACATTTTCAACGCGTAATCACACTCTAAGCAAGGATATCCTATTGAAACCCAATTTTAGTGCAAGAATTGTTTTGGTAGTTGTGGTCAATTAAACAATCATAACATCAACAATATCAACTCGATTTGTGTGAATGAGGTATCAAACTATGGAGAAGAAAGTTGCTCATGATATGTTTATCTCTGTTTTTTGTATGGATTATTGATTTTGGATTAGCCTACATCAGCCTGGTCAGGAATTTTTGTGGTAGGTGTACATAGCTTTGTCTTGTTTAAACCTCTTTTAACCATTTTGCGTATTTTTATCTTGTCGTCTGTGATTAGGGCTGGATTTTGTAAAAGCCTTGCTTGCTGGAAGGTTTGGCTAAAATGGCGTTCGATGTGGTATTTAACCATTTTGCGTCTTTTATCTTGTCGTCTGTGATTAGGGCTGGATTTTGTAGCCTTGGTTGCTGGAAGGAAGGTTTGGCTAAAATGGCGTCCGATGTGGCATTTAACCATTTTGCATCTTTTTACCTCAGCCGCCTCACTTCCCATTTCTTTAACGTCTATGTCCCCATCTGCGCATCTCTTGAGGATGGAGTATTTCACGGCCTTGGATTCTAGGCCCTTGAGCTTTAGAAAAACCTGTATCAAATGGAGCAATACTTTGGATTAGCCAAATACATGTGGTAAAATGTTATTTTTCAATAAATTAATCTAATTTGTCTGGCTACTTATTAGATTTGTTTATTAACATTAGCGGCTAATGTTTAAGCTATAACATTTTTAATTGATTGGTAGCTTGATGTGCATTAAATGTCTTGATCTGGCAACATCAATCAAGCTTGTTCAGTTTCCGTATGAGCGACTGACAAAAATGGAAGTAACATCCCTGCCCTCTAGCCCCTGGAAGCTCTCTTCTAATTGCGTTGACCAGTGCAACCTCAAAGTCTGATATTACCAGAGTTGGCACAAATTACTGGTTTGTGATTGCCAAAATCTCTCGCTTCAGGCATATATAGGATAAAACGGTACTGGTATTTCTGTATTTCCAGTAAACAGAGACATAGACATCTACAGTGTCCATCCATGGTACCTGCCATGCACAGTGTAGGAATGAGGTGCTGTAAAGGGAGATACCCCAAGCCCAAGCACCTCCTGACCACCTGCTGAACCTCATGATCTAAGCAATATGGTCCTCTTAGGCCAAGCTCGTCCAGTTTTCGAAATAAGCGACTGGCAATAATGAAAGTAGCATCCTTGTACTCTAGCTGCTGGAAGCTCTCTTCTTATAGCGTTCATGAGAGCGACCTCAAAGTCTGATATTACCGGAGTTGGCGGGAATTACTGGTTTGTGATTGCCAAAATCTCTCGCTTCAGGCATATGAAGGATATAACGGTACTTGTATTTCCAGTAAACAGACATCGACAGTGGCAGTGTCCATCCATGGTACCTGCCATGCACAGTGTAGGAATGAGGTGCTGTTAAGGGGAGATACCCCAAGCCCAAGCACCTCCTGATCACCCTCTGAACCTCATGATCTAAGCAATATGGTCCTCTTAGGCCAAGCTCGTCCAGTTTTCGAATAAGTGACTGGCAATAATGAAAGTAGCAACCTTGCCCTCTAGCTGCTGGAAGCTCTCTTCTTATAGCGTTCATGAGAGCAACCTCAAAGTTGGTTATCACCAGAGTCGGTGCGAATTGCTGATGAGTAATTGCCAAGATCTCTTGCTTCAGGCTCTGTAGGATATACCGATACTGGTTCTCTGTCTTTCCAGTAAACATGCACAGTAATTATCTGAGTGTATGAATGAGGTGAGCACTGTTTTGAAGGTACCGTCGATGTATATCTCGGTAAATCTTGGTACACCAAGAAAGTGTCTCCAACTCCTCTTGGGATGCGAAAATCATGTTGTCCAATGCCAGAAACTTCAGATCTCCGTCACACGTCTCTCCTCAAGAACCTTGAATATTTACATCAGCAATTGTGGCTAGAAGCGGAGGGATCAGGGTTAATTGGTGCCTTTTGCAGTGAGCTGTGATATCTTCAAAACTCGGAGCTCCCATCTGTTGAGCAGCATTCAACGCCACAAACTCTGCATCATAGGCGCGACCTATCTGGAGTCCCGCAACATCCCGAAACTGCAGATGTAATAGTCTATATGCTATGTAAATACACATGGTATATCATTATCAACTACCATTGACCTGATTAAATTGTACTGTAGTTCATCAAAGAACCAACAATAATATCCACCCTCGAAGGCACTGATGTTGATATTAAAGACATTGACTGATATACATAGAGCAATACTAGAAACTAAATCACTATGACACGAAATAAGGAGTAATCCTTTGGGAAATGTAGCCATATGAAAATCATGTTGTCCAATGCCAGAAGTTTCCGATATCCGTCGCACGTCTCTCCCCAAGAACCTTGAATATTTACATGTGTACATCATCAGCAATTGTGGCTGGAAGCAGAGGGATCAGGGTTAATCAGTGCCTTTGCAGTGAGCGCCTGACATCCTCAAATCTCGGAGCTTCCATCCATTGAGCAGCATTCAACGCCACAAACTCTGCATCATAGGCGCGAAATGTCCTGTGTAATCCTGTTCTTATTCGGAAAGACTTTTCAAAGTGGCGCCCGACATGGTATTCAACCATTTTTCCCCTCTTGACCTCAACAGCCTCTCTTCCCATTTGTTTCACCTCTATCTCCCCATTTGCACATCTCTTCAGAATTTAGTTTTTCACCTTTTCTGATTCCTGGTGTTTGCTTAGCCAATTTGGGTCAGATCCCACTCATCCAACAAGGCCGTCATGGCGGTTTCAATGTTTGTGGCAGTGTGGTCCACTGGTACATAACGCATGACCAAACTGTGTCTTTGTAGCTTCCAGTCAGATGTTATGATGTACAGTGAATCCCATGCAGGGGGTCAGCCCATTTGATGACCACATCGCTGGTATGCAAAGTACTTCATGTCTCTCAATTCCTCCATGACCCAACCTCTGGTAATGTCATACAGCTTGTGGAACTAGATTTTGGTAATCTGCCACACTGCTGCCTGTTTCTGTCTTGCCGTCATTGTTGTCGTACCGTTCCTTGTTTCCCCCATTGTTCTTAATTCATCAAGGTAATCAGGGTCAGTCTTCTTTGTACGCCATTCTTCATTCATGGTTTTAAGCGTTAATGATTTATCTTCAACACCTTAAAATAAACAAATATTTTGTTTAGAGTACATTATGTACATTATGAAATATCGTACCTTGCCTGCTTCCTGGATGCCTAACCCTAAGGATATATCATCAACATTGGGTGGGATGTCCCCATTGACTGTCATCACAACAGTCTGTTGGTTGATCTTCAATACTTTTATTTCCTCTGCTGCCTTTACCCCAGCAAAATAGTCCGAAAACCCAACAGAAACTTCCTTCTTGGTGAACTGGTGAATGTACTTCCCTTTTGCATCTTTCCTATGGGATACAACATTTAACGAATTTGATTGATGGTGTGAAGTTGATCATAGAGTTATAAACAATAATATTTGTATTATTAGTTGCTTTGGTATTCCAAGAAGTTAGTTGTGTTAGGATTCAAATAATTTACACAAGTAAAAGTACACAGGAGCATTTTGCAGCAACTGATTTTTTTTTTTTTTTTTTTGAGTAGCAAATTTTAAGACAAAATGTTGTGCCATTTGGCCACAACAAAGTGTACACAGCAAGGCTATTTTTTCTTTCCAAGGTCTGGTGGCTGGTAGCCATGGCGACATTTTATTTACTTACAAGCTCAGATTTTTTGTTTAGACAAGTGCTTGTGATTCCAAACACCCTGGTCACCAAGTTTTCTCCACGCCACGACTTGCAAATGCCCAAGTGTAAGTTATGTCTGAAGCAGACGACACCATGACGAGTCGTTTGTTGCCTTAAGGTTGTTCGAGCCATTGTCTGTGGTGATACACGTCCGCATATTTGGGCCAGATCCCACTCCTCCAACAAGGCAGTTTCAATGTTCGTGGCAATCCAAACTGTGTCTTTGTAGCTTCCAATCCGATGTAATATGAATACTGTGAATCCCATGTAGGGAGTCGGCCCATTTGATGACCACATCGCTGGTAGAGGCGAAGTACTTCATGTCTCTCAATTCCTCCATGACCCGACCTCTGGTAATGTCATACAACTTGTGGATGTAGATTTTGGTAATCTGCCACACTGCTGCCTGTTACTGTCTTGCCGTCATTGCTGTCGTACCGTTCCTTGTTTCCCCCATTGTTCTTTTTAATTCATCAAGGTAATCAGGGTCAGTCTTCTTTGTACGCCATTCTTCATTCATGGTTTTAAGCGTTAATGATTTATCTTCATCACCTTAAAATAAACAAATAATTTGTTTAGAGGAGGCGCATACAGCTAACCGGAAGCTCAGACAAAAAAACAAAAAACAAACAGACACTTCCTTTTAAGTATACATCTAATATGGTTTATTTTAGAATTCCATGACTTTCCATGACCTTTACAACAAGTATCACATGACTTTTCCAGCGCATGACACTCACACAGTTTTATTTTACCATTCAAAGCCTGATATAAATAATAATTTGCATTATCACATAAGTCCAGCTATAGTTAAAGGCAGCCACAAGCCTATGCTCGATTCCAAGCACCCTGGTCACCAAGTTTTCTCCGCGCCACGCCGCGTCGTTTGTCGCCTTTAGGATGTTCGAGTCGTTGTCTGTGGTGATACACGTCTGCATATTTGGGTCAGATCCCACTCCTCCAACAATGCCGTCATGGCAGTGATCATTTCTAAACCTTTTTGACTATTGAGATAAATGAGAATGATGCTTTACACAATTAAAAAATGACCTTTTAATCTTACACTTTCACAACTTACCTTTGCTATGTCCTTGGGCTTTCCACTGGACTCCACACACCAAAGCTTGTGGCTACTGCATGTTTCCACCTGCAGTTGGATGGTGATGGTATATCCCCATTTGGAACCCCTCCCAGGTGATATAAAAGGCGTCGGCATAATGTTGCCTTGTCAAGGAGTGTTGTCTGATGTGTCTTCCCTGTGGCCAAGTTGTGCAGAAAAGCCACTCGTATGGCCTCAACAACCGTCAGGTCGGTGTATATTACGTATCTAAAATAAATAATTAATATTCATATAGAAAGGTAAAATGGCTTCTCATTGTAAAATCGAAAATAAATGGGGCAGCGCGAGGGTCGAAAGGGGCAGCGCCCCCTTCAAGAAAATGTTGGCATTTTAAGTACTTAAAACTAGCATTTTCAAGTATATTTTGCACCTGGGGTGTTACCTGTTAAACAGCAAATAAACAGCACATTGACACTGATTTTTAAACTCCATCACCATATATACATGTATTTACAACTTTCATCTTGTCCAAAACAATTCATTATTACAGTCTTGGTCTTTCTTGAGAATATCATGACATAAATATTATTTTAAGAATTATTTAACACATTCAATGGGCATTGGTTGGCTTAAAAGACCACATATTTTATTTATTTTTTAAGTTAACAGAGTTAAAAGTTGTACATAAATTAACTAATAAAAGAGTGTTTGAGACCCATTAAACTGAATCAAAAACATATCAGATTATTTCACAGGACTTATGCTATATCAATATTGTGGTCTAATGTGTCATGTTATTTGCTGGCCCAATCCCAGGCCTACTTGCTGCAATGAAATCAACTGATTCAAGTATAAAAGTCATCCACATAAATATTGGAAATCAAACTGTCAAATTTTAGTCTCTAATGTACTGCTGCTTATCTTTTTTGGTAACTTGCTTGGCTTAAATATTTCTTTTGGTTGGACTTTTCTTGTTTCTTTTTGCCTCCTTGCTTGTTTTGCCTTTACTGCTCTTTGATGCCATGTTTGTTTCACAGTTTTCTTTACTTTCCCTATGCAACCCTGTTTCTTCTTTGTTGTCCCTACAGCAGCATTCTTCTGTTTTACTTTGTGTCTTGAAGAGGTTGTTTGGATATGGTAGCAAACTGCTCTGTCAACAGGGCTTTTCAGGATATCTTTCCTGTAGTAGAGTTTGATTGTGTTGATCATATTTAATGTCTTGATAGGCCTGATAGGTAGTAACACTGATTCTGTTGGTATTCTTATTTATCAAATGGTTCATAACACTGAAACTTTGTTCAATCTTTGGTCCACAGAATATACTCAAGTCAAAGCACCTTTAACTATTCTGCTGAGTATAGTGTAGGAAGGAATGAGGTGCTGTTTTGAAGGTACCGTCGATGTAAATCTTGGTACACAGAGAAAGTGTCTCCAACTCCTCTCGGGGTGCGAAAATCATGTTTTGCTGGATGTGATTTATCATCTCATTCTCATCGCATTTTCATCCCGGAACTGCAGATGTAAAGTCTATCTACTATGTAAATACACATGATATATCATTATCAACTGCCATTGACCTGATTAAATTGTACTGTAGTTCATCAAAGAACCAACAATAATATCCACCCTCGAAGGCACTGATGTTGATATTAAAGACGTTGACTGATATACATAGATCAATGATAGAAACTAAATCACTATGACACGAAATAACGAGTAATCCTTTCGGAAAATCATCTTGTCGAATGCCAGAAGTTTCCGATCTCCGTCGCACGTCTCTCCCCAAGAACCTTGCATATTTACATGTGTACATCATCGGCAATTGTGGCTGGAAGCAGAGGGATCAATGTTAATCTGTGCCTTTGCAGTGAGCTCCTGACATCCTCAAAACTCGGGAGCTCCCATCCGTTGAGCAGCATTCAACGCCACAAACTCTGCATCATAGGCGCGAAGGGTCCTGTGTAATCCTGTTCTTATTCAGAAAGACTTTCAAAGTGGCGCCCGACATGGTATTCAACCATTTTTTCCCCTCTTGACCTCAACAGCGTCGTCTCTTCCCATTTGTTTCACGTTAACCTGTATCTCCCCATCTGCACATCTCTTCAGGATTTAGTTTTTCACCTCCTCGGATTCCTGGTGTCTGCTTTGCCAATTTCCTAATTTCAACTCTGCATGGCCAGTGGTAGGCTGATCAATTGGTCAGTTTTATGAACACCTGGAACTCCAGTCAGATCATACAAACGATCAAGGGAAATGCCAACAAGTTTGATGCCAGAAACCAACAGGATCTATCCTCTTCTTTATTGCGTGCATCAAGATGAACATGATTCTGGCATCAGGTTTACATGGGCCTTGTTTACGACTAGGGCAGGGTCTTTGCTATTAAAAAGGCTCAGATGCTCACAGATGTTGGCAATTGGGAGGCATGAGGCTAGTTCTAGGATGTATTCTCATTAGCTTTTATCTGAAAGAAAAGGGAGAATCTACCCATATATTTGGCCAAACAGAACTCAACGTACAGAAGATGAATATAATAAATTAAATTCTTATTTGAAATGACATTGTAAAATTCAGTAATCTTACCTACACTTCATGCCAGGATATGAGTAGACCAATAACATGGGTGTCCAGAAACACAGAACTCCATGGAAACATTCCACCTTGCTTGTCTGTTCATCTGGGGACATCTGTACCAGTGACTTCTTCAGATATGGTTTCAAGACTATTTCACAAAGCTTATCATAGGCCCTTGATCCTGCATCAAACATAGGTTTGATAAAAATAACAGATTATAAATGACAGTTTATTATTTCTAGTTATATTATTTATTTCCAAAATCTTAAAATCTGTAGAAATGACTACTTTCTGGGCCAATACCAAATAACAAAATCAGTTTTTCTTTCAAAATTTCAAAATTTCACCAAAAGTCAATTATCTAGGATCCATTTTTGTTTTGGCTTTAAAAAAAATGGCTTAGTTTTGAAAATATTGACTAAAAAGTGCCAAAAATAACTATTTTGGGGGAAATTTAATACCAAAAATGGATTCTCTGAAAAACAACTTAATTTAGTAAAAAATTATATTTCCACCACATGTATTTATTAATGCAATCCATCGTCCTCAATCTGCATTGCCACTCAATCTCTCCATTCTTCTTGTGCGTCGATGGATTGCATCAATAGATACGATGCACTTATTTTGTACTCCAAGTACTTCTCTTTTCCACCCGTGGTGTTTGAAATAAATCAAACACTGCCTCGCGCACCACATCCATACGTAGAGGATCTAAAGCAGGTCTTCCCTGCTTGCCCCTGCATTTGCTCGTCATCCTTTCCTCTCTTGTAAACACCATCTCCACCAACTCTCTCGCCACCTTCTTCATTCCATCCTTCACATACCCTAATACCCTATCCGTACACAAATCTGAAATACTGAGTTTAGTTGCCTTGCCATCCTCGTCAACCTCGTCAACCTTTACATATCTCTTAATCATATCTGTGGGTACCCTAACCACTGGTGCCCGTCTATCGTGCATGACTGCTACCTGTCTTTGTACGATTCTCATTTGTTGTTGTAGACGACCAAAACAACGGCAATGCTGTAACAAAAATGTTAAAAGGTTATCAGCATTGCCACTCAATCTCTCCACTCTTCTTGTGTGTCGATGGATTGCATCAATAGATACGATGCACTTACTCCCAAGTACTTCTCTTGTCCACCCGTGGTGTTTGAAATAAATCAAACACTGCCTCGCGCACCGCATCCATATGTAGAGGATCTAAAGCAGGTCTTCCCTGCTTGCCCCTGCATTTGCTCGTCATCCTTTCCTCTCTTGTAAACACCATCTCCACTAACTCTCTTGCCACCTTCTTCGGCCCGTCCTTCACATACCCCAATACACCCATCTTTACACAAATTTGAAATGCTTAGTTTGGTTGTCTTGCCATTCTCGTCAACCTCAACAATGTTAAGGTAGCTATAGATTAAATCCGCGGGTATCCTAACCACCGGTACATGTACCTGTCTTGTACCGCGCACGATTGCCATCTGTCTCTGTAATACCCTGAGTTCTTGCTGCAACCTACCAAAGCAATGGCAATGCTGTAACAAAACTGTTTAAAAGGTTATCAGCATTGCCACTCAATCTCTCCACTCTTCTTGTGTGTCGATGGATTGCATCAATAGATACGATGCACTTACTCCAAGTACTTCTCTTGTCCACCCGTGGTGTTTGAAATAAATCAAACACTGCCTCGCGCACCGCATCCATACGTAGAGGATCTAAAGCAGGTCTTCCCTGCTTGCCCCTGCATTTGCTCGTCATCATTTCCTCTCTTGTAAACACCATCTCCACTAACTCTCTCGCCACCTTCTTCGGTCCGTCCTTCACATACCCCAATACACCCATCTTTACACAAATTTGAAATGCTTAGTTTGGTTGTCTTGCCATTCTCGTCAACCTCAACAATGTTAAGGTAGCTATTTATTAAATCCGCGGGTATCCTAACCACCGGTACATGTACCTGTCTTGTACCGCGCACGATTGCCATCCGTCTCTGTAATACCCTGAGTTCTTGCTGAAATCCTTTTTACAAGTATTTCCACCATCTATCTATTGATGCAATCCATCGTCCTCAATCTGCATTGCCACTCAATCTCTCCATTCTTCTTGTGTTTCTGATCTAAATCCACACATACCCGTACTGACGCGTGTATAGTCCCACCCTTTTTTACCCCAAAATATATGTAAATTAGGTGGTGGGACTTAAATTGGGTGCCCATGTGCGCATGAAAATTTAAAATTACAAATTTTAGTCACAACTTGGTTCATACTATCATTTTCAAAAGCTATGCGCGCAGTCTTCTGAGACAAACTTGGGGTTGTTTTTTGTGCCTGATTTGTGACTCGATCACCACACTACCAATAACTGTATAGGATTTAGTATAACGCTTTATACTGTTATTGTTTATGGAATCAACAGTTTTTTGCTGAATTTCAGCCGTGGGCCCATCCGAGGGATTAGTTCTTTCAGACTTTCAGAATTTGCATCAGCAGGTAACTCTTTGAATGCTTCCTGATCAATGCCATTTTCTGCAAGTTAAACAAAGAGAAGACAATATATTGTGGGTTATAAGCATTATAAGCTTATCAATATCATGATGCATCCGGCGAGTCATGACCATCCATCCAAAATTTTACCGAAAATCCCCGGCGAAAATCGCTCAAAAACATCATTTAGGCCTACCTGGCAGTTGATTTGTGTAATTGCAAAACGTATATTATAATCTTACCTTCAAATATCGCTGTCAGCTCTGATGATAGGTTCCAACTTGCCAATTGATATTTAACCCATTCGTCCGCCATGATGTCACGTTGACCAGATGCACGTGGATAAGTTACCTAAACTGATTTAGTTTATGAGTGATGCAGTTCGTGTGTGAAACCAGTCGCGGTTCTTAAACCGAGCTAACGGGGCCCTAATTTCCCTAAAACGTTCTTAAAGTTTAATACCTCATAAAACCGAGAAAAATTAATGAATATTGAACAATTTAGTTTAACGCCACCGCACGCCGGTATAAACCAGAAAGGTTTAATGGAAGTAATCAGTCGTTGTAGAAAAACCTTAAACTTTTCCTCTTAAACAGCATCATTCTTATTCCAGGACTTAAGAGTGCATGTAGAATGCGTTTTCAGACAGAGCATGCAAAAAGAACCTGCATTGTTTCTGAATGTGTTTTTCAAATTGTATAAACCATGACTGAGATGTTCCTAAATCTTTGCATTCCATCCATCTGGTCTTCTTACATTCAAGAACCATAATCTGTCACATCTTCCTTGGCAACAGTTAATGGGTATGATAACTTTGTGACTGGCAAGATGAATATGTGATCCTCAAGTGGTGATGCGTTATCAATTCTATGACTCTCTAATTTTGTATCCGCAAATATTGATACAGTAGCCCAGTCATATGTCTTACTATTAAGGTGGTTTTTGAAAAGTTTACTTATTTGGACACAGCAGATGGCAGTTTTCTTTGGTAAAAACGAATAGAAGTTGCCGTCTGTAGAGATTTTTGAGCTTCTTTGGTTCAGTAAACCAATTTGTTGTTATCATTTGTGGTGATCTGTAGATTTTTTAAGGCTGTACATGTTGGTCAATATCAGATTCATCAATTTCTGTGTCAAATTCTTGATAATACGGTTGCATTTGTTGAATCTGTTCTGTAGCTAAAAATGACTGCTTTCCTGTTGTAGATTTGACTTTTGTGCTCCTGTCATTAGTTTCATCATTGGCTTTGGCGAGGACATCGCTTTGAGATTGGATATTCATCACTGTTCAAACTCTCAAGACCTGGTATCTTCCCGGACAGAAGCAAGAACACATACCACATCTGGAAAAAAATCACAAACCGTTATCAATGAGTTGGCCTACAAAAAGGCAATGCAATGTACATCATGAAAGAAGGTGTTCATCAACATTCCAGCAATTTTAATTAGTAAATTTCCTGGAGTTGGCAGGCCAGTGCCCATAAATGTGTTAAGGGGGCTGTGGACTCTCAGGTACAGCCTCCGTAAAACTGCCGTAACTTCTTCAATATTCATTTAATCTTTATAAATGTATACAGTTTTTTGCACGAAAGGGTTCAATTAATCCAACCATGATAATGAAATTGACCATTTTGGAAAAAAATATTTAAAAAAAGTTGTTTTACCCATTTTAGGTTCTGCAAAGATAACTCAAAATATATTTTGTTAAATTTTGTCAGACTCGTTTTATGTTAATCCTGATAACATTCCCCAGGAGCGTTTTTTTATTTTTTTTAATATCTTATTTATTTTTTGAGTTAGAGACCAAAAAGTGCCAAAAAATGTGATTTTTTCCCCAAAAATGTGAATTTCCATGATTTTGGCGGTAAAAAAAAAAAATCACATTTTTTGGCGGAGGCTGTACCTGAGAGTCCACAGCCCCCTTAATTACCCCCTCCACCATGACTCGAGGGGGATAAAAGTTATGTACGCTCTGTACACATTTGAAAATGTCGATAATTTCGGATGGCCCCTTCAAATACAATATTTAATTATAAATTGTCAGCAACAAAAAACAACACAAGGAATCATTAATATACAAAGCAATGCTAATATCCGATGACTGTACTTTGAATGGAAGAGCTTGTACATGTACTTCAACCGATAAAGGAGATATCTTGAATCGGTAGTTTATTTTAACAGAAATAAATCATATTGAAATGTAAAATCAATGCCTACTTTAAGTGATGTCAATTTGAGATGAAATTAAAGCTCTACCATAGTTTGCAGTTTTGTCTAAGTTCTTATGTTTTGGCATTTCATATATACTTTACATATTAAAATCTAGTCCTCCGCTTTAGCTGTCACAATAGTAAACATATTATTTCTTCCAAAAAATCTTTGATCGGTGGTGGTAAACTTGATAATGAGTTTCCCGGCTCATGAGGTAACTATTTCGTTATTCATATTGTTGTGCAAATTAATGAATTATGAATAATTTGTAGACTTTTTTGCTTCACAAAATAGGCACACATTTCAATGCGAGCAGGTAACAGACGGGAAACCAAAATCAAGTTTGATAAAGGGCTAATCTTTGGGATGGATGTAAGAATGTAGACTTGACTTGGCTGCATTGGAAATCACAAATCGCTTGCAGCACAATGCTTGTAAAACCTTTGTGGTTGTGGTCATCGTTGTGCTGGTCTTCTGGTGCTGTAATGTGGATGTGTGCGTGTACTGTCCATGGCACCTGCCCACTGGGGAAATCTGTGGTTGGCTAGGAAACCATTTTTTACCACTTTCTTGAGCCTATATCACCACTAGGCCATTGGATGTATCGTGGATACAGAATGTCAAAAATGGCTTGGCAAACTTCATGTGTTATTGTACAGGCTTTCGATCGGTGGATACCAAATAAAATTGCAATAGTTCTATATTCGCTTGGAGTATCGATATGCCAACCCTTCTCCACACCGAAATCGGTTCTTTAAAGTTTGTGGTTTCCTTTGTTAGAGTTGGCCTCAGGTAATCGCATCAAGCCATAAAAGTGGCCCGCTTCATGCGAAAGTTCCTCAACCAATCCCGGTCACTGTAGTGCAACATCACACACTCCTCAAACCATGTTGTACACACAGGTTTTCTTATACGATCGGGATCAACTACACGAGATGAAGCGTACAGAAGCGTACTGACAACTGTAATTGCAATGACTCTCCGCTGTTTCATCTGAGCTTTCTGCAAATGATTCCCTGCCAGGGTAAAATACTTGCAGGCCGGTATGTTGTTTGTATTGAAGTATTGACAGCAAACTCATCCTCATCTGTCGTTCTGATATCTAGAGCTAGCCTGTGTTGCTTCCTGATCCCCTGTTGCCACTTCCTCCCACTGCTCTGGTGTTGGAGAATACAGATTGTTGGTCATCAACCAGGCCTTGTACTGGATGAAGAATCTAGGGACGGCGCCCTTTTCTCTGGCAAATAATCATTTAACCCTAAATAAGATTTGAAAATAATAATAATAATAATAATAATAATAATAATAATAATAATAATAATAATAATACATAGTACTTATAATGCGCCTTACAACAAGTTCTCAAAGCGCTAAAAATCTTACCTCTATGAAATAATATCATGATTTATTGAAATTTCTAAAATAATCCCCCCCCCCTTTACCGTTTTACGGCGTCCCTACCTACATTACAATACATGGGCTACCGGAAAGGCTCACTTCCAGTGGGCTGGCTACTAGAGGTCATGAACGGCTGTGTAACCCAATTTTATATTTTAAATGACATGGAAGCTTCAATACTGTTAAATTACGATGAAATTGTTCCTGCTGCCACTGTTTCAGAAACCGGTGCTATGATGCTGGTTCCACTTCCTCCATTTTTAGCTCCTCTACCAATTCCTCCAATTTCCCTTTGTTTTTAATGAAAGGGAAATTGGAGGAATTGAAAACAGTCTCACCTTTCTACTAATTATCACCTTATTCTTCCAAGCCTTTGTCATCTTCTTACCGTCTCCCACCTATACCATTCTTTCAGAATTGAAACTTACCGCGAAGTGCTTCTGTGTGTCCGATTTTTTGGAACGACAGTTGCTGCCCATCTTAACCTCCTCGTACATTGATAGCATGTATTCCATAGTATTTGGCAGACTGGTTTCGTAGATCTGCTGCGCCGTGATCTCCCAGAGAGAACCCCAAATCTTGATGGCCTATCGATGAAGTTGGCAACGTTTGCCAATGGAATACGTATCACCATGATAATAATGAAATGAACTATAGGCTTGACTGTGATTATAAATAAAATGTTAAAAGATGCCCACCACAGCCCCACCCCCCCCCCCCCCCCCCCCCCCCAATATCCCCTACCAGCGGTGGACCACTGCCTGCTGTTTGCTCTCTGGTGTTGAGCCCATGAAGATGCCTCTGGATCCTTGATTTCTTGGGCACCTTTACCAGCACCGCAAAGGGATCGAATCTGTTGTCTGGC
Organism: Ophiura sarsii; assembly: GCA_035610835.1. Taxonomy (NCBI): domain Eukaryota; kingdom Metazoa; phylum Echinodermata; class Ophiuroidea; order Amphilepidida; family Ophiuridae; genus Ophiura; species Ophiura sarsii. The sequence goes on along the minus strand of CM069449.1, from coordinate 44,265,016 downwards.
TCTGGTTGGCATATCAGGGGTATGCCTACAAGGGGCCTAATCTTGAAATTATGGTGTCTGAAAAAGGGATAATTATAATTATGATGCATGTTTATGATTAAAACCAATTTTTGTTATTTTAAATAATTCAAATATTGGATTAGACAATTATCAATTATCAAAATCCCACATAAATTAAGGCCATGCCAAACACCGCAAATTATTTCGTATTTGGCGAATACTAATTGTATGCATTGTTATGCTCTAAATGGGCCATGATCCTGTCGGCACATTAGGTAAATTATAAGACACAAATTATTCAACCAGATGAATGATGATGGTAGTATTTAAAGTTTTAAGATTGATGACAAAAGGTTCCTGACCAGGTGCTAATAAAAAATTGAGATTATATCGAATGCATGAATTCCTTCCCTTAAGTTTGAAATTCCTTTTATTAAAAAACTGAGGATATTTTAAACGAAGAAGTGCAAAAAATTGTAGCAAATGTCCTTTTCTATGAGATATCTTTGTTATCAATGTGAAATTAATTACAGCTCATGATTTTTTCATGCCAATTGTGAAAGGAGGGTTCTTCGGTGGAACCATAGATAGTCCTGGTCTTCAATACTGCTGCAACCTTTACTCGAGATCCCCGCTTGAGGGAACGCTTCTCTTCCAAGTTCTCGATGGTAGCACGGTTCTCCAGTAGATCTTCGTCAGGGATACTGGGGTCTCCCTGACGAAGATGGAATATAAGCCAAAATACTGCCATTCAGTACACCTGGTATTATGTCATACCATAATGCCGATGAGCATAACATCCGATGTTTATACCCTTATCTTTGTCATGTTTTCGCTTTTCGGAATACTTAACCGATTGGCAATCGGCAAAATCATTCAAATTTTGGATTTCACCTATGTGGTAAATACCATTTGTCTCTCCATATGATTATCACTTTAGCTGAAATATATAGCACTTATTGACAATTGCTTCTGTCCTAGCCTCATCGAGGGTCTTCTTTTTGTCACTCCCCTTGAATGTATGGGTTTCCAACATGTATTTCCCGAACATATGGAGTAACAACACTTTGGTTGCCATCCGGGCCTCTGGCTCCTTACTTGCCTCAGCCATGTAAGCTGGTGGTATGAGCTGTAATACAAAATGTTTGCAAATGATCAATGAATAGCCATACATTTGGTGTACAGCAATCCAAAACCCATGTTATTACAAGAATACTAAGAGATGTGTTGAAGGCTGCTCTCTCAATTAGGATAAAAAACGAGATTTCTAAATGTTTACTATTGTATTAATTACATTAACAAACTTATATCTGTTAAAGGATTAAGAAAATCTGCCCTCTTTGCTATTGAAGGCTGTGTGTACAGTTTCTTAATCCTGTCATCTACCATATTCTTAACTGTCACTGGTTTATAATAGTTCCTTTTTCCTACAAGAACAACTTCCAAATGAGATATGTCTAACAGCACATTGTGCTTGCTGTTTGTTCAAAGGTACACATCACTGCTAGACAAAGCTTGGGGATCAGGATGTCTTGTGATTGTGAGTGTGGTGCTACTAGGATTGATACAATTGCTGGCATTTCAATATCCATGGTGGTGGTATATTCCTTACTGTAACTGGTTTATAATAGTTCCCTTTTCTCGCAAGAACAACTTCCATTCTGTTGAAATGACACAATGAAATCAGCCCGCCTTCCAACATTATGCGGCATATGTGACACTTTGGTGTTGTTTACGCGTTGATGTGCTTATTAGAGAAAGCATCATGTATCCAGCTAAGGAAAGTCCAGGAAGCACTCTTTGGTGTTGTTTAATCAAATTTTCTTTGTCACCAAGGAATAATGTAATACCTTTTACTTTACTTTGGAACTCTGCGTACCATTTTGTTTGCCACATCTTGGGAGGCGCAACCACCCCCTCGGGAGTAAATGCAAGATCTCTAGTGTGAACTAGTCGTGCAACTTGGTCCCTTAAAGCTCACCTTGGTCGCCATTGACTCAACCACCGGATCCTCGGCGTGTATATATTTCATATACACTTTGACACGTAGTCTCGGGGCAAACGACGCCAGCTCACTCAGACCCAACCACCACCCTTCCACCTGACGTGAGTATAACATATCATTCTTATACCGGTATGCTCAGCCAACGCCTGACGACTTCCCTGATTAGGAGATCATGGGCTTCGTAAGTTGGGCCTTAGGTTCCGCTCTCGCCATACACCGCACAATGCTTCTGTATAAGCACCTCTCTTCTTTACTTTGCTGCAAGTTGCATGAACATTTCTTTTGCATAGGATGCACTGTGCAGTGCCATTTTTCTTTCATTTCAAAGTCTGCATACACACTTAATCGGTTTATCTTTCTACATGTATGTATATTAGGGAAAGGTGAGAAAAAACACAGACAAACAAGTTTACAATGTATTGATTATCACTTTTCTGTTATGTAAGTTGCATTGTGTATTATATAAGAAATTTCACCACATTAACCCTAACACTACCATATACCCCAAAATACCACGATTGGGCACGTTGGTACCACCCGGCGTGGAAGTTTTTTGATGAAAAAATGGACCCAATACATACAGCCTGGGCAATACACTGCCCAGAACTGTGCTTGACAGCCGTGGTGAAGTGTGGAATCCCTCGCCTCTGGTGTGAGAGGTCCCTGGATCAAATCCCGGGGGGATCGGGGGGATATTTTGGTCGATTTTCCGCGTTGAAGAATAAATTCTGAAAAAAGTGGGGGGTAGAGTTAGGGATAAGATGAATTTATAACTGGTACACAACCTACATGTAATCAAGAATGTATTTTGATGTGATAGGTCATATATAATATTAGCAACATCAGCTACTACATTCACCATCCCTACATTGGCGGTACTTCCACTTTTGTTTAAATGCTTCAGTAGCATCCCTCTTCTTAATTACTTGACTGCAAGTTGCCTGTACATTCTTCTTGCATCCGATGTACTGCAGTACCATTTTTCTTTCATTCCACTGTCTGCATACACTGCATTTGATTGGTTTATCTTTCTATATTAGGGAAAGGTGAGAAAAAACACAGACAAACAAGTTTACAATGTGTTGACTATCACTTTTCTGTAATGTAAGTTGCAATGTGTATTAAATAAGCAATTTCGCCACGTTCTGTAGTTGTAAGATAAATTTATAACTGGTTACATACAACATTAACCTTCCTCAAGATTTTATTTCTAAGTTATAAAAGGTTAATTTTAAACAATATTGACCAACACACCCGATGTTCCACTGAAGGGCAGCCGCGGCAGTGGCGCGCCTAAACACCGTACCAGCATGTTTCATTGGGACAAATAGTCCTGTTGAAAGCCTCATCTCTCTTCTTTACCTTGCTGCAAGTTGTGTGCACATTTGTTTTACATCCGATGCACTGTGCAGTGCCATTTTCTTTTTGTTCCTTAGTCTGCACACATTGCATTTGATTGGTTTATCTTTCTATAAGGGAAAGGTGAGACAAAACACAGACTAACAAGTTTACAATGTGTTGATTATCACTTTTCTGTTATGTAAGTTGCAATATTGTATAAGCAATTTCACCACATTAAGATGAATTTATAACTGTTACACACCTCATCAAGATTGTATTTTGATGTGATAAGTCATATATTAGCAACATCAGCTACTTCATTCATCATCCCTACATTGGCGGTACTTCCACTTTTGCTTAAATGCTTCTGTATAAGCATCTCTCTTCTTTACTTTGCAAGTTGCATGAACATTTCTTTTGCATAGGATGCACTGCATTTTTCTTTCATTTCGAAGTCTGCATACACTGCACTTAATTGGTTTATCTTTCTATATTAGGGAAAGGTGAGAAAAAACTATGAACATTAAAAACTTACTCATTCTTCTCGAATTCGAGATAGCGCTGCAATTGCCTTTTTTACATCCATGTTTCTAATTCAGTTCTATATTTATCACAGAGGATGCCGCACACGCACGAAAGTCAAAGGTATCACCGGGGAAATCTAGGGTCGCTTCCGGTGTGGCTTGCGTGCCGTGTGTGTTCTCGTGTTTATTTACTGATCTCTTGGTCCAACACAAAACGTGAATAGATTTGCAAAATGTTGTTGAATGCAGCATGCATTGATATTGAACCTGAGAATAAAACCTGTTTTGACTACACACTATATAGTATGTGCTATATTGGTTTTTAATTCTTTATTGAATATTGCGATCAAACAATATGTTAAATTATGGATCAAGGGTGGAACTGATGCCTATCATTATGACACATAATATTTCAAAACCTTTGGATGGAAAAATCACCTTTTGTTCCCAGTTCTGTTTTGTCCTAAGGCTTTACTGTACATGTTTAGTGCTTGGAGCCAAAAAAAGGTCAAGTGACATTTTTGAGATTTTTCAGGTTTTTTAAAAATTATTATGAAACTTGACATCATTTAGATGTGCACAAATCTTGTAACTGCCCGTGAACATGTACATATAATCGTCGCTGTTCTGACATAACGACACATCACAACAGAATTAAGAAAGTGATGTGTCGTTATGTCAGAACAGTGACGATATGTTTCAATGGTGAATATTGTGTTAAAATTTGAAAAGTACCATTGCCTTACACATAGATTTTAGATTTCAAACTTGTTTTCTCAAAAATCAATAAAATGCACTTAATGTTTTTGTACTTCAAACACTCGATGTATAGGCCTATATTTTGTATTGTTTTCTTACCTTCAGTGCCATACGTCTGACTTCTTCCTCTCCAACTTCTGACCTTGTTTGCCTTGTCTATTTTCTCTACCATTCCATCAAAAACAGGGAGTTGAATACGTTGATACAGGGGAAATATCCAGTGGTAGTGTTGATCTTTTTCGTTACCATGTCAAATTGGCCTGTAGAAGTGCGATGTTGGTACTTACAATGTAATGAAGACGGTTGAGTGCAACATCTTTTCCTCTCTAGCGAATCATTACATTGTGGTCGACTCAACCAAGTTTGAATGGCCACTGCCCATCTCCCGGTGTATGACATTATGGGCATCATCTGCCCTTGCACTCATTTCAATTTCATATGCAACGGCGTGGAGGGGGCATCGTAATTTGCCCACCGTTTTGTATAATTCTCCTTCACAGGATGGTTCATCGGCAGGGGAGCATTTTTTACATGTGCACTTTCTAAGTGGGTGAAATCCACACTGCCCATCTTCCCATTGGTGAATATCTCTGCTATAGTATTCTCCAAGCTTTCTCAATGTATGTGCATATTTGTCCAGGTTATTATCGCACTGGTTGGCAGCACACCAATAATTGATACGTGCCTTTCTTCTAAAGGCATCCCCTAGACAACCACATGCATGGATCCCGCTTGCTTGTTCCAACGAAGTTGTGGTTTTTCCCCTCACACACATTTTACAGTTAAAACATCAGGGAAATCTTTATTGTGTTTGTTTTTGAAGGCCATGGAGAAAATCTCTTTCCCCTGTATATAGCTTCCATCTGGTTATTGTGTGCTCTGCCAACATGTCCCAAACACTTCATAACTTTAGTTTCAGGCATGACCTTGTCTATTGCTTTTGCCGATGAGGAGTTGGCGTCTTGCTAGTGGACGGCAACTTGAAGCCCTTCCTCCTTCGCCTGTGTGAACGCCATTTCTGTGGAGAATCCCTATGCTGCTTAGATGTTCCCTGGTATAGGGCTTCCGAAGCCACGTTGTCAAACCCTCTCTGACATTGGTGAACTACATAGAGTAAGCTATTGTTTAGGTAGTTCCTAATAGAATAGGTGGCGTTCTTGCTATAATGTCCACGAGTCTGCCAAGCCCCATCACTGCATGTCACACCCCCCGTAAGACCAGGAACCTAGCTTTTCATCTGTCAAACTCTTCATATCCTCTTTGGCTTCTTATATCTGTTCATTGAGCAAATCTCCGACATGGCTGTACAGCAGGGTTACCACCTTGTAAAAGTTGGCGTCAGTTAAGGTGGCAATCCCTAGCCCCATTCCAAGCATGCACTTGTAGTCGGAATACATTAAACCAGACACAATAAACGCAACACACAGTGCAAGATTTGTCACTAAACACTGCAACTTGCACACTTCAAAGCTGCTGTTAAATCTGACTGTCTGTTCACATTTCATCTTCTTAACGCACCCATTACACTTATAAACCATCTCGATAGGGCCTCCTTTGGCTTTTGTCAACTCCTCTGCAAACTGCCTTTGCAATATGGAATTGTACACTTCGTGGTACCATTAAGGTTCATGATGAAGTCATCCACCTGTTGGGGTAAATAAAGAGAAATCAAATAATCAAAAGCCTAAAAACTAACATCTTTTCACAATAAGTTTACCATAACGATACAAAAAATGTTAATGTTCAGAAATTCATATTTGTCAGTACCAATTTATGTAAATGTTTGCCTGGACGTTTCATGAATTCACCCAATGAAACAAGGCAAAAACAAGTAAATGTAGACGTGTTCCGATTTTCAATTTGATGTTTTTTATTCTGCATTACTCCAATGGTTGTTATTTTATACGTACAAGATGACATGAAATGTGCCCATGAATACAAGATGACATGAAATGTACCCATGAGTACACAAACTACATGTAATTCACGGTAATTCAAAGTTATCTCACCGATTTTCACGGCGATCAAATAGGATCATTTTAGATTTACTGTAAGCGTTTGAGGACGTGCAAACGGTGTTAATCGACAAAGAAAGTATTTTCCTGCAATTTACCAACAAAATCCTTTCAAATGCACCATTGGAAGCCAATTTTACAGTTCGATTACGTCACAACTAAATGTTGCTAAAAATCCTTTCAAATGAACCATTGGAAGCCAATTTTACGGTTCGATTACGTCACAACTAAATGTTGCTAAAAATTACAGTTTTTGTAAGAAAGTTTGTGAGAAAACCAGAAAGACATTTTTATTGTGGATATGTCTTCTAGTAACCCTAAACTAAAATCATACGCTAGCTTTTGTCAGTCTGTGCCTTCTGCTACGAATCATGAGGTAAATAAACATTTTCTGTAGAAACATGTTTTTTTTGTAAAATAGGACTATAAATAGAAAACGGAATCGTTTTAAATAAAAGCTAATGTACGTTTTTAGGTTTTATTATACTTGTTCTCTATGCAAAGTGTGAATTTAGGGACCATTCAGTTTTGCCACAAACAGGATTTTCCCCAAAACCCGATGACATTATTGTGATGTCATACAATTTATATCATTGAAAGCGTAAACCAAGGTGCAATGCATGATATTAATGTTTTATCCGCCACATCATCAAAAAAAAGTTATACCCAAAAACAACACACACAATTAGATATTCATGACTATAATATCTAGCATTTATATATAACTGATGAAATTATAAAGGCGGAATGACTATAAAACTATTATAGAAAATCAAAGGCATGCGTCTTTCTTAAAAAGAACAAATAAGTGGCAATTATTCAAGACTATGAACATAATCAGGTGGCTGCTTGCCACCTATGAGATAATATTCTGGAGAGGGAAAGGTGTGTTTATTCCGTAAAGAAATGAAAAAAACCGCAAATATAGCTCAGATATTCAAAACTATGAATAACATAATGGTGAAATGAAGGCGCACGTGCCTCCGAAATTAAATCTGGAAAAGTGCTTTATAAAATAATGTAAAAACTGAGACTGAAATTCTCAATTGAGAATGTCCTATACATTAACTTTTCAATCTTTTTTTATTTATAAAATGCATGATGAGATTTTTAAAATGCCAAAAATTCTGACGTTACCTTTGTCATACTCATTTGTAAAGTTTGAACTATGATTTTTTTCCTTTTCTAATTCAATCTGTGCCAGCTCGATTAGTGTAAGTCACCTTGTTTTTGGTACTGGTTGCGGCTGTGTCTGGAAACTCCACCGAAACGGATGGTGTTGAACTGGTCCACTGCCGCCTCGTCACTCAACTCCTCGTTCTCTTCCTCCTCCTCGTTCAATGTTGCAGGCTCATTCACTCACTACCACCTCCTCGAGGCTGTGTTAGTAGATTGTATTGAACTCATGCTCAAACGATCCACCAACAGAACTCTATTCAATATGGTCTGTCACCGTCTGATCTTTTACGATGAACTTGTCAGGTAATATGGCTCTCTGGGTCCCCTTACACGAGATGAGTGTTGGTGTATATGGAGCATGGTGGACACTTCATATTATCCCGATGTTTTATGACATCTACTTCTGTTGCCATGTATGCATATTCTGCGATGACTTTGGAGAATACCGTTTGATTGATAGTTGGTTTTGTGCCAAATATGGCGCTGATGTATTCCGATGAACCCACTTAAAGATAAGCCTGGTAGATGTAGATATATACAATGCCACATCTGTAGCAACTTAGTCTCAAATATGTAATCCGATTTCCTGGCATCGGGGTTGCCAGGAAGAAGAAAAAACGGTGTATAATGTTCAAGATCAAACTCAGGATTCAAGCGCTGGCAGGCATCACACCTCATCCTGTACTTACGCAAATCAAAGCGACCTTTCAAACTTACAGCAATGTAGCATCCACTTGGTTCAAATAGACATACGTTGCTCTCACAGTGATAGCACTCAAATTTGTTGATAAGATTGATGGGGAATATGTTGTCCTGTCACAATCGGATGATGAAGTATTTTTTAAGGGATTTTGAGTGTGACAATTGTTGTTTGTGTGGATTGCTAGCATCTGGAAATATAAAACGAATGGAACTTGTGAAGTTGAGTGAAAGAAAACTAAATATGAAATGGATTTTTGCTGACATAAATACAACAGTTTTTTATACCCCGGTTTCTTTCACAAAATAAATTATAACAAATTATGGTGAAAAGATTTTTGATTCCACTGACTGTAGCTGAAGTAAATGCTAGCTTTGAACGTCCCATGATGGTCTATGTTCCTTTACAACTGTTCGAAGAAATTGTCCTTTCTCATGCTACTGCTGTACTAACATGCAGCTAACAAGTGTCATAGTATAATCAATTTCAATCGAAAAGATTAAGTTCTTGCTGATTTTCTTAGCTGCAAAGTGCTCTTTGATCTTCAGCTGAGGAGGGCAGGGAAGGATTGGTAAAAATTGCTCATTAGTTTGACTTACAATTGATGGATGTTGTAGCTCCAGTGTCTGAACATCAGTCAATTTGGTGTATCGTGCTCAACACTCCGCACACGTTCCAGCGTAGCTCCACCAGACGCTCGAGCATGTCAAACCCAGTGTTTCAATGTGTATGGCACGCTGATTAACCGAAGCAATTTCCATCACCAGCGCTCTTTTACCTGGTGTGCGACAAGCCTCAAACTATCCACCAACAGAACTCTATTCAATATGGTCTGTCACCATCTGATCTTTTACGATGAACTTGTCCAGGTAATATGGCTCTCTGGGTCCCCTTGCTACACGAGATGAGTGTTGGTGTATGGAGCATGGTGGACACTTCATATTATCACGATGTTTTATGACATCTACTTCTGTTGCCATGTATGCATATTCTGCGATGACTTTGGAGAATACCGTTTGATTGATAGTTGGTTTTGTGCCAAATATGGCGCTGATGTATTCCGATGAACCCACTTAAAGATAAGCTTGGTAGATGGCGATATATACAATGCCACATCTGTAGCAACTTAGTCTCAAATATGTAATCCGATTTCCTGGTATCGGGGTTGCCAGGAAGAAGAAAAAACGGTGTATAATGTTCAAGATCAAACTCAGGATTCAAGCGCTGGCAGGCATCACACCTCATCCTGTACTTACGCAAATCAAAGCGACCTTTCAAAGTTAGGCTATTGAAATATGGTTCCCAGTTTCCCGTATCATACTTTTTCATGACTGGGTAGGGGACTATTTCATTATTCATTATTTTTAAACTTCATTATTGGCTCAAAGTTAAGTGGGGAATGCTATATTTTGAGCCCTGAAACAAGTAATTAATGACCAGGCTTCATTTAAATATCACTTGGGTACATGTACATTAAAGTGTTTACAGGGTGTATCAGAAAGAACTGTACTGTGTTTCTAAAATACATAAAAAATACAAAATGATTATTGTTTTAAATTTAAACACCTGCAATATAAAGGTGAACATGTTTCCTATATTATTATGTTAATTTCATTGAGATATATCTCTTTTTGTTCTCGTGTGGCAAGACATAATCGAAAATCGATGAAAATCGTATTTTTAATTTCAATCAATCCTCTCTACCACATACCCAACATTTCAAACAATGTAGCCCACACCACAAGCAATATTCAAAACTCCCGCCAAAGAAAGGAAAGTTAAAACCACTCAAGCAGAACAAATCTTGGTTTATTTGCGGATTAAAAATCAAAATGTATCTCCAAATTTCACCCATAAAAGTATGCAAATAATAAAAAGTTATACAAGTGATGTGAAAAGTTGAGATATGGCGAACAAAAATAAGCCCTGTCCTATGGACGGATGGATCTCAGGTAGGGTTAGTAATTTCACAGATTTTTAAATTCATAATTTCGACCAAAATTGAAATCTACCATCTTTACCAGAAAGTCTGTATTTTCCATCAGAAATGTCCGATTTTCGAAATTTAAAATTCTTATGAAAGCTGGGCGTTTGCGCAAGATATTTGTGAAAACGGTTTGAACAATATCAATCGAATTCATACAGTAATAAATCATATTGCCTCGGTACAGTTCTTTCTGATACACCCTGTATAAAGCACATCTTTGGAAGCAAACTTTTTTATTCCCAACAGAGCATCTGGCTATTTGATAGTTGATACCATCCATCGAGTCCAACAAACAATGATTGAAATGATTGACTTATGTGAGAAGTCGGAAGTATATTCCAGGGAAGTAAAACCTTCCCTTCCTCCTCAACTTTGACAGAAATTAACATGATACATTTAATAAACAATCATTGAATAAATAAAACTAAAATGAAAATATTGACATTGATAAGATTGATAAGATTGATGGGGAATGTGTTGTCCTGTGACAATCGGATGATGAAGTATTTTTTAAGGGATTTTGAGTGTGACAATTGTTGTTTGTGTGGATTGCTAGCATCTGGAAATATTAAAAGGTTATATGGAACTTGAGTGAAAAAAAACCCGGCCCCGGCCCCGGCCCTTGTTGACACTTACTGCAGAGTGTGTGCTGGGTACCACATATCCGATTTGCAGAATGCATCAGTAGCCAATGACTTGCAATTAGATGCATTATCATGTACAACCGACGTAACCTTCTTGTCGATTCCCCATTCTTTTGCCACGATCTTAGGGGGTTGCCTTGGCGGTGTGGATCATCTTCCACTTCACCTTCAGCATTTTCAACTACTACTACAGGACTGGTGTCAAGGATAACAGAGTGATGCTTCAAACTGAAGTCTACATAGTGAGCTGTCACCGTCATTGGCTAAGCGGTGCCGTCATTAACTTCAGATAAATATTTTGAAATTCAAACAAGTTGAAAAACATTAACAATTAGATAGTGAAAACAAAAAAAATACTCGACTAAATTTCAGTTTTGCTTCCCGAAACATTTTGGGGTGAAAATCATGCTTTTTGAAGATCTTCTCCAAATCTGGATTTTCTATTCAACAGAAGTTTGGATGATGTGCATTGTACATAAATCAACATTATACCATTCACATTTTCATTGTCATATACTCACAGACAAAAAACAAGTTCATACCTTGAACCATGGAAGTAACAGACACGAAATACCATCGCCACCTACATCTAAGCCTTTATCATCTTTTCCGGCAAATTGAAATAACCGCGCTGGGTGTACTAACTCCCATAGGTCTACGCCAAGCATGTGCAACCTTTTCTACCACACGGGCCGCATTGCGATTTTGAGATCTATTCACGGGCCGCAGCGATTGTCAAACATTCCAAAACACGTCCGGAGGAGGAGTAATAGGGAGAGGGGACGGTCCATTGCTCATGGAATACCCGCTTCTCTTCGTGTAATTTCCTCTTTTTACTCGCTTTAGCTGCTGCAAGCGCCATTTTAACCAAGAATTTTATCACGCAATCACACCTTGGTTATATTTACTTAATGCAGCGCGTCACCCTACTAATATAAGGGAGCACACCACCAAATCAATCCGCTAGTTGTGTAAAACTAGGGAGTTAGGAGTTCCCCGCATCATTTAGAATTATCAATTGTATCAGTAATAAAAAGTAATGTATATTATGTTGGTATTTTTAAAAAGTAATACTCTGAAAGAGCTATTTTTATTTAAATACGTCAATTGTACGTTGTTTCACTAGTAAAAGCTTAAACTTGACTTTCAAAATGGCGTACAGCGTACAGCAAAAACGATTATTTGTTAGATGAAGAATTGGATAATTATCTTGAAGAAGCACTTCTCGATTCAGAAGCGGAAGACCATAACATTGAAGAAGACGATGAGGAGCCTAAAATATGCGTATGTGGAAAACCTGCGACAGAAACTATGGCCAAATGCAGAATGGTTCATTTCATTTGCGATACTAGTGCTACAGAAAATGACATTGACGATGACGACGAGTCAGACATTTTAGACACTATTTGCAACTGTTGTCAGATGCTTCTCGGTACGTTTATTTTTTCAATGAGTGATATCCTTACATGCCCTTTTAAGTTGATAATAAGAATGTTTCGGCCAGAAAAAGTTTAGTGAAGGATATTTAGTTTAAACTCTTCTTCCCTTCGTTCCTCCTTGTAAATAAATCACTTCTGAATTGAAACATGCAGGGCAACGTACACCTTTTCCAAACACAATCGCCCTACAAGATACACTTCTAATTGTAGTGGCATTACCGTTAACCGTAAACTTGGTATCTACACTACCAACTTCTTTCTTTCCACTATTCCATACATAACATGTTGGAATCCTCCAAGTCAGGGAAATCATGTGATCCAATGCAAAATGGCATTGTTGCACATTGAAAAAGCTTGTGTAGGTGTTCACTGCTAATGGCATCTGGAATATCATTTGGAGTTACACTGTGACCTAACACTCAAATCTGGAATGATCCTTCTGGAAAAATAATCACAGCTCTAGATGCGCAGAGGTTTTTGTCCAATGTAACTAATATGAACTGTGAACTATCTCCTTTCCATGTAATGAAGCCATGGGCACGAACAACAATTTCAGCTGCAATTTGTAGCTCTGTTCCTTCATGCGAGGTTTCTGCGACAGGAGCAGGCAGCACATCTTGTTGGCAATGGCAAACAGAACAATTTCCCTCATGTGGTAGAAATTCTGGTATTTCAATTCCAGTCATGGAAGGCTTTGTGCCTGATTTTCCGTTCTTTTGCTTCCATCTCCATAATTTGAGATCGCAATTGTGACAAACAAACTCCAGGTGAACTCCATAAATATCCAAATCAATGTCAATTGATAGTGCCTGTTCAATCACAGCCGCAAACTTCTCTTTAATAATGATTGGGTTTTCTCTTGTCAGAATGTGGCTTGCCACACAGACGGCAAATTTCCGCTTAAAATTTGTTTTGATGATATTAAAATCAGACATTAGATAAAAGGCCCAAAGGTATGTATAAAAATTAAACAGATACTGTACCTGAGATAAAGACTCCATATTCGTCTGTTGGGGTGGTGCAATGTTAATTGATCTCTTAACGACACAATCCATTCCCGGTGTCAGCAATCTTGTACTTTCGCCTTAAATGCATGTCGCATTGCTATCCCAAATGGTTGTGGGTCCACTTCCACACTTGCGGGCTGGGGATTTCCCCACGCAAATCCTCATTCCCCATCCCCACATGCAATCTCCTTGCTATTACGCAAGTATCGTATGCACTCCCCCGGTTGGATCTAACATTCACATTCATACTAAACCTATTAGCAAATGCCTGTAGAACCAGGTGATCCCCCCATGACCCATCCTGGAACATACGGCCCATAGAGGGCATAAATGAGGGCATTGGGGCCACACTTGGCACCCCAACAGGTTTTGCCATCCTCTGCAAAAGTCGTTCCTGAAAATGAGATGATAAACATATTACTTCATCGAAATTTATGTCTTGAGTCTAAAATGTCTATTAACGAGGTATCCATTTAAAACATGTTTTGATGATATTAAAATCGTTCATTGGATAAAAGACCCAATAGGTATGTTTTGATGTGACAGGTCACATATGTATGAAAATTAAACAGATACTGCCATCCTCTCCAACAGTTCCTGAAAATGAGATGATAAACATTACTTCATCGCATTTTATTTCTTTAGTCTTCAGTCTATTATCGAGGTATCCATTTAAAACCTGTTTTGATGATATTAAAATCAGACATTGGATATAAAAGACCCAATGGGTATGTTTTGATGTGACAGGTCACATATGTATGAAAATTAAACAGATACTGTTCCTGAGAAAGTGACTCGAGATTAGTCTGAGGTGGCTGTAAATTTATTGATCTTTTCATCACATAATCCAAGTATGGATTGACGTGTTTACAGCTGGAAACCTTCGCCTTGAAGGCATGGCGCATAGCCCCAATCCCAAAGGGCTGTGCCTCCATCTCTATGCTTGATGGCTGGGGATTGCCCCAAACATAACCGCCATCCCCATCCCCACATAGTGCATACACCAGGGCATTGGGGGCCACACTTGGCACCCCAATTGGTACTGCCATCCTCTCCAACAGTTCCTGAAAATGAGATGATAAACATTACTTCATCGCATTTTGTTTCTTGAGTCTCGAGTCTAAAATGTCTATTATCGAGGTATCCATTTAAAACATGATGTTTTGATGATATTAAAATCGTTCATTGGATAAAAGACCCAATTTAGGTATTTTTTGATGTGACAGGTCACATTATATATGTATGAAAATTAAACAGATACTGTACCTGAGATAGTGACTCCATGTTTGTCTGAGGTGGTGCAATGTTGATTGACCTCTTCACCACTTTATCCATGTCCGGATTCAGGAATTATACCTGTTACCTTCCCCTTAAAGGCATGCGCCAATCCCAAACGGCTGTGTGTCCACTTCAACACTTGCCCCAAACAAAACCCCATCCCCATGGAGTGCATAAATGAGGGCATTGGGGCCACACTTGGCACCCCAACCGGTACTGCCATCCTCTGCAAAAGTCGTCCTGAAAATGAGAAGATAAACTTTATCAAAATATATTTCTTGACTCTTAAGGCTAGAATGTCTATGACGTACTGTATCAATTTAAAACATGATGTTTTGATGATATTAAAATCAGACATTGGATAAAAGACCCAATAGGTATGTTTTGGAAGTACTCTACTTGGGTTCCAGCTGAAGTTTTTGCATTGAGGTCTGTCAGCTTGGTGTTGTTTATTCCCCCTCGATGCGTTGACAACTTGCTGGTAAGCATTTTGGTTGCGAACCAACAAGCTCTTTTCCAACGATGTTGAATTTTTCAAACTGCATCAGAGCCTCGGCTTCCTTTCTCTGCAGCAGTAGGCGGAATAGCTGGATTAGCTCACTATTGGATGATGTTCCACAGTGGTTACCCATAATAGCATCACTCTTTGTTGAATATAGCTTCTTGCCATCATCATCATCTGTTTCATATTTGTTTTTCCTGAATCCACACCCCGAGCACTCATTTAGTTCTTGTCTGCTGAAAACTAGGTCAATCGCTGCCTGCTGAAGAGTGTTTGCTGGGTCTCTTTTGGCTCAATTGGCTTTTATTATCATGGCTCGATAGCCAGCCCGATCAACTAACACCGTTGTGTATTTTTGAACATGTTTGCTGCTCAAACTTGTGGATTCACAATCTATATCTCTGAAAGCCACCTTCTCCTTTGTCGTAAGTTCATCCTTGAATAGTTTTTCTATTGGATAACAAGTGATGATAACAAAGGAACATGCATTGACCTAGCAGGGTCAAACTGTAATCCTTACCGGGGCGGTATAACATGCATTGACCTAGCAGGGTCATAGAAGGCTCCATTTAGCTCCTCCATCGTCATGTTTGTGATGGCATCCGATCTATTTCCGTTAGACAATATGATCTGTAGTATTATAATGTCTCTGAATGCCACCTTCTCCTTTGTACTAAGTTCATCCTTGAATATTTTTTTAATGGATAACAAGTGATGATAACAAAGGAACATGCTGCATGCATTGACCTAGCAGGGTCATAGAAGGCTCCATTTAGCTCCTCCATCGTCATGTTTGTGATGGCGTCTGATCGATTTCCATTGCACAATATGATCTGTAGTATTATAATGTCTCTGAATGCCACCTTCTCCTAAAGTTGTCCTAAGTTCATCCTTGAATAGTTTTTCTAATGGATAATAAGTGATGATAACAAAGGAACATGCATTGACCTAGCAGGGTCATAGAAGGCTCCATTTAGCTCCTCCATCGTCATGTTTGTGATTGCGTCTGATCGATTTCCATTACACAATATGATCTGTGTAGTATTATAATGTCTCTGAATGCCACCTTCTCCTTTGTCCTAAGTTCATCCTTGAATAGTTTTTCTAATGGATAATAGGTTATGATAACAAAGGAGAACCAGGTGTGACCTCAGTGGAAAGGGGAAATTCCCTTATATGTGCAATCCCCGCAAGCACACACGTTTGGGGTGTCCTCGACGAATGGATGGACTGCATCTTCTATCCTCTCATCAAATTTCCAATCCCGGTGCCGCTAACTTCCTTCACATTTGCATTCTCCCACTTCCCCGTCTCATCAACCGCTTGAACTTTCTTTCTCTCCTTTCTGATACATGATACTATTTATACATCCTTAGGAATCCTTTTTGTCTATGTCTTAGTTTTAAATGTTATATCCCGATTACTATGGCGCGAAATCGAAACTTTTAGCAATTCATTTGAGATGCCTCCATGCTCGCTCAATGCAAGCAGCTTGTGTGACGATTAAACGCCGCCTCTCGGACGCAGATCAATATGAATATTCCTATTGGGATCCGTCCGGGAATTATCATAACGCAACGAGAAAAAAATCTCATGTATTCTGTGTAGTTAAAAAAAAATTAAATAAAAAAAATTTAAAAAAATGGCACAAATAAATAATTACAGGAATTCGTGAATTAATTCAAAACAATAATTTATTTACTTAGAACTATTTTATCCTGAGTAACACCATAGCGGACGCTGCTGTTGTTGCAGGAAGCTGAATCTTGGCGAGTTTACGGAGTAAAGCGCATCAATCTACATTGTACGCAATTGTATAAAATCTGTAAACTCGCCAAGATTCGTCTCGCTGCGCTGTTGTTGTGCATGCTGAGGGTGTGAACCATGATACATGGGGTGGCTGGCTGTGCTGGTTGATGTTGATGTTGTTGCGTATATGCAGGCACGGGCATTGGTTGAGGGTTCATTGTGCGCATGAACGCCTGCATGAGGAGCTGGAACTCATCTGCTCTTCTCTCTTCCGCTTTCCTCTGTGCCTCTTGAGCGCGCCTCTTGAGCCTCAAACCCCTGATTCATGACACCAAAGAGAATCTGTAGAATCGTTGAATCCTCTTTGCGGCGGTCGCTTTCTTCTTTACGGCGTGTCGATTCTCTTTCTGCAAATCGGCGGTCAGACGCTGTCTGCATGTCTCGCATGCGTTTCGCCATCGCATTTACTGTTTGATCCGACTTCGTTTCACGCTTTCGTCCTAAACAACAATAAACATAGGAATCAAGAAACAGCACATAAGACAAAATTTGAATTTCATTAAATTAAAAGGGCCGAATTCTCTTACAAATTTAAACAGTTTTATTTAAGCTAAACACATGTTTAAATTTGATTTAAACACCACATCAGTTTGTTTAACTGAAACACGTGTCTAACTTACGAAAAGTGTCCAACTTAAAAAACATGCGTATAGGGGTAATTTAACGCGCATTTAACTAAACTCGTGCACCAATTGTGTGCCTTGAATGATACTCAGACGTACCCGGTGCAAGCTGACGTGCAGATCGTATCATCAAATACACATGCATATTGAGGAATTTGGCCGATATTTATTGTAACCCATTTGGGCCACAAAAATCGAAATACCTGTATACAGTGAACGCACGACCCCTCTGGGGACATGATTTATGAAGTTTTCTATGAAGTTTTCAAAATCCTCCAGGGCCTTGTCAAACTTTGGTACTTCCATTATTCTTGCCATATCCCAAGTTCGTCGCCAATGTTAAATCCTGTAAGTGGGTTTATTTATAATATTCAGACTAGAGATCTTGGGAATCGTTGTAGACAAACAAATGGCTGCTGGTTTCAAAAGCAATGTTTATTTCTTTCCCACGCTAGGTCAAGTCAAGATAGGGAGACGGGCTTTATTTAGCCATCTTAGTAAACAAACATATGGGCGCACTACACCAAATATCTTTCTCATTGAAATACGTGTAAAAGTGCCATATTTCAAGACACCTTTTCTACCCTCCGGTTACATTTATTGCATACTTGTCGCCTATGACCATTTTCAGTAACATCTCAATTTAAGCCTTGTTTCATGAGGGGCTATTAAGCTAAATTTTCCGCTACGGACCTGCACACAGCGCCCCCACTTTTTCACGTTTTCTGGCATGCCTGTTCACCATTTAGGCAGGTGCTTACGCCCTGGGCACTATTTAGGTCGATAAATTAAAAATATCGTATTTTATCATTGTAGGTGCAACGGATAGGTCCCACTCGTTCATTTAAATACAAACATACCATCCCCGGAGAAACAAATTGCCCGAAAACCTCACATTTACAAGCCTAGTCTTCGTGCTTTTCCGGAACTACTACAGCATTACACGAATTGCGCATTGATTTGGTGTGGTGCTCTCATATATGGGAAATCAATAATAACAAACAGCTCAAACTACCAAGCTAAAAAAAAAAATCATCCATGATCCTAGTGAAATCAGTTGATTTTATTCAGTGAATTTTGTTTTATTCCGTAATAAAACGGAATAAAGTGAATTTCACTAGGATCATGTACGAAAAAAATAATTGCGTCCTGACCGTCTTTGTACGGTTTGGGTGCAATGGTCCTATATACTCATTCAGATTGTATTTTGGCTTCAGCACTCAGCAGAAATACATGTGTAAAGGATTTATGGATGGGTTATGCATGTTTATGTTTGACAAACACTTTCCATGCAGCTATTAGTAGGCATAGCACAATGCACACACACAGAGTCTGCCACTGGGAGCATTACACCAGTGAACAACAACATATGAAAAGCTGTGTTGCGTAAAGCCCTACATCCACTTCTACCTGTTACTCATTTTGCATTATTGAATGGATGGCTTTTCACGATGTGGAATGTGGTTTTGTATTGTTGCCTCAATTGGCGTGCATGGATGCACTAATCCAAGTTATGAAGACAGCCATACAATATTTGGATTAATTAATCATGCAAAATGAGTAACATGTAGGAGTGGTCTGTAAGCCCTTATGCAAAGCAATCTTTTCATATAATGTATGCAGCTCCACTTTGAAAAACATCCCTATATAAAATTAATTATCCTCACGAGAGGCACTCATTGTAGGGCAGTGAGCTTGCCATATATGGTAGTCATGACCTTGGACTATATAACCTTGATCCAGGTATAAATACTTTTCATCAGGTTTTTTAGTTATGACTGTTTTTACCAATTTTTGAAATTGGCTCTGAACTTGAATATATTGGGCCGATTTAAATAAACCTAACCTGAGATATTGTACTAAACACTTCAATCAATTTAGTGATATGCTCAGTTTTTGCATCCTTTGAGTGCCTCCTGTGAGGAAAAGACTGAGAATTTGAATATGGGTATTTAAGAAATGGAAAAGCTTGTTTAATTTCTAAATCCATCAATATTTGTCAATCAAATTGGGTATACATGTTATATATCTATTACCGATCACTCTTATGATGGGAAAAAAAATTGTCGGACATTGCTCATTTGCATATCAATGACTTGAATAGATAATTAGCTAATTTGCATATTTAATGAGCTTATGAAACTAAATTATAGTTTAAAATATTGGGTATCGTACAATTAGCCATAATACCAAGTTTGATTGCAATACACCATTCACATCTGGATTTATAACATTTACGCATATTAATTAGCTGGACTTAGTCACTTTTTTGATTGCAGTCAGTAAAACTGGTCAAAATGACCAATTTCACTAGGTTATTTTAGCTTAATGCAATATAATTTTACCATATTTTTTAATTTAACATGGTATATAGATATGCAATTGTTAAAGAAATATGTGTAAATGGTGTTTTGAATGTTACATTATTAAAAAATTGAGCTCTCTAAATCCTGATAAATTATATTTGTGGGCATTGTTACTGTTTTTGGCAGGTTTTCGGCCATTTTCCGAGTATCTCAAAACACCGTACCACAAGAATGCATTGACCGATTGTCATAATTCTTTTTGGAAAATAAATCTTTCATTGCAATCTTTCATTTGAATCCAATTTTGTACATGTCTCAATCATTTGAATGTTATGTGTGCTATGCCTACTATTAGTTTTACCATAATATACAAAACGGGTTTTTAGAAACTTCTCCCAAATTTCAAAGTCGATCTCAAGAATTACTGAACCGATCGCGATACTAGTCATGTTTGTACTTAAATTTCTCATGGCGATTCCGAAAATAGTGATGTAATTCAATAATTCTGACATATTAAATGTGAAATTTTGGAACTGTCATATGTAGACGACTGCCGTGTGAAAAGTGTTAACGCCCCCCCCCCCCCCCCCCCCCCCCCCCCCCCCGGCACATAGAAGTGTGGATTAAGTGACTACCAAACCTGAATGTCTGGTGCATTTTAAAATAATTAACGCTTTGTACGTATCTGTAAATGGCGAAAATTATTGACGACCCCTTAAAGAAATGTCGGGGTGAGGGGGGGATTCACAAAATAATTTGTTGCTGGTGCTTGTTATAGTCAGAATCGCAATGCCTGGGGATTCACAAAATAATTTGTTGCTGGTGCTTGTTATAGTCAGAATCGCAATGCCTTGGTTGCCTGCCCGCCAAAATATTACGCACAAATATTTTATGGTCTAAGAGATTCTGAATCTGACTATAGCAATCTTTTATGTAACTCTCATTTCAAACTCTGTTACAAAAATATGTATTTGTGAGTCTTCGTACATGTATTTACTTATACCTGATAATGTGTGAAATATGTAAATAAGCAATTTCACCAAGAAAAAAGAAGAAGATCTGTCTCGCATACCCGCGCTAGGGCATAATTATGTTGAGTTACATTTGCCGCCTAACCCTAGGCAATGAGCCCCATTTTATTCCTCGTTATCGTTATTCGGACATGATGTGAACAAGCATAGGCCGGATAAGTGAAAAATCTGGATAAGCAATAATGTGTAATTCTGCATTGACTGTCCTGATGTGCTCAAATAGGGACAATAGAAGGGTACTGAAAACAGCACTACCAACATCAAAAGATGGCCTTGAAATGCTTCATAGTGTGAATATAAGGTGATTAGGCTGTAAAAAACTTATTTTCTTTTGGTATCATTGAGCTGTATAACACAGTTATTCGGATAAAAGAGGGTCGAATAACTGAGGTTGGACTGTATTAATCGACAGGTGGGATTATAAAGTCTGGTTTTTTTTAACCTTTGGTATATGGGTATGTCCATGAAGTTGGGCCAAAAAGTGTGACATGAGGTCAAAATTTCAAAATTGTTCAATTGTTAATCTGATATTATTTTTAGGTCCGACAATATCCATACTTTTGAAAAATAGTGAACTTTTTCCTCTCAAGTATGAAAATAATCATTGATTGCAGGTTAGTTTCAGGTTATTATGGTAAAAATACCTATGCTACATGGACACCATTCTGACACTTCTCCCTTGCATTATTTTTAAATAGTTCAGGTTACTCACCATTCTTATATAGATTTATATTGCACTTTCATGGTCAGATTCATAAAAGCACACAATTGATACTACTCTACATCACAAAAAGTGATATGATGCTTTGCAAATTGAGGGTTGTGGGGTAATTTGGTTCAAGCCTTTTTGATGTAGTATTTATGTATGTAATCAATAAGGATTGCTTCTGACACACATATTTTGTATAATTTTATCATCACTGATAACTGTTTTACTGATTTAGTAACATTACAATTAAATAAAAAGTAAAAGCTTCTGTCCATACGGCTAAACATTTACAGAAATTTACCTGATGCTACATGGACACCATGTCCTGTAGCATAGGTATAAATTCTATTGTTTTACAGATAACTAACATAAAATGAAGTAAGACACATTTCACTTCCTCTTTATATCAATAGCCACTACAATTACTACTAAAAATAAGAGTGATGTATAGAATTTTTTTAATTTGATACCAAATATCTACATGTATTCGATTACCGGCACTACATGGACACAGTGTCCATGTAGCATCAGGTACATTGTTTTGGTAAAAATGGTATCAAATATTGCGAGTTATCTCACTAAAAACTGTCATGTTATGTTATTTCCCATATATTTCCAAGTAGAATTGAAATATTTGAAAAATAATTATGGGTGCCATCATTATAAACTAATTACCTTGTCCCTAAGCTACATGGTAATACCGGCACTACAGGTGGACACCTCGCTTGTTTTCAGTTTTTTTGCTGTCTTTAATAAAACCAATTACCCCAAAACTGGTCCCAATGAGAACCTCTAGTAAAACACTTAATTGCAGGGAGCCATTCATTTCAGTATGTGACAGGATCTTTTTACTTGAGAGGGGCAATCATTGTAAATGTACCTATGCTACACCGGACACCTCGTCAAAAATCAGTGACGTTTCCTCAAATAATTTTAAAATAACATCATCTATGGGTACAGTTGTTGTTCAAACTTTCTTATGAATGTGATACGGTAATTTAGGACCCAAAATCAGTGGGTTCAAATGTCATCTGTGTTGTTGGTGAGCTTAAAATACCGATGCTACATGCTTTTTTTGGGTGGACTCCTTTCTGTAGCATAGGTATGGCAATTTCCCGAAGACGTCATATCAAATTGGCCGATTTCTGTTCTGTCATAGTCTACTTAAAAGTGAATTGGAACATATATTCATAGATTATGTAGTAATTTTATGATTTTATGACATTTATATTTACAAAATTATGTTTTGCATTTTTTCTATTTTCATGTCACACTTTTTTGACTAAAAAAGGGCCGGACACCAACTATTAATGAAGCATAAAAAAATTACAGGGGAGCTATAACTTTCATTTGACTTTTAAAAGACATGTTAGTATGAGGTCTTTCTAAATTATATTACTTGTGAAAATAAACTTCAGGCAAACTGTCAGAAAATGCATTTATCCTACACAAATCAGCACAATTTCTTAAATTGCCCAACTTCATGGACATACCCATATTAAACTATGCATCAGCTCAAAGTGATCTGCTGTCGGGTGCTTGCATTGGTTCAAATCATCCTACAAGAGGAGACATGCACAATTCCAATAACTTGGATCAATATCAGCTATACTATATTTGGCTTCCTCCGGACAATGACGTAACTTAAACAGGCGCAGCTTTTACGCACACGTTATGTGCTGCAATCAGTAGAATATGCAGTTACGTCATTGTCTTGTGATGACCAAATCGACTATCAATAGGTTATTTTCACCATGATTACATGGTATCATGTACTCCATGCATTGACATGTCCTCTGGAAGATGATTTGAACTAATGACTCTCTAGTTTTATGTCATGTATTGCTCTCTATAACAAAATGGCGCTTTTTTGTTGTGAAGTATCATGTAACATGAAAAGGCCATCTGCAATTATTGCTGCCATGTATTGCTTTAATAAACGCTTGATAAATTTCATGTTTTTAGCGTTGAGCTCCCCCTTAAAGGAGGTGTCCAGCAAGCACAACATTGTGCATTTTATGTTACAAAACTAATTATCGAGCCCAAATCGCGTAGAAATATAGAACAAAACATCACACTTATCAAATTTGCGCAAATGCATTGTATAACTAAGACTTCATTGATACTGGGACTTTCGATCACCGCAATTTAAAAAAATTGCACATTGAGAGATGACATTTTTTGTTCGTTTTATGCTTTCTTTTTTCTATTTTATATAACTACATGAATTGGACTCAATAATTATTATTTTCCTACACATATAATCATATAATGCACAATGTGCTTGCTGCAGACACATCGTTTAACACTTTCCGTTCTTACAAAAAGAGCTGGTGATTGTTGTTGTTCTGTTTTCGCAATAAGCTTCCTGCCAAAGAGGCATGGGACAGTCTGCTTTCAAATGTTTAATTAATATTATAATAACCTCTGCATATTTTATGTATTTTGTTTATTATTGCTTTTGGGAGTGCATTCATGGGCTGTGTTTTGGGGTAAGGCGACAAAAATTGTAAAAACAATTGTTTTACAAGTGGACAGACAGACAGTCAAGTAGGTTCGGTCGGTCGGGCATTTTTTTTAATTTTAAATATTTATTTTCACCTAAAATGTCTCAAAAATCTGGATTTTTTTATAAACATTTGTGAAAACAAATTTTCGGCCAAAAAACGGCTGATTTTACATGATGAATGTATCTAAAAAAAATCTTGAAAATCGCAAAAAGTGGGTCCGTCGGAGTGTTACGATGCACGAAGTTCCAGTCTGCAATCTTGTGTTGGATTGACATAGATCCCTGCACTTGAACACTCTTTAGGAAACGCTCGACTTCCTGTACCATGCGTTGGACGCTGGGTGATATGGAGAGACGGGAGTGTGCTTCACATTATTGTTCTAAAGAAACTCCGCAAACTCATGCAAAGTGAACTGTGGACCGTTATCGCTTACGAGTGTCTCAACCAACCCATATGCCGCGAACCAATTGAACTTTGTATTTAGTCCACAAACAAGGCGGTTGCGAAGTGCCTCATCTAGGAACGCTTTAAAGTCACATTTTGTTGATAAATCTCTAATCCCTGCCGCAAAATCCGCAAAGCTCTCCCAATGTTCTTGTTTGCGAGAGTAGAACTTGAATCGCTCTGCGATTACTAGCGGTCTTGGACAAAAATGGCCCTTGAGGATGCCCATGAGGGCCTCAAAAGTTTTTGTCTGGACAAATTTGCCCCTTTAATACGTGGTACGTAGGCGCATCTAGTGCCATCAATAGGTACGATACCTTGTTGTCCTTTGTGTCACTAGCCTTGAAATAATGGCCCAGCCATTCTATGAAGTTTTCAAAATCCTCTACGGCCTTGTCAAACTTTGGTACTTCCATTTATTCTTGCCATATCCCACGTTCGTCGCCAATGTTAAATCCTGTAAGTGGGTTTATTTATAATATTCAGACTAGAGATCTTAGGACAAGTTGTAGACAAAATGGCTGCTGGTTTCAAATTCAATGTTTATTTCCCACGTAGGTCAAATGCTATGTCAAAGTCAAGATAGGGAAATCAATATAACAAACAGCTCGAACTACCAAACTAAAAGTCAACCAGGAAAAATACCATTTGCCCCCCCCCCCCCCCCTGAAAAATACCCCAGATACGTCACTGATGGATGGAGTACAATAACAATCAATTGGGTCAATATCAGCTTCACAGTTGTACTCCATCCATGCATGTCTTCATCTGGAGGTCATGGAGGATGATTTGAACTATTGAAGTGGTGTTTTTTTATTGTTTTGAAATTTGGCTCTCTAAACAGTCCAACATTAACCATTAATACTAATAGGGTACATTTTTGTCATTTTTTCTGTTGATCTGTGAATACACTTTTTGACATTTTGTAATATCGTGACCGCAAAAAAAATTCATCCATGATCCTACATGTAGTGAAATCGGTTTTGTTCAAAAGATCATTTTATTCAGTGAAATTTGTTTTATTCCGTAATAAAACGGAATAAAGTGAATTTCACTAGGATAATGTACGAAAAAAATAATTGCGTCCTGACTGTCTTTGTACGGTTTGGGCGCAATGGTCCTATATATATACTCATTCGGATTGTATTTTGGCTTCTGCACTCAGCAGAAAATATGTGTGAGGGATTTATGGATGGTTCATGCATGTTTATGTTTGACAAACACTTTCCATGCAGCTATTAGTTTTACCATAATATACAAAACTGGTTTTTAGAAACTTCTCCCAAATTTCAAAGTCGATCTCAAGAATTACTGAACCGATAATAGGTATGTTTGTACTTATATTAATGAATTTCTCATGGTGATTCCGAAAATGGTGATGTAATTCAATAATTCTGACATGTTAAATGTTAAATTTTGGAACTCAGACGACTGCCGTGTGAAAAGTGTTAACTTTTTAACCCCCCCCCCCCCCCCCATGCACATAGAAGTGTGGATTAAGTGACTACCAAACCTTAATGTAAAATAATTATCGCCATTTTCACATACATACGTACGCATTAAATGGCAAAAATGTCATGGCTTGATAAAAACAGTCCTGTGTCTCAACATCACCATTTAAATTGTTATTTACCCCCTCCCCTGTTAACTTACGCTGTGTACGCTTTGTACATGTACGTATCTGTAAATGGCGAAAATTATTGACGACCCCTTAAAGAAATGTCGGAGCGAGGGAGGGATTCACAAAATAATTTGTTGTTGGTGCTTGTTATAGTCTGAATCGCAATGCCTTGGTTTCAAAACGTGTGGGTGCATGCCCGCCAAAATATACGCACAAATATTTTATGGTCTAAGAGATTCCGAATCTGACTATAGCAATCTTTTATGTAACTCAGTTACAAAAATATGTATTTGTGAGTCTTCATATTTACTTATTCCTGATAATGTGTGAAATATGTAAAAAAGCAATTTCACCAAGAAAAAAGAAGATCTGTCTCGCATACCCGCGCTAGGGAATAATTATGTGGAGTTACATTTGCCGCCTAACCCTAGGCGATGAGCCACATTTTGTTCCTCTTTTCTTTTAGTTGACAACAAAAATTGCATACAAAATTGGCTTCAAAGACGACTAAAAAGACACACCCTGTTTAACATGTTTTTTATTTTTTTTATTTTTTAAACCTGAAATGTCACAATTCACAAAAGAAGAAAAAGTGTCGACATATTTTCGCCCACATTTTTGACAAAATGTGTGAAGAAAAAAAATGGACAGATTTTCGGCCAAAAAACAGTTGATTTTACATGATTTGAGAAAAAGGTTGTTTTTGTCCTCGCCTAAAAGGGCAAAAATAAAAGTGGGCCAAAAACACCATAAAAAAGAATTTCCCCATTTTTCATAGGTATTTTTTCTTTAAAAAAAACACATTTTGCATAGCTATTTTCTCAAATGTATGTGAGACAGACCTTTTTTTGCCTAATTACTTGTAATGTAATTGAATTCATAAGAACAAGAATCTGAAAGAGTTATTTAAAGGTTATAAAGAGCAAAGAAATAGAGAAGAATAATTACAATGTATGTTGATGAATAAAGAATGTTTGCAATAAAATCATTACAATGTATGTTGATGAATAAAGAATGTTTGCAATAAAATCTATTGATAAAGCGATGCTTGGTTGAATTGTTATTTCTTTATTGTTTATTTATTTTATTTAGTAAAATAATAATGTCCATGCCAAACTGCCTACAATCTTGTTCAAACATGTTGGGACACACACTATATACATGTGCGTGTGAAATATCTGCCATAATGAGTAAAATTCTATCAATTGAAAGTAATGATAGTCAAAACTAGTATAAAGTCTCCCCACCCCACCAAAACCAATGTTGGATGGAGCGTATATACCACAGCCCTTTGCTGGACAATGCTCTTATATGGACCAACATTGAGTTTAGGGAGAGGGACCACCGTTTCCACAGGAAGCATTGAGTTTAGGGAGAGGGACCACCGTTTCCACAGGAAGCATTGAGTTTAGGGAGAGGGACCACCGTTTCCACAGGAAGCATTGAGTTTAGGGAGAGGGACCACCGTTTCCACAGGAAGTGTCCCCAACTGTTTTGAACATGATTGTAGCACGTGGAGAGGCTGCCAAAAAGTGATGCGCTACTGACACGCGAGTAGGTGCGCTGTTTTTTTTAATTGCATATTTGTTGTTGTCATGGTGCTAGTGCTAGTTCTTTGGCATCAATTTTTAAGCATTGTGAGCAGGCTGTGCGTATGCATAGGAAGACGGATGACACCAGAGCCTGCCCACAACGCTTAAAAATTGAAGCCAAAAAACAGAACGTCGCACCATGACAACAACAAATACGCGTTTCCAAAAACACAGCGTACCTACTCGCGTGTCAGTAGTGCGTCACTTTATTGCAGCCTCTCCGCGTGCCGCGCTTCCATTTCCGGCATCATTGATTGGTGGTATTGATTTACGCCCGAAGAAAAACAAGCTGCGCAAGCAATTGACCGTCGTGATGACGATATTGGCCGTCGTCATGCAGATATTGGCAGTCGTCAGGATACGGCGGCTTCAGCGCGCTGTGTGTGTTGGAATGAGGAATGAGCAGTCTCTAAGTAATAAGTCTATGGATGACACCATAGGCATGCGTAAACGATGCGCCTAAAGTTACGTCACTGCGTGTGTGTCCAGAGGAAGAGAAATAGAGAATGGGCGCTAAAAACAGCTTCGATGGAGTTCAGTAACACTAGTGCGAATCCCACTTTGGCCATTTTTGAACAAGAAAATGAATTTCAACTGAAAAAACTGCCTTTGTGATTCAGATAATGATAATAGGATGTCAATATGTACTGTTAAATATATTTTCAATATGTAGCGGGGCTCTTCATTTGCATAAGAATGCACCGGAGTTGCAGTGAAAGCCGTTCAACGTGTGTGTGTTCACTGACTGTGTTCGACTGCATTCAGTACGGTTGGTTTACCTTTAAGATTGGCCATGATATGAAGTTGTAGCAGATGATTGGAATTAGGAATACAGGATATGAGATGTTCTGGATACGGAGAGAAGTGACTGAGGTAATAGAAGACGGGCAAGAAGGATCAAGGAAAGTATGATGAGTTCTATCTCGCATCATTGGTAAGTAGATCCAGCCCCTTCCAGGTATGTTCTCGGATCTACTAGTTTGCGCGTCCAACCGTTCTGTCCTGCCATCGAAGCTCGGGTGCTTCCCAATATATTTGTGTGTTATTTATGTTTCTTTTGCAGATGGGGAGTTTCGCGGTATTGAAAATGCTTTATACTCGGTTGAGACTCGTCAAATTAGAGTGTAAAAATACCGTCTAACATTCAAATATGTTATTGAATGTCATGGATAATATGGATAAAAATATGTTTTTCTCTTCAAATTCAACTAACTATCAACAATTAGTAGGAAGAATATTATTGATTTTATTTCACTGAATGACGATTCTAATAAAAGAGCTCTCTTCACACGAAAAATGGCCAAAGCTGAATTTGAACATGCCCGACTAGATTTGGGTCACATCGATATTCCGAAGTATTATTTCTCCTCACGGTTTTTATTCCGAAAGGTCATTTCTCCGATAGTTTTTATTCCGAAGGGTCATTTCTCCTACACGCTATTCAATGGAAGTTAAATATTCTGAAAGATTTTTCTTCCTACAGGTTTTTGGTCCGAAGTTTTTCAAACTGAAAGGTCATCATTCCGAACAGTTTTTACTCCTCACGGTTATTATTCCGAAAATCATTTATCCTACAGTTCTTTGATCCTAAGGATCATTACTCCGAAACTTCATTGCTCCTAAAGATTTTTGCCCCGAACAGTTTTTACTCCTCACGGTTTTTATTCAGAAAGGTCAATATTCCGAAAATTCGTAATATTGACCTTTCGGAACAAAAACAGTTAGGAGAAGAAATCGTTAGGAGTTATGCTCTGTCAGAGCAAAACCTGTAGGGTAAAAAATCGTTAGGAGTTTTGGTCTGTCGGAGCAAAAACTGTTAGGGGTTAGGGTTAGGGTTAGTGTTCCGAAAAACATTATCCCGATTATTATCCCGAACGTTTAATTGATCCTAAAGGTCATTCTCCGAAAGGCCATTGCTCCGCTCCGTCAGGTTGTTGGTCCTAAGGGTCATTTCTCCGAAAAATATCTGAAAACCGGTTTTTACTCCTACCGGTCATTACTCCGAAGGTTCATTATTCCGAAAGGTCTATATTCCGAACTTTCGGAGAAAAAACCTTTAGGAGAAAAAAACTTTTGGAGAAATGACCGGTAGGTGTAAAAACCTGTTTTTTTTTCAGATATTTTTCGGAGAAATGACCCTTAGGACCAAAAACCGGAGGGAGCAATAACCTTTCGGAGAAATGACCTTTCGGATCAATTAACGTTCGGGATAATATCCTATCGGAATAATGACTTTCGGAGAAATGACCCTTAGGAACAGTTACCGTTCGAGAATGGAGCTACTTGATTGTCCCTTCCTCTACCATATTGTGCACGGATTGAAACGGCCATTTGACCTTGATGAGTGCGTAGAATCATGAAATTGATGGCTATTTTGAGAACACATCCTGAACACATCCAGAATGCGTGAACATCGATGTGTTCTATTGTTGAATACTATCAGAATGTTAAGCAGACCACATTACACGTCCAAACGAGTCAGAATGTGTTCTCCATGTTTTCCAAGGCTAAGCTATTGTTGTCAGAACATCAATAGCACACGTTCAGAATACATTGACTTATGATGGATATTTTGAGTTCACTTAGTGAACATATCCAGAACGAGTGAACACAGATGTGTTCTGTTGTTGAACACTATCAAAACGTTAAGTAGAACACATGATACGTCCGAACGAATCAGAATGTTTTCTCGATGTGTTCCAAGGCCAAGCTATTGTTGTCAGAACATCAATAGAAAATGTTCAGAACACATTGACTTATGATGGCTATTTTGAGAACACGTCCTGAAGACATCCAGAACGCGTGAGCACCGATGTGTTCTATTGTTGAACACTATCAGAATGTTATGTTCCTTTTATATCTTGAAAAATTACCCTAAACACGTATTGGAGTCTCTCAAAACATACCCTTTTTGCCGTTTTTGATACCCTAAGCAGTGGTACGCGTGTACATCGCCTTTCCATGAAAAACAACCTTTTTACGCATTGTTTAAGCGAGTATGATATCCACTTTCGTATAAAAGATTTGCGCACATCGTTGAAGACATTTTTTCCGGGCGTTTTTCAATATCAACCTGAATTCAATTCGATAAATTCAACCCCGGAATCGTGGAATTCAACCCATTTAATCATGAGATTAACTAGAAACCCTTAGACATGGGTCTACATTTGAAGAAAAATCCTTAGACATGGGTACCCTTTCCGGCAAAATTACCCTTGGAAGTGGGTATGGGTTTTGAGGCTGGAGCTGCACACCCCCGTCCAAAATAAATCCAAGTACCCCCCGGGCATTGTGGGCGTAAATATACGTATAAAGCTGCATTGTGCGCGTTTTCCAGCTTGTGGCGGTACCAGGGATACTATTAATTTTGGGATAGGAAAGTCGTATACTAACACACGTAGCGAAAACGGTTCCGTTTGCATAAATTACATAAATTATGGTAATCATCGGAATGTGTCGGTGACCGGCGTTTAACAATGTTTAACCAGGTTTAACGTAAAATTTGGTCAGCATAGGTTTGAGGGCGTTGTGGATTTACACAGACGACGGTGGCCACGCGAAACCTAAATGTTGAATACGTAATGAATAACACGTAATCGCGAATGTTAATCTTATCATTTTGACAAATTCATCATAATTAGAAGAATTGTCATCGTTAACCGGGCGATGACTGTTAAAAACAATTCAAAATAGTGCACTCCCGTTGACATATTGGGTCGTCTGAGAGACGCGTGGCCAGCGTCGTGTCGTCTGCTACAATCACGCCTTATCGGTATAGCGCCCTCAATTCTATGCTGACCAAATTTTAATTTAAAAGTGGACCCGATCGGCAAGCTCACTGGCACACCCCTGGCGGTACCCCCACATCGCAGACGTTGCCAGATGGTTATAAATGGCCTCTAGAGGGGGTATAGCCTATCATCGAAATTGAGTGTTTTATGGGGTTATTTTTGATACCATAGGACCAGATTTCGTCAGATTTCGTCAAATTTAAACGCCCACAGTGTATGTAGGGGTGTGTGTACTGTGGGTGTACTCCCGCAATGTACCTCTTGCGAGTAGGGCTGCCCAGTACCTGTATGGGTACTGTATCGGTAAAATGCAATTGACTCGTTATAATAATTAACATTTTAGGCGAAAAAAAAAAACTGTGACAAAAATTTGACCAAAATAATCGGGAGGGCAATGAAAAGGAAAAGGGGAAGAAAAAAATGGGTCAGTATTCATTTGCATGTGAAAACTTCTTTCTAAAGTAATAGGTGGGTCGGGCCCATACAACAATGGTTTTTTTTGTTCGTCACCTTATGGTTAGATATCTGGCAAGCAAGGTTTTTTTTGAAGAAAAAAAAGAGCAAAAGGAGTTATAATGACATGCAATGCGGCACTTTTGTCCAATAATTGTGACACTTTAACAAAATGAAGAATATTTATTTATTATTTATTTGAACATACACTTTTACAACAGTGGCACTCATCTACCCGATGGTGCGTTCATAATATACATGTACATACAATAATTAACAAGAGGAAAGACATACATTAATAATATTATTTATATACCGCATACATAGATTCCTGTCATTTGATTGGTTGAAAGTGAGGGGATAATCAAGCCTTCAATTTCAATATGACGTCATGAAAAACAGCTATGCCCGGGCATAGTAATACTATGCCCGGGCATAGTCTTTTTGATGACGTCACACCCCATGGTTCACGAGTCAAGCGATTCGCATTCCGCACCGATCCGCGACCGGGTCCGCAACCCGTTTGAAACATCCGAATCGCCCCGATTGACGAAAAATAATGATACGGCGAACAATTTCGTTTTGAACACCCTGTATTTACGTGGTGATTGACAGCTGACCTTTGAAATTTCGCATTTATTCGTCTGAATTCGTCTGCTGCGTCGGAAGTTTTTGTTTACAATTTTCCATGATACGTTCCGCATTGTTGTACCGTTTTAAGATGACTAAAACAAACTGCTCTGGTTGCCTTTGTTAATGAAGAAGGTATCAAAGATATGATGGATTCCGCTATAGCCTTAATGCAAATTGTCAAGTGAAATCCTGTTAGAATCGCTACACTCACTGACAGTGACAAACCTTCAAAATTCGGAAATCGATATGTTTGTCCGATTCTACTTTAGGCAACAGAGCGGTGAAGGTTTGGTCTCGTGTACCTTCATTTCATGAAACTTTGGTTGGCCTAAGGAGAATATGTTGATAGAAAATGTTCTTTTAACCAATCAAATGACAACAATCTATATATTTGGTATATAAATCAAATATTGACTGCTTTCATTCGGGTCACGGTTCAAATGTCGGCTAACGCCTCAGGGCATAGTCTGGTTTCGAGATCACCTTGGGCCTATAATTTGAACCATGCCCCTCATTGCAGTCAATATTTGTATAATATAGTCATGTATACAATAGACTCACTTTGAGTTCATGATCTTACATCTAACAGCCCACGAACGTGTAAGGTATGATTTGCTGAATTGGTCAAGAATAGCATATGGGCAGTTCCATAATTAGGTAACCCAAATTGAAAAAAATTGAAAAAATTGAAAATCGTCGAAATAACCTAATTTATGTATCATATCAAAGGTTATGGGTTGTAGTTTCATGATATAATTTGGAATTTGACCTAACATTCTCGGTTTGGCTGATTTTGAGGTTGTTGCGGACGTACAGGGCGTTTTTGAGTAGAAATCGCACCATGGAAGTGCAATTATTTCCATGAATGAACTAAGGCAAGTATTACAAATTGATACAATCAATACAACAATGAACATGTGTTATGTATCATACAAAATAGTGACTTAAAATGACCAAAATATTCAAGAATAATGCTTTTTGGATTAAATTTGGTATCTCTGTTGCGGACGTACACTTCCATAGAGCTTTTACTTTTAACCACTCCGTTCAATACTTTGGCAATGTTGGAAACCAATGAAGTAAGTATTTTTCTAAAGCTGATGATTCATACTTATAATGTTTAAAACTTATTTTGTTCTGTATCTGTTTACATATTTAATACATGGTCTCTTGAAGTGTTGGGGACGTACATCTGTGTGAATTATAGTCACAGATGTACGTCCGCAACACTAATATGTACGTCCGCAACGGATAAACATCGGTCAATTTTAACTTAAAGATAAAGGTTCTGATCATTTTCTCTGTTTGTTTTCTTTAGGTTTGTCCCTCTTACAAACAAAACAATATTAGTTTTCATTACAGACCTGAACACTTCAGAGAACTTTTGATAGGAATACAGGTGTACTGAAAAAATAACTTTCTCTGCGTACGTCTATGGCAGGCCCAATGTCCAGTAACTCGAAAAACCAAGTTTTTCAAGTGAAAAACCAAGTTTTTCGAATTATTGGACATTAGGCGTCGAAAAACTTGGATTTTCAATTGATAAACCAAGTTTTTCGAATTATTGGACATTAGGCGTCGAAAAACTTGGTTTTTCAATTGATCAACCAAGTTTTTCGAATTATTTTACATTCCACGTTGAAAAACCAAGTTTTTCGAATTATTGGACATTAGGCGATGAAAAACTTGGATTTTCAATTGATAAACCAAGTTTTTCGAATTATTTTACATTCCGCGTTGAAAAACCAAGTTTTTCGAATTATTGGACATTAGGCGTTGAAAAACTTGGATTTTCAATTGATAAACCAAGTTTTTCGAATTATTGGACATTAGGCGTCGAAAAACTTGGATTTTCAATTGATAAACCAAGTTTTTCGAATTATTGGACATTAGGCGTCGAAAAACTTGGTTTTTCAATTGATAAACCAAGTTTTTCGAATTATTTTACATTCCGCGTTGAAAAACCAAGTTTTTCGAATTATTGGACATTAGGCGTCGAAAAACTTGGATTTTCAATTGATAAACCAAGTTTTTCGAATTATTGGACATTAGGCGTCGAAAAACTTGGATTTTCAATTGATAAACCAAGTTTTTCGAATTATTGGACATTAGGCGTCGAAAAACTTGGATTTTCAATTGATAAACCAAGTTTTTCGAATTATTGGACATTAGGCGTCGAAAAACTTGGATTTTCAATTGATAAACCAAGTTTTTCGAATTATTGGACATTAGGCGTCGAAAAACTTGGATTTTCAATTGATAAACCAAGTTT
Source organism: Ophiura sarsii (assembly GCA_035610835.1). Classification (NCBI taxonomy): domain Eukaryota; kingdom Metazoa; phylum Echinodermata; class Ophiuroidea; order Amphilepidida; family Ophiuridae; genus Ophiura; species Ophiura sarsii. The sequence continues at coordinate 44,229,842 of CM069449.1, read as the reverse complement.
TTCGAATTATTGGACATAGGCGTCGAAAAACTTGGTTTTTCAATTGATAAACCAAGTTTTTCGAATTATTGAAAAACCAAGTTTTTCGATCGAAAAACTTGGTTTTTCAAAATGATAAACCAAGTTTTTTGAATTAATGGACGGCGTCGAAAAACTTGGTTTTTCAATTGATAATCCAAGTTTCTTGAGAACAACTTGGATTTTCACTTGAAAAACTTTTCGAGTTACTGGACATTGGGCCTGCCATATACGTCCGCAACGGAGGGTTTTCACACCATATCTCATGTACGGTACAGCAAAGGAATTTTCAGGTTTTATACTCACTAGAGATACTTGAAACCCAGGTGTTTGTTAACAATCAAGCAACTGGTATAGTTTAGATTTTGCAAGCCCTCAAAGTGTCTGAAATGTACGTCCGCAACTACGGAATTTCCCATATGCAGAACGGGCATCTTTAGTGTGTCTGTAAGGCGTGGTGATATTAATTGGACAACCAAGCATTATATGGCCATGTGTTTTGAACTCACCACCCAAAAAGGGTGGTGGCGTTGCATTTTTGGTGACGAATCATCCATCTTTCTCTATTAACTCAACAACTAAATGTGGTAGAGCTATGGTTGAGGTGTCATTTGAAAGCCTATTTATCTAGCTACATTGTGTGAATGAATCAGATATTTCTATAACTGATTGGCTGAGATATGATTGATTATATTGTGAAAGTCAGGGGTGGTGGCGGTGGCGTTGTGTACAATCTCTATGGGGAATATAGAAAATGTTGCCAATTCTACGTTCAATTATCCATAACTCCTCATCCCTGTATGGTACAAACATGATTTTGCTCTCATTTTATCGATTTTTTAATATTCTATAAGATTCTGTTTCAACAAACGTGACAACTATTATGTAACAATTGTAATCATGAATCGATTGCATTGTCCTTGGCTTTCTCCCTATTCGCTACACAGTGAACTTGCCCTAATTCATCGGTTTTACATACATGACTATAACAACAAAAGTTTTCAACCGATGATAGCAAAATTATACATTTTTGTAAAGCTCTCAAATAGGGGAATTCAAAAATGTTGTTCAAATCAGGATAGGATGCATACCCCAAAAATATACTTGTAAACTCTAATAAATATGAAATGTAAACGATTGTGCTCATTTACTTCCCGATATAGTATATTTCAACAAGTTACCATTGACAACCATTTTTTTCTGATGGGTAATTGCAGTGAGAAACTAATATACACTGTAAAATTATGATTGGGATCGGTATAAAATTATTATTGAGCTTTAATCAAACTATGAAAAAAAATCGATATATTTTGAACATTCTTAATCACAACATGTTACCATTAGGTCCTATCTAAATTCCAGTAGTAGCTTATTTGGATTCCTTGTGAGATTACCGTTCAGAAAATATATGGTCATGTGTTTTAAGCAAGGAAGAAAGCTGATGTTCATTGTCTTATCCATAATTAATTAGTTGTTACAAATAGTTGACAAGTCTGTTGAACCACATACTTAAAGACTACTAATTATCCTTTAAAATGGGACCAGAATGGTGTTTGTAACATTAGGAGATGACTAGTTATTGTAAAAAGAACAAAACATGGGATTATCCCCATTGAGTTTGTACAGGCGACACCCCTTCCAGAAACACCCCTTCCAGCACCACCCCTGGTCCCCAAACATCAAACAGCTGTATCTCCCATTCTGTATTAGCTATACCAATGCCATTTTGCAGGCAGATAGCTTGTTATTAGGGCTTTAAAATGATACCAAATTTGTTGAGATAGCTTTTGTGGTTTTAAAAATATTTGAGGAACATTACAGCATGAAACTAAAAAATGTAACGGCACCACCCTATTGGGAGGCGAGTTCATAACGCGTGACCATATACTTTTTATGGGGTAGAACAAGTAGTTATTGCGATATGCTAATTCGAATCTCAGATGGTGTAAATTGTATAAATCTGGACATGCAACGGGAAGGGTGGCGAGTTCAATACACATGGCCATATATAATTTTGAGTCCAGATTACTTATAATACATTCTAGCCAAACATCACTTGCACAGAAACCATTAAAAACCATTGTTGAATATTATTCACCTTATTTGATATAAATATTTTATTACAATATATACAAAGGTTAAAACACATATCTAGGTTAAATAGACCGAAAGCGTTTATATATCATTACAATACATACAGTGTACATCGTACACGTCACTTTGGTGCACTATTGTGACACTCTCTGTTATTTTGATGAATTGTTCCATCAGATTGTTATTGGGCTATTCCAGTTGACCCCCCCCCCCCCCCTCGATGAAAGACATTACTTTAATATTCCACACAGGGAGTGTAGATTTTAAATGGAGTCACCCAGGCAGATAACCCCATTTGAAATTCTCACTCCCTGTGGATTAAGGTAATGTCTCCCATACCATAGGCATGATACACTCTAAGAAAAAAGGGTTCCACTTAGAACCTTTTTCTGTCCTGTATGTAGAACCCTAAGAGCTCTTAAGGTTCTATAAAGAACTTTAAAAGGTTCTATAAAGAAACTTCAAAATTTAGGTAGGCCTAGGGACTTTCTTCCTGGGCTCATCACAAAGTTTAAAAGAGTGAAAAACAGTGTTAACAACACTAATCTTTTTTGGTTTTACATAATTATATTTTGGCTAAAGAAACTTTTTTTCAAGAACCTTAAAAGCAAAAATACTAGATATGAGTAACTAGTGGTCTAATACATATATCCCATCGTTAAAATTATATTTTCATCATACATTTAGGTTGATATTATCCCATTTTATGGAATTTGATAATTTTTGCAGCCACTTCGTGAACCATTTTGGGGGCCATTTTGGCAGCCATTTTGAATTTTGACAAAGCAAAAATACTGGATATGAGTTACTAGTGGTCTAACACATACATCCCAAATTATTGAAAAAGGAGTGACTTTGACATATCTTCATCAAACCGCTATTTATTGAGTTCCCATGGATACCACTCATAATTGAAATGCACATTTCCCATACAAAATATATATAATTGCAGATGATACTAAAAGCAATATCATGATGAATAGTTGACAAAAACCTCCAAATAAGAGTGATTTTAAAGGTAATTTTGCCCAAAAATGTCTATTTTTGATGGTTTCCATGGTAACAAGTAATAGCAAAAGTACAACTGGCACAACCAACCCCCCTAAAAGTATGCACCATGTTTTAGAGAATATATTGGTGAAATCTGGGGGTATAAATCTCAATAATATTTGATTTAGAGCAAGTTTACTAAATCTCCTATATTTTAATGACGGCCATTTTGAAATCCAAGATGGCCGCCGCACCATTGCTCGAAAAATGTGGGTTCCTGGCTTTTTGAAATCAGTGCATCAAAACACCCCTATACGCCAATTTTCATGCTTCCTGCCAGAAGAGAACATCTTGGCCATTTTTTGTTACATATCCGCTCCACTATTATTATTACGCTGCCGTTAGGAAATCGTCACAATCATTTCGTTTCAGTGCTCAACCGGCCATATCAGCACTTGGATTGTAATATAACCCTTAACAGCTAACCAGTCTCACATGTTAGCCCTGGATCCCTTTCGTTACATATTGACCGATCCTCGTATATTCAACAGCATATTTTAAACTAAAAATTGTAGGTATATATTTGATTACTGCATACAAAATAAGCTAACATTTACTGGACTCATATCTGGAACTGATTGACCAACATTTATTAGTCTATACTATTACATACATGTATTAGGCGAGGAAAAAACACCCTGTGTTACGGGCCTGACCTACCCACTGTTTGCGTTGTTCAAGATTTTTTTTGACTTTTTTTTTGTTGACTTTTTTTCTTCTCAAATCATATAAAATTAGCCGTTTTTTGGCCGAAAATCTCCCATTTTTGTTCCACAAATTTAAAAAACAAATCCTGATTTTTACAGATTTTGGTGACATTTTAGGTTACAAAAATGAAATAAAAACCCCTGACCGGCCAACCCTACTTGACAGATCCGTCCGCCCGTAAAACAGGTTGTGTTTTTTTGTCGCCTTAGTGCACACAGTTTATTTGTCTAAAGGCTTCATGATTCTTGTTGTAGAAACAGCCTGTCCTCAACACCAGTGCAGCAGAAATCAGACATCCCATAAGGTCTCAGTCACACCGCAGCTGAAATCACTCGCTTTAAGGTCTCGCTCGAAATCTGCATCGGCAGGACATGAAATCCCAATACATGCTTCTGCCACACATTCTAGGTTTACCACACTCCTTACCTGCATAGTATCAATAAAACAAGTTTGTGATCATGAAATAATATGCTTTGCTACATAATTTACGTTTTCTAAATTTTCAATTTCGGCACTGTTTCATCAAGGGTCCGACGAGGAGGGTGCAGACCAAACACCAGGTTAGGGCAAAGAAGATTCTAAGGATATCCCACAATGCATTGCGAGAGGACCAGCAAACCAAGGTGTGTTTTTTCACATGATGCATTTGTGGAGCTCTTTAAGTTTTAGAAATAAGAAAAGGAACACTGAGAAAACTAGAATCTAAGACTGAGATCCAGCGAGGAATGCACTATGATGCCATGCATCATGAATTTCATCATTTCATCATTTGGCAGTGCTGGAGCCGAATCCACCCCATCCGAGTGTGAGTCCCTGATGGCGAAATGTGAGAGTCCCTGATGGCGGAGTCAGATTTTTTGCGGCCAAAAAGCGGGAAAAGGGCCCCACGCCCTCTGGGTTCAGAGGCAAACGACTTACCGCTAGGCCACGGGGGTCAACCATACTTGGCTCAGTATACTTCGCCAAGTATATAAAGCCTGGGGGCATTATTTCATCGAAAAACTGCCATACCGGGTGGCAACAAGTGTTAGGGTTAAGGTGGTGTACACCTAGCACATAAAGTCCCATACCAGGTGCTTTGAGGTTCGCTAATTCAAAATATATAATCGGTACAAAAAATCTGAGATATACATTAAATGAGCAAATTTCTTTTCCGCAGTTTGATACCTCATTCAACAAAATCGAATGGATACTTTTAAAGTTATGGCGATTTCAATGACCGCGCATTCAACAGAAAAGTTGCACTAGGTATAGGAATCATTGATTTGTGTTATAGATGTTGGTCGTACGAATTCCGGAATGCAAATGAAGCGGCGAGCTTGAGCGCTCAGCTTTAAAAAGGGCGGTTTCATGATGTAATCAAGACGTCTCGGCCGGTACCCAGGCGTTCCGACCGGTTAGGAACCGGTATGGAGGTGCTATGCACACGGCGATGACACGGTGAGAACGGTAGGCTAGAACTGTATGAGGCCGGTGAGAACCCGGTACAGACCCGGTGTAGAGCGCGGTATGGACCGAGGACCCACCCGGTGAGAACGGTAAGCTAGCAACGTATGAGGACGATGAGCCCGGTAACAGGCAGGTGAGGACCCGGTATAGACCCGGTATATAACGGTATGGACCCGGGGACCACAAAAAAAATCAATGCGCCCGTTGACATTTTTTACTGATTGTTTGGACTCTGTTGTTTTTCTATTAGACGGTAAGGTGGCCGCCTACCACCACCGCCCTGCGAACGAGCGCGAAACGGGTCCGCCGTCTTTATACCGTCCACAAACCTGGCTCTCACCGTTCGCCGCCGGTTTTACTCACCTGGCAGGAGTTTTGAGCATGCTCAATTAATTTCCTGCCGGGCGCGGATGGCCGGCAATGTCCCCGGCAACGTGTTCAACAGATGGGAAACGGCACACCGTGTGTCCTCACCGTGTGCCGCCGTCTGCATCAATTTGTCACACGGTAAGGGGCCGGTTAGCTCACACGGATACATGTGACTAATACAAAGATTCCCGGAATGTGAGTGGAGCGGCGAGCTTGAGCACTCAGATTATCAAGGGCGGTTTGATGACGTTATCAATGCGTTCCGGCCGGTGAGGACCTGGTGAGGAGGTGGTATGAGCCCGGTGGGCCAGGCCGATAAGGACCCGGTATAGAACGGTATAAACCCGGTGACAAAAAAAATAAATCAATGCGGCCGTTGACATTTTTTGCTGATTGTTCACCGTGTTGGACTCTGTTGTTTTTTCTTTAAGACAGTAAGGGGCCGCCCAGCTCACACGGATACATGTGAGGGGCCATTAGAAGTGAAAGATGTTGCTCACCGTATTGCCGTTTCACTACCACGCTGGTAGCTTCATCCCCGCTTCATCTAACCGTGGTTGTATCTTATACTTTAGACAAAGGTATTGTTTTTAGACCGTACCCGTGTTATTATTATGCTTTCAAATTAAAAACACTTGTGAGAGAGAGAGAGACAGAATTGCCATTCTTAAACAGCTAAATATGTTTAGGGAGCCCATCAAAACTCGACCGCCCGGCAACCGCCGGTTCCGTGGGGTTCCGTGCGGTTGCAGCCGGTTTCTATTGTTCTAAACAATGATATGCGGTCCAACTGGGCGGAACCGGCGGTTGCCGCGCGGTCGAGTTTTGATGTGCTCCCTAATGGGGTCCTAAGCGGCGGCAAACGGTGAGAGCCCGGTTTGAGGACGGTATACAGACGGCGCACCAGTTTCGCGTCCATTCGCAGGGCGGTAATGGTAGGCGGCCACCTTACCGTCTAATAGAAAAACAACAGAGTCCAAACAATCAGTAAAAAATGTCAACGGGCGCATTAATATTTTGTTGTGGCCACCGGGTCCATAACGTTATATACAGGGTCTATACCGGGTCCTCACCGGTCGGGTACCAGGCTCACCGTCCTCATACATTTCTAGCTTACCGTTCTTACCGGGTGCATAACACCTCCTCACCGGGTCCTCGGTCCATACCGTTCTACACCGGGTCTGTCCCGGGTTCTCACCGGGCCTTGTCCCGGGATCACCGGCCCCATACAGTTCTAGCTTACCGTTCTCACCGAGTCCTCACCGTGTGCATACCACCTCCATACCGGTTCCTAACCGGTCGGAACGCCTGGGTACCGGCCGAAACGTCTTAATACATCGTCAAAACCGCCCTTTTCAACTGAGCGCTCGAGCTCGCCGCTTCATTTGCATTCCGGAATTCGTACGACCAACATCTATAATACTCTCTAAATGTAAAAGAGCTAAACCTCACTGTTTCGAGAGCTTTAGGAGGGACGGCTCTTCTAAGAAGTGAAGTTCACTCTTTTCAGAGTGATTTTAACTCTTTTTAGAGTAAAAATCGCTCTTAAGAGAGAACTTCACTCCAAAAAAAAAGAAGAGCTGTCCCTCCTAGAGCTCTCGAAAGAGTGAGTTTTAGCTCTTTTACATTTAGAGAGTTGCAACATGCCTGCTGAGAGTCCGTTCCGAGAACGGTTACCAGGCTGCATGTGGCCATTCGCAGTCCGTCGCTAAGATGGTCGACGTCCACCACGCGTCCATCACCGACCTGCGAATGGGCGCGAAAACGGGTTCGAAACGGCTGTGGAACGGGTGCGCCGTCCTTATAACCGTCTTCATACCGGGCTCTCATCGTTCGCCGCCGCTTGTACTCACCCGCCAGGAGTTTTGTGCATGTTCAAAACTCCGGCCGGCAAAGTCCCCTGAACGTGTTCAACGGACGGGAAACGGCCCACCGTGTGTGCCGCCGTCCGCACCCATTTTTCACACGGTAAGGGGCCGCTCAGCTCACACGGATACATGTGAGGGCCCCATTAGGCATCCCGGGGGGGGCACTCAACTTTTGTTTGGGTAGGGGTGTGCCGCCCAGGGTCTCAAAAGGGGGGCTACAGAACTGAACTGAGTGGATTTTATGACGAAAAATAGGGTCTTAAGAACTGATTTTTTTCCAAAAAGTAGGTCTTAAGAACTGACCTATAGTTCAATTTTGATTTTTCGGGTTTTAGAACGCGAAATTTTTCGGAGAATTGGGGCTTTGAAACGCAAAATTTCACGATATTTGAATTTTCAATAAATTGGGGTCTTAAGAACTGATTCAGGCTCAAAAGGGGGGTCATAAGAGCTAGCAGCAGAGGGTGAAAAGGGGGTCTTCAGCGCGGCACATACCTATACCCTTTTCCAATGTCAGTGCCCCCCCCCCCCCCCCCCCGGGTTAGGCATAGTTGCCAGTCTGATGAAGGTACCAGGGTGAAAGTTGAACGCCATCAATAATAAGTAAAATAAATAAATAATACAGTGGAACCTCGTTACCACAAAGTTACTGGGCCTTCGGTTTTAATTTGTTTTATAATGGTTCTTTTTTAATGTATTTCTTTATCCACGGGTCTTGAAACCCATTTTTTGGGTTATCAGGAATTTTGGGTTATATCAGATGTTGTGTTAACGAGTTTCCACTGTAAAATAAATAAATGATGAGCAGCATCTTTCCCTCTTTCGGATTTGTGTCCCAAACTTTCTATAATCATATCTTCATATCTTCGAACTATCTAGCTGTACCGTGTTTTTTTTAAAAAATCCTTTGGCTTGATCGCAATCAAATTTTATAATCAAATTCTATCTTCTTTTCATCTAATTTTATACCAACATGGGTCGAAGAGTATCGTCAAAAAAAATGTAAATACAGAACCACTGTAGTATTCTCGACTTATACTTAAAACACCCACACAACTTACGATTATCCAAGTATTCACTGCATGGAATCTTCATGTAGTTCGGCAGAGCAAACACTCTTCCGCTGCAGATGGCTTCCAATCTCTGATTTTGTTGCGATGGCATGACGCAGACGACAATTAGGAGTAACATTGACAGGGTAGTCATCTTGACATAAAATGGCGCCATTTCCCACACGGTAAGAAATCTGGACCGTGAAGTGTGATTTGCTAGTTTTATCGTCGATGCGGCCGTCAGTATTCTGGTAGTTCAGGAAAGGTCTCACTTTTCCTGTTCAGTGCAACAAACACTTTACATAGCCAACTAAAATGTGTCGGTTGTCTTGATGATTTGAGATGGATCATGGAGACGATGACTGACGGAGATGCTCCAGCCATGCTCTGTTATAAAAGCGCCAAAAGAAATGCATGGAATGCTCGAAAACCGTACGTTGTATACGTCTAGGACTAAAAAAGAAGTTTGTTTGCCCAAACACAAACCGACCCATAATATCTCAAAACCCCATGCCTTTTATCTTTTTTTATTTTTAGATTTTCTTATAATGTTTTATGTTGAAAAATATATGTTTTAAATGATATTTTCATCTTAATTTGCCAAACTAATCAACAAAACTGCCCTTTAAAACACCAATGAGATGTAAATTCAAGATCCTAACACTATCTAGTGAAAAACAGAACATGTCAGAGTCAGACCATCCAGCATGGTCTGAAGGTTTGTACTGCAGGCTGCCATCTGCACTATTAAAACAAAATATATGTATTTTAGCCCTATAAACCAGCCAGGCTATGTTTTACGGCGTGAGGACCGGGGGAGGGGCAGTGGCGTAACCAGCGGGGGAGGGGGGGGGGGGGGGGGGTGGGGGGGGAAGGGGGGCTGGACCCAGCAAAACACAGAACGTTTCCGCAACGTTGCACCTAGGTTGCAGTTAGGTTGCGTCATTTAAAACGTTTATAACAACGTTTTTATAACGTTACGGTTTGGTTGTGATTTGGTTGTTTTAAGTTGGTCCGTTGAAACGTGAGCAAAACGTTCTCTGAACGTTAAAGTTTAGTTATAGTTTGGTTGCACTTAGGTTGTGGTTAGGTTGTCATTATAAACGTTCTTACAACGTTATTGGTTATTATGACGTTGCGGTTTGTTTGTTTTAGGTTGGTTCTTGGAAACGTGATTAAAACGTTCTCTGAACGTTGCATGTTGATCATCGGAAACGTTTACATAATGTTTTAACAACGTTGTAACACTCAAATAGTTGGTTGTTTTAGTTTAATCCTTTAAACGTGAAAAGGATGTTCCCTGAACGTTGTAGTTTAAGTTCTAGTTTGGTTGCACTAAGGTTCTGGTTAGGTTGTCATTAAATACGTTCTTACAGCGTTATTATAACGTTGCGGGTTGTTTGTTTTAAGTACCAAATCACACCCAAACCGCAACGTTATATATAACGTTGTAGAAACGTTGTAATGACAACCTAACCACAACCTAAGTGCAACCAAACTAGAACTTAACTGCAACGTTCAGAGAACGTTTTGCTCACGTTTCAACGGACCAACCTAAAACAACCAAATCACACCCAAACCGCAACGTTATATATAACGTTGTAGAAACGTTTTAATGACAACCTAACCACAACCTAAGTGCAACCAAACTAGAACTTAACTGCAACGTTCAGAGAACGTTTTGCTCACGTTTCAACGGACCAACCTAAAACAACCAAATCACACCCAAACCGCAACGTTATAATAACGTTGTAGAAACGTTTTAAATGACAACCTAACCACAACCTAAGTGCATCCAAACTAGAACTTAACTGCAACGTTCAGAGAACGTTTTGCTCACGTTTCCATGGACCAACCTAAAACAACCAAATCACACCCAAACCGCAACGTTATAATAACGTTGTAGAAACGTTTTAAATGACAACCTAACCACAACCTAAGCGCAACCAAACTAGAACTTAACTGCAACGTTCAGAGAACTTTTTGCTCACGTTTCCATTGACCAACCTAAAACAACCAAATCACACCCAAACCGCAAACGTTATAATAACGTTGTAGAAAACGTTTTAATGACAACCTAACCACAACCTAAGTGCAACCAAACTAGAACTTAACTGCAACGTTCAGAAAAACATTTTGCTCACGTTTCCATGGACTAATTAAATAATGAATTACATTTTATTTAAAAAGGTTTATTACGAATCAAAATTTTAATACAAAACAATTTGGCATTACAAATTTGATGTACTAATCTAGGCGTATACAGGGTGACCCAAAAAATGTTAACACTCTGGGCACATAAGATATCTTAAAAGGACAGGAACACACGGGTCTAATCTTGATGTATTATGAAAGCTGAGTAAATAAGCTTTCATTTGCATTTTATTGCGTTCCAATTGGTTATTTAGAACGGGAGATATGCTTCAGCAAACATGAGGAAGCAAAATCGGCTTGGTCCAATTTGCATTAATTACAACTATGATTACGAACTTGTAAGAAGCGCAATATGCTCTTTCTAAGCGTGTAAATCCGTTAAAGTTTGAATCGAATTCGTTCCTCGTGGGTATTGCACATGGAAAAAGAGTATAGAACTTGAACTCATGACAAAATACCTGTATAATTTATGTGGAATATATTTATTTATGTCTTTTAAGCTTGAAAAGAATCTGGCTTCATCACGACGTTCATATAACGTTCATATAACGTTTACACAACCAAATTATGTTACGCTGTAATCGCTAATTTGCATATTTTACCTGGCCTTACATGAGTCGAGTAAATTGTGGAAATAGCTCATTAGCATAATTTCAATGGTACAAAAATTAGCACCGGTGCTCGTTTGTAACCTTTAAATTATGGTAATGAGCTAATTTGCAACTTTTATTTATTTAAACCTATTTTTTTTTTAAATTTAAGTCGATACATTCATTTAACAGCTTTTAAACACCATAGAAAGCATTTTGATCTGTATACGTAACTTCTCATATGTATAGCTAAAGGCAAGTCATTGTTCACTAATGCCATATACATTGAGCAAGAACATAGTACACATGAAAAGGTCAATGCCCGCCCCATCCCTCTATAATACCACTACCATTCCCTGGTTGCCATGGTGTAACTAACCGAATTTGATGAAAGTTTTTACACGTTTGGGATAACGTTGTGAAAACGTTCAAGACTAACGTTCATACAACATAAAAATGTGTCGACAAATAAACGTTTTTTGAACGTTTAATCATAACGTTCCAAGAACGAAAGTGAAACGTTGTCACGACGTTCCAACAACGTAATAAATAGGTTATAAAAAACGTCATTTGGACGTAATGGTATAACTAACAGAAGTTTTTTAAACGTTTGGGACGTTGTTATAACGTTGTGAAAACGTTCATTACTAACG
>CM069449.1:43977834-44217737 GCA_035610835.1 Ophiura sarsii | reverse complement strand
TACAAAATAAGCTAACACAAGCTAGCGTTTTTCAAGATTTTTGCAGAAAAACTTTTTGTTCTCAAATCATATAAAATCAGCCGTTTTTTGGCCGAAAATCTCTCAATTTTGTTCCACAAATTTAAAAACAAATCCTGATTTTTACAGATTTTGGTGACATTTTACGCCCGTAAAACAGGGTTGTTGTTTTTTGGTCGCCTTAGTGCATACAGTTTATTTGTCGAAAGGCTTCATGATTCTTGTTGTAGAAACAGCCTGTTGAGCCAGTGCAGCAGAAGTCAGACATCACATAAGGTCTCGGTCACACCGCAGCTGAAATCAATCGCTTTAAGGTCTCGCTCGAAATCTGCATCGGCAGGACTTGAAGTCCCAAAAGAAGCTTCTACCACACATTCTAGGGCCCGTACACTCCTTACTAACTGCATAGTATCAATAAAACAAGTTTGTGATCATGAAATAATATGCTAAATTTGCTAAATTTTCAATTTCTGCACTGTTTCATCAAGGGTCCGACGAGGAGGGTGCAGACCAAACACCAGGTTAGGGCAAAGAAGATTCTAAGGATATCCCACAATGCATTGCGAGAGCACCACCTAACTAAGGTGTTTTTTTCACATGATGTATTTGTGGAGCTCTTTAAGTTTTAGAAATAAGAAAAGGAACACTGAGAAAACTAACAAATTAAAAACACTCTTGAGAGAGAGAGAGACAGAATTGCCATTCTTAAACAGCTAAAAATGTTTAGGCATAGTTGCCAGTCTGATGAAGGTACCAGGGTGAAAGTTGAACGCCATCAATAATAAGTAAAATAAATAAATAATACAGTGGAACCTCGTTAACACAAATTTACTGGGCCTTCGGTTTTAATTTGTTTTATAATGGTTCTTTTTAATGTATTTCTTTATCCACGGGTCTTGAAACCCATTTTTGGGTTATCAGGAATTTTGGGTTAATATCAGATGTTGTGTTAACGAGTTTCCACTGTAAAATAAATAAATGATGAGCAGCATCTTTCCCTCTTTCGGATTTGTATCCCAAACTTTCTATAATCATAGAGATCTTCGAACTATCTAGCTGAGAAGAGGAGAGGAGAGGAGGAGGGGAGGGGAAGGGAGAGGAGGAAGGGAGGGGGAGGAGGAGGAGGGAGGGGGGGGGGGGGGTGAGGAGAGGCCGGGAGCTTATTAGTGTCTCTCACTTTATCTCTACGTCTCTGAACCATGTTAGTGTTTTATAACGAAAGTAAATATTGATAGCAAGGAGAGTTTTAGGTCATCCAGGCAAGTTAAAACCCAGCAGCTTGGCCCTCTGAATCACCAGTGGCGTAACCACCATTGGCAAAAGAGTAAAAAATAAAAAGGAAGATAATGAGGAAGGGTAACGAACATAGACAATGCAAGCGGGGAGTGCCCCCTCCCCCATCATTGTCACGGTATGTGTTTTAATGTGAGGGACGTTAAAAAAACGTTAAACTAGACCTTTTTAGTGCTAAAAATGCCAATTTTTGCGCGCTTTGCACGTATTAGTTTCAATGTTTCAATATTCAAGCTTAACAAGAGGGCTTCGGGAACGTTTTTTCTGGACCATTTTAGTTCAAAAACTTGGTTTTTTTTGCTCGATTCGCGCTCACTTTTTCAACAGGTTTCAACATTATAATGGGTCTCAAAACACACCTAATATTCTAAATATTATGTTTGGACGTTAAAAACGTCATACTGGACCATTTAAGTGTTAGAAATGCCAATTTTTGCGCGCTTTGCGCGTATTAATTTCAATATGTTATTATTAAGCTTAACAAGGTGGCTTCAGGACAGTTTTCCATGACCAATTTTAGTTCTTATCATACTGGACCATTAGTGTTAGAATGCAATTTTTTTCGCGCTTCGCGCGCGTATTAATTTTAATCATTTATTATTTATTAACATTATTATGACCCTCCACACCAGAAATTGTAAATATTATGTGGGGGACGTTATTATCATACTGGACCATTAGTGTTAGGAATGCAATTTTTTGCGCGCGTATTGGTTTAAATATTTAATTATTTAACTTTAACAAGATGGCTTCAGGACAGTTTTCATGACCCTTTTAGTTCAAAAACTCCACATTTTGTGCGATTCGTGCGCGCGCATGTTTTCTAGAGGTTTTTTATGTTATAATGGCCCTCAAACCACATCAATTTCTCTATACTGAATATTATGTGGGGGCGTCAAAAATGTCATACTGTACCTTGTTATAGTGTTAGAATCACAATTTTTGCGAGCTTCGCACGTATAAGGTTCTGGATACGCCACCCCCCCCCCCCCCCCCCCCCCCCCCCTCAAAGAAGCCATTTTTTTGCGCGAATTAGTTTCAATGTTTAACTATTCAAGCTTAACAACATGGTTTCAGGAACGTTTTCTGGACCATTTTAGTGACAAAACTAGAAAAAAAATTGCGCGCTTCGCGCGAGTTAGATTCAATGTTTCTTTAATCAAGTTATAAAAAGAGGGCTTAAGGAACGTTTTTCTAGACCATTTTAGTTTAAAAAACTGACAGTTTGTACGATCAGGAACGTTTTTCTAGAGCTTTTTAGTGTTAAAATAACCATTTTTTGCACAAATTATTTTCAATGTTTTATTATTCAAGCTTATTAACACGATTTCTTCAGGAACGTTTCCGGGACCATTTCAGTGTAAAAATAACAACAAAAATTCGCGCTACGCGCAAATTAGATGGCATTTTTATTATTCAACCTTAAAAGATGGTTTCAGGAATGTTTTTTTAACCTTTCATTTTACATTAGCCATTTATTTTAAATATTTTGTTATTCAATTTAAACAAGACGCGCGTACAGGGTGACCCAGAAAATGTTGAACCCCAAAATCACAAAATTCAATAAATTTTGTTACCATTAAAATAACAAAATATTGCATAACTCGGTCACCAGCTATGTGCACCACACATTTAACTTTCTGAAACATTTTAGATCATAAAAATAGGCCACACGAAACTTAAAATACGTGTAATTTTGTAAGAAGTGTTGTTTTGTAGTGTAAGTGAAGTGCAAACAAATTGTTTCATGCTACATGAACAGAACAAGTGCCTGTTTGAAACCATTTCTGCACAGTATCTCATCAATATTAATTTATTATGTAAATCAATATTATTATTATATAAGAGATTTTGAAAACAAAAACTGAAGCCCCCTTGACTTCATTTGAAAATGTTAATTTGATAAATACAGATCAAAAGAAAAGATTACTTAACTCACCGTACTTAGAACAGAATTAGGTTTCATATCTGAACCAAGTTACAAATTTTTCACTTTTACAAAAGGGCGAAAACACCCCCTGTCACACAATCAAGTGTATCTTTAGTTTGGTAAGGCCAATTTACATGATCTAAAGTTCTCCAGAAAGCTGAATAAATTGTTTACATAACTGTTGAAAACAGAATGCCATATTTATTTATTTTCATTTTTAATTATTTTTTTTAAGTTTGTGAATTTTGGGTTCAACATTTTCTGGGTCACCCTGTATTAGTTTCACTGATTATTTGATTATTTATTATTCAAGTTTAACAAGATATCTTCAGGAACGTTTTTCTAAACCTTTATTTTTACAATTGCTAATTTTGTCGCGCTCCGCGGGAACCATTTTTTACTTTGTATTATCCAATTTCAACAAGATGGCTTCAAAAGCGTTTTCTGAACCTTTTTAGTGTTAAAATATACATAAGTTTCACTGTTTTTTGTTATTCAAGCTTAACAAGATGGCTTCAAGAACGTTTTTCTTAACCTTTTAAACCGTTAAACCGCGCCTATTATTTTATACTACTTTGTTATTCAATTAGAACAGATGGCTTCTGAAACGTTTTCTGGAACTTTTTAGTGTTAAAATAGACATTTTTTGTCAAGCTTACCCAACATGGCTTCAGGAACGGTTTGTTAAACCTTTCTTTTTACAATAGCCAATATTTGGCGCTACGCGCAATTGTTTAAAAATTTAATCGCAATTTCAAACCCTTACGCCGTGTTGTTTGCTTTTTCAAAATTGAAGGGGGAAAAAAATCCAATTTTGAATGATATTGATAATAAGCCAATGTTGATTGGAAATGAAGTAAAGGCTTTTCAATAAATATTGGTCAAAATTACACACCAAATCGCACCAAATGGGTTCGAAAGTCAAAACAAAACAAAAATTCCAAGGGGGGGGGGGGGGGGCACATCCACCTTCAGACTCCCCCTGTCCGCGTTACCGCGAATAGTGGTGCGAACCAATGAAATTAATTTGTAAGCCCCCCGGGTAAAAAAATCGCCTATGGTCAAAAGAAATATAAATACAGAACCATGGTAGTATACTATTCTCGACTTAAACACCCAAACAACTTACGATTATCCAAGTATTCTCTACATGGAATCTTCATGTAGTGTGGCAGAGCAAACACTCTTCCGCTGCAAATGGCTTCCAATCTCTGATCTTGTTGCGATGGCATGACGCAGACGACAAGTAGGAGTAACGTTGACAGGGTAGTCATCTTGACATAAATGGCGCCATTTCCCACACGGTAAGAAATCTGACTGTGAAGCGTGATTTGCTAGTTTTATCGATCGGCCGTCAGTGTTCTAGTAGTTCAGGAAAGGTCTCACTTTTCCTGTTCAGTGCAACAAACACTTTGTAGCCAACTAAAATGTGTTTGTCTTGATGATTGAGATGGAGACGATGACTTAAGGAATGGATTGCTCGAAACCTTACGTTGTACACGTCTAGGCCTAAAATAAGGTTTGTTTACCCAAACACGACCGACCCATAATATCTCAAAACCATGCCTTTTTATTTATTTTTTTATTTTCCTTAAAATGTTTTATTTGAAAAATATATGTTTTAAATGATATTTTCATCTAATTTGCCAAACTAATCAACAAAACTGCATGCCCTTTAAAACACCAAGGAGATTAAAAACAAAATATATGTATTTTAGCCCTATACACCAGCCAGGCTATGTTTTTTACGGCGTGGGGACCGGGGGAGGGGGACAAAGTATGATTTTTTAAACAACTAATCGCTGGCGAACCCCCTGGGATTTGACCCCCGGACCGCATTCCCTCCCTAATAACCTGCCAACGCTCACCGGGCAGCGATTTCGTACACACATATCAGCTTGGTTGATGACTTTATCGAATTGAATGCTGTAGCATGCGCGTGGGCATGTTTTAAAGAACATTAAAGTGTAATCAAATCACTAAATGTGTCTATAGTCAAACAAACAAAAAAGTTAATCGACCTACCGACCCACTTTTTTCAACTCTTGTTTGGGCAAACAAACTTTTTTTTAGGCCTATTCCACGCACGAGGGTGGATTTGCGAAAACTTACAATGGCTCGGTATGTAATTCCCGGTAAATGGTATACAGAAATAGTGTTCAGAATACTTTGGTAGGGGAAGGATGTATCACGAAAAAAAAAATTCAGGTCCACTAAGAGGTTGTAATTGTCACGAAGTTAACACCTCAATTATAAAAATCGCCGTATCAAATCCACCACGCAGCGAGGTCAGGGTATGTCACTGAGCTTGCCGATCGGGTCCACTTTTAAATTGAACTTAGTCAGCATAGAATTGGGGGCGCTATACCGATCAGGCGTGATGATTTGTAGCAGACGACGCAACGTTGGCCACGCGTCTCTCAGACGAACCAATTTGGCAACGGCGGGAGTGCACCATTTTGAATCAATTTTAACAGTCATCGCCCGGTTAACGATAAAAATCCTTTTAATTATGATGTATTTGTCAAAATGATAGTTTAAAATTCGCGATTACGTGTTATTCACTACGATTCAAAATTTAGGTTTCACGTGGGCCACCGTTCGTCTGAGTAAATCTACAGCGCCCCCAAACCTATGCTGACTAACATGCCGTTTACCTGCCGTTAAACCTGGTTAACATTGTTAAACGCGTTTAAACGCCGGTCACCGACACATTCCGGACGATAACCATAATTTATTCAAATATGCAAAAGGGTCCGTTTTCGCTACGTACGTTAGTATACGACTTTCCTATCCCAAAGTTAATAGTATCCCTGGCGAGGGTTCTAAAGCCATCGTGTCACACTGCAGAGAGGTGTTTTTTTAATTTAATTTTTCAATATCATCAGTATCACCACCACACAGAGGTTCTTTCATAATATGTCACACAGCCGGGATCACACACATACTTGTACATGTATATACAAGAAACAGTTTTTTATGATCACATATTCATTGTGTAACTTCACAGAATCACCAAGAGATGTAATTAAAGGCATATTATGTGATCTTTTCCAGAGGGCGCCCTCTATTCATTATTTTTTTTTAGAAAGTAGATTTTCTTGCAGATTTACATTTCCGATCATAAATCATACATACATTCCAAGTTACAGAGCGATACGATTCCTAATTACCTCAAAATCATGGTTTTTAGAGTGAATTTAGAGTGAAAAATATAAAGTGTCCAGATTCTGACAGTTTATTTTCACTCTAAAACCATGATTTTGAAGTAATTAAGAATCGTATCGCCCTGTAACTTGGAATGTATGCATGATTTATGATCAGAAATGTAAATCTGCAAGAAAATCTGCTTTCTATTTTTTTTTCGATGTTGAGGGCGTTCCCTGGAAAGATCACATAATATACCTTTAAGTTCACATAACTTGACTTAAAAAAAACGTACGCGTCATCCTTTTTTCTAATTAATCTGCATCAATGTTATCGTATCGAATCCACTGCCATGACTTCTTTGGTTCAGCTCCGATATGTTATATCACTATCATCATAGATCCTTCTAAT
Source organism: Ophiura sarsii (assembly GCA_035610835.1). Lineage (NCBI taxonomy): Eukaryota > Metazoa > Echinodermata > Ophiuroidea > Amphilepidida > Ophiuridae > Ophiura > Ophiura sarsii. The sequence goes on along the minus strand of CM069449.1, from coordinate 44,210,938 downwards.
CATATCACTCAGTATCATGTTCTGCCTTATCTTTCCAGCGTACTGCTGTGTAGGGTCGCCCATGGCGTCGAATGTTCGTACGATCGCAGTGGCGTACCAGGGGGCCAGGCCCCCCTGGAATAAGCCCGTCGGTAAATTCAAGCCTTGAAGCCTCCGTCGGTAGATTTGCGAATTGACCATGCGGCTTTTTTTGGCCGGTTTTGTGGACAACATATCGCTACGCCCCCCAAATGTCAAGCCCAAATGTTTATAATGTTAAAACAATTAGAACAAATGCGCGCAAAGAGCGCACATATTTTCAGTATTTTAACTAAAATAAGGGTGGCCAAGCCCAAATTTGTTTTACAGTGTAGAAATGTGAACGAATAGAATGTGCGCAAAGCGCCAAACATTTTCAGTATTGCAACAAAAATTAGGGTGGCCAAGGCCAAATGTGGTGTCACAATCAATGTTGAGACCTGTAGAACTAATGCGCGCAAAGCTGGCCAAAATTGTCAGAATTGTCACTGAAATTAGCGTGGCCAAGCCCAGCTTTTGTTTTACATGTTATAACATACATCAATAAATGTACACGAAACAAATACGAAATTGGATGTTTGAATTTATTTTGTGTCTCTGTATTTATAAGTTCCTTTTACGGGGTATACTAAATAATATAAATATTATCCTAGATGTTAAACGCGTTAATGGTTACATCTTTATACTATACTAGCGGCGTACCCTCGCTACGCTCGGGTCCCCCGCTAGATGGTTTTGACACATTACCTACCTCTGAAACCACATAAACCCCTACAACCCTCCCCCCCAAAAAAAAAAACACCAAACAAACATCCAGGTTGATTAATAACCACCCCTCCTAAAGGCATTATAAACCCCCTACCACCCCCGCCCCAAAAAAACACCAACCAGGTTGATTTATAACCATATCCCTCCTAAACCAATTACCGTGGCTACTTTATTAACCTCTACCTCTCAAACCGCATCAAGTTAACCCTCAGTACTTTTAAACCACATAAACCCCCTACAACCCCACTGCAACTACACCAACCAGGTGGATTTATAATCATAACCCTCCTAACCATTTCCCGTGGCTACTTCATTAACTCTTAACCCTATCCTAAAACATTTCCCGTTTTATTCCCCCCCCCCCCCCCCACCCCCACACCATACACACACCCAAACCAGGTTGATGTATAATCACAACCCTCCCTAAACCATTTCCCGTGGCTACTTCATTAACCCTCGGTCCCTTAGATTGTTTGGCATGCCAACTTAAAGTAAAGAAATCAGGTTGCTTCATTAATCCCCGCAAAACGCTAATTGTACCATTATACAGGGTGAGTCAAAAAAAGGTGTACTCAACTTGAAGGAATTTTAAAAAGAAATATGAGCATTTGTCACCCAAATTATTTTAATGGTACACAAAACCTATTACTTAACTTTACTAAGAATTTTATTTGAATAGAATTGGTTAAAGGAATGGTCCCGCAAGCACAACATTGAGCATTATTTGTTAGAAACATAATTATCGAGCCGAAGTTACGTAATTATATAGAACAAAACACCGTACTAGTCACAAAAATGAATAAAAACTGCCATCACTCAACATGCACTTTTTAAAATTCGCGGCGATTGAAAGTCCCGGTGTCGATGACGTCATGGGTATCGGTGCTCAAATTTGCGCATGTGTATTGTACAACTATGACATCATCGACACTGGGACTTTTGATCGCCGCGAATTTTAAAAAGGGCATGTTGAGAGATTGCGGTTTTTATTTGTTTTTGTCATAAGTGTGGTGTTTTCTTCTATATCATTACAAAAGTTGGGCTCGATAGTTATATTTCTAACATATAATGCACACTTTTATGCTTGCGGGACACCTCCTTTAAGAGAAACTCATTTTACGCGTATTTGAATATTGTCGCCATTTTAAGATCCGAACAAGGTACCATCTTCGAAGGCTCAAATTCAATATCATCAGGTATTATATATAAGCAATAACAAATTACAGTCCTGACAAAAGGTTCTTTAGTCTGCAAGTACTAAGGAAACGTATTGACAATGCATGTAGAGCTTTCCGTCGAAGAAGGATCTTCAGGCGCGCCATCAACAGCATGAAGACCAGATCGAGACTAATTGTAAATATTTAAACACCAGGCAAAATACTGTACATATGATAACGAAACTATTGACAGGCAGTTGAATATAAGATGTGGATCAAAATGTGAAGTTGATATTCAAAACCCAATATAGACCCTAAAAGCCTATATAACTTTTGACCTGAAATATCTAATGGATGCTTAGCTCACAGATGTGGCAAACTATTCTGTTTATGGTTGGTTATGTCAGCCCGGTTAATTTGAAACCATTTTCATTGAAATCGGAGCATTTTGAAAATTTGACCCCCTGTATGAGCTTACCTTGACCTTTGACCTCTTGTACCGGTTTTCGTTCGGATTGTAACTCGATAACTATACGTCAGAGATACCCCCAAACTATACATTTTTGGAATCCTTGTGACCATTCCAACAATTTGGATGTGTCTCATCAAAATTGGAGCATTTTTTACCCCTTTATGACTATTATGACCCCTAGCGGACAAACTGCCAGGGTACCAATAATATTGTCTCAGACAATGGACTACGCGTAGTGTACAGTATTGGATATCATGGATATGCGAATTCCGAAACCTCCCGGATTTTCATTAACTGGTGCTTATCATGGCTAATCTTTGTTGTTTTGTCGCAAATTGGGTATTAAATTGTGCCAAAAGATTCAACCAAATGCCTATCTAGCCTGTTTGGTAAAAACATAATTAGAAGTTACTCTATAGGACATAAACAAAGTGTATTCCTTTCTTGAGTTTTTGATGAGCACTTTAAAAAATGGCCCATGACATCATCACAAACAGTTCCTTATTTGGATAAACAATAGTTTGATAAACAATAGCTTACTAGAACGGAGTAGTTTACTAGAATGGAGTAGCAGTAATATTTGAGGAGAATGTTTTAAAATGTTATATTTCTTATTATTTTAACATTCGAAACGAGTATGTTCCGCAAAATACCCCCACCTCTAAATTGTTTACCCCTAAATTGGATTTTAAAAGAAAATGACAATGCAATAACTGTTTGTTTTGGGCAGATTACATGACACTTTAGCCTAAGTCTGAGCCTAGGGCAAACTTGCCCCGGCCTATTGACGAACCAGTCCCAGGGTGGGGCAATTTCGCCCCCATTAGTCCGGCCTTATACACGGAATGTAGCGTGAAAATGTATAGGGGTGCGTGTAGATATACCAACCTATGCTACAGGTACAGGGCGGACTTTGGCTTTTGGCTGTGTACATATCCACTCTAAATAAGAGCGCTCAAGGCACAAACATAAAAAACGATAAACAACAACAATAAAACTACTTAATTATCATTACCAAAAAAATTGTATTACAGAAGGCAGACTAGGGGCCACTTTGCGAGTGAATTGGGCTACTCAGATTGTCCACAAACAATGACAAAAGAGTAGGGCTCAAATTAAGGAGTCTCCACTTCCCCTCGTCTCTAGCATGCCTTGCTACGAAATCCCTCACTTCAAATTCACCGTACTTGCACTGACATGCGTCATACAGAGCAAGAAAAGTTGTTTATTCATGTCTTCTTGGAAGATCAATTAAAAAGAAAACCACAATATAAAAATAAAAGGCTTCCACGGAATGTAGGACATAGGGCCCTACTGGTCTTCTGTATTATACAGAAGACCAGTAGGGCCCTATGTCCGGTATAATTTGATTGATCAGAAAAGCCTTCCTAAACATACGAAATTCTTTGTTGATTTATTTTTTATAGGCCTATATTATTATTTTTATTTGGGTTGTTTGTTGGAGAAATATATCATTTTGCAAAAAAATGGTTGTGTAGGCCTAAGGTTAATATTGCTATAGTTGTATTTCATGCAAGGTTGTTCGTTGGTAAGCTACACCTACTTGATTTCAAGATTAGGTGTTTATATTATGTTCAACCGCTATTAAATTCAAAATAAATCTAGGTACCATGAGTTTTAGATACATTAAGTAACCAACGTTCTGCCCCGTAATTCGATACATTATTCATACAAATTTAGTGGATACTTTCAGATCATAAAAACAGTTACATAGAAGAAAAGTAGTCAATTATCATAAGCGATCTTAAAAAGTCGAGTTCGGGAGTTTTTGAACTCTTTTTGAAACCATCAAGTGAATTCCAAAATCGCAGATCTGAAGGAAGTGTGGTGCGCATACACAAATGTGTATGCGATGCGCACCGCACGAAGATCAGTAGATATAGGTCTTGAGTGAGCACGAAGCGGGCTACCGTTATAAACGCAGTAGAGCGGGGTCACTACCGGGGTCACTACTAAGATGTTCACATGATCCATGTGGTCATGGTTTCGAGCCATGGGGAGGCACGCACGAGTCCAGTGCTAACCACACCCAACGAACGAACCAAAATAATGATTCCTCTATGGGATCTCATAGATGTGTACGGTACAAAAGCAGTTCGGCATGGATGAATGATGATACTGCGTAGCACACACTTAACAATGTTATCCCATAGAAATATAAATTTGCTGCAACTTTCATTGGGCCTGGTCATTTACGCTACGCAATCATAACTTTAAAAGTGTCCACTTAAAGGTATATTATGTGATCTTTCCAGGGAACGCCCTCAACATCGAAAAAAAAATAGAAAGCAGATTTTCTTGCAGATTTACATTTCTGATCATAAATCATGCATACATTCCAAGTTACAGGGCGATACGATTCTTAATTACTTCAAAATCATGGTTTTAGAGTGAAAATAAACTGTCGGAATCCCGACAGTTTATATTTTTCACTCTAAAACCATGATTTTGAGGTAATTAGGAATCGTTACGCTCTGTAACTTGGAATGTATGTATGATTTATGATCAGAAATGTAAATCTGCAAGAAAATCTACTTTCGAAAAAAAATAATGAATAGAGGGCGCTCTCTGGAAAAGATCACATAATATGCCTTTAATTTATATGACAGAGGTGTCGAATTCAGGGAAGGAATTTGCGCACACGTCACCCAGATATTGTACCGATTATTGATTTTGAATTAGCTAACGTATGAAGATTCCACACCACTAAATGATTACATAGTCCTTGCCGACGACAATCCAACCCCGCCCACTAAAGTATTTATGATCACTCCCTTAGAGAAAATTGGTGAAAACAAGTTTTTCACTTTATGGTATTTCAATTGATAAAGCTCACACCAAACTTCACAACGGCTGCTAACGTATGATATAAATCACTCAAGCAGAATAATTCCTTCGTCCCATTTAAATATTGCTTCGTAAAACGTCACTTACCAGGGGCGGATCCAGGATTTCTTGAAAGAGGGGTCGCCAAAGCGAGGGGTCGGTAGCCCCCTGCGATTTGTTTACACTTTTTTGCACGTTTGTACATGTTTTTACATGTTTTACACGATTTTACATGTTTTACACGTTTTACACGTTTTTTTTACATGTTTTTACACGTTTTTAACGTTTTCGCCCTGCCAAAAAAAAAGGGGGGGGGGCGGGCGCCCTGTTAAAAATAAAGGGGGGCGCAGGCGCCCTGTCAAAAAGGCGCCGTGTCAAAAATAAGGGGGGGGGGGGCGGGCCTCTAAATCCTCCCCTGCTTACAGTTGACATATATTAATTTCGTAGTGGAAATCAAAATTGGACATGTGACCGGTACACCATTTAAGTTGAGCTTTGTGCCGATCATGGTCAATCATGTTATGAGTTTCAAAAAAGGTATCAAACTTAAAATTTACCATTTTTACAAAATAATCAATATTTTCTGTCAGAAACGTCCGATTTTTAAAATCAAAATTCCTCAGAAAGCTCAGTGTATATAGATGTTAAAACCATAAGCACTTTGGCCGATCGTGAGCGTCATGCATAGTTTTTTGTATGTCTTCGGAAGACTTACCAATACATTTTTTGTACTATATCGTCACTAATACCTTCCACTCACGTAGACAAATCCTCGCAAAGTTTTTACATCCGATACATTACATACATACATGACATACGAGGTTTTATACAGGGTTTCCACAAAACCTATGCACGTGTTTACTCAACTTATTGACCATAAGTTATAAAAGTTGGTGTAACATTTGTTAGTATGTTAAAAACACTTTACGCTTAGCTTTCAGATGCCGTTATTTTATCTGATTTGGTTTTGTCAATTACCTAGGGGGCCAAATCAAGTATTTATATCCCCCCTGTACCCCCGTGCTGTAAGAGGTTGGTGGGTATGCAGATAACCATTAGGACCTATACAACACTCACATAGGGTCAACCTAAAAAATCGGGTGCACAAAGGCGGGAAATGGGGGGTCAAAGTTCATGGGGGTCAGATTTTGTGAAAATTTGAGCGAACCATATCGTGTTTGGTATCAAATGAAAGCAAATTTGATGCTGAACATGTCATATTGTAATAGTTCTTTGGTCAAACCATTCCTTTTCATAATATTACAAAAAAAACTGAATGTATGTAACAAAACCCTATCTTAATACGTGTACTGTGTACATGGTTTATGTTTTTGTTTTTTTTGTATATTAAAGAGCAAATGTGAACAATAGCCCAACAGACATTAACAAAGTTAATGAACTGAGTGATTACAAATCAAACGGGTAACTCTCAACAGAGAGCTCTGATGGGCCAATCAATTGGTTCACTGCAACTCAGAAAATAATCAAAAATACAAGTAAACACAATTGGGCTAGTAAAAAAAAGCCAATGAAAGTGGCGTGGGACAGGAATACGATAAACACCCAAACATAGAGAATAACATCAAAAACAAGAAGAAAATAATATCTGGAGGTCATTGATACATCGAGAGAGCTTAGCCAACATACTCTGAAGAGTTGGAGAGAAAGTGTCTGTTAACACGACATTTAAAAGATTGTAGTCCTTCCTCTTGGAAGTTGCCAACAACATTGACTGGAAGACTGTTACACAGTGGAACAGCTGCATGGATGAAACTTCTGTCTAAGCAGCAAGTTCTGGCAGGTGGCAGTGAAAGGGCATGATCTGGCATTGCAACACTTGAACGCGTAGCACGACGATGAACATATGGTGTGGGGAGCAGTGCTGCTAAATCTTGTGGGCAGTGGTTGGTGTGCATTTTGTACAAGACCGTGGCTGCTGCCACCTGTCGCCGGCGAAGCAGGCCCGTGATGCTGAGATGCGATAGACCAGTAGCGTCATGAGCTCCAATGATCTTGAGAGCCTTCCCTTGGATGATCTTGAGAGCCTTCCCTTGGATGTTGTCAAGCTGGCTTAGGATAGTAGGTGAAGCGCTAGACCAGCCTAGTGAAGCATACTCCATTACACTACGGACTTGTGATTTGTACACAGTAGATTTGCCCAATACCGTCATGAAGTTTCATCGGATAACGCTATATAATCAGCATCATAATATGCATATCCTAGAGTTATACAACATACATGTTTTCAACCTGCACAGCATCCTCAGTATTTATTGTTCATAATCTTTAATTGTCAGGTTCATACTCATCATTACTGCTACTGTCAGTGTCATCACTTTCCAAAGTTAAATTTTCAGCATGCATTGCACGACTGCATATGGAACATGTAGAAGGAGAGCCTTTGCACTTGCATCCTATGCAACTGATTGCTTTCCACAGTTCTTGCTGCAGAAAGGCACACTCGTGCAGCCGCATGATATTCCCTGATATCCTGTGGCCATGAGGATATTGTCATTGTAGTGGGTACAAACATACCGTCTTTCAAAGTTCAAAATTCTTCTGCTGAAGGGAGATTTTGTTCCGCTTGGTGTGCTGTCTTGTCAATGACTGTTGCGAATGCAACACGCTTTCAGTGTTGCATAAATGCACCTTCTGTAGGAGGCAGCATTTTCAACACAGTATCATTCTTGTTCAAGAATTTATGTGCCATGATTTCTTCTAGAGAAGAGAAAAGAGAGTCATCGCCAGCTTTACTGTATACTGTTATGAGTAACTTTATTGACTGGTTGACGATGTCTTCAGTCAACTTATACTCATTCTCCTCAGCAAACCCGGCAACTAAATCAAGCTCTACCTCTTTGGATCTCTGTAGCCATGACCTTTTCTTCCCTGTAAAGTATTGGTAGCTTGTAATGTCCCTACCACTAATGCTATGAATGAAAGGGAGTGCACGGCATAGTTCATCGTCAAGCTTATTAACCATAGATAGCTATCTTGTTGGGTTCTGATCCACATCTCGTATGTCGCGTAGTAATAATATGCTGAGAACTATTACAACAGTGTCATTTGCATGCACGACAATGCGTTTTACATCATCATTTTGAGTAGCATATATGGCATGCAATATCATACGTGTGTCTGCCTCTTCCTGGTTTGACTCTAGGTCTGGTACATCAGAGATATGGCCATTTGAAAGTAACACACTCTCCCGGGCACTCTCTTCTTTGCATCATTGAATCCTCCTGCCAAGTATAATTTCACGGCTTTCAAGCTATGGATTATTCTGCTCATTGGCTACCCAATTTTCACATAAGTAAGTGGGCAATGCGGCTTTATTTTCTGATACCTTAAAGAATGCATTTGGTTCAGGGGTTCTGTAATTGTCATTGACATCATGAATATTTTTGGTTTCAGATCCGGTTATGGTTACCCTATGATCTCTTTCAGATGTTTTCAGGCTGTTGCTAATATACCTGTCTGCACAAAAGTGAATGGCTTTGGTGTCTTATGGTATATCAAGCAATATCTGTTCTTGATACCGCTTCGCTACTTCAGGAAAAGGAACATCTTTCTTGAAAGGCAATCTTCTCACGCAATACATCCCATCTGTGATAAGAGCGGTTGTCAATCCTGGGTGCAGTTCTGATACAACTGATACTCTGGTTTCATCTTTCAGTGCCTTTTAGCATCCTTTGCCACTCGTGCTTTACCAGATACATGGTGTGGGTTCTGTGTTTTAGGGCTCATGTCTAGCTTGGATTTAAGCTGAAATGATGCAGCTGCTGTTAAGGGTTTAGTGTACACCCATTTTGTTCGGGCTGATTAATTCATGGTGAAACCATCTAAGTCACTAGACTCTTTCGCATCTGCATTATGTCTGCTCTAATAACATGTCGGGGAAACAGCATTATGACTGTACCGTGAGCTTGTCTCGCGACAAAATTTCCCTGAAGAAAAGATTGATGGACACTTGGAGCTATAGTTTCCAGTTCTTTCATCTCATACAAATATTACGGTAGCGATTGCTGGTGTCCTGCAGCAGTTAGGTAGGGAAGCATGTTTGCTGATTCACACATATGCCCATACCAGTCTCCTTCTCTCTCATAGTAGATGAATTTTAGGAACTCTGGTGGTAGGGAAAGTCCTTGGACAGAATGGGGATAGACTACTTTTTGAAACTTGATCCCCTATTATCATGATTATTACACAATACTGTAAGCCTGGTAAGATGTGTTTATTAGAAGGTTGATGTGTATTATTATAAACAAATCATAACACTAGTATATATGAACCAATTTAGTGAGCCAAGGATTACATACACTATAATAACGTTGCTACTGAGAGCAGTAAAAAGGATGTTGAATACACTTTCAGAGGAATTCTGTGTCCAACATTCAGTTTTAGGTCATAACATTAAAACAAATTGTTTTACAACAATATAAATGTAATAATCCATGTTCAGAATCAAATTTGCTATCATTTGATACCAAACATGATATGGTTTGCTCAACTTTTACCAAATTTGACCCCCTGAACTTTGACCCCCCCCCCCCGTTTCCCATCTTTGTGCACCTGATATTTTAGGTTGTCCACCCTAGGAATGTTGTATAGGTCCCAATGGTTATCTGTATACCCACCAACCTTTTACAGCATGGGGGTACAGGGGGTTAAGCTGGCCCCCTGGGTAAATCCTGAGATATGATCCATTAACTAAAGCTACTTTAAAATCGATGTTGTGCCACTTTTACAGAAAGAATGCTTAAGCATCAAACCGATATTACATGTAACTTGTTCTTGCATTGGGCATCAATCCGTCTTGAAACAGTGGGGGAGGGTGAAGGCATTCGGTATGATTTTTTAAAATGTTCAGTTCTGTTTGGCTACACAGACACTCATTGTATTATTTAAACCTATTCAATTGCAATACAAAAAAAAGTTATGATTGCATAACATTTGCTAAGACCACTCGCACAGGTGAAAGATTTGTATCTCCGGAGAACAAGTGCATTGTTTTTGTGTGACTGAAGAATCCTCTATCTCCCCAAGTCTTTGGCATGGAGGAACAAGTGTATTGTTTTGGTGTGACTAAAGAATCCTATATCCCCCAAGTCTTTGGCATGGAGGAACAAGTGCATTGTTTTAGTGTAACCGAAGAATCCTCTATCTCCCCAAGTCTTTGGCATGGAGGAATAATTATTGTTTTGGTGTAACTGAAGAATCCTCTATCTCCCCAAGTCTTTCGCATGGAGAAACAAGTATTTTGTTTTGGTATGACTGAAGAATCCTTTATCTCCCCAAGTATTTGGCATGGAGGAACAAGTGTTTTGTTTTGGTATGACTTAAGAATCCTCTATCTCCCCACCTATATGGCATGGACAAACAAGTGTATCGTTTTGGAGTAACTGAAGAATCCTCTATCTCTCCATAGGCATGGAGCAACAAGTGTATTGTTTGGTGTGACTGAAGAGTCCTTTATCTCCCCAAATCTTTGGCATGGAGGAACAAGTGTATTGTTTTGGTGTGTTTCCTGAGTCTTTGGCATGGAGGAACAGGTTAATTGTTTTGGTATGAATCGAAGAATCCCATATCTCCCCAAGTCTTTGGCATGGAGGAACAAGTGTATTGTTTGGTATGACTGAAGAATCCTCTATCTCCCCAATTCTTTGGCATGGAGGAACAATTGTATTGTTTTGGTGTGTTTCCTAAGTCTTTGGCATGGAGGAACAAGGTAATTGTTTTGGTATGACTGAAGAATCCCATAACTCCCCAAGTCTTTGGCATGGAGGAACAATTGTACTGTTTTGGTACGACTGAAGAATCCGCTATCTCCCTAGTCTTTGGCATGGAGGAACAAGTGTTTTGTTTTGGTATGACCGAACAATCCTCTATCTCCCCAAGTCTTTGGCATGGATAAACAAGTGTATTGTTTGGTATGACTGAAGAATCCTCTATCTCCCCAAGTCTTTGGCATGGAGGAACAATTGTATTGTTTTGGTGTGACTGAAGAATCCGCTACGTCCCTAGTCTTTGGCATGGAGGAACAATTGTACTGTTTTGGTACGACTGAAGAATCCGCTATCTCCCTAGTCTTTGGCATGGAGGAACAAGTGTTTTGTTTTGGTATGACCGAACAATCCTCTATCTCCCCAAGTCTTTGGCATGGAGGAACAATTGTATTGTTTGGGTGTGACTGAAGAATCCTGTATCTCATTGAAGCCATCTCACTGAATTCAATTGTTAAAAAAGATGCTAATGCTCACCTTATTGATCACATACACGTCTAGTTTTATATACCTATCGGTTTCAATGTCTGTTAAGGTGGGTTTTTTTATGTCTGTATATATTTATATAACTCTTCTTATTTGTATTTATAAGGACCCCTTTGGAAATATATATTTTTAGCTTAAAGAGTTATCCTTAGCAGTTTATCATTTTATGTTTAGCTGTAAATGTACGCTTATCTGTATTTATAGCGTTTTATGTGTGTCGTGTGCAATACCTCTTGTTAGATGATAATATGCTGAATCAAATCAAATCAAATCAGGGAGCGCGGGACTTGACTCACCATGCTCACAGTCTGCGTTGTTAGTGGGTTAGTTGATACCTTGAAGATGGTTGGGCTCCGGGGGGGGGGGGGTACTCGGATTTGGTTTGGTCGGGGGTGTGCCGCTGGAGATTCAAAACCCATACCCATTTCTAAGGGTGATTTTTCGCGAAAATAGACCTAATTTTGGCAAATTTTGGCAAATTTTCGCGAAAATCGCGAAAACAGGACCCATGTCTAAGGATTTTTCACTGAAAAGCCTACCCATGGCTAAGGATGTCTCATGAAAAAGCGACCCACTGGAGCGGCACATCCCCGTATACCTGACATACGTGAGTACTACGCCCCCCCCCTCCCCCCCCCCCCCCCCCCCGGGGTTGGGCTTAATCTGGTGTTCACACTTCCTGGGTGGTGTTCGACACTTAGTTGACAATTCTGTCGTCAAAAACGAGTTTCCGTCGGTACATTTGCGATTGTGACCATACACATTATGTTTAAAAAGATTGTTGGTGGGGGGGGGGGGGGCGGTGCTTGCAGTAGCGATCGCAACGGTGGGTGGGGAAGAAATGGCCGCTGATTGGCCATTTCTTGTTTACTTTTCTTCTTTTTTTGACTTTGCGATTTTTTGACTCTGCGATTATATGTGAGTGAGTGAATTTTTTTTGAGCGTGCGATTCTTTGTGACCGTGCGAATTTTTTTGACTGCGCTTATTTGTGACCGTGCGAAATCTTTTGACCATGCGAATTTTGTTGATCCTGAATGGAGTAGCAGTAATATTAGAAGAGAATATTTTAAAATGTCGTATTTCTTATTATTTTAACATTCGAAACGAGAATGTTCCGCTAAATACACCCTTCCGTCGGTACAACTATGGTCGTGCCCCCCCCCCCCCCCCCCCCCCCCCCCCCCCCAGTTTCCAAAAGCTGGGCACGCCACTGGGGCGGACTTTGGCTTGGTATGTGGTTCAACAGACTTGTCAACTATTTGTAACAACTAATTAATTATGGATAAGACCATGATCATCGACTTTCTTCCTATTCGCTACACAGTCAACATGAATAATCAGCCTCAATTTACCGGATTTATAAAAAATGACTATAACAGAAAAAGATTTCAACCTATGATAGCAAAAGTATACATTTTTGGAAAGCTTGTAACATAAGTTTGTATCAGGAAAGGGTTCATCCTTAAACAAATATTTCTGAAAATTCTAAAAATATATAAGATAAAAATTGGAGATATTCACTAGCCGGTATAATTACCATACCGACGTAGTAACTTTGACAACTATATATCATCTAATGGGTAATTTCATGAGGAATTCAAATATGTAAAGTAAATAATGATAGGATAATGATAAAATATATGGATCTCAAATTAAAAATTAAAAAACTCTGAAATCTTTTCAAACATTTCCGATCATACCATTTTAGTTCTTGGTCTTACTATAATCTTAATGGCATATTTGGTTTCCTCATGCAATTTCCCTTCAGAAAATGTATATTTTTACTACCTCAGGGGGGTATACAAGCAAACATAAATGTGTAAAGTTATAATTATGTAGCGAAAGCCAAAATCCGTGTGTAACGCGAAAGGAGGCGAGCTTAAAACAAATGACCATAGAGATATCTCTAAAGGTATGCATTAGATAATATAAACAATATTGTCCACATACATCCGTATAGTAGACCAATCAATTCGTAATCTTTGATTATTATTAGTCTGTGATTGAGCATTTCTGGTCATCCAATTGTCAAATTTATAGTCATTAGGGATTAGTGAACCTGGTTTATTGACTAGGATCTGTATTTACAATATATCCACTACGAAATTGAGTCACATTCTGGTTCATTATTTCATCAGATGCAAATACCCTACGAAAATAAAGCGTCCTAATCTGTCAGTATCCACAATACGACGTGACTGTTAAAGGTATATTATGTGCAGACGACGGTGGCTACGAACGGCCGTTAATTTTGAATTTCCGTTGGTTTCAATGTAACAATGGATTTTGATTATATGACCCCATAAAATTCATCATAGGTTAGAAGAAAATTTTTCCAATCCAAAACCGTTCGGGATGGCTAGTCATCCCAATTGTAAATGCTATTTTTTGAATTTAAACCGTTGTTAAGCGGTCGTCCCATTCACTTGATCGGGTAACCTCGTTCGCATATTTTAACCTGAATACTCGTGAATACGCCTATGTCCAGCGTCGTCTGATTATGTGATCTTTCCAGGAAATGCCCTCAACATCGAAAAAAAAAAAAAATGAAAGCAGATTTTCTTGCAGATTTACATTTCCGATCATAAATCGTACATACATTCCAAGTTACAGGGCGATACTATTCTTAATTACTTCAAAATCATGGTTTTAGAGTGAAAATAAACTGTCGGATTGTCGATTTTTGTCCGACAACTTATTTTACTCTAGTCTAAATTCACTCTAAAACCATGATTTTGAGGTAATTAGGAATCGTATCGCTCTGTAACTTGGAATGTATGTCCGATTTATGATCAGAAATGTATATCTGAAAGAAAATCTACTTTCTAAAAAAAATCATGAATAGAGGGCGCTCTCTGGAAAAGATCACATAATATGCCTTTAAGAATCCATTATTTACTGTTGAACTTACACGTTATAATCACAAATTATATTTCTGGCTTTGTTTGTCAACTTCTAGAATGTTCGGGAATTCAGTGAAGACAATGACCATGATGACCATAACTTGTTCAGGCAAAGCAGTTCCAAATCTCATCTCTAATCTCAAATTCCATTTCCTTACAAGGTTGAGATGACCTCCTTCGTTCAAGTCTGGTGTGATATCAAAGACATACCGTATAATGTTATCCCATTGGGACACTTATCGCGACTGATGTTGTTCCCTGCATCTTTGTACATTTTATTGAGCCCTGAGAAAAGAGTCTGGTAGGCCTGTATGTAGGTAGACCTGCTATTTTGGGGGTTTTAGTGGTTTGCTGTTTTAAGGATGACCCTTAATGTACATGAAGAATACAAAACACCAAGTGGAAAATCGGGCCAGCAATCGGAATACCTAGCTTTAAGGTCAGAAATATTTACCTCGATATCCCTAAATACGAAAAAGCTTCATACTATTAAAGTTATAAGCTCCGCAGTTTTGGGACCAAGTTTTTGGGACACACTGTATAATAACAATCCACTGACTTATATTTTCTTATCTCCAAATTTCAATAAAACTTGTAGTTTTGTTGAATTACTATTTACTTATGATTATGAAACAACTGTTACCTAATCTCATTTTCACAAATTAATACATTTCTGACGTATCTATATTATTAATATAATAATTATTGTTAAACTAATCACTCAGGCATGTCTTATCTCATCAATTTCAATACAACTTGGCGTTTTATGTGGATAACTATTTACTTATGATTGTAACACAACTGTTACCTTATCACATTTTCACAAATTATAACATTTATGCCGTGACAAGTATTGTTGAACTAATCAGTCTACAATGGCACTCAATAGATGGTTACGTGTCGCTATAGTTATTCTTCTGTGTATTGGTGGCATAGAGGTCTCAGCAAAATCCAATAAGAAGGATGGAAACCGTATTACAGACTTGGAAAATCAGGTAAGACCTATATCTGCCTGTGTCGAATTGAGACTGAGAGCCATATCAAATGGGACTTGTATACCTTTTCAAGTAGATGTGACGTAGTGTTACCCAACAAGCTCTATATAGTGGTACCGCTGAAGCCTGACGATGAGGTGTCTTAGTTTGTTGTAGAGGAGTCGGGACAGGCCACTGGAATTAGTTTGGCGAACACGCAATAGATGAAGCAATCTGTTGCAAGCTTCCCGTATTAAACGTGACGCGTGGCAGATCACCGTATAATGTTTGTTAAATTATCATCCAAAAAAAAGTTGTGTCAAGTCAAAGGTTAGAAGTCTGATTGGTTTATTTTATATGAAAATCTAACAAATTGTGACAAAATGTGCACCAAGTTATCTGTACAATAGCCACTGATACATTTATGATTGATTTCTCAACATAACCCGTCAATACTTGAATAATCCACATACTAATACTACAGCTACAAAAGTACCAATCACAATCGCGGTTACTTTCTATGAGCGCCTTGTGGTTTAGTAGCGACATCATCGGTACATGTAAAGGGTGTCTCAAAAAAAAAGTGCACCATGTGAAACATGATTTTTTTTTGCCATGAAAAATATGAATATTGTTCGCGAAATGCAAGTAAGTATGTTCAGCAATCTTATAAGAATTTGTTTCTGTCCATTTTGGAGCTTCCGTTATCAAATTATGGCCAATCTACTCGGGCATGTACAAATGCACCTTTGGCCACTTTGTGTGAAGCGAGCTCATTTATTAGAATCATCATTCATTTATCTTTCCTCGCTATGCATGAATGAACAATATCGTTTGTGGGATTACGTAATGGTACATGCGTAAAATCAATACTCTCTGGACACTGCATGAAAAATATCTGATCAGGGCGGAGAATATTTGCAAGCAATTTGATGCACAGTTACTTTTTTAAAGATATCTCAAGAACCGATGCATGGAATAAGTTGCCATTTGAAACAGTGATAGACCAGTACTATGTGCTCAACATTACTTATTTTCAGATGCAAATTATGGAGAAAAAACACTTATTATGTAACATTAAAACGTCATCTTCTTGTCATAGCTTAAAAGAAATCTTTTAATGAATAAACAGTCAAGGTCAAGGTATCCAACCGCAAGATTTGGCTTAAACCTCTTGTTCCTCATTGTTACATGTTATAGATTTAAACGGGAGATTATAAAGACAATATCTGAAACCGTTTTCTGCAGAGAAAATGTTAATACAATGAAGCTCTTTTTACCCAATTTGAGTAAATTCACTACACTGACCATAACATTAAATTAAATTGTATTTTCAAATAAAGGTTTACATTTTTTAACTTTGTATATGTATTGAAGTTCTCCACAGTTCTTGTTTTCTTAAATTCAATTCCTTATCTGTAACTTTTACGTTGGTGGCAGTGATTGTTTAACATTTCTGCTCATTTTGAGCGCTTTTTGACCACCGTGCGTTCTACGCATGCGCAGATTTTTATTCCAAGTTCAACAATTCTCGATGTATTTATTGATACCCTGTCATCTATACAATAACGAATCCTGCATTTGCTGTGGTATTTCAGGAAATCCTAATTGTTTGCTATAACTATCATTTTCATTTATTTGGATTTTCGGCATTTTGTGGCTCACTGTAAAAGCCTAATGTTGACCAAGATAAGATGCAGTGTATTTCAAAAAATTGTCTTTGACAGAACCTCTCCATTTAGGACCTTGTTGAACATGGTCTCTGGTTTCCCGATGCAAAATGTTAGACTTGCACACTTATCCGGAACAAAGTTCTGCTCATTTCAATACACGTGCTATCAAGCTAATTCAAAATTCTTGCCAAAGTGGCATGTTTTTTCACTGTCCAAATATGGGTTATTTTATGCTAATGCTATTACGTAATTATGAATATTCAGTAAATCCAGATTGTGTTAAATGATAGATTAAGGTTCATACTTTATAATGTACCCACTAAGATTTCACAGAATCACTCACGTGTGGAGAACAACAATGGTTGCAGGTATTTATTGAATGGCCCTCGTACAGCGCGCGCTCGCTGAAAAACTTTTAAATTATATCTCTAGAATTACTGAACCAATTATAATACTAAGCATGTTTGTAATGTATTTCTCATGTTGATTACAAATATGGTAATGAAATTCAATAATGTTAAACAATTGGGAATCTCGTCTGCAGACGCATGCCCGCGGCGTGGAAAGTGTTAACCTATTGGTAAATATGGCGGTCCATGCATTACTATGGAATAGCCACTGCTTAACGTGAGAGTCCCTATTCATTCTTACGCGGAAATGGATTGAATGTGTTGCAAGTGTTGCAGGAATAGACCCGTAAATGAGTTCTGTATGAATTGTCGTTTTTACGTAACTATGTAATTCTAATTCAGCCCATAGATTTAAAATAATTTATAATTCTATGGTTCAGCCGCGCTTTATTCCTTATTTTTGTGATTCAATAATGTCGTGTTTGGTACCAAGATCTTTCTAAAAGTTTCCACTATGTTATTATTTTTACATATTCAATGCAATTGACAAAGGTTATAAGATTTACTTTTGGGACACTCTGTACCATAACAGGTTTTGTGGTTGCGAAATAAACTGGGGCGCTTGTGCACAAAATAGTTTGTAAACCATTTCATAGGTAAATATATTGCGAGATGCAACGCCGTTATGAAACCATTTTAGAGCCATTTTTTACTTTAAAAGTCAAGCCACTGGGCAAATTAGGGCATGTACTGCACTGTCATGGGTAACATTGTATTTTGTCATATTTCATTTGGGGGCATGGCTTCTGACTGGGAGGGGGAAATTCCCCCCCCCCCCCCCCCCCCCTCTGGTTACGCCACTGCTCTGAAAAAGCTCTAAACGTAGGTTGCCGCTGACCTATATACTAAAAACATGGCTCTAATAGAACCTATTTAAAAGGGCTGCCCCTTAACTAATGAAAAACCTCGTAGACTGCCCCTTGTCTACTGCACAAAGTCGACTACACAAAGTCTATTGCACAGTATTGATCTGTAAAGATCGTTTGAGGTTTGAATTAGTAGTGTCTGAAATAAATTGGCGAAAGGTGTGGTGTAAACGTATTTTTTAAACCCGTTCCTCATTCTGTTTGTACCTCGTCATAGAAACTACCTGACCGTAAATATTATAACATTTTATCTTTTAGTCCTGTTCGTTCCCGTTTTGTATGTTTGTGCATTTTAACGAAAGAGATACTTTTAAGCGTTGAAACAATTTGTTAAGTGACGGCGCTTTTCATTTGAAATGTAATCCTTCTTACACATAGAAGAGTGAGGAAATAATAAAATACATAAGACATGCCGAATCAGTGATGTTTATAATGAGATTAAAAATTGTTGCGAAAATAAACTAAACTTTTACAACTTAGTTTCAACAAAAAAGATGATTAAGGCCGTGTATAATATATTTTACATTCCCTGAAATATCACCTCTTGAAAAGTTTAGGAGATTGCGCATTTTATGAATTTTCGCATAGTCTACACAGCTTTACTTAATTAATCATATCTATAGAACCTAATTTTCGATTGAGTCAAATAAAAAGCATTTAATAGATTTTATCGTTAGTTCGTTTTCTTGGATAGACATGATTTTACTACTTCGTGAGTGATTACCCCTTAATGGACATTTATGTGGCGGTTGGATTGGTTGTAAATTCTATCATTAAATTCTTGATCGTAAATTCTATCATCAAATTCTTGAACGCCTAATCTACAACCGTCTCTATGATTGATGATTTCCTTACTTCATACGATCTCCTTCACGACAACCAGTATGGATTTAGGAAGAACCACTCAACTGATCCTGCACTTGTTGACACTTATAGCAAACTTTCTTCTGCTCTCTCCAAAACCCAAAAAACATCACACGATTGGCCTATTTCTAGACCTGTCAAAGGCTTTCGACACTATTGACCACTCAATCCTTCTCTCTAAACTAAATCACTACGGTATCCGAGGTACGCCTCTAGCCTTGCTCTCTAACTATCTTCATAATCGAAAGCAGTTTACGTCCTTTAACTCGCACTCGTCAAATCTCCTCCCTGTTCAATGTGGCGTACCCCAAGGCTCTATCCTCGGACCTTTCCTATTCCTTATCTATGTGAATGACATTCCAAATGCTTCAAAGAAATTATCATATGTTCTCTTTGCTGATGACACCAACATTTTATGCCACACTCTGACTTTACTACTTTAATTTCTACCTTTAATATAGAGCTACAAAATGTGTCGGACTGGTTCAAGGCTAATAAGCTTTCACTTAACGTTAGCAAAACCAATTATATTCTATTCGGCTCTAATCGGCATACCTCTACACATTCTGCTACAATTTCTATGAATTCTACCCCTATTTCATCTGTTAACCATACCAAATTCCTCGGCGTTATCATTGATAAACATCTAAACTGGAAACTTCACATCGCAAATACATGTAATCGGGTGTCTAGAAGTATCGGTATACTCCGGCGATTACGTTATGACCTTCCCTCTTCTATTCTACTTACTCTTTATAATACACTTGTCTTGCCATACATATCTTATTGCAACAGCGCATGGGCAATTACTATATCCAAACATATATCCCTAAGCCCATGGTCGAGCACGGATATGACAAAAATCGACAAATTATATATCTACCAAAAGAAGGCTTTACGTATCTGCGCTGGTACATCATATGACTCGCATTCAATGCCTCTTTTTCACAACTTCAATACCCTTAATATCTTCGATATCAACAAACTTCACAATGCTTTATTTATGTTCCGTTTCAATAATAACGCGCTCCCAAATTCCTTTGGGGATTTCTTCTCTAAACATAAAGATCTTCACAATTATAACACTAGAAACGCTAATAACTTTATTATTGATAATATTAAATCTAAATTACTTCGTCATTCAATAATCTATAATCGACCTAAAATCTTGAACTCACTTGACTCTACTCTAACTAGCTGTACACAAATAAACCGCTTCAAAAATAGTTATAAAAAGAAATTGATCTCTGAGTATCTCTGAGTTTGTTTCATATTTGTTCATATCTTGTTATGTCGTTAAACCTATATACATTCCCGGCTTACTGTCATTGTACTCTTTTCACTTCATTATACCATCTCCCTATAATTACAACCTCCTATAGCAGTATACGTTGTTTTTTATAATTCTAGATATTTACAGCGGTGGGGCCAAACTTAAAGCCTTCCAGGCTTAAATGGCTTCTCCGCACACTTTCCAACATCACACCATTCTGGACCATTCTCATCGCCTGAATTTTTACATACATATTTAGCTTATTCATTGTATCATTGTTTTCACTATACAGGGTGGTTCAATAAAACCTTGACAGTTTTTTGAAGCCATTTTTTTGAAATTCTGTAGATTTAAAAAAAAATCTTTTTCAATATTCATCAACTATATGATCTTGACCATCTATGCTGGAAATATCATTACAAATAACCTTACGGTTGCAAAATAACAGCTATTTGAACAAAGTCTGTCCCATTTCACTTTGTCCACGGGTACTGATTTCGCGACGTTACAACCAGTGTGGTTCAATAAAACGTTGACAGTTTTTCAAAGCCATATTTTCAAAAATTGTGGGATTTGAGTGGTTTTTTTTACATATTCCTCAAAAATATCATCTTGGCCGTCTATGCTGAAAATGTCAATGTTAATAATGCTATGGCGGCAAAATGATAGCTATTTGAAGAGAATAATGTCTCCAAATCTCTTTGCCCACGAGTAAGTCTACGGGAAATGCCCAGCAAGATAAACATTAAATGGCATCGTCACTGTTAAGGCATAGAGCATAGACAATTACACTTCCAATCTATGAAAATCAATAATTCTAATTAGGGTCACTCGTGGTATTATTATTACGTATTGATTTCACACCTGAATAGATAGTTAAGATTTTAACAATTACACTGGTTTCACCTGGTGGGATCTTCAAATCTTAGATTACTTGCATGCAATTCATCATTCAGTATTCAATGTAACGTCGCGAAATCAGTACCCGTGGACAGAGTGAAATGGGACAGACTTTGTTCAAATAGCTGTTATTTTGCAACCGTAAGGTTATTTGTAACGATATTTTCAGCATAGATGGTCACGATCATGTAGTTGATGAATATTGAAAAAGATTTTTTTTAAATCTACAGAATTTTAAAAAAAATGGCTTCAAAAAACTGTCAAGGTTTTATTGAACCACCCTGTATATCGTCTAGGTTTAACTCTTTCATGATACATACCATTCCAGAATATGAATTGTTTTCTTGATGTTATATTTTGTTATGTTGTTATATAGGCCTATACGTTGTTGGATTGTGTAAATAAATCTTATGAATGAATGAATGAATTAATTAATAATGTCAAATTCTGTTTGGTTTTAAAATCCACAGAATGGATCTGGATTTGACATGACGTCAACCAATCAGAAGACCAAACCACAACGGCATGGGCACACGGTGAAATACAAGAATGAAGGCGGACAAAATCACGAATGTAAGCTTTACATTTATAGTCTATGTACTATAGATTAATCAGTTCAAAATTGGCGGGAAATGTGCGGTATTATCTCTCTGCGCGCAAAAGCAAATCCAAGCGTATACTTCGCACTATTTGCATACGCAAACGTCACGCATACGATTCACATTTAGCGTTTTTCGCGTCACGCTCTTCTAAATAGATTCACTGCTCTAAGCAGGTTCGCCAATTTGGAATTGCCTAAACTACAGTGCTACTCCTGGAAAATTGTGTTTAGTCGCTTAACGTGAATATGCTGTTCTATTCTATTCCTCCACAGATAATAAATATTTCGGTATTGGCTAATATTTAAAATAAAGATAAAACTCACACCTGATATCGTGTGTTCTGGCTAGCGCACTTCTGGTGCAATAATTGATTTGTGCACCCAAAACGTAATTAAACTAATTAATTGGTGCACAACGAAACGGTGGTTCAAGTATGTTTTATTCAACGGAGTATGTTTAGAAAAATAAACTGCAAAATAAATACACTTATACATTTTCCAGGGAAAAAATATATACATAAAAGCAGTGTTTCTTTTTTAGTGTCGAATGAACTGTAATACAGATTACGCTTTACGACTTTGGCTTTACCACGTCACAGGTGTAACTCCAAGCTCGGTATCTGTCTAGGTCTCGATCAATAGGTCTGAACAAACAATAGTCAGCAGAAGATGCTTTTGCTGTCGAACTAATGAGGTTCTGTGTGCGAGTCTTGGTTACACTGTGACGTATACAGGGTAGTAACCCACCATCGTCAATACGAAATTATACATGCTTTTGGTTGACCTATAACAATACTTATCTCATGATTATGTAATATCTGGAAAACTGCGTTGGCAGAATCGGCAAACTTAGGTCACAATGGCAAGAAACTTACCATTGCACATTAATTTTGACGATGATTTTGATAATGTAAAAAAATTAAAGCAAAGTGAAAAGTAAGGTAATAGGTCATTGTTACACTGCTTGTACCTCTTTTGTTTGTTTATGGCCATTTGTTTTGAACTTGCCACCCTTCCCGTTGCATGTCCAGATTTTTACATTTAACAACATCTGTGATTCGAATTAGCATATCTTAATAACTACTTGTTTTACTCCATAAAGAGTATATATATTTCCTGAACGGCAATCTCACAAGGAATCCAAATATGTTATTGTAATTTAGATAGATTTAATGGTAACATGTTGTCATGAAAATTATCGATTTTTTAAAAATATTTTGATTAAAGCTGAATAATATTTGTATACCTATCCCAATCATTATTTTACTGTGCATATTAGTTCCTCATGCAAATACCCATCAGAACATAATGGTTGTCAAGGGTAACCTGTTGAAATATACTATATCGGGAAGTGAATGAGCACAAACGTTTAAATTTCATATTTATTAGAGTTTACAGATATTGTTTTGGGTATGCACCCTATCCTGAATTAAACGGCATTTTTGAATTCCCCTATATGAGAGCTTTCCAAAAATATATAGCTTTGCTACATGTATCATCGATTGAATACTTTATTTTATAGTCATGTATGTAAAACGAATGAATTAGGGCAAGTTCACTGTGTAGCGAATAGGGAATAAACCAAGGCCAATGCAATCGATTCATGATTACAATATTGTTACATAATAGTTGACACGTTTGTTGAAACAGAAACTTATAGAATATTAAAAAAATCTATAAAATGAGAGCAAAATCATGTTTGCACCACACAGGATGAGGAGTTATTGTAAATTGAACATATAATTGGGAACATTTTCTATATTCCCTATAGAGATTGTGCACAGCGCCACCGCCGCCACCGACGCCACTCCTGACTTCTAAATGTAATCAATCATATCTCTGCCAAACAGAAATACTTGATGTATTCACACAATGTTGCTAGATTAATAGGCTTTCTTATGACACCTTAACCATAGCTCTACTACATTTAGTTGTTGAGTTATAATGGAGAGAGATGGATGATTCGTCACCGAATATGCAACGCCGCCACCCTTTTCGGGTGGCGAGTTCAAAACACATGGCATTATATGTCTGTCTGTTGTTGGAGTTTTTGTTTGTTGGGTGTTTGTTTGATGGTTTGTTTGTCTGAAGCCCTCGTGGGTTCGACTATTACGTAATACGTCGTATTTATGTCATTGGATTTTTCTACAGTGATCATTTATCTATTTTCGTATCAATACATGTAGCATGTGTAGTCAATCTCCATTGCAACCAGCTCTCATTAATAGTAATGGCATTGCGGCACTGTCAGACAAAACGTGAATGTATTTCTAACCCAACTTTTTCTGGCTCCGATACCCCATAATCCAGGGTATCAGCCCTGCTGATGAGGCTGATGATTTGGGCGAAAAGTTTGAAACCATTTTAAAGCTTTGCATCTCTCTTAACATCTTAAAATAAGTCGCAGTGCCAAATTAAAAATTAAACTATTATTGGTATTATTATTGCTTTGTTAATTCATACTTCTTACCTTGATTTTTTTTCCAGAAATCAAGGTATTCTATCTGTCGTGTTTCTCTCCTCTTCTTTCTTTCCACGAACCGGGCCTCACACACAAAGTGCTTCTTGCTTCTTCTCCTGCAGATTACATGCTACATTCACCAGCTTTGGTCAGAAGGACCCCCTATATTTGACTTTCATATAGGGTCTTCACAGTTTGGGTCAAAGGTCACACGGGGGTGACAGGGGTCAAAACGTGATTTTCACTTAAAATGCTCTTGTTCCTTAACGAAATGACCCGGGACCGTCAGAAATGGTCATCATATTCATCATGACTGTACTCATGAATAGTACTCAGGTTTTTAAAATTTACAAATATTTGGGGTCACTAGGGGTCAAAATGTCAATTTTCATTCTTTCCTCAAACCCATCTACAAAATGCATCTCCTCATTCATCTTACATGCTACAATCACCAAACTCTGTCAGTAGCCTCCACCTAACCTCCATATAGGGTCTTCACAGTTTGGGGTCAAAGGTTACACAGGGACACTAAGGGTCAAAACATGATTTTCACTTAAAACGCTCTTGCAATTTAGTCAAATGACCTAGGATCGTCAAAATTGTATTACAGTACGGATATACAACAGTTCGGTTTTTAAAATGAACTATTATTTAGGGTTACTAGGGGTCAAAATGTTAATTTTTTCACTTAAAATGTATCTTGTCTCAGAAGAAATGACTGATGACCGTCATAATAGATCAAAAGAAACCTTAGTTCATTGTACATATGGGTATAAAAGTGACATGTCATATGGGGTCACTAGGTGTCATCGAACTCTACAGGAAACTTTAAGAAATGCTCCGATTGAGATTGTTTCATCTTGTTTGATTTGGTGAGAGAAGAAAAATATTGTTAATAATCATGACCAGGTCAAAGGTCAAGAAGGGTCACTAGGGGTCCAAATGTTAATTTTAAACCCGTTCACTTAAAATACTTCTTGTCTCAGAGTAAATTACTGATGACCGTCAGAATTAGTCAAAAGATTCCTTAGGTCCGTGTACATATAGGGTCTTCAGCGATTAAAAGTGATATGTCATATGGGGTCACTAGGGGTCATTTACCTATACAGGGGCAAAATTGAAGCTGTGACCTGATCTTGATCGGACTTGTTGTATAGTGTACAAGAAAAAAGTCAAAGGTCACACATGGGTCACTAGGGCGAAAACGTGATTTTCACTCAAATCGCCCTTGCAATTTAGTGAAATGACCCAGGATCGTCAAAATCAGTCAACATATTCCATATGACTGTACGCATATATAATAGTGTCTCGGGTGACCATCAGAATTAGTCAAAAGATTGCTTGGATCCATGCACATATTTTAGGGTGTTCAGCGATTAAAAGTTACATTTCATATGTGAAGACATGATCCGATATTGATCGGATTTGATGCATCTTATCTCTATGATAAGAAAAGAAAAAAGTCGATGATGACCTTTGGGTCAAATGTCAGGAACGAGAGAAAAATCAAGGTGGCTTAGTCTTTGACCAGAGCGAGGTCTAGTTCGTCTTCTTCTACTAAAGATTACGACCATGTGCATTTAGGGTCTTCAGCGATTAAAAGTGGCATGTCATATGGGGTCACAATGGGTCATTGAACTTTTCAGGGCTAAAAGTTTAGACATGGTCTGATTTGAATCGTACTTAATTCTTTCACCCTTGTTTGGCGTGATGAGCCAAGAAAATAAGTCACTCATTACAAGAAGGTCAAAGGTCAATGTGTGGATATAAATTAGAAATCAATTGTTAATTTATGTCTACTCTTCTTAAAAATGCTACTCGTCTGAGAGGAAATGATTGGTGACCATCATAATTGGTCAAAAGATTCCTTAGGTCAATGTTCAAATAGGGTATATAGCGATTTATATGGGCTTGTCATATCATGGGGTCAAATTGTGAATGACCACGTTAATTCCGACGGTTGAAAATCAAGATCCAACGTTATTTGTTGCTATATTTTCTACGAAATAAAGACAATATAAACAGATCGATTTGCTTGCTTCGAGTTTCTATTCGATGTTATCATAATGTATTGAGTTGAAAGCAGCACCGCGCTCGGCTACTCCCATACTCCTCAATGGTGCCTGTTCAGATAATCATGGTCCGAGATCATAGACAGATGGTATGATAGTTTCGCTTGGAGTTTAAATGACGAACTGATTTTAAATGTCATTCTTAAGTTGTATTTTGTCGTAAGTCATGCCCAAATCTCAAATCTGCGTTGTGATTGGCCAATATAATAAACAGCGAGACTACTTTATCACCACAAGGATGAATTTGAATTGAAAGAGAGCACTCGATTAATATATATTTGGTATGTTATATTTTAATTGCAGCGCCTGTGTTTGAGGTTTGTGTTGATACAGTGGTTCAACAGGAAGGAAGGATAACGTCACCGAATTACCCCCAAGACTACGACAATTTTGTGTCATGCAGTACTACTATAACCGCCAGTATAGGGCAGGTAGTCAAGCTGATATTTGTGTTTTTTCATGTTGAATATGGTGATGTGTATTATGAGTGCTGCTTCGATTCTTTGAAGGTGTACGACGGGGATAGAAGCTCAAGGCCCCTTCTGGGAACGTTATGCGGTGATACACTGCCAGGTGAAATGATATCAACGGGGCAAAGTCTATATCTTGAGTTTGAAACTGATCCTAGTGTAGTCGATGAGGGATTTTACGCAGACGTCACTTTCATTCAAGGTACGTTAATCATATGGCTTGGTCTTTTGGCATTTTATTAATTAAATTATACCAGTTGAAATAACAAAATTCACTAAACGCAAACATATGAGCTATTTCGAGCTATACAGTCCAACGGGTCTGTTAATGATCGATGTTGCAACTCTGGGATGAAAGTTTCAAATAGCAACTCCTTTCCACAGGCGCGTACGCATGATGTGTTTTAGAAATATTGATATAATTATTTCACTATCCATGCCTGCAGCGAAGCGCTGGCCAGGACACGCTTGCGAGTCCCGGGGGAGTTCGAGGGGGTAACCCCCCTGGGGGTCAGATCGATGTTCCGAAGTGTTATTTTTATTCCGAAAGGTCATTTCTCCGATAGTTTTTATTCCAAAGGGTCATTTCTCCTACACGCTATTCAATGGAAGTTCAAAATTCCGAAAGATTTTTCTTCCTATAGGTTTTGGTCCGAAGTTTTTCAACCCGAAAGGTCATTATTCCGAACAGTTTTTACTCCTCACGGTTATTATTCCGAAAATCATTTATCCTACAGTTCTTTGATCCTAAGGGTCATTACTCCGAAACAGCATTGCTCCTAAAGATTTCTGCCCGAACAGTTTTTACTCCTCACGTTTATTATTCCGAAAATCATTTATCCTACAGTTCTTTGATCCTAAGGGTCATTACTCCGAAACTTTATTAGTCCTAAAGATTTTTGCCCCGAACAGTTTTTACTCCTCACGGTTTTTATTCCGAAAGGTCAATATTCCGAAAATTCGTAATATTGACCTTTCGGAACAAAAAACGTTAGGAGAAGAAATCGTTAGGAGTTATGATAATAACCTATCGGAATAATGACTTTCGGAGAAATGACCCTTAGGAACAGTTACCGTTCGGAATATTTATCTTCGGGATAAAAACCGTTCGGAATGACGCGTCGCATGCCATTTGGTATTAAACCGGCCACTTAAATCTTTCAAGAGAAAGTTGATGAGTGTCTCGAGAATCTGCCTGGTGTCTATAAGATTGCTGACGATATAGTTATCACAGGCAAAGGTGACACAAATGACGCCGCTATCAAAGACCATAACAAGAACCTCGCCAACTTCTTTGAACGATGTCGGACATGCAACATAACGCTCAAAAACGCTAAAATGCCAAAACCGACCGATGTAGCAGGAGCACAACGCTACATAGGCATGATCAAGTATTTGCCAGTTTATTCTTGCCAGACCTGTCAAATGTCAGTGCCCTAATAGATCGCGCACGCACAAAGAAACTGGCCTAATGAACAGGACCAAGCCTATGACAAAATCAAAGACCTTGTCACTTCAACACCTGTGTTAGGGTATTTTAACCCAACCATACCAACGGAAGCACAGGGGTTATGGGTTTGTTCTGATGCAAAATGGCCGCCCAGTAACTTATTCAAGCAGAGCTATGACCGGTGCAGAAACCAGATACTCGTAGCTATAAAAGGAACTAATTGCCCAGGTATTTGGGCTAAAGCGTTTAATGCGACTCAACCAGTATGACACAGAACTCAAATACATGCCTGGAAAAGATCTAGTGTTGTTATTAAAGCACTACAGGTTGAGTGCATAGCTGATGATAGGCATTTCCAAAATTTCTAAAAGGATAAGTGCATGTTCATGAAGTTAGCACACCAAAAAGCACACCAGAAAGTGTTGTTTGATAATTAGCAGTTCTTAAAGTTTAATTTTCGTTGAATTAGAACATGTGTGAGTCAATTATAATGGTCAATGTAGATTGATGCCAGATATACCTAGTATGTACAAACTTTAACTTTTATACATAATACGCGGATCTAGATCTATAGGGTTTCTGTAGTGTTGGGCGATATCGCGTTGATGTTGGTAAGGACTCCAAACTCTCCAATAGGCTTGCACCTTGGAAGAAAAAGACCGACATTTTGCCGTGCCCCAATAGCTCTAAATATGCGTATTAGGCCATACTAGTCTGGCTAGTCTGGCGTGTTTGCAACCAAGATTTATTATAGTATTAACTCCTTGGTTTGACCGTGTTTGCGGTAACTTGTTTAGGCCTAGGATAGGCTAGAGAGCCAATCAAATCTGTTTATTTGATTTAAAAGGCCGAAATTCTGAGGAAAAGACATTTTGAAACTATGGGGTTCGGTGTATTAGCAGCAGTCTATTTTCTCTGCAAATTTATAATATAAGCCTATTGCGGTACAATAATTGTATATATGTATAAAAACAACAACTATGTGATTATGTACAGTGGCGTGTGCAGGATATTGTGAGTGGGACCTGGCCATAAATGAAATTCCCCCGATTCAGATTCTTCTCAATTCCCCCGACGTACCAACAACAAATTATAAAGGTAGCCCCATTTTTAAAAGAATTTTTTTGGCAGTCTCCTTGTGAATTTAACGTAAGTGGTGGGGGGGGGGGGGGGGGGGGGGGGGGAAGGGGTAAACAAATGTCAACAACTAATGAAGTTAATGACCAATCCTCCAGGATTTCATCAGTTTTCTCTATAACATTTTTCTTTATTTAGCCGACTGCTGCATACATTTGTCGACTACATGTACAAATTTGGCGACTATTAGGGTCACACCACCCCACACACACATAATCTAGCGACGGCCCGGCACCCGACTGGCAGTAGTTTCCCCGACTGGTAGTAGTTTCCCCCGACTGGCAGTAGTTTCCCCGACTGGCAGTAGTTTCCCCTGACTGGCAGCAGTTTCCCCCGACTGGCAGTAATTTCCCCCGACTGATTTCAAAGGTGGGGTGGGGGGTGCGGCACTTGGGCACGCTACTAATAAAGTACGCATACAAAACAGGTTGATGTTATGAAATCATGCATACCGTGTATATATAGGCTTTATATTATATCATGGGTTGATGTCAAATTATGAACATATAGTTTATGACGAAAAACAATCACTACAAGCATACAACCTAGGCGAAACCTAAACCGAGAAGAAGAAAACAAATTATGTGTTATTGGGGCGATGAGTAAAGAAAGAAAGAAAGAAAGAAAGATAGAATGAAACTATGGGGTTCGGTGTTTTAGCAGCAGTCTATTTTCTCTGCAAATTTATAATATAAGCCTATTGTGGTACAATAATTGTATATATGTATAAAAACAACAACTATGTGATTATATACAGTGGCGTGCGCAGGATATTGTGAGTGGGACCTGGCCATAAATGAAATTTCCCCGATTCAGATTCTTCTCAATTCCCCCGACGTACCAACAACAAATTATAAAGGTAGCCCCATTTTTGGGGGGTTTTTTTTGGCAGTCTCCTTGTGAATTTAACGTAAGGGGTGGGGGGGGGGGGGGGGGGGAAGGGTAAACAAATGTCAACAACTAATGACCAATCCTCCAGGTTTTCATCAGTTTTCTCTATAACATTTTTCTTTATTTAGCCGACTGCTGCATACATTTGTCGACTACATGTACAAATTTGGCGACTATTTGGGTCACACCACCCCACACACACATAATCTAGCGACGGCCCGGCACCCGACTGGCAGTAGTTTCCCCGACTGGTAGTAGTTTCCCCCGACTGGCAGTAGTTTCCCCCGACTGGCAGTAGTTTCCCCCGACTGGCAGCAGTTTCCCCCGACTGGCAGTAATTTCCCCCGACTTATTTCAAAGGTGGGGGTTGGGGGGGGGGGGGGGTGCGGCACTTTGGGCACGCTACTAATAAAGTACGCATGCAAAACAGGTTGATGTTATAAAATCATGCATACCGTGTATATATAGGCTTTATATTATATCATGGGTTGATGTCAAATTATGAACATATAGTTTATGACGAAAAACAATCACTACAAGCATACAACCTAGGCGAAACCTAAACCGAGAAGAAGAAAACAAATTATGTGTTATTGGGGCGATGAGTAAAGAAAGAAAGAAAGAAAGAAAGAAAGAAAGAAAGAAAGAAAGAAAGAAAGAAAGAAAGAAAGAAAGAAAGAAAGAAAGAAAGAAAGAAAGAAAGAAAGAAGAAAGAAAGAAAGAAAGAAAGAAAGAAAGAAAGAAAGAAAGAAAGAAAGAAAGAAAGAAAGAAAGAAAGAAAGAAAGAAAGAAAGAAAGAAAGAAAGAAAGAAAGAAAGAAAGAAAGAAAGAAAGAAAGAAAGAAAGAAAGAAAGAAAGAAAGAAAGAAAGAAAGAAAGAAAGAAAGAAAGTCCGCTGTTTATAAAAGGAAGGAGGTAAAGGTATTGGATATCTCCCAACACTATGTGTATTGTGTAGTATTAATTGTATAAATCTCGCCTGTGCCTAATGGTCGCTCGGCAATATGGCTACTTAATAAACAAGTCTAATGTTAAAAACCGCACATCAATCTAGTGTAATCTAGCCTTTAATTACATGTATTAATCTCACGCTTTGAATCCAAGATGGCCGCCAAAATGGCCGCCGTAAACATAAATATAACCAATAATAACAGCGTATTTTGCATCGTATTACCATTGTAAATGCTATTTTTAAATTATTTTCATCGTTAACCGGGCGATGACTGTTAAAAATATTTCAAAATGGCGCACTCCCGTTGCCATATTGGAACGATGAAATCGCGTGACCATCGTCGTCTGGGACGCACCATTTGATATCCAGGGGGGGGGGGGGGGGGGTGACATGGACGTTTTTTGAGAAACAAAATTGACCCACTATTCAGGCAAAAAAACCCATCTTGACCCACAGATGAGTAAAAAATCTGCCCCATCACCCAACTCAAAGAAAAAAAACTCCGCCGTCTTTGTCGGCGGAAAAAAAATGTCGCCGCCTTTGGCGGCCAAAAAAGAAATTCTGCCAGACCCAAGCTTCCTTCCATGCCACCCCACCCCCTAGATATCAAATGGTGCGTCCCTAACTGGTCAGAGTCACAAACTGGTCCAAAAAATGTTTCACTTCTAATAATGTTGAGAAATGCACCAATTCTGATTAAACGGGACAAAACTTAAGTTTCACATACTTAATGACCCACAAACTATTGTTGGAAAGCTTATGATTCAAGGTTTTTCATTTTTGCAAAAAAGAATCAAATTATACAGGGTGTGTACAAATTTTATAGGGTGGAAAATAAAAAAGTTGATCGTTTTTGCTCCTCACAAAATATTTTGATAGTTTGTACAATTAGGGTTTAGCTGAAGATAGTCACCAAAATCAGAACAACCGCAGAAGGTGCTACCAAATTTGCTAAGAATCACTTGCCCAAAATGTACACAGGAAATGTACAGGGTGTCTAAAATGATGATGAACTAATGCATAAAATGAAGGTTTGTATATAATATTCTATGAAATTAAGTTAGCCTGGACTATTTAATTTGAAAGAAAATGGTTATCAAAATGAACTACATGAATATCGTTAAAGTTCCTTTTATTTTAAATACAGGGTGGTCCAAAATAGGTCTAAATAGCAAATTTTTCATAAATCTATTAACAATTCTGTGAAGAAACACTTCTGGCTTTTTTAGTTAAATGTTTTACTACCCAGGGTAGAAAAGTACCGAAGAGTCACACAAATGAAATAGAGAGACTGCGATTTGGCCATTATTTAATCAATAAAATGAATAAAACTGTGTATTTTTTACATTAAAACACTCCCTGAATTGAACATCATATTCTAGTAGAGAATGTCTAGATAACAATTCAATATTATTATTCATAGTAGCAGGCACATGTTATTAACACATATGAGAAGTTTGAAAACTTTCCTATGTATACTTTTAAAATGGCATCAGTTTCAAAAGTTCTAGTTTTCCGCTATTTTGTGTAGAAACCTATGGGCGCCACATCCACCGGCGCCACATCCACCGGCCCAACCCTTGACTTACTCGACGTTTAGATTGATAACTTCACTGTTGCTAAACATGTGGCTTTAATCCTTTTTTTATTCGGTAGCTGGATAAATTGTCTTTAATATGATACCAAAAATGTTATGTTTTTTCACAACTTCTATTTAAAATAGAGACACGTATCACGATTTTAAGGATTTTTGGAAACGGCCCCACCTTATTTGATATACCTATTAGTGACCTGTGACCAACTACGGTATCCGTGAAAAACGTTGTTGGTTAAAATTGCACAACGTCTTACCGACTCGGTTATTTAATCATGTAAATCATTAGTTCGTTTACTTAAAGTGGTGTAACTGGGTGCTGGTATGTCGTTAAGTATCTGATGTAGTACTTGTTAACCATAGTATGATTCTGATTAATCAATACATACATAATGGTGTCACAATACGGGCCATTTTCATGGTGTCCCAAAAGGTAACAGAATTTCCCGAATTTCAAAAATCACATTCGTTCCAACGCGAATTTGTCTAATGTATGCGAACAACTCGTTCATAGTTCGCATTGTTAAATAACCGCATATACCGTAGTTCACAAACCAAAGAGGTAAATAAAGGCTTCTTGCCATGCTTACACATCGTTCTTAGCGTGACGCGATGCTTTGGGTACGGTCGAGTAGAGCGTAAAACTGATAGGTAGTTAAAAAGTACCCAGATGATCGTTTCAAATTAATTGTTTTGTTATTTTTAAAATAACATTTTACTGTGAATTTTGTTCCTACTAGCGAAAGTTAAACCCTCATATTTCAGCCATTTCGATAAATATACACACGTTAAATAAGCGCTTGACTTGTATGTGTTAAAAAAGAAAGTCTCGTAAGGTATGTTAATAAATTATTAGAATTTTAATTTTCGATCTTTGTTTTGTAAAGAGCTCCCCTCGTGTGATGGATATTGTGGTACTTGGAATCCATACGGATGGTGTTACTGTGACAATGCATGTCCATATTTCGATGATTGCTGCTATGACTATTATCAGCAATGTGGTACGTACATTCTATCAAAACATGCTCATTGTTGGTATTCGACAGATGATATTTCAATTAAACATACGGTATTATAACCTGTTTTCCCTTGCGCTTTAGTCTGGGTAAATCTGGGGAATACTACGAAAGCGTAGAGTTTAGCACCTCTTTATTATAAGAGAGTTATTGACATAGATGTACGTTTGATGATAAATCATAAATCTTGCTGAAAATTAAACTCCTCAATCAAAAATCTGATTTGTTTTCAATCGCCAGTTAGAGGGGATATATCGTGATACATTGTATAGTCACATTATGTGTCATATCAATTAAAATCTAGCAATCCCTATTCCTCAGTTTCAGTGTTAGCCACCTGCTTGAGAATGTTGGATATGCCATTTTCACCACTATTTCGTGCTTTAATCCTAACCAGCCAGGCTATATTTATATGTGGAAGCCGGGGGAGGGGGACAAAGTATGAATTATTTACCCAAATAATCGCCGCGAAACCCCCGGGACTCAACCCCGGACCCTCCAATCACCGCGCCAAGTCCCTAACCACTCGGCTAACCTGCCAACGCTAGCCCGGGCAGCGATTTCGTACGCCGCTCATACCAGCTTGGTTAATGATGTCATCGAATCGAATGCTGTAGCATGCGCGTGGACATTGGTTTTTTGCCGTGGTGAATCGTAGGTTCCAGGAAGGTTAGAGTTAAAAGAGCAGCTATGTTGTGTAATCAATGAAATGTTACATTGACACTTGAACTACAGTATAATGTTCTATCGAATTTTGAGCAAAATCTAGTGACCACATTCGGATTAACATGATTAAGACCTCCCTATATTCTTAAGCAAGTGGCTGGGCACTGAAAAAAGTGATTGCTACGAGTCTTAATTATCGGTGTTATAATCATATTCACAGCCAATTTGACGACAGTAGAGCCGATCCCTGTTGAGTCAACTACACCCGAAGAGACTACTTTGAGCGTGACAGAGGAAACAACAACGGACATCGTGACTAGTGGTATGTGATATTTCAATAAATAAAGCGCTCACAAAGTAATATGTATTATTAGCTCTATTGGGTATATTTGGTGACATTGGTTAGTCAATTTGGAATATTGAGTTTACTTCCACACGACAATGACGTCATTGCGACAATAACTGATTGTAGTACATACACGCGAGTGCCTACCTATGACCCTATATCTCAAGATCTTGTTCACCTTCATTGGCTTCCGATTGAGTATAGGATTGATTTCAAGATTTTAGTCCTCACATATAAATCTCTCCATCAACAAACACCGGACTATCTTGCAAACTTGCTCCATGTTCAGACTGGTCGCAGGTGTCTACGCTCCACCTCTTCTGCACTACATTTGGTTGAACCCAGAACTCACCTTATCACATTTGCTGATCGTGCCTTCTCATCCTATGCTCCTCGTCAATGGAACCGGCTTCCTGATCATATCAGAAATGCAGATTCCATCAACATATTTAAACGACTTTTAAAATGTCATCTTTTTGAACATGCTTTTGTAAAGTAGTTTTCTCTGTGGTACATTGTGCCAAAGCGCCTTAGTACAAGTTTCTTGGTCATGGCGCTATATAAATTTCAGTGATTGATTGATTGATTGATTGATTGATTGATTGATTGATTGATACTTGGGGCGCTGGCATAAGCTCGCACGGATAGAAAGAAATACGTAAGAAATATAAACGGATGTGCGTAAATGTTACGCCTGTAGAATTACGTCATTGTCCAGAGATAGTGAAATAGAATATATAGAATATATTAAAATTGTATGCACGTTTTTATTTTATATTCGGACCGATACCAAAACTCTCATTATTACAGACTTTATTACGTCGACTGCCGAGTCCACTACTATTGACGAGTCGACAACTATTGAGTCGACTACCATTGATGAGTCGACTACCCCTGGTGAGTCAATAACTGAGTCAGCGACGTCTGCAGAAAACTTAACAACTACAGAAACCATGTAAAGCTACGTGGTTTGGTCCCCAAAAATATTGATCCCTAAGTTATAATAATAATAATACTAACCTTCCATATATAAATCAATACAATTCACCATGGCCAGTCCACGGTATTAAATCATGCATCCCTATATTCATCATGATGTTCATAACGGCGTAATCCCAATTAAAAGAAGATTTATCTTGTGTGGACCTCACTTTAGCGTGCCGGTCAGGGGCGAGAACTCCCATGCAGCATGAGCAGGAACACAGGATCGATTCCCTCTCACAATAATCAAAAGGCTCTAAAAAATAATGTACATAGCCTATATTACACATACCCCATCCGTAGGTGTTTATTTTAAAAGTTTTTGTCTACTTGCCGCTATATAGCACAAACCAGTAATGTCAGAAACTTTGTTGATGAATTTTTATTTCAAATACTTCAATGTTATAGAGATATCTACAATTCCGGAAATAACTGTTGAACCACTTTGAGGACTTCGTTGAA
The DNA here is from genome assembly GCA_035610835.1 of Ophiura sarsii. NCBI lineage: Eukaryota > Metazoa > Echinodermata > Ophiuroidea > Amphilepidida > Ophiuridae > Ophiura > Ophiura sarsii. The sequence continues at coordinate 44,174,445 of CM069449.1, read as the reverse complement.
ATCAACCCCCAGTCCCCCCATTCAATGTTGTTCGGAACCGTTTCATCACCACGGTCGTTGGGACCCTCAACATTGATTGGTGGGGGCGGGGGAGGGATATCACTTTAGTAGAAAGCTCAAGCTCCCCACACAAGTTTGTTGCAAAATCAGCGCTTGAAAATAGTCCCTTAAAGTGGGATATTAGCAAAGAAATGGACCGTGTGGTCCAACACCAATTTTCCTGAATTGTCTGAATGAAGTCCAAAAAAAATCATCTGATTTTACATTTTTAGCCACAACTTTTTTATTTGTAAGTCTTTTTTGATCAAATTTTCAGTAAATAGAGATGCTGTGAATCTCCTGATATACCATCATCAAGAGGTGTCTACAGTACTGAATTAGGGACTGGTCATATTAAATACCTAAACCTGCATATTTGCTCCTATTACTCAAGGAAGCCTGACTTATTTATTTTAAAACAGCATCTGATACCCCGATAAACACGAGAACATTATAAAATATGATTTAAATACAACTTTGACGGTTCGTGCGTGGCGCTCGACCCAATCCCATGCGTATCCCTTGGTTACAGCTTGCGCTACGCGTTTGCATAAACTTCGAGCATAGCACTCGACTTTGTTACCAAGAAATAACATGAACAATTAGATGGTAACTAACATTGCGGTTCATTACATATCAATACAGGCCAGATATGAATAGGTTCAGTCATTACATTCATTGTTTGTGTACAGATCATGATTAATAATCTATACGTCTCACGCGCAGCGCTCCACACGCCACGCGCACAGCGATCGACACTCTTCGTGCACATCGATTGACACGCCTCGCGCATATCGCTCCAAGCGGCTCGGACATAGCGCACGACATTGCTCGCGTAGCATACCGCGGCAATCATTTATTACAGAATTATTACATTTATAACATTATAATAACAAGGCCAAAGCTAAATAAAGAGAATTATATTAAATAGCATCGTCCACAGTGGTATAAACATTACATTGTAGGTAATTCGCCGAACCCTGTCTTTGGAATTCTAATGACGCCGCGGTGATGGACAAACGTTACATGGTTGTCCATATTGAATTGCACGCGTGTACACGATTGTCCGTCTAAATTAAATAGATAATAGGAGTTAGTTCTATTATTTATCGGGGACAATCGACCGATGTGCATGCTTTTCAATGGATGGACAAACGCAACGGTTGTCCATACTCTGATAGTACGAGGGCATGGTTCTGAATAAAAAGACGCTATAAGGCGTTACTGTGAAAGGTGTATTGTGAATCAGTGCTAATTTCTAAAGCCGAAAATAATATGACTCTTGATTTGGCTTGATATTGCATAGATGGGCGATTAGCTCAATTGATTAGCGCGTTGGGATATTCATACTTAAGGCTAGAGACACGGGTTCAAATCCTCATGGTGGGAGCCATTGGTGTTTTAACAATGTATTAATATAACATTTTCGTTATTTGCGTGGCTCATTAACTTGTTTATTTTATTCATCTGTTTGTCACATTTTTTTTCTTTTTTTTCTCTCTTTTGGTTTTTGTTCTTCTTTATTTTTGAACTTTTTTCGGTGGTTGTTGTTTGTCTTTCTTTCTCTCTGTCTACCACATGTAAAATGACCAGTCCGTCACAATGCATGTCGTACTTTTAATGCATTTATTAAACACGGAAGATAAATTATAACCGTCACGTTAAGTAAATGCAAAGAAAATACAATAATTCCATGACTTCAATGGCAAATACAACGCTACAATAATTGACACAATAGTTATTACTTTATACTGTCTATAATGCGGTTGTGACCGGTCCCTTATCAAAAAAGAAACGCATTGCGATAACAAAAAGGATTTTAATTGATTGTTGCATAATAAACTACTGTCATATAATTAGTTTAAATAATGAATTTCACCCGTTGCACCCTATGTAAGACTACATGTAACACTTGCGCATTCCATATAACTTGGGCCATAATCACGCATGAAATGACCAGTCCCTAACAATGTACATGTCGTATTTACTTTATCTTTACCATATATAATAAGTATATACATATCTTGCCACTCTCCAAATTAGAAGAGTATGCAATGTATAGAAGACGAGTTATTCCCTATAGACAGTTGTCATATTGAGTGATTTACCATACAAACGGGCCATAATCACGCATAAAATGACCAGTCCCTAACAATGTAAATGTCGTATTTACTTTATCTTTACCGTATATAACAATTATATACATATCTTGCCACTCTCCAAATTAGAAGATTATGCAATGTATAGAAGACGAGTTATTCCCTATAGACAGTTGTCATATTGAGTGATTTACCATACAAACGGGCCATAATCACGCATAAAATGACCAGTCCCTAACAATGTAAATGTCGTATTTACTTTATCTTTACCGTATATAACAATTATATACATATCTTGCCACTCTCCAAATTAGAAGATTATGCAATGTATAGAACACGAGTTATTTCCTATAGACAGTTGTCATATTGAGCATTTACCAATAGCCTCAGACATGTCTGAATGAAGTCCAAAAAAAATCATCTGATTTTACATTTTTAGCCACAACTTTTTTATTTGTAAGTCTTTTTTGATCAAATTTTCAGTAAATAGAGATGCTGTGAATCTCCTGATATACCATCATCAAGAGGTGTCTACAGTACTGAATTAGGGACTGGTCATATTAAATACCTAAACCTGCATATTTGCTCCTATTACTCAAGGAAGCCTGACTTATTTATTTTAAAACAGCATCTGATACCCCGATAAACACGAGAACATTATAAAATATGATTTAAATACAACTTTGACGGTTCGTGCGTGGCGCTCGACCCAATCCCATGCGTATCCCTTGGTTACAGCTTGCGCTACGCGTTTGCATAAACTTCGAGCATAGCACTCGACTTTGTTACCAAGAAATAACATGAACAATTAGATGGTAACTAACATTGCGGTTCATTACATATCAATACAGGCCAGATATGAATAGGTTCAGTCATTACATTCATTGTTTGTGTACAGATCATGATTAATAATCTATACGTCTCACGCGCAGCGCTCCACACGCCACGCGCACAGCGATCGACACTCTTCGTGCACATCGATTGACACGCCTCGCGCATATCGCTCCAAGCGGCTCGGACATAGCGCACGACATTGCTCGCGTAGCATACCGCGGCAATCATTTATTACAGAATTATTACATTTATAACATTATAATAACAAGGCCAAAGCTAAATAAAGAGAATTATATTAAATAGCATCGTCCACAGTGGTATAAACATTACATTGTAGGTAATTCGCCGAACCCTGTCTTTGGAATTCTAATGACGCCGCGGTGATGGACAAACGTTACATGGTTGTCCATATTGAATTGCACGCGTGTACACGATTGTCCGTCTAAATTAAATAGATAATAGGAGTTAGTTCTATTATTTATCGGGGACAATCGACCGATGTGCATGCTTTTCAATGGATGGACAAACGCAACGGTTGTCCATACTCTGATAGTACGAGGGCATGGTTCTGAATAAAAAGACGCTATAAGGCGTTACTGTGAAAGGTGTATTGTGAATCAGTGCTAATTTCTAAAGCCGAAAATAATATGACTCTTGATTTGGCTTGATATTGCATAGATGGGCGATTAGCTCAATTGATTAGCGCGTTGGGATATTCATACTTAAGGCTAGAGACACGGGTTCAAATCCTCATGGTGGGAGCCATTGGTGTTTTAACAATGTATTAATATAACATTTTCGTTATTTGCGTGGCTCATTAACTTGTTTATTTTATTCATCTGTTTGTCACATTTTTTTTCTTTTTTTTCTCTCTTTTGGTTTTTGTTCTTCTTTATTTTTGAACTTTTTTCGGTGGTTGTTGTTTGTCTTTCTTTCTCTCTGTCTACCACATGTAAAATGACCAGTCCGTCACAATGCATGTCGTACTTTTAATGCATTTATTAAACACGGAAGATAAATTATAACCGTCACGTTAAGTAAATGCAAAGAAAATACAATAATTCCATGACTTCAATGGCAAATACAACGCTACAATAATTGACACAATAGTTATTACTTTATACTGTCTATAATGCGGTTGTGACCGGTCCCTTATCAAAAAAGAAACGCATTGCGATAACAAAAAGGATTTTAATTGATTGTTGCATAATAAACTACTGTCATATAATTAGTTTAAATAATGAATTTCACCCGTTGCACCCTATGTAAGACTACATGTAACACTTGCGCATTCCATATAACTTGGGCCATAATCACGCATGAAATGACCAGTCCCTAACAATGTACATGTCGTATTTACTTTATCTTTACCATATATAATAAGTATATACATATCTTGCCACTCTCCAAATTAGAAGAGTATGCAATGTATAGAAGACGAGTTATTCCCTATAGACAGTTGTCATATTGAGTGATTTACCATACAAACGGGCCATAATCACGCATAAAATGACCAGTCCCTAACAATGTAAATGTCGTATTTACTTTATCTTTACCGTATATAACAATTATATACATATCTTGCCACTCTCCAAATTAGAAGATTATGCAATGTATAGAAGACGAGTTATTCCCTATAGACAGTTGTCATATTGAGTGATTTACCATACAAACGGGCCATAATCACGCATAAAATGACCAGTCCCTAACAATGTAAATGTCGTATTTACTTTATCTTTACCGTATATAACAATTATATACATATCTTGCCACTCTCCAAATTAGAAGATTATGCAATGTATAGAACACGAGTTATTTCCTATAGACAGTTGTCATATTGAGCATTTACCAATAGCCTCAGACATGTCTGAATGAAGTCCAAAAAAAATCATCTGATTTTACATTTTTAGCCACAACTTTTTTATTTGTAAGTCTTTTTTGATCAAATTTTCAGTAAATAGAGATGCTGTGAATCTCCTGATATACCATCATCAAGAGGTGTCTACAGTACTGAATTAGGGACTGGTCATATTAAATACCTAAACCTGCATATTTGCTCCTATTACTCAAGGAAGCCTGACTTATTTATTTTAAAACAGCATCTGATACCCCGATAAACACGAGAACATTATAAAATATGATTTAAATACAACTTTGACGGTTCGTGCGTGGCGCTCGACCCAATCCCATGCGTATCCCTTGGTTACAGCTTGCGCTACGCGTTTGCATAAACTTCGAGCATAGCACTCGACTTTGTTACCAAGAAATAACATGAACAATTAGATGGTAACTAACATTGCGGTTCATTACATATCAATACAGGCCAGATATGAATAGGTTCAGTCATTACATTCATTGTTTGTGTACAGATCATGATTAATAATCTATACGTCTCACGCGCAGCGCTCCACACGCCACGCGCACAGCGATCGACACTCTTCGTGCACATCGATTGACACGCCTCGCGCATATCGCTCCAAGCGGCTCGGACATAGCGCACGACATGGCTCGCGTAGCATACCGCGGCAATCATTTATTACAGAATTATTACATTTATAACATTATAATAACAAGGCCAAAGCTAAATAAAGAGAATTATATTAAATAGCATCGTCCACAGTGGTATAAACATTACATTGTAGGTAATTCGCCGAACCCTGTCTTTGGAATTCTAATGACGCCGCGGTGATGGACAAACGTTACATGGTTGTCCATATTGAATTGCACGCGTGTACACGATTGTCCGTCTAAATTAAATAGATAATAGGAGTTAGTTCTATTATTTATCGGGGACAATCGACCGATGTGCATGCTTTTCAATGGATGGACAAACGCAACGGTTGTCCATACTCTGATAGTACGAGGGCATGGTTCTGAATAAAAAGACGCTATAAGGCGTTACTGTGAAAGGTGTATTGTGAATCAGTGCTAATTTCTAAAGCCGAAAATAATATGACTCTTGATTTGGCTTGATATTGCATAGATGGGCGATTAGCTCAATTGATTAGCGCGTTGGGATATTCATACTTAAGGCTAGAGACACGGGTTCAAATCCTCATGGTGGGAGCCATTGGTGTTTTAACAATGTATTAATATAACATTTTCGTTATTTGCGTGGCTCATTAACTTGTTTATTTTATTCATCTGTTTGTCACATTTTTTTTCTTTTTTTTCTCTCTTTTGGTTTTTGTTCTTCTTTATTTTTGAACTTTTTTCGGTGGTTGTTGTTTGTCTTTCTTTCTCTCTGTCTACCACATGTAAAATGACCAGTCCGTCACAATGCATGTCGTACTTTTAATGCATTTATTAAACACGGAAGATAAATTATAACCGTCACGTTAAGTAAATGCAAAGAAAATACAATAATTCCATGACTTCAATGGCAAATACAACGCTACAATAATTGACACAATAGTTATTACTTTATACTGTCTATAATGCGGTTGTGACCGGTCCCTTATCAAAAAAGAAACGCATTGCGATAACAAAAAGGATTTTAATTGATTGTTGCATAATAAACTACTGTCATATAATTAGTTTAAATAATGAATTTCACCCGTTGCACCCTATGTAAGACTACATGTAACACTTGCGCATTCCATATAACTTGGGCCATAATCACGCATGAAATGACCAGTCCCTAACAATGTACATGTCGTATTTACTTTATCTTTACCATATATAATAAGTATATACATATCTTGCCACTCTCCAAATTAGAAGAGTATGCAATGTATAGAAGACGAGTTATTCCCTATAGACAGTTGTCATATTGAGTGATTTACCATACAAACGGGCCATAATCACGCATAAAATGACCAGTCCCTAACAATGTAAATGTCGTATTTACTTTATCTTTACCGTATATAACAATTATATACATATCTTGCCACTCTCCAAATTAGAAGATTATGCAATGTATAGAACACGAGTTATTTCCTATAGACAGTTGTCATATTGAGCATTTACCAATAGCCTCAGACATGTCTGAATGAAGTCCAAAAAAAATCATCTGATTTTACATTTTTAGCCACAACTTTTTTATTTGTAAGTCTTTTTTGATCAAATTTTCAGTAAATAGAGATGCTGTGAATCTCCTGATATACCATCATCAAGAGGTGTCTACAGTACTGAATTAGGGACTGGTCATATTAAATACCTAAACCTGCATATTTGCTCCTATTACTCAAGGAAGCCTGACTTATTTATTTTAAAACAGCATCTGATACCCCGATAAACACGAGAACATTATAAAATATGATTTAAATACAACTTTGACGGTTCGTGCGTGGCGCTCGACCCAATCCCATGCGTATCCCTTGGTTACAGCTTGCGCTACGCGTTTGCATAAACTTCGAGCATAGCACTCGACTTTGTTACCAAGAAATAACATGAACAATTAGATGGTAACTAACATTGCGGTTCATTACATATCAATACAGGCCAGATATGAATAGGTTCAGTCATTACATTCATTGTTTGTGTACAGATCATGAGACAATCTATACGTCTCACGCGCAGCGCTCCACACGCCACGCGCACAGCGATCGACACTCTTCGTGCACATCGATTGACACGCCTCGCGCATATCGCTCCAAGCGGCTCGGACATAGCGCACGACATTGCTCGCGTAGCATACCGCGGCAATCATTTATTACAGAATTATTACATTTATAACATTATAATAACAAGGCCAAAGCTAAATAAAGAGAATTATATTAAATAGCATCGTCCACAGTGGTATAAACATTACATTGTAGGTAATTCGCCGAACCCTGTCTTTGGAATTCTAATGACGCCGCGGTGATGGACAAACGTTACATGGTTGTCCATATTGAATTGCACGCGTGTACACGATTGTCCGTCTAAATTAAATAGATAATAGGAGTTAGTTCTATTATTTATCGGGGACAATCGACCGATGTGCATGCTTTTCAATGGATGGACAAACGCAACGGTTGTCCATACTCTGATAGTACGAGGGCATGGTTCTGAATAAAAAGACGCTATAAGGCGTTACTGTGAAAGGTGTATTGTGAATCAGTGCTAATTTCTAAAGCCGAAAATAATATGACTCTTGATTTGGCTTGATATTGCATAGATGGGCGATTAGCTCAATTGATTAGCGCGTTGGGATATTCATACTTAAGGCTAGAGACACGGGTTCAAATCCTCATGGTGGGAGCCATTGGTGTTTTAACAATGTATTAATATAACATTTTCGTTATTTGCGTGGCTCATTAACTTGTTTATTTTATTCATCTGTTTGTCACATTTTTTTTCTTTTTTTTCTCTCTTTTTGTTTTTGTTCTTCTTTATTTTTGAACTTTTTTCGGTGGTTGTTGTTTGTCTTTCTTTCTCTCTGTCTACCACATGTAAAATGACCAGTCCGTCACAATGCATGTCGTACTTTTAATGCATTTATTAAACACGGAAGATAAATTATAACCGTCACGTTAAGTAAATGCAAAGAAAATACAATAATTCCATGACTTCAATGGCAAATACAACGCTACAATAATTGACACAATAGTTATTACTTTATACTGTCTATAATGCGGTTGTGACCGGTCCCTTATCAAAAAAGAAACGCATTGCGATAACAAAAAGGATTTTAATTGATTGTTGCATAATAAACTACTGTCATATAATTAGTTTAAATAATGAATTTCACCCGTTGCACCCTATGTAAGACTACATGTAACACTTGCGCATTCCATATAACTTGGGCCATAATCACGCATGAAATGACCAGTCCCTAACAATGTATATGTCGTATTTACTTTATCTTTACCATATATAATAAGTATATACATATCTTGCCACTCTCCAAATTAGAAGAGTATGCAATGTATAGACGACGAGTTATTCCCTATAGACAGTTGTCATATTGAGTGATTTACCATACAAACGGGCCATAATCACGCATAAAATGACCAGTCCCTAACAATGTAAATGTCGTATTTACTTTATCTTTACCGTATATAACAATTATATACATATCTTGCCACTCTCCAAATTAGAAGATTATGCAATGTATAGAAGACGAGTTATTCCCTATAGACAGTTGTCATATTGAGTGATTTACCATACAAACGGGCCATAATCACGCATAAAATGACCAGTCCCTAACAATGTAAATGTCGTATTTACTTTATCTTTACCGTATATAACAATTATATACATATCTTGCCACTCTCCAAATTAGAAGATTATGCAATGTATAGAACACGAGTTATTTCCTATAGACAGTTGTCATATTGAGCATTTACCAATAGCCTCAGACAATTCCGGAAATAACTGTTGAACCACTTTGAGGACTTCGTTGAAATCAACCCCCCAGTCCCCCCATTCAATGTTGTTCGGAACCGTTTCATCACCACGGTCGTTGGGACCCTCAACATTGATTGGTGGGGGCGGGGGAGGGATATCACTTTAATAGATAGCTCAAGCTCCCCACACAAGTTTGTTGCAAAATCAGCGCTTGAAAATAGTCCCTTAAAGTGGGATATTAGCAAAGAAATGGACCGTGTGGTCCAACACCAATTTTCCTGAATTGTCTGAATGAAGTCCAAAAAAAATCATCTGATTTTACATTTTTAGCCACAACTTTTTTATTTGTAAGTCTTTTTTGATCAAATTTTCAGTAAATAGAGATGCTGTGAATCTCGTGATATACCATCATCAAGAGGTGTCTACAGTACTGAATTAGGGACTGGTCATATTAAATACCTAAACCTGCATATTTGCTCCTATTACTCAAGGAAGCCTGACTTATTTATTTTAAAACAGCATCTGATACCCCGATAAACACGAGAACATTATAAAATATGATTTAAATACAACTTTGACGGTTCGTGCGTGGCGCTCGACCCAATCCCATGCGTATCCCTTGGTTACAGCTTGCGCTACGCGTTTGCATAAACTTCGAGCATAGCACTCGACTTTGTTACCAAGAAATAACATGAACAATTAGATGGTAACTAACATTGCGGTTCATTACATATCAATACAGGCCAGATATGAATAGGTTCAGTCATTACATTCATTGTTTGTGTACAGATCATGATTAACAATCTATACGTCTCACGCGCAGCGCTCCACACGCCACGCGCACAGCGATCGACACTCTTCGTGCACATCGATTGACACGCCTCGCGCATATCGCTCCAAGCGGCTCGGACATAGCGCACGACATTGCTCGCGTAGCATACCGCGGCAATCATTTATTACAGAATTATTACATTTATAACATTATAATAACAAGGCCAAAGCTAAATAAAGAGAATTATATTAAATAGCATCGTCCACAGTGGTATAAACATTACATTGTAGGTAATTCGCCGAACCCTGTCTTTGGAATTCTAATGACGCCGCGGTGATGGACAAACGTTACATGGTTGTCCATATTGAATTGCACGCGTGTACACGATTGTCCGTCTAAATTAAATAGATAATAGGAGTTAGTTCTATTATTTATCGGGGACAATCGACCGATGTGCATGCTTTTCAATGGATGGACAAACGCAACGGTTGTCCATACTCTGATAGTACGAGGGCATGGTTCTGAATAAAAAGACGCTATAAGGCGTTACTGTGAAAGGTGTATTGTGAATCAGTGCTAATTTCTAAAGCCGAAAATAATATGACTCTTGATTTGGCTTGATATTGCATAGATGGGCGATTAGCTCAATTGATTAGCGCGTTGGGATATTCATACTTAAGGCTAGAGACACGGGTTCAAATCCTCATGGTGGGAGCCATTGGTGTTTTAACAATGTATTAATATAACATTTTCGTTATTTGCGTGGCTCATTAACTTGTTTATTTTATTCATCTGTTTGTCACATTTTTTTTCTTTTTTTTCTCTCTTTTGGTTTTTGTTCTTCTTTATTTTTGAACTTTTTTCGGTGGTTGTTGTTTGTCTTTCTTTCTCTCTGTCTACCACATGTAAAATGACCAGTCCGTCACAATGCATGTCGTACTTTTAATGCATTTATTAAACACGGAAGATAAATTATAACCGTCACGTTAAGTAAATGCAAAGAAAATACAATAATTCCATGACTTCAATGGCAAATACAACGCTACAATAATTGACACAATAGTTATTACTTTATAGCGTCTATAATGCGGTTGTGACCGGTCCCTTATCAAAAAAGAAACGCATTGCGATAACAAAAAGGATTTTAATTGATTGTTGCATAATAAACTACTGTCATATAATTAGTTTAAATAATGAATTTCACCCGTTGCACCCTATGTAAGACTACATGTAACACTTGCGCATTCCATATAACTTGGGCCATAATCACGCATGAAATGACCAGTCCCTAACAATGTACATGTCGTATTTACTTTATCTTTACCATATATAATAAGTATATACATATCTTGCCACTCTCCAAATTAGAAGAGTATGCAATGTATAGAAGACGAGTTATTCCCTATAGACAGTTGTCATATTGAGTGATTTACCATACAAACGGGCCATAATCACGCATAAAATGACCAGTCCCTAACAATGTAAATGTCGTATTTACTTTATCTTTACCGTATATAACAATTATATACATATCTTGCCACTCTCCAAATTAGAAGATTATGCAATGTATAGAACACGAGTTATTTCCTATAGACAGTTGTCATATTGAGCATTTACCAATAGCCTCAGACAATTCCGGAAATAACTGTTGAACCACTTTGAGGACTTCGTTGAAATCAACCCCCCAGTCCCCCCATTCAATGTTGTTCGGAACCGTTTCATCACCACGGTCGTTGGGACCCTCAACATTGATTGGTGGGGGCGGGGGAGGGATATCACTTTAGTAGATAGCTCAAGCTCCCCACACAAGTTTGTTGCAAAATCAGCGCTTGAAAATAGTCCCTTAAAGTGGGATATTAGCAAAGAAATGGACCGTGTGGTCCAACACCAATTTTCCTGAATTGTCTGAATGAAGTCCAAAAAAAATCATCTGATTTTACATTTTTAGCCACAACTTTTTTATTTGTAAGTCTTTTTTGATCAAATTTTCAGTAAATAGAGATGCTGTGAATCTCCTGATATACCATCATCAAGAGGTGTCTACAGTACTGAATTAGGGACTGGTCATATTAAATACCTAAACCTGCATATTTGCTCCTATTACTCAAGGAAGCCTGATTATTTATTTTAAAACAGCATCTGATACCCCGATAAACACGAGAACATTATAAAATATGATTTAAATACAACTTTGACGGTTCGTGCGTGGCGCTCGACCCAATCCCATGCGTATCCCTTGGTTACAGCTTGCGCTACGCGTTTGCTTAAACTTCGAGCATAGCACTCGACTTTGTTACCAAGAAATAACATGAACAATTAGATGGTAACTAACATTGCGGTTCATTACATATCAATACAGGCCAGATATGAATAGGTTCAGTCATTACATTCATTGTTTGTGTACAGATCATGATTAACAATCTATACGTCTCGCGCGCAGCGCTCCACACGCCACGCGCACAGCGATCGACACTCTTCGTGCACATCGATTGACACGCCTCGCGCATATCGCTCCAAGCGGCTCGGACATAGCGCACGACATGGCTCGCGTAGCATACCGCGGCAATCATTTATTACAGAATTATTACATTTATAACATTATAATAACAAGGCCAAAGCTAAATAAAGAGAATTATATTAAATAGCATCGTCCACAGTGGTATAAACATTACATTGTAGGTAATTCGCCGAACCCTGTCTTTGGAATTCTAATGACGCCGCGGTGATGGACAAACGTTACATGGTTGTCCATATTGAATTGCACGCGTGTACACGATTGTCCGTCTAAATTAAATAGATAATAGGAGTTAGTTCTATTATTTATCGGGGACAATCGACCGATGTGCATGCTTTTCAATGGATGGACAAACGCAACGGTTGTCCATACTCTGATAGTACGAGGGCATGGTTCTGAATAAAAAGACGCTATAAGGCGTTACTGTGAAAGGTGTATTGTGAATCAGTGCTAATTTCTAAAGCCGAAGATAATATGACTCTTGATTTGGCTTGATATTGCATAGATGGGCGATTAGCTCAATTGATTAGCGCGTTGGGATATTCATACTTAAGGCTAGAGACACGGGTTCAAATCCTCATGGTGGGAGCCATTGGTGTTTTAACAATGTATTAATATAACATTTTCGTTATTTGCGTGGCTCATTAACTTGTTTATTTTATTCATCTGTTTGTCACATTTTTTTTCTTTTTTTTCTCTCTTTTGGTTTTTGTTCTTCTTTATTTTTGAACTTTTTTCGGTGGTTGTTGTTTGTCTTTCTTTCTCTCTGTCTACCACATGTAAAATGACCAGTCCGTCACAATGCATGTCGTACTTTTAATGCATTTATTAAACACGGAAGATAAATTATAACCGTCACGTTAATTAAATGCAAAGAAAATACAATAATTCCATGACTTCAATGGCAAATACAACGCTACAATAATTGACACAATAGTTATTACTTTATAGCGTCTATAATGCGGTTGTGACCGGTCCCTTATCAAAAAAGAAACGCATTGCGATAACAAAAAGGATTTTAATTGATTGTTGCATAATAAACTACTGTCATATAATTAGTTTAAATAATGAATTTCACCCGTTGCACCATATGTAAGACTACATGTAACACTTGCGCATTCCATATAACTTGGGCCATAATCACGCATGAAATGACCAGTCCCTAACAATGTACATGTCGTATTTACTTTATCTTTACCATATATAATAAGTATATACATATCTTGCCACTCTCCAAATTAGAAGAGTATGCAATGTATAGAAGACGAGTTATTCCCTATAGACAGTTGTCATATTGAGTGATTTACCATACAAACGGGCCATAATCACGCATAAAATGACCAGTCCCTAACAATGTAAATGTCGTATTTACTTTATCTTTACCGTATATAACAATTATATACATATCTTGCCACTCTCCAAATTAGAAGATTATGCAATGTATAGAAGACGAGTTATTCCCTATAGACAGTTGTCATATTGAGTGATTTACCATACAAACGGGCCATAATCACGCATAAAATGACCAGTCCCTAACAATGTGAATGTCGTATTTACTTTATCTTTACCGTATATAACAATTATATACATATCTTGCCACTCTCCAAATTAGAAGATTATGCAATGTATAGAACACGAGTTATTTCCTATAGACAGTTGTCATATTGAGCATTTACCAATAGCCTCAGACAATTCCGGAAATAACTGTTGAACCACTTTGAGGACTTCGTTGAAATCAACCCCCAGTCCCCCCATTCAATGTTGTTCGGAACCGTTTCATCACCACGGTCGTTGGGACCCTCAACATTGATTGGTGGGGGCGGGGGAGGGATATCACTTTAGTAGATAGCTCAAGCTCCCCACACAAGTTTGTTGCAAAATCAGCGCTTGAAAATAGTCCCTTAAAGTGGGATATTAGCAAAGAAATGGACCGTGTGGTCCAACACCAATTTTCCTGAATTGTCTGAATGAAGTCCAAAAAAAATCATCTGATTTTACATTTTTAGCCACAACTTTTTTATTTGTAAGTCTTTTTTGATCAAATTTTCAGTAAATAGAGATGCTGTGAATCTCCTGATATACCATCATCAAGAGGTGTCTACAGTACTGAATTAGGGACTGGTCATATTAAATACCTAAACCTGCATATTTGCTCCTATTACTCAAGGAAGCCTGATTATTTATTTTAAAACAGCATCTGATACCCCGATAAACACGAGAACATTATAAAATATGATTTAAATACAACTTTGACGGTTCGTGCGTGGCGCTCGACCCAATCCCATGCGTATCCCTTGGTTACAGCTTGCGCTACGCGTTTGCTTAAACTTCGAGCATAGCACTCGACTTTGTTACCAAGAAATAACATGAACAATTAGATGGTAACTAACATTGCGGTTCATTACATATCAATACAGGCCAGATATGAATAGGTTCAGTCATTACATTCATTGTTTGTGTACAGATCATGATTAACAATCTATACGTCTCGCGCGCAGCGCTCCACACGCCACGCGCACAGCGATCGACACTCTTCGTGCACATCGATTGACACGCCTCGCGCATATCGCTCCAAGCGGCTCGGACATAGCGCACGACATGGCTCGCGTAGCATACCGCGGCAATCATTTATTACAGAATTATTACATTTATAACATTATAATAACAAGGCCAAAGCTAAATAAAGAGAATTATATTAAATAGCATCGTCCACAGTGGTATAAACATTACATTGTAGGTAATTCGCCGAACCCTGTCTTTGGAATTCTAATGACGCCGCGGTGATGGACAAACGTTACATGGTTGTCCATATTGAATTGCACGCGTGTACACGATTGTCCGTCTAAATTAAATAGATAATAGGAGTTAGTTCTATTATTTATCGGGGACAATCGACCGATGTGCATGCTTTTCAATGGATGGACAAACGCAACGGTTGTCCATACTCTGATAGTACGAGGGCATGGTTCTGAATAAAAAGACGCTATAAGGCGTTACTGTTAAAGGTGTATTGTGAATCAGTGCTAATTTCTAAAGCCGAAGATAATATGACTCTTGATTTGGCTTGATATTGCATAGATGGGCGATTAGCTCAATTGATTAGCGCGTTGGGATATTCATACTTAAGGCTAGAGACACGGGTTCAAATCCTCATGGTGGGAGCCATTGGTGTTTTAACAATGTATTAATATAACATTTTCGTTATTTGCGTGGCTCATTAACTTGTTTATTTTATTCATCTGTTTGTCACATTTTTTTTCTTTTTTTTCTCTCTTTTGGTTTTTGTTCTTCTTTATTTTTGAACTTTTTTCGGTGGTTGTTGTTTGTCTTTCTTTCTCTCTGTCTACCACATGTAAAATGACCAGTCCGTCACAATGCATGTCGTACTTTTAATGCATTTATTAAACACGGAAGATAAATTATAACCGTCACGTTAATTAAATGCAAAGAAAATACAATAATTCCATGACTTCAATGGCAAATACAACGCTACAATAATTGACACAATAGTTATTACTTTATAGCGTCTATAATGCGGTTGTGACCGGTCCCTTATCAAAAAAGAAACGCATTGCGATAACAAAAAGGATTTTAATTGATTGTTGCATAATAAACTACTGTCATATAATTAGTTTAAATAATGAATTTCACCCGTTGCACCATATGTAAGACTACATGTAACACTTGCGCATTCCATATAACTTGGGCCATAATCACGCATGAAATGACCAGTCCCTAACAATGTACATGTCGTATTTACTTTATCTTTACCATATATAATAAGTATATACATATCTTGCCACTCTCCAAATTAGAAGAGTATGCAATGTATAGAAGACGAGTTATTCCCTATAGACAGTTGTCATATTGAGTGATTTACCATACAAACGGGCCATAATCACGCATAAAATGACCAGTCCCTAACAATGTAAATGTCGTATTTACTTTATCTTTACCGTATATAACAATTATATACATATCTTGCCACTCTCCAAATTAGAAGATTATGCAATGTATAGAAGACGAGTTATTCCCTATAGACAGTTGTCATATTGAGTGATTTACCATACAAACGGGCCATAATCACGCATAAAATGACCAGTCCCTAACAATGTGAATGTCGTATTTACTTTATCTTTACCGTATATAACAATTATATACATATCTTGCCACTCTCCAAATTAGAAGATTATGCAATGTATAGAACACGAGTTATTTCCTATAGACAGTTGTCATATTGAGCATTTACCAATAGCCTCAGACATGTCTGAATGAAGTCCAAAAAAAATCATCTGATTTTACATTTTTAGCCACAACTTTTTTATTTGTAAGTCTTTTTTGATCAAATTTTCAGTAAATAGAGATGCTGTGAATCTCCTGATATACCATCATCAAGAGGTGTCTACAGTACTGAATTAGGGACTGGTCATATTAAATACCTAAACCTGCATATTTGCTCCTATTACTCAAGGAAGCCTGATTATTTATTTTAAAACAGCATCTGATACCCCGATAAACACGAGAACATTATAAAATATGATTTAAATACAACTTTGACGGTTCGTGCGTGGCGCTCGACCCAATCCCATGCGTATCCCTTGGTTACAGCTTGCGCTACGCGTTTGCTTAAACTTCGAGCATAGCACTCGACTTTGTTACCAAGAAATAACATGAACAATTAGATGGTAACTAACATTGCGGTTCATTACATATCAATACAGGCCAGATATGAATAGGTTCAGTCATTACATTCATTGTTTGTGTACAGATCATGATTAACAATCTATACGTCTCGCGCGCAGCGCTCCACACGCCACGCGCACAGCGATCGACACTCTTCGTGCACATCGATTGACACGCCTCGCGCATATCGCTCCAAGCGGCTCGGACATAGCGCACGACATGGCTCGCGTAGCATACCGCGGCAATCATTTATTACAGAATTATTACATTTATAACATTATAATAACAAGGCCAAAGCTAAATAAAGAGAATTATATTAAATAGCATCGTCCACAGTGGTATAAACATTACATTGTAGGTAATTCGCCGAACCCTGTCTTTGGAATTCTAATGACGCCGCGGTGATGGACAAACGTTACATGGTTGTCCATATTGAATTGCACGCGTGTACACGATTGTCCGTCTAAATTAAATAGATAATAGGAGTTAGTTCTATTATTTATCGGGGACAATCGACCGATGTGCATGCTTTTCAATGGATGGACAAACGCAACGGTTGTCCATACTCTGATAGTACGAGGGCATGGTTCTGAATAAAAAGACGCTATAAGGCGTTACTGTGAAAGGTGTATTGTGAATCAGTGCTAATTTCTAAAGCCGAAGATAATATGACTCTTGATTTGGCTTGATATTGCATAGATGGGCGATTAGCTCAATTGATTAGCGCGTTGGGATATTCATACTTAAGGCTAGAGACACGGGTTCAAATCCTCATGGTGGGAGCCATTGGTGTTTTAACAATGTATTAATATAACATTTTCGTTATTTGCGTGGCTCATTAACTTGTTTATTTTATTCATCTGTTTGTCACATTTTTTTTCTTTTTTTTCTCTCTTTTGGTTTTTGTTCTTCTTTATTTTTGAACTTTTTTCGGTGGTTGTTGTTTGTCTTTCTTTCTCTCTGTCTACCACATGTAAAATGACCAGTCCGTCACAATGCATGTCGTACTTTTAATGCATTTATTAAACACGGAAGATAAATTATAACCGTCACGTTAATTAAATGCAAAGAAAATACAATAATTCCATGACTTCAATGGCAAATACAACGCTACAATAATTGACACAATAGTTATTACTTTATAGCGTCTATAATGCGGTTGTGACCGGTCCCTTATCAAAAAAGAAACGCATTGCGATAACAAAAAGGATTTTAATTGATTGTTGCATAATAAACTACTGTCATATAATTAGTTTAAATAATGAATTTCACCCGTTGCACCATATGTAAGACTACATGTAACACTTGCGCATTCCATATAACTTGGGCCATAATCACGCATGAAATGACCAGTCCCTAACAATGTACATGTCGTATTTACTTTATCTTTACCATATATAATAAGTATATACATATCTTGCCACTCTCCAAATTAGAAGAGTATGCAATGTATAGAAGACGAGTTATTCCCTATAGACAGTTGTCATATTGAGTGATTTACCATACAAACGGGCCATAATCACGCATAAAATGACCAGTCCCTAACAATGTAAATGTCGTATTTACTTTATCTTTACCGTATATAACAATTATATACATATCTTGCCACTCTCCAAATTAGAAGATTATGCAATGTATAGAAGACGAGTTATTCCCTATAGACAGTTGTCATATTGAGTGATTTACCATACAAACGGGCCATAATCACGCATAAAATGACCAGTCCCTAACAATGTGAATGTCGTATTTACTTTATCTTTACCGTATATAACAATTATATACATATCTTGCCACTCTCCAAATTAGAAGATTATGCAATGTATAGAACACGAGTTATTTCCTATAGACAGTTGTCATATTGAGCATTTACCAATAGCCTCAGACAATTCCGGAAATAACTGTTGAACCACTTTGAGGACTTCGTTGAAATCAACCCCCAGTCCCCCCATTCAATGTTGTTCGGAACCGTTTCATCACCACGGTCGTTGGGACCCTCAACATTGATTGGTGGGGGCGGGGGAGGGATATCACTTTAGTAGATAGCTCAAGCTCCCCACACAAGTTTGTTGCAAAATCAGCGCTTGAAAATAGTCCCTTAAAGTGGGATATTAGCAAAGAAATGGACCGTGTGGTCCAACACCAATTTTCCTGAATTGTCTGAATGAAGTCCAAAAAAAATCATCTGATTTTACATTTTTAGCCACAACTTTTTTATTTGTAAGTCTTTTTTGATCAAATTTTCAGTAAATAGAGATGCTGTGAATCTCCTGATATACCATCATCAAGAGGTGTCTACAGTACTGAATTAGGGACTGGTCATATTAAATACCTAAACCTGCATATTTGCTCCTATTACTCAAGGAAGCCTGATTATTTATTTTAAAACAGCATCTGATACCCCGATAAACACGAGAACATTATAAAATATGATTTAAATACAACTTTGACGGTTCGTGCGTGGCGCTCGACCCAATCCCATGCGTATCCCTTGGTTACAGCTTGCGCTACGCGTTTGCTTAAACTTCGAGCATAGCACTCGACTTTGTTACCAAGAAATAACATGAACAATTAGATGGTAACTAACATTGCGGTTCATTACATATCAATACAGGCCAGATATGAATAGGTTCAGTCATTACATTCATTGTTTGTGTACAGATCATGATTAACAATCTATACGTCTCGCGCGCAGCGCTCCACACGCCACGCGCACAGCGATCGACACTCTTCGTGCACATCGATTGACACGCCTCGCGCATATCGCTCCAAGCGGCTCGGACATAGCGCACGACATGGCTCGCGTAGCATACCGCGGCAATCATTTATTACAGAATTATTACATTTATAACATTATAATAACAAGGCCAAAGCTAAATAAAGAGAATTATATTAAATAGCATCGTCCACAGTGGTATAAACATTACATTGTAGGTAATTCGCCGAACCCTGTCTTTGGAATTCTAATGACGCCGCGGTGATGGACAAACGTTACATGGTTGTCCATATTGAATTGCACGCGTGTACACGATTGTCCGTCTAAATTAAATAGATAATAGGAGTTAGTTCTATTATTTATCGGGGACAATCGACCGATGTGCATGCTTTTCAATGGATGGACAAACGCAACGGTTGTCCATACTCTGATAGTACGAGGGCATGGTTCTGAATAAAAAGACGCTATAAGGCGTTACTGTGAAAGGTGTATTGTGAATCAGTGCTAATTTCTAAAGCCGAAGATAATATGACTCTTGATTTGGCTTGATATTGCATAGATGGGCGATTAGCTCAATTGATTAGCGCGTTGGGATATTCATACTTAAGGCTAGAGACACGGGTTCAAATCCTCATGGTGGGAGCCATTGGTGTTTTAACAATGTATTAATATAACATTTTCGTTATTTGCGTGGCTCATTAACTTGTTTATTTTATTCATCTGTTTGTCACATTTTTTTTCTTTTTTTTCTCTCTTTTGGTTTTTGTTCTTCTTTATTTTTGAACTTTTTTCGGTGGTTGTTGTTTGTCTTTCTTTCTCTCTGTCTACCACATGTAAAATGACCAGTCCGTCACAATGCATGTCGTACTTTTAATGCATTTATTAAACACGGAAGATAAATTATAACCGTCACGTTAATTAAATGCAAAGAAAATACAATAATTCCATGACTTCAATGGCAAATACAACGCTACAATAATTGACACAATAGTTATTACTTTATAGCGTCTATAATGCGGTTGTGACCGGTCCCTTATCAAAAAAGAAACGCATTGCGATAACAAAAAGGATTTTAATTGATTGTTGCATAATAAACTACTGTCATATAATTAGTTTAAATAATGAATTTCACCCGTTGCACCATATGTAAGACTACATGTAACACTTGCGCATTCCATATAACTTGGGCCATAATCACGCATGAAATGACCAGTCCCTAACAATGTACATGTCGTATTTACTTTATCTTTACCATATATAATAAGTATATACATATCTTGCCACTCTCCAAATTAGAAGAGTATGCAATGTATAGAAGACGAGTTATTCCCTATAGACAGTTGTCATATTGAGTGATTTACCATACAAACGGGCCATAATCACGCATAAAATGACCAGTCCCTAACAATGTAAATGTCGTATTTACTTTATCTTTACCGTATATAACAATTATATACATATCTTGCCACTCTCCAAATTAGAAGATTATGCAATGTATAGAAGACGAGTTATTCCCTATAGACAGTTGTCATATTGAGTGATTTACCATACAAACGGGCCATAATCACGCATAAAATGACCAGTCCCTAACAATGTGAATGTCGTATTTACTTTATCTTTACCGTATATAACAATTATATACATATCTTGCCACTCTCCAAATTAGAAGATTATGCAATGTATAGAACACGAGTTATTTCCTATAGACAGTTGTCATATTGAGCATTTACCAATAGCCTCAGACAATTCCGGAAATAACTGTTGAACCACTTTGAGGACTTCGTTGAAATCAACCCCCAGTCCCCCCATTCAATGTTGTTCGGAACCGTTTCATCACCACGGTCGTTGGGACCCTCAACATTGATTGGTGGGGGCGGGGGAGGGATATCACTTTAGTAGATAGCTCAAGCTCCCCACACAAGTTTGTTGCAAAATCAGCGCTTGAAAATAGTCCCTTAAAGTGGGATATTAGCAAAGAAATGGACCGTGTGGTCCAACACCAATTTTCCTGAATTGTCTGAATGAAGTCCAAAAAAAATCATCTGATTTTACATTTTTAGCCACAACTTTTTTATTTGTAAGTCTTTTTTGATCAAATTTTCAGTAAATAGAGATGCTGTGAATCTCCTGATATACCATCATCAAGAGGTGTCTACAGTACTGAATTAGGGACTGGTCATATTAAATACCTAAACCTGCATATTTGCTCCTATTACTCAAGGAAGCCTGATTATTTATTTTAAAACAGCATCTGATACCCCGATAAACACGAGAACATTATAAAATATGATTTAAATACAACTTTGACGGTTCGTGCGTGGCGCTCGACCCAATCCCATGCGTATCCCTTGGTTACAGCTTGCGCTACGCGTTTGCTTAAACTTCGAGCATAGCACTCGACTTTGTTACCAAGAAATAACATGAACAATTAGATGGTAACTAACATTGCGGTTCATTACATATCAATACAGGCCAGATATGAATAGGTTCAGTCATTACATTCATTGTTTGTGTACAGATCATGATTAACAATCTATACGTCTCGCGCGCAGCGCTCCACACGCCACGCGCACAGCGATCGACACTCTTCGTGCACATCGATTGACACGCCTCGCGCATATCGCTCCAAGCGGCTCGGACATAGCGCACGACATGGCTCGCGTAGCATACCGCGGCAATCATTTATTACAGAATTATTACATTTATAACATTATAATAACAAGGCCAAAGCTAAATAAAGAGAATTATATTAAATAGCATCGTCCACAGTGGTATAAACATTACATTGTAGGTAATTCGCCGAACCCTGTCTTTGGAATTCTAATGACGCCGCGGTGATGGACAAACGTTACATGGTTGTCCATATTGAATTGCACGCGTGTACACGATTGTCCGTCTAAATTAAATAGATAATAGGAGTTAGTTCTATTATTTATCGGGGACAATCGACCGATGTGCATGCTTTTCAATGGATGGACAAACGCAACGGTTGTCCATACTCTGATAGTACGAGGGCATGGTTCTGAATAAAAAGACGCTATAAGGCGTTACTGTGAAAGGTGTATTGTGAATCAGTGCTAATTTCTAAAGCCGAAGATAATATGACTCTTGATTTGGCTTGATATTGCATAGATGGGCGATTAGCTCAATTGATTAGCGCGTTGGGATATTCATACTTAAGGCTAGAGACACGGGTTCAAATCCTCATGGTGGGAGCCATTGGTGTTTTAACAATGTATTAATATAACATTTTCGTTATTTGCGTGGCTCATTAACTTGTTTATTTTATTCATCTGTTTGTCACATTTTTTTTCTTTTTTTTCTCTCTTTTGGTTTTTGTTCTTCTTTATTTTTGAACTTTTTTCGGTGGTTGTTGTTTGTCTTTCTTTCTCTCTGTCTACCACATGTAAAATGACCAGTCCGTCACAATGCATGTCGTACTTTTAATGCATTTATTAAACACGGAAGATAAATTATAACCGTCACGTTAATTAAATGCAAAGAAAATACAATAATTCCATGACTTCAATGGCAAATACAACGCTACAATAATTGACACAATAGTTATTACTTTATAGCGTCTATAATGCGGTTGTGACCGGTCCCTTATCAAAAAAGAAACGCATTGCGATAACAAAAAGGATTTTAATTGATTGTTGCATAATAAACTACTGTCATATAATTAGTTTAAATAATGAATTTCACCCGTTGCACCATATGTAAGACTACATGTAACACTTGCGCATTCCATATAACTTGGGCCATAATCACGCATGAAATGACCAGTCCCTAACAATGTACATGTCGTATTTACTTTATCTTTACCATATATAATAAGTATATACATATCTTGCCACTCTCCAAATTAGAAGAGTATGCAATGTATAGAAGACGAGTTATTCCCTATAGACAGTTGTCATATTGAGTGATTTACCATACAAACGGGCCATAATCACGCATAAAATGACCAGTCCCTAACAATGTAAATGTCGTATTTACTTTATCTTTACCGTATATAACAATTATATACATATCTTGCCACTCTCCAAATTAGAAGATTATGCAATGTATAGAAGACGAGTTATTCCCTATAGACAGTTGTCATATTGAGTGATTTACCATACAAACGGGCCATAATCACGCATAAAATGACCAGTCCCTAACAATGTGAATGTCGTATTTACTTTATCTTTACCGTATATAACAATTATATACATATCTTGCCACTCTCCAAATTAGAAGATTATGCAATGTATAGAACACGAGTTATTTCCTATAGACAGTTGTCATATTGAGCATTTACCAATAGCCTCAGACAATTCCGGAAATAACTGTTGAACCACTTTGAGGACTTCGTTGAAATCAACCCCCAGTCCCCCCATTCAATGTTGTTCGGAACCGTTTCATCACCACGGTCGTTGGGACCCTCAACATTGATTGGTGGGGGCGGGGGAGGGATATCACTTTAGTAGATAGCTCAAGCTCCCCACACAAGTTTGTTGCAAAATCAGCGCTTGAAAATAGTCCCTTAAAGTGGGATATTAGCAAAGAAATGGACCGTGTGGTCCAACACCAATTTTCCTGAATTGTCTGAATGAAGTCCAAAAAAAATCATCTGATTTTACATTTTTAGCCACAACTTTTTTATTTGTAAGTCTTTTTTGATCAAATTTTCAGTAAATAGAGATGCTGTGAATCTCCTGATATACCATCATCAAGAGGTGTCTACAGTACTGAATTAGGGACTGGTCATATTAAATACCTAAACCTGCATATTTGCTCCTATTACTCAAGGAAGCCTGATTATTTATTTTAAAACAGCATCTGATACCCCGATAAACACGAGAACATTATAAAATATGATTTAAATACAACTTTGACGGTTCGTGCGTGGCGCTCGACCCAATCCCATGCGTATCCCTTGGTTACAGCTTGCGCTACGCGTTTGCTTAAACTTCGAGCATAGCACTCGACTTTGTTACCAAGAAATAACATGAACAATTAGATGGTAACTAACATTGCGGTTCATTACATATCAATACAGGCCAGATATGAATAGGTTCAGTCATTACATTCATTGTTTGTGTACAGATCATGATTAACAATCTATACGTCTCGCGCGCAGCGCTCCACACGCCACGCGCACAGCGATCGACACTCTTCGTGCACATCGATTGACACGCCTCGCGCATATCGCTCCAAGCGGCTCGGACATAGCGCACGACATGGCTCGCGTAGCATACCGCGGCAATCATTTATTACAGAATTATTACATTTATAACATTATAATAACAAGGCCAAAGCTAAATAAAGAGAATTATATTAAATAGCATCGTCCACAGTGGTATAAACATTACATTGTAGGTAATTCGCCGAACCCTGTCTTTGGAATTCTAATGACGCCGCGGTGATGGACAAACGTTACATGGTTGTCCATATTGAATTGCACGCGTGTACACGATTGTCCGTCTAAATTAAATAGATAATAGGAGTTAGTTCTATTATTTATCGGGGACAATCGACCGATGTGCATGCTTTTCAATGGATGGACAAACGCAACGGTTGTCCATACTCTGATAGTACGAGGGCATGGTTCTGAATAAAAAGACGCTATAAGGCGTTACTGTGAAAGGTGTATTGTGAATCAGTGCTAATTTCTAAAGCCGAAGATAATATGACTCTTGATTTGGCTTGATATTGCATAGATGGGCGATTAGCTCAATTGATTAGCGCGTTGGGATATTCATACTTAAGGCTAGAGACACGGGTTCAAATCCTCATGGTGGGAGCCATTGGTGTTTTAACAATGTATTAATATAACATTTTCGTTATTTGCGTGGCTCATTAACTTGTTTATTTTATTCATCTGTTTGTCACATTTTTTTTCTTTTTTTTCTCTCTTTTGGTTTTTGTTCTTCTTTATTTTTGAACTTTTTTCGGTGGTTGTTGTTTGTCTTTCTTTCTCTCTGTCTACCACATGTAAAATGACCAGTCCGTCACAATGCATGTCGTACTTTTAATGCATTTATTAAACACGGAAGATAAATTATAACCGTCACGTTAATTAAATGCAAAGAAAATACAATAATTCCATGACTTCAATGGCAAATACAACGCTACAATAATTGACACAATAGTTATTACTTTATAGCGTCTATAATGCGGTTGTGACCGGTCCCTTATCAAAAAAGAAACGCATTGCGATAACAAAAAGGATTTTAATTGATTGTTGCATAATAAACTACTGTCATATAATTAGTTTAAATAATGAATTTCACCCGTTGCACCATATGTAAGACTACATGTAACACTTGCGCATTCCATATAACTTGGGCCATAATCACGCATGAAATGACCAGTCCCTAACAATGTACATGTCGTATTTACTTTATCTTTACCATATATAATAAGTATATACATATCTTGCCACTCTCCAAATTAGAAGAGTATGCAATGTATAGAAGACGAGTTATTCCCTATAGACAGTTGTCATATTGAGTGATTTACCATACAAACGGGCCATAATCACGCATAAAATGACCAGTCCCTAACAATGTAAATGTCGTATTTACTTTATCTTTACCGTATATAACAATTATATACATATCTTGCCACTCTCCAAATTAGAAGATTATGCAATGTATAGAAGACGAGTTATTCCCTATAGACAGTTGTCATATTGAGTGATTTACCATACAAACGGGCCATAATCACGCATAAAATGACCAGTCCCTAACAATGTGAATGTCGTATTTACTTTATCTTTACCGTATATAACAATTATATACATATCTTGCCACTCTCCAAATTAGAAGATTATGCAATGTATAGAACACGAGTTATTTCCTATAGACAGTTGTCATATTGAGCATTTACCAATAGCCTCAGACAATTCCGGAAATAACTGTTGAACCACTTTGAGGACTTCGTTGAAATCAACCCCCAGTCCCCCCATTCAATGTTGTTCGGAACCGTTTCATCACCACGGTCGTTGGGACCCTCAACATTGATTGGTGGGGGCGGGGGAGGGATATCACTTTAGTAGATAGCTCAAGCTCCCCACACAAGTTTGTTGCAAAATCAGCGCTTGAAAATAGTCCCTTAAAGTGGGATATTAGCAAAGAAATGGACCGTGTGGTCCAACACCAATTTTCCTGAATTGTCTGAATGAAGTCCAAAAAAAATCATCTGATTTTACATTTTTAGCCACAACTTTTTTATTTGTAAGTCTTTTTTGATCAAATTTTCAGTAAATAGAGATGCTGTGAATCTCCTGATATACCATCATCAAGAGGTGTCTACAGTACTGAATTAGGGACTGGTCATATTAAATACCTAAACCTGCATATTTGCTCCTATTACTCAAGGAAGCCTGATTATTTATTTTAAAACAGCATCTGATACCCCGATAAACACGAGAACATTATAAAATATGATTTAAATACAACTTTGACGGTTCGTGCGTGGCGCTCGACCCAATCCCATGCGTATCCCTTGGTTACAGCTTGCGCTACGCGTTTGCTTAAACTTCGAGCATAGCACTCGACTTTGTTACCAAGAAATAACATGAACAATTAGATGGTAACTAACATTGCGGTTCATTACATATCAATACAGGCCAGATATGAATAGGTTCAGTCATTACATTCATTGTTTGTGTACAGATCATGATTAACAATCTATACGTCTCGCGCGCAGCGCTCCACACGCCACGCGCACAGCGATCGACACTCTTCGTGCACATCGATTGACACGCCTCGCGCATATCGCTCCAAGCGGCTCGGACATAGCGCACGACATGGCTCGCGTAGCATACCGCGGCAATCATTTATTACAGAATTATTACATTTATAACATTATAATAACAAGGCCAAAGCTAAATAAAGAGAATTATATTAAATAGCATCGTCCACAGTGGTATAAACATTACATTGTAGGTAATTCGCCGAACCCTGTCTTTGGAATTCTAATGACGCCGCGGTGATGGACAAACGTTACATGGTTGTCCATATTGAATTGCACGCGTGTACACGATTGTCCGTCTAAATTAAATAGATAATAGGAGTTAGTTCTATTATTTATCGGGGACAATCGACCGATGTGCATGCTTTTCAATGGATGGACAAACGCAACGGTTGTCCATACTCTGATAGTACGAGGGCATGGTTCTGAATAAAAAGACGCTATAAGGCGTTACTGTGAAAGGTGTATTGTGAATCAGTGCTAATTTCTAAAGCCGAAGATAATATGACTCTTGATTTGGCTTGATATTGCATAGATGGGCGATTAGCTCAATTGATTAGCGCGTTGGGATATTCATACTTAAGGCTAGAGACACGGGTTCAAATCCTCATGGTGGGAGCCATTGGTGTTTTAACAATGTATTAATATAACATTTTCGTTATTTGCGTGGCTCATTAACTTGTTTATTTTATTCATCTGTTTGTCACATTTTTTTTCTTTTTTTTCTCTCTTTTGGTTTTTGTTCTTCTTTATTTTTGAACTTTTTTCGGTGGTTGTTGTTTGTCTTTCTTTCTCTCTGTCTACCACATGTAAAATGACCAGTCCGTCACAATGCATGTCGTACTTTTAATGCATTTATTAAACACGGAAGATAAATTATAACCGTCACGTTAATTAAATGCAAAGAAAATACAATAATTCCATGACTTCAATGGCAAATACAACGCTACAATAATTGACACAATAGTTATTACTTTATAGCGTCTATAATGCGGTTGTGACCGGTCCCTTATCAAAAAAGAAACGCATTGCGATAACAAAAAGGATTTTAATTGATTGTTGCATAATAAACTACTGTCATATAATTAGTTTAAATAATGAATTTCACCCGTTGCACCATATGTAAGACTACATGTAACACTTGCGCATTCCATATAACTTGGGCCATAATCACGCATGAAATGACCAGTCCCTAACAATGTACATGTCGTATTTACTTTATCTTTACCATATATAATAAGTATATACATATCTTGCCACTCTCCAAATTAGAAGAGTATGCAATGTATAGAAGACGAGTTATTCCCTATAGACAGTTGTCATATTGAGTGATTTACCATACAAACGGGCCATAATCACGCATAAAATGACCAGTCCCTAACAATGTAAATGTCGTATTTACTTTATCTTTACCGTATATAACAATTATATACATATCTTGCCACTCTCCAAATTAGAAGATTATGCAATGTATAGAAGACGAGTTATTCCCTATAGACAGTTGTCATATTGAGTGATTTACCATACAAACGGGCCATAATCACGCATAAAATGACCAGTCCCTAACAATGTGAATGTCGTATTTACTTTATCTTTACCGTATATAACAATTATATACATATCTTGCCACTCTCCAAATTAGAAGATTATGCAATGTATAGAACACGAGTTATTTCCTATAGACAGTTGTCATATTGAGCATTTACCAATAGCCTCAGACAATTCCGGAAATAACTGTTGAACCACTTTGAGGACTTCGTTGAAATCAACCCCCAGTCCCCCCATTCAATGTTGTTCGGAACCGTTTCATCACCACGGTCGTTGGGACCCTCAACATTGATTGGTGGGGGCGGGGGAGGGATATCACTTTAGTAGATAGCTCAAGCTCCCCACACAAGTTTGTTGCAAAATCAGCGCTTGAAAATAGTCCCTTAAAGTGGGATATTAGCAAAGAAATGGACCGTGTGGTCCAACACCAATTTTCCTGAATTGTCTGAATGAAGTCCAAAAAAAATCATCTGATTTTACATTTTTAGCCACAACTTTTTTATTTGTAAGTCTTTTTTGATCAAATTTTCAGTAAATAGAGATGCTGTGAATCTCCTGATATACCATCATCAAGAGGTGTCTACAGTACTGAATTAGGGACTGGTCATATTAAATACCTAAACCTGCATATTTGCTCCTATTACTCAAGGAAGCCTGATTATTTATTTTAAAACAGCATCTGATACCCCGATAAACACGAGAACATTATAAAATATGATTTAAATACAACTTTGACGGTTCGTGCGTGGCGCTCGACCCAATCCCATGCGTATCCCTTGGTTACAGCTTGCGCTACGCGTTTGCTTAAACTTCGAGCATAGCACTCGACTTTGTTACCAAGAAATAACATGAACAATTAGATGGTAACTAACATTGCGGTTCATTACATATCAATACAGGCCAGATATGAATAGGTTCAGTCATTACATTCATTGTT
Organism: Ophiura sarsii; assembly: GCA_035610835.1. Taxonomy (NCBI): domain Eukaryota; kingdom Metazoa; phylum Echinodermata; class Ophiuroidea; order Amphilepidida; family Ophiuridae; genus Ophiura; species Ophiura sarsii. The sequence continues at coordinate 44,144,289 of CM069449.1, read as the reverse complement.
TGTGTACAGATCATGATTAACAATCTATACGTCTCGCGCGCAGCGCTCCACACGCCACGCGCACAGCGATCGACACTCTTCGTGCACATCGATTGACACGCCTCGCGCATATCGCTCCAAGCGGCTCGGACATAGCGCACGACATGGCTCGCGTAGCATACCGCGGCAATCATTTATTACAGAATTATTACATTTATAACATTATAATAACAAGGCCAAAGCTAAATAAAGAGAATTATATTAAATAGCATCGTCCACAGTGGTATAAACATTACATTGTAGGTAATTCGCCGAACCCTGTCTTTGGAATTCTAATGACGCCGCGGTGATGGACAAACGTTACATGGTTGTCCATATTGAATTGCACGCGTGTACACGATTGTCCGTCTAAATTAAATAGATAATAGGAGTTAGTTCTATTATTTATCGGGGACAATCGACCGATGTGCATGCTTTTCAATGGATGGACAAACGCAACGGTTGTCCATACTCTGATAGTACGAGGGCATGGTTCTGAATAAAAAGACGCTATAAGGCGTTACTGTGAAAGGTGTATTGTGAATCAGTGCTAATTTCTAAAGCCGAAGATAATATGACTCTTGATTTGGCTTGATATTGCATAGATGGGCGATTAGCTCAATTGATTAGCGCGTTGGGATATTCATACTTAAGGCTAGAGACACGGGTTCAAATCCTCATGGTGGGAGCCATTGGTGTTTTAACAATGTATTAATATAACATTTTCGTTATTTGCGTGGCTCATTAACTTGTTTATTTTATTCATCTGTTTGTCACATTTTTTTTCTTTTTTTTCTCTCTTTTGGTTTTTGTTCTTCTTTATTTTTGAACTTTTTTCGGTGGTTGTTGTTTGTCTTTCTTTCTCTCTGTCTACCACATGTAAAATGACCAGTCCGTCACAATGCATGTCGTACTTTTAATGCATTTATTAAACACGGAAGATAAATTATAACCGTCACGTTAATTAAATGCAAAGAAAATACAATAATTCCATGACTTCAATGGCAAATACAACGCTACAATAATTGACACAATAGTTATTACTTTATAGCGTCTATAATGCGGTTGTGACCGGTCCCTTATCAAAAAAGAAACGCATTGCGATAACAAAAAGGATTTTAATTGATTGTTGCATAATAAACTACTGTCATATAATTAGTTTAAATAATGAATTTCACCCGTTGCACCATATGTAAGACTACATGTAACACTTGCGCATTCCATATAACTTGGGCCATAATCACGCATGAAATGACCAGTCCCTAACAATGTACATGTCGTATTTACTTTATCTTTACCATATATAATAAGTATATACATATCTTGCCACTCTCCAAATTAGAAGAGTATGCAATGTATAGAAGACGAGTTATTCCCTATAGACAGTTGTCATATTGAGTGATTTACCATACAAACGGGCCATAATCACGCATAAAATGACCAGTCCCTAACAATGTAAATGTCGTATTTACTTTATCTTTACCGTATATAACAATTATATACATATCTTGCCACTCTCCAAATTAGAAGATTATGCAATGTATAGAAGACGAGTTATTCCCTATAGACAGTTGTCATATTGAGTGATTTACCATACAAACGGGCCATAATCACGCATAAAATGACCAGTCCCTAACAATGTGAATGTCGTATTTACTTTATCTTTACCGTATATAACAATTATATACATATCTTGCCACTCTCCAAATTAGAAGATTATGCAATGTATAGAACACGAGTTATTTCCTATAGACAGTTGTCATATTGAGCATTTACCAATAGCCTCAGACAATTCCGGAAATAACTGTTGAACCACTTTGAGGACTTCGTTGAAATCAACCCCCAGTCCCCCCATTCAATGTTGTTCGGAACCGTTTCATCACCACGGTCGTTGGGACCCTCAACATTGATTGGTGGGGGCGGGGGAGGGATATCACTTTAGTAGATAGCTCAAGCTCCCCACACAAGTTTGTTGCAAAATCAGCGCTTGAAAATAGTCCCTTAAAGTGGGATATTAGCAAAGAAATGGACCGTGTGGTCCAACACCAATTTTCCTGAATTGTAGTTTTGCAGAATCCAAAGATATATCCATACATGGTTGTTTTATATATCATGCATAAAGGTATAAGCGTATAGGATAAGAACATTTTACTATCTGGCATTTCTGACATGTATAATGTATCATGGAAAAAAATAACAAACAATTCCCATTATCAAATCTCATGAAGCACATATTTGACAAATCATTGTTTATTTCTTACAAAACATTTGATTTACAGATGGACCATCAACCGCATCTCCCCCGTCTGCATTTGTAGACTGTGTCGATAATAAAATGACAGTGTATATTCCTCGCTCCATTATTGACAATGTTCCTGGTGATCATCTACATTTCATCGATGAAAACTGCGTCGGTTCAAGCCATAATGATACACATGTCCGTATTATGACAGATCTAGACAAATGCGGAACTACTATGGCGGTAAGATCCGTCTTTGGTCAAACCACGATCTATGCTAATTTTCATATCTCTGAGAAGTGTATTTTTAAAATGACTAGAATCCTATATCGAAAGACACAAATGTAGTCAAAACTATCAAAGGTCAAATGCAAGTTTCAAAATCCCTACTATAGGCCTACAAGACACAATTTGGTGCAGAGCACCAATGTGTCTTGGGCCATTCAGTTGGAAGGAAGGTTCTGGGTGAAAATACCGGGAACCACCTAAAGTGGCATCGGGAAACACCCAACATAAAACACACGTTGTACTTCATGGTTATTTTTTCCCAGGTTGAGGAAGAGTACGTGGTTTTCTCAAACTTCATTAAAGACGAAGCCATTCCAATCACCCCTGATAACATAATCACACGTGACCGAGATATCGAGATATCTGTACAGTGTAACATGAAACGTGACGGGCTTAGTTCCATCAGTTTTCATGCCGATACGTCTAAGATGAAAAACTATGATGAAGAAGGCTACGGTGAATTCAGCTTTATCCTTCAATTATATCCGGACGACAACTACACAACTCCATTCCCGTCTGAAAATTACCCAATTAATGTACACCTACGAGATATGCTCTACTTGGAAGCCGTTGTCGATGCTGACGAAGGACTGGAAATCTTTGTACAGACATGTGTAGCAACATCGACACCGGATCCTAGTTCAATGCCGCAGTATTACTTTCTACAGGACGGGTTAGTTTGCCTTTTTGTACGCTTTTGCAGTTATGTTCTTGAAGTTTCCGATAACGTATGTTTTCTGTGCTTTGTAGGAAGTCGCATATATGTAACTATTAGTCAAAGTAATAGAAGCGGCCTAACAAAAATTCCCACATCCCCTGAAACAGCTCGACCACATAGATTACGTTCTTATTATATTACTATATTTATACGCAGTGCCCTCAATAGTCGATAAATGATAATAATTTTGCCGTTGATTGCCACATCCGGGTAATTTGAGTGTAACGCTATGGGAAAACATACAATTTCTTGGTGGCATTTTTATGAAAAAATGCCGGACATTTCTTCCATAAAATGCATTTACTTTGAAGAGTGGGACTAAGGCTACCGGCTGGCATACTTTGGGGATAGCATACCTTTTAAAAAGCCAGTCAGTAAGGTGGGGATCACCGATGTCATGCGAAATACGTGAAATTTCGTACTTGCAGATGGCATTTCTCAAAGAGAGTAGTTTTAATCACAGAATAAGTAATTATAGCTGATAACATGTGTTTCAAGCTTTCCATTGATATCAAATATGTGGTATTTACCAGCCAAATAATCTGTTAAAAATGTACACCAAGGTATACCTTTAGATTTGACCTTTAGTAGGGGATGTACAGCAATGTACAGCTATGCACAGTCTCACGGTAAATTATAGGGGCATGTACATTCCTATGCACTCCATATGTATTTGTATTTGGCGCGCATATTTAGTCTGCTAAGCAGCAGGATTTAATAGCGCGTGCAAGGGTCCAATTGTCATATCGATTGGCTGATATTTACAATAGCATGTACACAATCTTACAGAATCAATACCTCCGTGAGCAACTTATTAACATAGAGGTGACTACGGTTGCTATGTTGTTGGCAAGTGGATATATAACCTTGGTGTCAATCCAATATGTTGGAGATGTCCAATAATTTTTTAAGGGCGATAGAGGGCATGGGGCACAATTGATACTTCTAATTTATGTGCGACGGTAATATTCAAGATTCGCAAACTGATATTGTTGTGCTCTTCCAATGAGGTAAACATTACACTCATCATGAAATGCCCTGAAGTTAAAGTGTGTTTTGAACATCATTTCATCGCAATGTATCAGGAAAATATTGCACCTTGCTTTGCAGGGCTAAATAATAATAGTTTTGAAACTCATTAATGACATTACTTAAATTACAAAATTTTGAGCATCCGTGGTTATATTTCACAAAATGAATTTGTTGCCAGTCCGTGGTATTTCTTTGCAATAGTTTCCTTAAATGTCATTTAAATGCCGCGGGTAATGTTATGAATAAACGCCATATGTATTGGTTAAGACTATGAACAATTTCGCCCTGCTGTATATATTTGCAGACCGTTGGTGAAAGAGAAATGAAAACATAAGGGTTTTGCATGGGAATATACGATGAAATTCCACAAACCCTACTTTACTTAGGTAAAACGTTAAAGGATCCAAAGGGGTCTAAAATCGACCAGTTTTAAAAGGGTGATGTACTCGTTACGAAATTCTACTCATATAAGGGTCAAGTGGTGGAGAAAAACATCCGAAAACCTCATTTAATGTTGAATTCTGGATTCAGACGAAATACTCGTTTCGGGGTGTGTCTGGGAAATCTTTGGTTACAGCATGATAGTTCACTCCCCCCCCCCCCCCCCCCCCCCCATCTCCGAGAGATTCCCTACCCACTCCACCCCCTCCCCCATCTCCGAGAGATTCCCTACCCACTCCACATCTTTCAGGGCAACCAACCAACATTGTTTGACTTCAAGTTCAACATTTATGAAATTAGCACATGTTTTTTACTATAGGTGTATCAAAGACGACACACTAGAGTTCTTCCCGACTGGTGACCCGATGGTTGACCGATTTGGATTGGAGGCTTTTGCATTTGTCGAATCCAATACACCGGTAATTATACTACGCCCGTAAAGGGTGATTAGTAATAAGTATTATCCCATTGTATTTCACGTACGATAGGGATGAAACAATCTCAATCTTTTTTCCTTATTTTCCATTTTGAAATGTCGGGAAATGCTTATGGTTTATAATTATGCTTGAATTTGTTTTTTAAATTATTCCTAGCACTGTTTGTCACATTTGTAACCTGTGCTAGTTGTTTCACAGAACCGCCCCGTGGCGTTACGGATAAGCAAAGTAATTAACGAAACACTTTTCTTGTTTTGTAAAGACCGAACCCTGTTCTCGGTAGTACCAGTTTTTTCTCAGTCACTCGTGTGTGAAATTGTAGTTTTATTTCTTTGTCTCCAGGTCTACGCTCATTGCTATCTGATGGTTTGCAATATATCTGACTCGAATTCCAGGTGCGCTCAAGGTTGTCATGAGTCCAGAATTGTCAAACGAGATTTGAGCATGCGCAGTGGGTCTAAGGCATACGTCATGACACAAGGACCCATCATATTTGCTGATGACAACAACTTAACCGTGATGGATGCATCTAAAGGTATTGTAGTCATAATGTATTGTTCAATGCAAGAAGCAATTGAATATTCTGGTTTAAAGCTTGTTTGAGAAAATACTACCTGTTTGATGTAAACTCGAACATGTGGATATCTATATAGCAACCAAAAGTATTAGGACACTTGGTTATGGTGTCAAAATCCTCCTATATATTACATTTGGACTGTAATAATTATTTCACTATGAGTGAACAAATGTGTTGCGCATCTCTTCTCATTAATAAATTCATGTGTCCTACAACACCTGCTTATTCAATTTCATTGAATTGAAGAAACTTGTGCCTTGTTCAAATCCCCATACAAATGTCCCATTGGAATTAGCTCATGAATAATTAATCAACCTCATTATAGCCAATGTACTCCTATGGTAGGTAGTCTGACAGTTTTGACTTCTTTTCAAAAAAATAATAGCTTCTCAATTGTTTGTGAATGGATTTAAGTAAAACTAATCCCAATATTTAAGTAAAACTAATCCCAATATTTAAGTAAAACTAATCCCAATATTTAAGTAAAACTAATCCCAATATTTAAGTAAAACTAATCCCAATAGTGTCACTAGTCTTTAATCTCTCACAGATATTGACACCTGATCTCTTTATGACAGATAATTGGGATGGACATTTTTGACACCTTTACATTCACATTTTAAATGGAAACCATCCAAATTCTCTGTACGTTCTGATATCACCTACATGACCTAGAATGCCCTAGAATGCCAAAAAGCAAAGCTAACACAGTAGTTCAATGAATTCCAAATGTTTTCTCTCAATTTGCAGCTTGCAAAGTGTCCTAATACTTTTGGTTGCTAGTGTATAAATCACCAAATACCGTGTTATGACGCACGGTTTATAATGTCTTTATTGGAATACTAAATGTTATGTTATAGAATCACTACTATAATCGGGTGTGCTCATAAATACGTCAAATAACTCCTCACGTGGAGACAATGGCTCATGAAAGGGCTGACGGGTTATTTATGTGCGCATTTAATTCTAGTAATGAATCTAGAACAACACAATTATTCAATTACACATTATAAACAATGTCATAATCGTACCAAATCGTTCTCGTATTGGCTTAGAGCCTTTAAAATCATCGCGAAAACGTTTGGAAAATGGTAGAAGTTGTGTAATTAGGCCTACAACCCAAGTTTTTGAATTGGTCAATGAATTACCAACTTGTGTTCCAGTATCGACCAATACCGGAACGTTTTTATGTTCCAGTATCGGGTGATACTGCTAGTGCTGGTTGGTTCGCTGCTGTCATGACTGACAGCTCGTGACCTTACAGATACTGCCCCAAAGATAACGATTTTCAGCAAAGGAGTGACAATCACGGAGAAGGTGTCCAGTAATAGATCTTATTTGGTCAATCCACCGGGACCGAGGTCTGCCTTTCTTTCTCTTCCCTTCAATCATGCCTTGCATGATCAACTTCTATAGGCTGTTACCCATGCGACGTGAGATATGGCCGAAGTGTGGATGTTGATGGCATGAAGAAGTCGTTTAGACACCCCAATTTCTTCAATGATACTGGCATTGGTCCTTCTCACTGTCTATGAGATGTGAAGCATACGCCTCCAACACTGCATCTCGAAAGCAGCTATCTGTTTATGTCAGCTTTTGTTAAGGTCTACACTCTCAGAACAGGTATTAAAAAACCATGGGTTAAAAGAAGGTTAGTTACAAAGTATACTACATTGGTTAAAAATGAAGCGTTGGTTAAAAATTACTTTTAATACTGCGTTTAATAATAAAGAGTAAAAATATAATTAATTTTTAGTTTACTCAACGTTGGTTAAGGCATCATAATTTTAACCAACAATAGGTCATAACAAGATTCCCGCCAAAGAATGTCAATGGCGAGAAAACATATTGCGCATATTATTTATACCACGTCAGCATTTGTATATGAAATCAATCGTGTTATTTTCCGCCCCTGGTATATTGTCCCCGATATTGGACCAATTTTGGTTTAACATTGGCGCTCTTCAATTGGCATCATTTGCCAAACCAATATTGGACCAATATTGGTTTTACATTGGCGCTCTTCAATTGGTATCATGTTGGCAACCAATATTGGTCCAATAATGGGCACAATATACCAGGTGCGGAATATAACGCGATTGATTTCATATACAAATTCTGACGTGGTCTAAAAATTGCGGCCGCTGTCACAAGTTATCGCTTCCCGGCCTTTTGACTAGAATCTTGTGCCTTGTCCTTTGCCTTGTCCTGTCCCTTGCCCTTTGCCAAAGTTGGTCTTGGCGCCAATATTGAAAGCCAATATTGGGCCAATGAAACTAAAGTTTAGCAAAAAAAATAAAAGTTTAACCAACATTTTTAACCAACTACTGTTAGTTAAAACATATTAACCAACAAATGATTAAAAATTGTAACCAACCACGGGTTAAAGTTTAACCAACCACTGTTGGTTAAAACGTATTAACCAATAAATGATTACAAATTGTAACCAGCCACAGGTTCGGTTTTAACCAACCAATTGTGTGGTTCACCTGGTAACCTCCCGTTGGTTAAAATGTTAACCAACATGGTTAAAGATGTTAACCTTTGTTCTGAGAGTGCATGTCTCACAGGCATACATGGTAATTGGAAATACAAGGGCTTGGACAAGCCTGGTTTTTGTTGCTCTGGTAATTCCTCTGTCATCCCACATCTTGCTAAGGTTGATCATTGCTGATCTAGCCATTGCCAAACGGTGTCTAATCTCTTGGCTGCAGCCACCCTCTTTGGTGATCAAGGATCCAAGGAAGTTGAATTGCGAGACTGATTCCACCTCATTACCATCAATTATGAGAGGCTCTCTCACACCATTTGTTGATCTTGGTCTTGCTGACATTTAGACGTAGACTAAGTTGCTCACTCTCCACGTTAACTTTCTTTAGGAGTTCCGTCATCTCTTCCATATTTGTTGCAAACAAGGTGGTGTCATCGGCATAACGTAGATTGTGTATTTGGTATCCATCGACTGACAGGCCCCTGGCCTAAACAATCTACCAACTGGTACACGTGCTACCAGTAGTAATTTGTGATGCGATCTGTGAAAACCCGCCACATGGTGCTATTTTTCATATTGGAGATATTTATATCATAAGAAAGCTTAAACTGTGCTGATTACAAAACTGTTTCAATCATTTTTCTACGATCACTACAAAAAAGGTTATGAGTGAATGATGATTGTGATGTCATAAAAAGCTACAAAACAAGAAATGATGAAAACAGGCCAAAAAAGATACATAATTCAATAGAATAACATTATAAGGTTAATAATAAAAGTGACATAAGTCAGTTTTTGAAGGTGAAATTTAATGAAAGATGATGACACAAAGTATTACAAATATATATTTTCTTTAAATCTAAAAAAAGAAAATCTAAAAAAAGAAAATCTATATATATTACCCATAATCCCTAATTCACATTTGCGACATCCGACGGGTTTTCACAGATTGTATCACAATAGTACAGTATTAAAACGATGATGGTACATAATTGTGTTCCAGCGTAGCCCGATACTGGACCCTTTCATAATTATGTGCCAGTATCGACCGATACTGGAACACTGACTTTGGACAGGTATCGAGCGATTATGGGTGTTCCGGTGCGGTACTACAGCGCAACAGAGCATAAATGCCCACAAGTGCATGTTATTGACATGATGCTGCAATTCAGATATTAAATCATGGAATACAACCTGTTGATTAAACGTCATAGAAAAAAAGTTGGTTTGACCTCATTTGCATATAATTAGCATACTATAAAGAAATAAATTAAAAAAATTGCCTATTTTTATTTCTTCCCAAACATTTGATTTACGGATGGACCATCAACTGTAGCTCCCCTGTCTGCATTAGTAGACTGTGTCGATAATACAATGACTGTGTATATACCTCGCTCCAGTATTGACAATGTTCCTGGTGATCATCTACATTTCATCGATGAAAACTGTGTCAGTTCAAACTATAATGACACACATGTCCGTATTATGACAGATCTAGACAAATGCGGAACTACTATGGAGGTAAGATCTGTTTTGGTTCAAATCACGATATATGCTAATTTCCATATCTCTAAGAAGTTGTTTAAAATGACTAGAATCCTATATCAAAGGACACAAATGTAGTAAAAACTATCAAAGGTCAAGTGCAAGTTTCCAAATCCCCTACTATCTGAAGGCCTCCTACAAGACACAATTTGGTACAGAGCACCAATGTGTCTCGGGCCATTCAGTTGGAAGGAAGGTTCTAGGTAAAATACAGGGAACCACCTAAAGTGGCATCGGGAAACACCCAGCATACTTTTATTTTGGTCTAAAATTGTTATGTTAGTTTACAATGTCAAAACATGACTATTGAGACTTCCTAATACGTATATTTACTGCTTAAATAATGTGGAGCCGAAGATACAGGGAACCACCTATGGTCTTATAATCGGTTGATGATTTTGTTCTATAAAATATTCCTCTGTTAGGGTACTAACCATTTTGAATAGGAATTGTTAAAGTTCAAACCAGTTTAATGTCTTAAGAATAAGATAATACGAGTATGATTAGCATAACTCATCACCTTTATGCAATGTTTTGCAATTAATACCTCTGAGAGAAAACATGGAAAAGGGAAGATAATGCATAATGGAATACGTATAATTGATAGAGGGTGTGTCCGCAACGGCACTAACCACATATGCCGGTACTAAGCACTACACATCACATCCTTCAACTATGTGCTGCTTCCCATTTCCTACGTCTTTCTCATCTTTCTTATTCATTACGGCCGTTATTACGCAACAATTCAACGCGCAGACTGCTTTTAGAAGGAACGTAAATCTAACACTGTGCAGTGACATCAGAACATTTTATAGTGATTAAGGGTGGTGTGGACTCTCAATTTTGTATCGTTTTTCAAAACTTCAAAGTTTTATCTTTCATTACATGAAAAGAAATTTTCAATTTCGGAATTCAAAAAGCCTTTTAGAAGGATTTAAATCCCTTATTCTGAACATCAAATAAAGTAGACAGGAAAAGTCAGTCCGCAGGGGACCAGCGACATTTCCATTCGCCGCGTACTCCGTGTATTTGTTTACGTACATTTAGCACGCCCCCAAAATACGCATCATTGCCGATTCGAACGCAGCAGTGCGTACTGCGTTTCCCGCTACATTTTTGGCGCACTGACGGCTTGGTAATACGCACCGTCATTTTGTGTGGGTGTGCCGGGGGTAAATAGGCATTTCTCGGAGAAGATGAGATGTAACAAAGCTTTGGGCAAGTCAAGGTGTTTAGAAAGAGAAAAATGAGACTATATAGGCATTTTCTCGGAAAAGATAAAAGGTATCTTCTCTGGGGAGAGGGAGAGTTTCATTCGTTTAAAGTTTAAACTTATGGTGTTATTGTTTTGTATTTGATTCCTTTTTCCATGTCCGCCCCACTCTGTTCAAGACCATTTTTAAAATTTGTTTTACGGGTTCATTTCGATATTGTTATTTCTGAATTACGGCATTACTAAGTAATTTCTTATCGTTGTTTGTTCATCTCTTTTAATAATAAGTCATTATCAACCATTTATAAGTTGAATCAAATCAAACGCATCCCTTATAGGCCTACATGTCACTTATGACTAAGCCGAAACATATGAAACATATAGGCCTATCATGGGCATACTGCTGCCGAATCTAAATAGTCATGTGATCTAAAAGGGGAGGGGGAGGGCAGTGCCGGACGGGGTAGGCTTCCCTGTATTTCTTATACTTTATTTGTTTTGATGATCTCTTTGTGAGCTAAGCCTAAGGCCTATTTTGGTGATAATGTCATAATAATAATATTTATATTGACAACATAAGTTCCGAGTTAGGGGAGAGGTAAAAAAAGTTTTGTCTTTTGTACATCTTTCTATTCCATGGGTTGAAAAAATACGAAGTCGGGAACATAAATAGGCCTTTGTTGATTCAAATTTTGACATAGGAAAGAAAATACCAATCCATCTTTTCATTTTTATAAGTTAATGATAAGATCAGTTTCTAATCAGATATCGCATGAAGATAGGAAATGATATGCTTCTTGGGATATATAAAGAACGGCATTTTTGTAAATCATGATAAAACGCCGTATTGTCCCTTTTCACCTTCATTGTCATCATTATTAAGTAGAAAGTACGATTGTCAAACACGATAACTCAATAAAAACTGCATCTGATGGACGGCAAGTAAGTTTAACGCAACAAGCATGATCGTCGCCAGGACACCGGTTTATTTGGGTTTTTTGGGGTTTTTTTGGCATATTTCCGATTTTTCGGATAATTTTGTAGAAATTCACGATTGTTGAATTTAAAAATCCCATTTTGTTGCCTTATTTGGTCAAAAACAAACAAAAACGTGTCCCGGGTAATTTTCTTAAGATTACAAAAATCGTAAAAGGAGACATTTTCAGATATTTTTGTTTGTTACCTTGTCAGAACTCAAGACTGGTCAACATTCTCGTTTTTTATGATTTTCTCCAAAATGGTCCTTTTTAGAGCAATCTCATGTTCATGGTTAGATTTATTGAACCCTTTCCTTCAAGAAAATGTATACTTTTATATGGAATATATGAATAATGTCGAAGTTATGGCAGTTTTACGGAGGCTATACCTGAGAGTCCACACCCCCTTAATAACGCAGTAATATTTATACGAAAATCACCATACGTTTTTGATGGCATGAGTTCTCACGCCAGCGCATTTCAGTAAGATGAGATCTTTGGGCCTCACTTGAAGTCAATGCACAGAGAGATAGATGAATAGAAATTTGCGATCTGGAAAAAGTTCTATACAATTGAGATTAAAACACACGTTGTCTTCCTGGTTAATTTTTCCCAGGTTGAGGAAGAGTACGTGGTTTTCTCAAACATCATTGAAGACGAAGCTATTCCAATCCCCCCTGATAACATTATCACACGTGACCGAGATATCGAGACATCTGTACAGTGCAACATGAAACGTGACGGGCTAAGTTCTATCAGCTTTCATGCCGATACGTCTAAGATGAAAAACTATGATGAAGAAGGCTACGGTCAATTCAGCTTTAACCTTCAGTTATATCCGGACGACAACTACACAACTCCATTCCCGTCTGAAACTTACCCAATCAATGTACATCTACGAGATATGCTCTACTTGGAAGCCGTTGTCGATGCTGACGAAGGACTGGAAATCTTTGTACAGACATGTGTAGCAACCTCAACACCGGATCCTAGTTCAATGCCGCAGTATTACTTTCTACAGGACGGGTTAGTTTTCCTTTTTGTACGCTTTTGCAGTTATGTTCTTGAAGTTTCCGATAACTGTATGTTTTCTGTGCTTTGTAGGAAGTCGCATATAACTATTAGTCAAAGTATTATAAATAGAAGCGGCCTAACAAAAAAGCCCACATCCCCTGAAACAGCTCGATGGTAATATTCAAGATTCGCAAACTTAGATTGATACCACTGCCTCTAATGATGTGCCCGAAGTAGGCCAGCTTTCTTTTGATAAGCTCTCCAAGCAGTTGCCTCTTTACAGCAAATTCTTTCAGGATACTTATGTTGGTTCTTTTCTCCTTCCAGTTAAAGGTAGATGACCCGATCACATTTTCGTAACACAGAATTATTTCAAACATACGGAGATTTTCATATCATATGAAAGGTCGTATTTTTCTCATCATCATGTATACTGAAATTTGACGGCCTAAATCGGTATAATGACGGAGAAATCGATGAAATAGCGTTGAATTACCGCGAATGGTGGTAACCACCGAATAGTTTGTGTACTACTCAATGGGATCAGTTCACAGCATCTTGTGCGTCTAAAATAAGAACCATTAGAGCTATGCAACTCAAACTTTGGAACACAACTTTTTTTAAGGATGACCTTTCATGTAGAATAGAAAACTTCAAGTTGAAAATCGGAACATCTACCTTTAACTCTTAACATTCTTCTCCAGATCCACATTTCAGCAGCCATTATGCGATTTTCATCTGCTTTGATTAGAGTCCATCCCTCCAGACCGCAAAGGAGCACGCTCCATACCGATACTTTTGCAATATTTGTGTTAAGGTTTGTTGTGAGGTTGCGGTCATTTCATAGGTCTTGGAGTTCTATCATTATAATATTACACTCATCATGAAATGCCCTAGCTGTATATATATTTACAGACCGTTGGTGAAAGAGAAATGAAAACATAAGGGTTTTGCATGGGAATACGATGAAACTTCACAAATCCTACCTTACTTTAGTAATGCGTTATAGGATCTAACGGGGTCTACCATCGACCATTTTAAAAAGGGTGATGTACTTGTTACGAAATTCTGTTGATATTCTACTCATATAAGGGTAAAGTGGTGGAGAAAAAACACCCCAAAACCTCATTTAATGGTGAATTCTGGCACTTTACCGCAATTACTCCTCTCTACCCAGGTGTATTTAAATGGGTACCGGCATTCTTCAGTGCTGGGAAGGTAATAGACTCGCGGTGGAGGAGGTGTAGCGAGCCCCACACAGCAATATTACAAAAAGGAGTGAGTCTAGCCCTATCGCTTTGAAAGAGAGATGGGCACTCCGCTCCTGTAATTACAGGATCGACCGCCTTTACCTTTTTACTATCTGGATTCAGAGGAAATACTCGTTTAGGGGGGTGTCTGGAAAATCTTTGGTTACAGCATAATAGTTCACTCCACCCCCCCCCCCCCCCCCCCCCCCCATCTCCGAGAGATTCCCGACCCACTCCACATCTTCAAGGGCAACCAACCAAAATTGGTTGACTTAAAGTTCCACATTCATGACATTATCACATGTTTTTTTATTATAGGTGTATCAAAGACGACACACTAGAGTTCTTCCAGACTGGTGACCCAATGGTTGAACGATTTGGATTGGAGGCTTTTGCATTTGTCGAATCCAATACACCGGTAATTATACTACACCCGTAAAGCGTCACTAGTAATAAAGTATTATCCCATTGTATTTCACGTACGAGAGGGATGAATCAATCTCAATCTTTTTTCCTTATTTCCCATTTTTGAATGTCGAGAAATGCTTATGGTTGATAATTATGCTTCAATCTGTTTTTAAATTATTCCTAGCACTGTTTGACACATTGTTACTTGTGGTAGTTGTTTCACATAATCACCCTGTGGCGATAGGGATAAGCAAAGAAATGAACGAAACACTTTTCTTGCCAGTGGCGTAGCCAGGTTCTTCATATTGGGGGGGGGGGGGGGCGAGAACTGAAAATGAACCGACGAGATTGTTTTGAGTCAAGACATGCGCTCGCAGCGCGCGAAATTGTTTGACTTTACACCTATTTCTGGCACGATTGAGGTACTTTTGGCTCTAAACAAGCTTGTACCAACGAATATTGCATTAAGGTGACTGTTATGCGCGCGTAACGCTCGATTTTTTTTCATATGTGTACTTTTGACCATCATAATTCCATGATTCCTCTGGTCAAATGTACCGACAGTGCCAATCTCAACTGACACGACGTCAATATGGGGGGGGGGGGGGGGGGCGATCGCCCCCTCTGGCTACGCCACTGTTTCTTGCTTTGTAAAGACCGAACCCTGTTCTCGGTGTGTACCAGTTTTTTTCTCAGTCACTCGTGTGTAAAATTGTAGTTTTATTTCGTTGTCTCCAGGTCTACGCTCATTGCTATCTGATGGTTTGCAATATATCTGACTCGAATTCCAGGTGCGCTCAAGGTTGTCATGAGTCCAGAATTGTCAAACGAGATTTGAACATGCGCAGTGGGTCTAAGGCATACGTCATGACACAAGGACCCATCATATTTGCTGATGGCAACAACTTAACCGGGATGGATGCATCTAAAGGTATTGTATTCATACTGTATTGTTCAATGCAAGAAGCAATTGAATATTCTGGTTTAAAGCCTGTTTGAGAAAATACTACCTGTTTGATGTAAGCTTGAACATGTGGATATCTATATAGCAAGTTAGCAACCAAAAGTATTAGGACACTTGGTTATGGTGTCAAAATCCTCCCATATATTACATTTGGACTGTAATATATTTCACTATGAGTTGAACAAATGTGTTGCTGCATCTCTTCTCATTAATAAATTCATGTTTCCTACAACACCTGCTTATTCAATTTCATTGAATTGAAGAAAACATGTGCCTAGTTCCCAAATCCTCAAACAAATTTCCTATTGGAAATAGCTCATGAATAATTAATCAACCTCATTATAGCCAATGTACTCCTATGGTGGATAGACTGACAGTTTTTACTTTTTTTTCAAAAAAAGAATAGCTTCTCAATTGTTTGTCAATGGATTTATTCAAGTAAAACTAATCCCAATATTGTCACTAGTCTTTAATCTCTCACATATATTGACACTTGATCATTTCATGACAGATAATTGGGATCGAAATTTAGTTTCATTTTGACACCTTTACATTCATATTTTAAATAGAAACCATCCAAATTCTCTGTACGTTCTGATATCACCTACATGACCTAGGCACACTACACAGTTCTCATTCATTTCAGCTTAACTTAATATTTTTGTCAAGCTAATACACTTGGTGCGTCACTTTACCGAGGTGCGTCAACTACTCATGTACCATGACGCACCCTACGTCAAAAAAACGACGGACCATTGCCATCCAAATACGCACCCTCAGTCAATTTTTGGATGCACCATTGGTGGATTCTGACGGACCATGACGACGCACCCCGTCGTCAGATATCGTTGACTAAACTGGATAAAACACGATGACTATTGAAAATGAAACTACTTTTGATTCACGGGGGATCTGCCCTTATTCGATGTTGTCAACCCTGGCCCTCGAACGGACTGGGACCGGGATGGACGGAACCAAGAGGAGAGCTTTTATATGCACAATAATGTCTGACTGGTGTAAAATTCATAAAATATTTAACTGATTATCATAAACGTCAGGATGAGGATGAAACAATTTCGAGAACATTTCCCATTCATTTGCGAACGGGGTCTATAAATGAAGCAAAATCCTTAGAAATGGGTAACGTTTTTTATGGGTATGTTGTTTATTTGAATCTCCTGTCGCACATCCCCGACCAAATTCAATTCCGTGGGCCTATCCTCCTACCTCTGTGTTGTTTGATTGTTCTGCGCTTGTGCGGAAGAGCGCCATGCTGATCCCATATCTTATACGTGATACTACTCTAAAAATGAAAGGTTCTCGGTCGATCTACTGTCGGTTCCTTGTTGCTGTTTTTTTGCCAAACTCTTGTATTGCAATTGGCGATGATCGAGTGATTTCAGGCATTTTAGAACATGCGGTATAAAATATCGGAGTGATGTTTGCGGTATTAAAGTAGAGCCTGGTTGGCGGTATCAAGGAGTTATGTGGTATAGTAGGCCTATAGCGTATATTTAAAGGTCGTATTTTGTTGTTCGTAAACAGCTGTAGGGGAGATGCGGGAGAGTTGAGCCACCGGGAGAGTTGAACCACCCCCTATAACTCGAAAAGTAGTAACTTACTAAAATTTATATTGGCATATATTGTTATATAGCATCAATACGACATTCTTAGTGTAAAACTCTACTGTCATGTGTGCTCAGTATCAAAGATACCTAAACAAAATCATTTTTTTTTCACTAGATAGAAAAATAAATGTTTTGTCTTTTTTCCCATAGCAAGACTTAGAATATAATAGCGGTAATTTGTTTATTGAAGGGGGTATATATATATATGACCATTATTTTAGAGAACTATTGTAAACTACCAAAAGTTCTACACCAGACAGGATTGGGTTATTTACAAAATGGTCACCATGAGGAGAGTTGAGCCATTGGTCATGGGGAGAGTTGAGCATAGGGAAAACATGCAGTAACATTTTGATTTTTGGACTTAAGGTGAAAAATGTATAATAAATGAGAGAAAATGTTATTTTGTGCCATGATAATAACAATTGAGCACCATATTTACTTTAAGGATTAATAAATCAAAAGTTGAAAAAATATGATTTTTTTTTTCACCAGCCATTGACTTAATCATGCTGGCTCAACTCTCCTGTAATGGTGGCTCAACTCTCCCATATTGTAGGGAGAGTTGAGCCACTTTACCATTTTTTTTAAAAACCTTTTGTATCAATAAGCCTTAACTGCTATCCCAACTGTTATTGTTTCATAACGAAAACAACACTCTAAAGTTTATTTTACACTAATTTTTTACAGGTTTGTACTTTTCTTCCGCATATGGTGACACAAAATATAAAAAATGGCTCAACTCTCTCGCATCTCCCCTACACTGTGACGCACCCATGTAAAGTGACGGACCTTGACGCGCCCTCCGTCATTTTTTTGACGGACCAAAGGCTGCCACTGACGTACCCTCCGTCAAAATTATTGGTAAACGACGCACCTCTCCCGGGGGTCGTATAGTGCGTCTTACAACTGATAGGTGTATAATTTGACTCTAAATTAACTAAATACATCAAGTGCGAAAAGATTAAACTGAAATACTGTTATAAATGTTTTCCTTTTAAATAATAATGTCTCAAGAATTTTCAAAATCCATATGAACAAACTTTTAAGAACTTTCCATTAATTTTATAGCCCTAGAATGCCAAAAAGCTAACACAGTAGTTCAATGCATTCCATGTGTTTTCTCTCAATTTGCAGCTTTTCTTGTTGTGAATATGCTAGCGTAGCGTTTAATTATTGTCGGACCTTCCCATCAAATTTCTGATCACTTCATCTGGTAAATCATCACACTCCGGTTCTGGTTCTGGTTCTCCTTTCACATGTTTTACATCTAGGTCTCCAATTTCAAAAGTTGCTGTGGTTTCTTCCATATTCACTTTATTGCAAGTAATTACGAATGTAGCCTAGGCCTATACGAACATAGGCTTTTAGGCACCCTTTTTATTTGTCCTTCTATCTATTACATGTCTTATTACTATTAGCGTTTATTCATTAAATGGACCTCTATCTTTTATTTACATTTAATTACATGCATATAACCTAATGTTGTATTGTAAAATAAGCTTACTTTCGATTTACAATAATTGACGAGGATGTTTACAATTATTGACGAGGCGATGTTTTTTAAATGTAGTTCCGGCATCATCAAAGGTGTGAATTAAGCCCCGCCCAGATCCATAGATTAGCGATCTGGTAATCTATAGCGCGTATCCAACAAAACTAACCACAGAACCAATGAAATTGATGGATATTATGGGTTGACATTTTAAACCACGCCCAATATATAAGAATCTAGAACATAACACAATTATTCAATTACACATTATTAACAACGTCATAATCGTACCAAATCGTTCTCGTATTGGCTTAGAGCCTTTAAAATCATCGCGAATACGTATGAAAAGTGGTAGAAGTTGTGTAATTAGACCTACAACCAAGTTTTTGAATTGGTCAAAGAATTAGCATGATAAGTACATGAATATTTATATATTGTAATAAACCTTCATGTCGCCATCTGCTGCATAATTTGAACAAATTATTCCCCAATAAACTAAACACTATAACCTCATAGTTTCAAGGCTTGGTTATGTACATTTGAAGCACCTTTGCCTTTTCACTAGTCTTATTTCGTATTAAGGGTGACCATCACAATTTCATATCATAATACATATTCATATTTTTACAGATGCCGCTAAGACTGCTTCTTTCCTCAACCAACCAGGCTTTATTTGTTTGATGGCTTGTTTGAACGATGTAAACACAGTGGGATCCTGGTGGGACCAAGCTCAAACGTGTGCCGAAAAATGCAAACAGAATCACTGAGTGCCGGCCAAACACATATCATACGAATTCCTTAGAGTCAGTTATTGAAACTTGTTTGATCAAAAACGTGACTTACAACTAAACTATAACATGTATAACTAGAGATTTTTTATAGTAGATTGTCTGCAAGGTATTTTTAGATTATAAACTCAGAGCTTTTTCTAAGCTTTAAAATGACACCAAATGTATCACAATTGACCTAGGCATTCATATTTTACGAGGGAAAATGACGACTTTCAAAGTATAATAAACCATATCTCAGCCAAACAGTTATAGAATTTTACCTGATTTATTTACACAATGTAGCTTGATGTGTGGGCTTTCAAATGACACCTAGACCATGCATAGCTCTACCCCATTTAGTTGTTGAGTTAATAGAGAGAGATGGATGATTCGTAACTAAAAATACAACGCCTTCACCCTTCTTGGGTGGTGAGTTCAAAACTCGTGGTCCTATCATAATCACGGCAGGCACTCATCTTCTCAGAAGCAGGGGACTACCTGCTATAATCATACTGTCATACAGTACATGTATATTTATCCTAAGATACTTGATATATTACAGCTTAGCTACCACTAATGTTTATTCAGATGGAATTGTCTTCCCGGGATTGTCTTATATGTAGAAATGGGGGTAGGGGATTGAAAAGTTAACGGTAATTACCGTTCAGTTAACTTAGCGCCAACTTTCAAGTGCCTCAGTAGAAACCTTGTTAATCCTTGGGGGGTAGACCCTCAACATAGCCTCTGTAAAACTGCTGTAACTCCTTCATTATTCTTTTAATCTATATAAAAGTGTATATTTTCTTGAAGAAAAGGGTTCAATGAGTCCAATCACGAACACAAAATTGACCATTTTGATTTTTTTTTTAAAACCAGTTTTTTTTACCCATTTTTAGGTTTTGCAAAGAGAACTCAAAATATATTGTCAAATTTTGTCATACTAGTTTTATTATAATCCTCATGCAATTCCCCAGAAAGCTTCCCTTTTGTTTTTTGAAAATCTATATACTAATTTTCGGTCCCTCGCCTGATTAGATAGTTCAATAATAATTTTGCACTCGCGTCCCTCTTCAACTGAAAAAGCGTGGTAATTGCGCCTCTAATACACGAGCTAATTAGATAGTTCAATACCCGTTTTTTCCCGTTTTCAGACATGCGCAGAAAGGATCACATGTGAAAATCCAAAATGTTGAATTCATTTTACTCGGGTAGCTACTATTCGGACACAAATTGTGGTTTTCGGAGTGAGTGATGACATATGGTCTTCACCCAAAATATTTTCTTCAGGGATATAGCTACATTTCTGTATATGCGGCTGTTTGTTTTTCTTAAAGATCGCATAGTAACAAGCATTTATACGTCCGACAAATAAAAATATTTCACGACATTTTCTAAAATGTAAACAAAAACTCTTACACAGATCTTAAAGTGACACTTTCACATTAGTAACATAGATGAATGCGACGTTTGCTAACGATAAAGAAACTGGCAGTACCATGTCAACCATTTCTATGTTGTGCTGCGCGACCGCGTATAACATGGCGCACGTGGTTCGGCGCACACGTAATGACGCAGACAAAAAGTGTACGCGTTTGTGGCGCAAACCGTGCACATTGTAACGGAGCAAAGTGAAAGCAGGCCGCAGTCCGTACACTCTTAGAAAAAGGATGCTTCAGGCTTCAGGGGTTCTTGGCTGTCCCGTATGGAACCCTTTATATCACCTTAAAAGGTTCCAAAAAGAACCATTTTAAGGTTCAAAATAGGCAAAATATGGGCAAACATTGGTCTTTCAAACAGAACCTTTTGGGGCCTTTAAAATCAAAGAACCTTTAAACCATTATACGGGACAGCCAAGAACCCCTCTGAAGCACCCTTTTTCTAATAGTGTACCCTAAAGCCACCTCCTCCTCTCCGCACTTCCCTTACTTGATAATCTGGATATAAGGGCACATGGGGCATCTGGATAAACGGAACGTGTGGTACATTATCATGATTATTATAGAGTGTCTGGATTATTCAGGGCATCCGTGGTATCTGGATTACGGGGTTCACTATAAAACGAGTCTCAAATTACCTGGATATACTATGCGCAGGTGGGCCACCTGTGATAACTGGATTTTAAGGGTGTACACTCAGGTAGTATCTCGGGGGAGGCTTTATAGAACACAGCAAACATGATAAAGGGACTACATATACTATACGTTAAGGCCCCACATGCCTATTGGAGGAATAATGTATTTAATGTAAATAGGCCAAACAAAACCCGGATGGCACACATTGTGCTCAAGTACAAGCGTGGATTGGTACAAGTGATCTTGATGATAGACTCCGCCGACCATAAAACTAAACGACCGACTATAAAACTATAACGCTCAGAACGTAGGCCTACTGAATTACCTGGATACAGTATGTGCATATGGGCAGTGGCGACACTTGCACCAGCACCAAATGTTAAAGGCATATTATGTGATCTTTTCCAGAGAGCGCCCTCTATTCGTGATTTTTTTAGAAAGATTTTCTTGCAGATTTACATTTCTGATCATAAATCGTACATATATTCCAAGTTACAGAGCGATACGATTCCTAATTACCTCAAAATCATGATTTTAGAGTGAATTTAGACTAGAATAAAATAAGTTGTCGGATATCCGACAATTTATTTTCACTCTAAAACCATGATTTTGAAGTAATTAAGGATCGTATCGCCCTGTAACTTGGAATGTATGTACGATTTATGATCAGAAATGTAAATCTGCAAGAAAATCTGCTTTATTTTTTTCTTCTCGATGTTCAGGGCGTTCCATGGAAAGATCACATAATATACCTTTAAAGGAGGAAAACGGGGTGGCAGGGCAATAAAAGAATCGGGGGAGACATTTAAAAGCTAATTTTAAGTAACTTTCAATTTTGACATTAAAATTCAACTTTTTATTATTTGGGGTACAAAATAGGTAGATACATACGCTGACAGGAGTATAACTGGGGGTATTAAGAACACGTTGATGGAGTAGGCCTACTCGGATTAAGATCTTGGGTATCTGTATTATTTAAGAGCACATTGGGCCTAGGCTCATGGTTTATTAAGGGCACCATGTTACTTACATTATATCAAGGGCACCTTAGTACCTGAATTATTTAAGGACATACTCTTGATTGATATTTATATAAACATTTATAACGCTTTGATATTACTGACCTCTGCCTATTGTGATATGACTTATACTGTCCGCTATCTTCGGCACCCGCGTTTAATTTACTTGACTATGATAAAGTAAGGCAGTGGGCCTACCTTGATTATGTGGTATCCAGTGCATTATTAAGGGCACCTGGGGTAACTGGATTAGGGGGTAGGGCTTAGGCCTATGGGGTCCCTGGATATAATGGGACAACGGGTACCTGCATTTCAGGTCTCATGGGAGGCCTACATAGGTATTTGGAAACACAAACGTAGGCCTACCTAGATTAAGGCAATGTATAACCTGGATTATCAAAATCACCTGCGATATTTGGATTATTTAGGGCCCCGTCTGGATTATGTATACATGTATAGGACATGTTCTTGATATTATTGTATCAAATTTCCGTACGCTTTGTTTACTTATTCCCCGTGAAATCTTCTAGCGGGTCCAGCGCGAAGCGCTGGTGCCCGCTAGTCTTTATAATTTTGGAAATATTGACCAAAAACTGCCAAAAATGTGATTTTCATGATTTTGGAGGTAACAAATCACATTTTTGGCACGTTTTGGTCGATATTTCAAAAAGAAAAGACAAAAAAGAGGAAGTTTCTAGGGAATTGCATTAGGATTATAATAAAACTAGTATGACAAAATTTGACAAAATATATTTTGAGTTATCTTTGCTTACAGGTGTAAGTTCATACATGTAATACAATTGTAAAAATATACAAATCCCAGTCTTTATCATATATTTTTGTAATTGAGGGCGCTGCCTCAACAACATCTCTTAATGCCCCTTTAAGAACATTAATATATACCAATAATAAATTATTATCTTTATTTGTACCATTGTATACCGTGTTGCAACGTATATGTAAGATAAAGAACTAATAGTAGACCATCCACAATGATAATGGGCGCCGGCACGCCTCTTGTGCAGGGGAGGCCGTACACAAGAGGCTAACCGGGCGCGATTTTTTTGTTTCGTAACCAAGCCAGCTAATTTTTTCGTTGGATCCAATTACTTGTTGCAATAATGCAATCATGCAAAACACTTGGACTTACACATGTTTCAACTTTAAAAAAAAGTCAAACCAATTTGTTGCACAACATTCTGCCGTAAAGAGATTCGAACCAGATACCTTCAGTGTATGAGATGTCAGCTCTAACCATTATACCACGAGATGTTGGCTGCCAGCGATTGGAATTTGAATCGATATGAATTTTAACGGAATAAAGCCAATCTGTTTACACTTACATAAAGGGGTCAAAAAAGTAATTCCCCCCTAACATTTGATCACGTTTGTTTACATAACTCTACCCACAATTGAACGTTTTGAGAGATTGAAACACTTATGAAAAGCAAAAACTCTTGGCTACCCAAAGAAAGTTTCTCCATTTCAATATAATTATTGCTTTTCCCAAATAGTCACATTTCACAAAAATTATGTTTTAAAAAATATGGCACGTTTCAAGATTCTATACGAGTTTTTATGCATAAATTCACCCACAATAAGGCGTATTGAGAGATTGAAACATTTACGAAAAGGGAAAACCCATGGCTACCCACACAAAGTGTCCCCTTTTTAATATCATGTTTACTTTATAATACAATAATATATGCGTAAGATGAATCTGGATAGCCTAGAGTGAATCTTTAGTGAACTGCGCACTAGCTACGATGTTGCAATATGCCTCACTTGGTTACGAACAGATATAATGCTTCACGGGATACGAAATAATTAACCGTAACCAACATTTGGATAGGCTAGTTTAATTGCGTAATGATAACATCATAGCTCGGGCGTAGTTCTCAGAAAGCTCGCTGTACGCTATAGGGACGCTATACATATTCGAATTACACACGTTTTATTGCATTACATTATATTGTTAAAACAGATTAGCTTTATTCCGTAAAAATCATTGTTATTAAAATTCCAATCGCTGGCGGCCAACTCCTCGTGGTTTGATGGCTAGCGAACAGGGCCCATGATTGAAAGGTTACTTGTTCGAATCCCGGTATCGTAGAAATTTGCGTATTAACCTTGTTTGATATTTTTTCGACAAAGGATGTAATATGTAATGTAAGTACATGTGCACAAACACGTATACATGTATATAAGTTTCAATCTAAATGTTGTTTACGGTAAATAAATTCGCAGCCGGACTCCTATTATTATTGAGGATGTCGTCCTTAATCTAATGCAAACATCGTGCGCACACAACGTTTCCATTGACGTGTGATCCTGTGCCATGCACACAAGTCCGAATCACGCTTACGTAATTGTAATTGTATTGACGAAACGATCATGGATCAAGAGTCGCCGCTCATTTCATTGTCTCTTCCTTTATACCCCCCCCCCCCCCGCCCCCTCCACCCCCACTCCCTCTCCCCCAAATAGAATAAATAATTGTTTTCCATTAGATCCCATCCTAATATAAAGGTAGGTCGGATTTTTTATTTATTTTATAAATCACATTTTCAAAAGATGTGTAACAATTGCTAAAGATGTGAATGGGAACATTTAACTATTAAATTGGTTCATTCATGCTTTAAGACAGTTTAGAAGAGTAAATATTTTTAAAAAAATAGTTTAGTGTATTTCCGGAAAGCAAAATTCAAAAAGAAAAACAAAACCTTTTTTTCTTGAATTTCCAAATCAAGGGTATGTATTCATTTTGTGCAGTAACAAGTTTTTGTCAGTTTTCAAAATTAAGGTAGGTCTGATTCGGACAAACAACATTTGTTGGGGTTATTACGCATTATCAATTTTCATTTTAATAAACCTG
Source organism: Ophiura sarsii (assembly GCA_035610835.1). NCBI lineage: Eukaryota > Metazoa > Echinodermata > Ophiuroidea > Amphilepidida > Ophiuridae > Ophiura > Ophiura sarsii. Next base: position 44,118,818 of record CM069449.1, on the reverse strand, counting down.
ATAAACTTATACAACATTTTGAGAATTAAGTGCCCGTTTAAGATTCTTGAAACGATCATAATATGTGGAATAAAATGGCATCTACATGTAGCACCTGGTGAAAAACCTTTGTGTTAGGTGTACACAAAACAAATAAGGTTTGCTTTATTAGACTAAAACACAAGAAAAACTAAACGTACTATAATATTACATTAACAGTAAAACACATTATATGTACCATTATGTACACACACGTAAAGGCCTATGTACCAGTTCTAATGTAAAGCCCGTAACCGCCAGCAGCCCCTTCCCTCATCCCCCAATCCCCCCCCCCCCCCCCACACCCCACACAAAGAAAACACGTTTGCGAGCGTAATGAGAGAAACAAAAAATGGGGGGGGGGGGGGGTGCTACCCATTTGTGTTGAAAATCCTGGTATATGGGCCTATTATACACACACATGTATTAGAATAGTAAACAGTCAGCTGTAGAAGGGGCCCCCGTTTCAATTGAGGGCGCTCTTTTTAGTGACGCATTGCCGTCATTTTTACACGGCGATTCATCAAGTGACGGAAGTCCGCCGCCCGCTGGATACGAACAAAAAACACTTTTCAATAGAGGGCGGGCTTGAGAACGGGACTGCGTTTCCAAGGGAACGGCCTCACGTCACAGTTATTTTCAAAATTCATAAAAAGCCGATTTTGCCGATTTTAAACAACGTAATAACTATCTTATCACAGAGATAACAGTTACATAGGCATCACTCCTGAATACTATAGGGCTTATATTAATGTAAAAATTATCACACTTACCCTAAAAATTCTATAGAATGATGTAATCTCATTTAGAAAATGGTGGTCTCTTCGCAGCAAACTGGTCAAAAAAGACATAATATAGCTTGTGTCGTGTGATGTTGGGGCCAAAAGTTAAATTAAATCATCGAACTGGATGTCGCAAGGAGTTCTGGTACCTTATGCTGCCCTTAACTCGACGGATAGTTAATTTTTATGCAGATGGTGTAAAAGGCGATTTAAATTCAATCATTGCGCAAATTTACGGGTGTGTGTTACCTTGGTTACGCACACCCGTCGTTTTAGAGCGCCCTCAATGGAAACGGGGCCCCGTTCTACAGCTGACTGGTAAATACACGCTTAAAATAGATAGTTAAAAATAACCCTTTTTAGGCTCAACTATACACCAACTGAAAGTTGTAAATTTTGCCAGTCATTTCTTAGCCAAGGGCCTATTTGTGTTAAATGACCGAGAAATGGCAGACAAATTGTTTCAAAAACCGACTTGAAAAAGAGTCATATTTATTAAAACCCATTCTCAATTTGGTGGATGTTAACCCTGAAAATAGTGTATATCCGAGCAATAGACAATTAAATGAAAATCGACCACATTTCTTATCTCAAAAATTCAATAAAACATGTAGTTTTTGTTGGATTACTATTTACTTATGATTATGGAACAACTGTTACCTAATCTCATTTTCACAAATGATTACATGTTTGACGTGACAATATTGTTAAACTATCACTCAGACATGGACGTATTATTTTGTCTCATAAATTTCAATAACACTTAGCGTTTAGGTGGATAACTATTCACTTATGGTTATAAATAAGTGAGAATTATTGTTGAACAAATCAGTCAGACAATGGCACTCAATAGATGGTTACGTTTCGCTATAGGCGTCGCAGTTATTCTTCTGTATATTGGTGGCATAGAGGTCTCAGCAAAATCCAATAAGAAGTATGGAAACCGTATTACAGACGTGGAAATTCAGGTAAGACCTATGTCGAATTGATACTGAGAGCCTAAATGAAACTTGTATCGAGTAGATGTGACGTAGTGTTACCCAACAAGCTCATATAGTGGTACCGACGGACTCTGACCATGAGGTCCCTTAGTAGCTCTTAGTTTGTTGCTGGGGAAACTGGGGCGTGTACGCCCGGCGCAGGCCACTGGTTGAATTTGGCGAACACGCAATAGATAAAGCAATCTGTTGCAAGTTTCCCACAGTATTAAACGTGGCAGATCAATCACCGTATAACGTTTTGTCAAATTATCAACCAAAAACCAGTTTGACATCACAAAAGTGAATTTAATTCCATTTTTGATATTATTTTTTATCTCTAAATATATTCATAGACAATTATTTTAATATGAGTTATCATTAGGTTGGATGGTATGGTGGTTGGTTATGGATTTTGAATCCGTCATTGTTAGGCATGCGTTGTATAAACCAATGCACTTAATATTGCGCTATACGGATGGGACACATTCTCCATAGACATTTATTTGATTATGATTTTGTATTGGATCATACAGGATTGAACCTTCCCCAGATATGGTCAAGTTAGCCTTTTTGAGACGCCTGTCTTTTATACTTTACTCATGCCACGATATCAATCTTTCACATAATGTCGATAAGTCCATACAATCTTTAAAATTTATGTCTCTAGACCACTTCAAATGAAAAAAGGGCAAACACGCCCCGGTTTCCCATATTAAAGAAATTAGCAATAATCCAACTATTCCCTTTCTCTAATAGATAGGAGAGCAATCAAGATACTGTTCAAATGCCACACACCCTTATACCTAACTGATTGTTTCAAACCAGGAATTAAAATAAATACTTTTATGAAGGAGCTACACTTATAAAAACCTTTGTAATTGAGTGATATTGTTGATGTTCAATGTAAACATTTGTCTGAACAGCTAACAATCTTAAACAAGTGTCATCCATATAATACTCTCACAACTTTCATCTTGAAGAATCACCAACTCACCAACTGAAAAGTCATTTCGATTGTTTTTAAAACACCACACCACTTTTGAGACGCCTGTCTTTATCCTTTACTCATTAAAACACCACAACCGATTATCTTTCTGGCATAGTTAGATGACATACTTTCACTTACACGGTAGTTGCAGTTGTAGTTTATCATGTTTATAGTAATGTATTTCTCAAAACGCGTAAGATTACAGCAACGAACTCTCCCACTATGCGAGTAAGTTCTGGATTAAATTATTGCACGTATGCGCTTGCCTCTGTTCCCTTAGTTACGTATATTTTAGTTCGTGAATGTTTTGAGGTGTTGTTCTGTATACTCTATACCCCCAACTTATTTTACACTTAATCTATTGGTTGATATGGCGGCCCATTACTATGGAATAGCCACTGCTTTAAACATGAGAGACCTTATCCATTCTTACGCGGAAATGGATTTAATGTGTTGCAAGTGTTGCAGGAATCATGCAGGAATAAAAATCACAGGCCGTAGTTTATTCCATATTCTTATGATTCAATACAGGGTATATCAAAACAAAATAGGACTCTATTTTAGCATGGATTTTATCCCTATTAAAGCCACTGAACCATGACCAATTTGATTTCATTGTAAAGTACAACTAAAAAGGTTACAATCCTGAAAATCTGAGATTAATACAATGACAAATAAGACCGTTAGTTTAATTTTCGTAAACCATGTCATTTACTAGTCTGTACAATGGGATTTACACATACAAACCAGAGCATGACATGGTTAACATTTCAATACTTTGCATTCATAAGCATTGTAAATCATCTACTAATAACAATTGCAAAGACTAGTTTGGTATTCCTCTAATTTATGGCACAAATCATTAATAGCTATATACATAATCCACAAATGTGATGCTTGGATACTTCTGTGCCATGTTCTATGTTGCTCAGTGTTCTCATGAGAACGCCTCAGCATGTAGGAAAGTTGTGGTAGAAAAGCACCAATCATAGTGCCTATATTCCGATAATTGACAGAGAAAGACATTTAGACTATTAAGTCAACTTTAATTTCTGCCATAAGCATGATAAGCATGATAAGAATAAGAATAATTTAGCATTAAAGAATACAAATTATTTACCTTTTAATTAGCCTTTTAAGTATGTATAATCTTCCACTGTCATGTTACTCTACCTTTATCATTACATTCCAGTTGCATGTAAAGTTTGAGCCCAAGTTTGACAGGTAGAACTGGCCATGACGCTAGTATTAGTAAGTTCCACCCAATAACTCCAGTATTTATGATTAAATCCATCCAACACCATTGACCGCATGCTGGGGGACCATGAGTGTGGCAGCGGAGGAACTGGTAGCAAGCACACACGCGCTGCAGTCTTAATGACTTTGCACACATGGTGACTTTCAACCAGATTTGGGCTAGTTATAAAACTAAAATCTGCTCTTCGGATAATATCATGTGATTTGTTTTCTTGAAATTTGAACTTTTGTTTTTACAAAATATGACATAGCACTAGTTTCTATGACAAATTGAAGTTGGAATTTCTTAAAACAACAACATTTTTCAAAAGTAATATTATAGGGCTTCTAGTTACGCCGAGACCAAAGAGCATTGAGCCATGCTTAGGACAGTGGTGGACATTGTAGCAAGCACGCTGGCAAGACACATGTGGTATGAAATAAATCACACAAATGGTGTAGGAGGGATTGATTTATTACCCTGGGTAAAGCATCAAATCCGTGGTCATGAAAGTTGGATAACATACAGGTAACGGAACCGCAATGTTGTGTGAATTACCATTGTACATTCTACAAAATAGGCTGACTTACATAATTGGTCACACTTACCTTAATCGAGGATGGATTTTTCTCATCTTTTCAGGATATTAACTTTATTAGCTGTACTTTACAATAAAATCAAATTGGTCATGGTTCAGTGGTTTTAATAAGGTTTAAATCCACGCAGAAAGAGAGTCCTATTTTTTAGATACACCCTGTATAGTTATGTTTGGTGCCAAGATCTTTCTAAAAGTCTCCTCTTTTTATTTATTTTACATATCAGCCATTCCAGCGTGACTCTCGTGACATTTCTTTTTTTAGATATCACAATTTATTTGACGTGACTCGCGTGACAGGCTACAAAACAGGTTTTTTGACATCACTTGATTCAAATGGCTCTCCAAAGAATTCTACAAGTGTGACCAAATTGTTTTTTCTGAACTAGGAACCTAACACCCTATCCCATATTGTGCATGAGTTACACTGTGCCCAGGCTTCTGTGTTGTGTGTACACTGCAAAAAGGTTGCTTAAATATTTACTCAACATTTTACACAACGTTGTTGAACAGTTGCGTAAAATTTACCCAACATAACATGTTTTCACCAACAGTTGAACAATTCCAGTTACTCAGCAGTTGCACAATTTTAATTACACAACAGTTGGGTATTATTAATTAACCATTTGTTGGGCATTTTGTGACCGTTGCTTAATTTTTGAATTGTTTTCATTATATATTGAGCATTTTTGTATAGCAACTGTTGCTTAATTTATCAAATATAGCCATATGTTGGGTATTTTATTTGTGTCAAGTTTTTATTATATATTGAGCATTTTTGTATAGCAACACGCGGTAGGCAAAATAATGTGAATTATGGGCGATGCAGCAGAGCTACATACATCACTTCCTTCCGGTAGTGAACCGGTAACTTGTAATGGGAATTCTAGGCGATGCAGCAGAGCTACATACACTATTCCCGTTTGGTAGTGAATCTGTAATTTATTTTAACATGTTATTAAACTATAGGCTTATACATGATATCTGACATCTCTTATCAATGGTGTTTTTACTGTGAACGTTTGCCAAACGTAGTCTTGCTATCTGGGTATGAAGGTATAAATAGTCCATAGTGTATAATACATAAACATATTTATGTGATTCTTTTGGTGCAAAATAGATCACATGACATGAACTATTCAGTATATGTCCATGTGGTGTATATTTTGGGTATAAAAATCGACTATTCAATATTCATCGCTATTGACGTCGCTATAACACCGTTGAAATGATATTCATAAACAAATAAGGATGGCAATTTTAAACTATTTGTCAGTGTATTCCGTTTTGGATGCCAAGACAGAATAAATCTAATTGTGGTCCTGCGCTGCAAAAAGGTTGCTTAAATATTTACTTAACATTTTACACAACGTTGTTCAAGTATGCAACCGCTCAACTGTTAAGTAAAATTTGCCCAACACCGTTGGATAACATGTTTTCACCAACAGTTGAACAATTCTAGTTACTCAAAAGTTAGGCAATTATATTCACTCAACAGTTGTTCAAGTATGCAACAGCTCACGAAATTGGCTTTTTTGGACAACAGTTGCCTAAAATTCACATGTGCGTAACTTGCATCAACTGTTGCGTGATTGTCCTCAATGCTCATGCAACAGTTGCCAAAGTGGAATATTTTTACGCAACATATTTTAGCAACAGAAACAGTTTCCACCAACATTTTAAGGACATTGTTTTCGACGAATTGCTCAACGCTGGGGATTTTTTACTTTTATACAACGCCTAACTTTCTACATATATTGAATGAATTCTAATCAACACGTCAACCAACGGATAATAAAACTACTTTTAGCAACGTATTTTAAGCAACCTTTTTGCAGTGTAGTGGCCTGTAGAAAATGTGCCTCGCGTGACACAACTGTGTGACTCGCGTGACATAGTAGCTCATTGTAGGGCATAGCATGGAGGGCAAATAAAAAAAAATCTTTTATTTATTTGATAAAGCACCACTAACTCAATTGCAAATATCAACCATTAGTTGAAGCTCTTTATTATTTTAGTAATCTTAAAAGATTGTTTTATTTTGTGACTCGCGTGACATATTTTTAGGGTGTTTTCGTGAAGAAATTATTGGAAAAATGCTAATGGCATTGAACAAAATACCCAATGTTTTGTCAAATTACATGCAACAGCTATCTTATAAATGCAGACTGAGCAGCAGCTTGTGAATTAACTTCAAATATTTCTTTGCTTTGTGATTTATACCACTGAGCCCTTTTTTGACCACAAGTTCAGGAGGCCGTAAATATACAGTTAAAAAGGGTCTAGTTTGAAAAATCTTTGAAATTTGAATGGTTTCAGTATTACTCGTAATTAAATATAACTGACTGAAATGAATTCCTTTGAATCCCTTTCATTTCAATTTTTGAGTTTTTTGCAACCCTTACACGGAATGGCTGATATGGAATGCACTTGAATACAATTATAATATATAAACTTTCAGGTTTTTATGCGTAAAACATGTGTATACAGGGTCGCACTGCTGTGTGTATTATAATTGTACCATCATTCTGTATTGAGTTTCTGACGAGTGAGGACCTAATGGTCCTTACGAAACAGATCTGTAAAACCATGTAACAGGATCAAGTCCAAATTTCATATTGTATTAAGCTCCCTTACTGGTTGAGCACTTTACCATTTGGATGATTTCATATCTATTTTGGATTATCATTATACATTTTATAGTTATTTTAAGACAATTTATATTATTTCAGGAGTTAAGTAGCTCTAATAGTCCTGTACTACTTGCGTATATAATAAGCTTATAAGGTTATTATATACGCAATAGGTATAGGAAATAGGGCCAAGATCTTAGACCAGATCTGTCACTACTTCACTCCCGTAAGACTATTGTTTTATTCTACAGGACTATAAATGTATTAATCATATCACATTTTACCTAAAAAAGCCCCTCAAGTTCTGTTCCTGCACTAGAAGTTTCAGACCGATATGCCGTCGTCCGCATGGCTGGAAGTAACATAACCGATATGGTGCCGCATTTAATACGAACACAACAAGCAGTGTTTTGCTCGCTTAACCGGACTAGAATATGGTGCGCTGAGCTCAGGACATCATACTGGTTGCTACGAGATCAGCTTGAGTGCACACCGATGTATGCACATTAAACACTTCCCCGTACCAACACAATACCGAGTAATTGACCCTAGTATATGGTCCTAGCAACAGTGGACATAGTCGATACAGCCTGTTTTCATCAAAGTAATTGACACTTTTGAGATTGGATCGCATGGTCGCTTTTCAACATTATGCAGTTTTTTACTACTGAGAGTGTACATCCCGCAATAGCCTCCTTCACATCCGCTTTCTGCTGTCATGTAAAATGGAGTCTGGACACGAGACTACGATGAATCTTACACTTTCATGGTGTCAAATCATGTTTTACCCAATTACGGGCACTTTTCTACACTTTCAGAGTGTAAAACTCGGAATTCAATAGTAAACTATTGCATGTGTAAAAAGTTATTTTACGAAATCGATGTTTAGCAGAATTTTGGGTTAAAAACTACACATTTCTTTTGTACCCAGCAAAATTTGACATTAATTTCTAAGTGTGTATTAATTAATCCTTTTTACATATAGCAGGGTGAGGAAATAATAGAATACATAAGAAATGCCGAATCAGGGATGTTTTAAATGATATTAAATTGTTGCGAAAATAAATTTACCTTTTACAACTTAGTTTCAACAACAAAAATGATTCAGGTATAATTGTGTAATAATATATTTAACATTCCCTGAAATATCACCCCTTGAAAAGTATAGGAGATTGCGCATTTTATAAACTTTCGCATAGTATCATAAAAAGTATCTATAATATAATACGGAGTTGACGATTTTTGTCCTGACATGTTCTCCCCTTTCTGCACTTTCGATTGACTTCAAACTTTCTGTGAGAGTGCGTATCGGTCCCACGACGAACCAGTTTATGTTTGATTTTTAAAATTTGGGTTAGATTTCGTGAAATTTGGGCTTTTATTACAGCCCGTTGCTACGTTATTGCTACGCGCCGCGTATACGCTGGGCACGCCATGGCGATGGCCGGCGCACCGCACGCGTAATCGGGCGATCGCCAGCGCACGCATGAGCGCACGCGTAATCGGGCGATTGCCGGCGCACGCGTAATCGGGCGATACCGGAACACGCGTAGGTGCACACGCGTTAGTGGCGCAAAGCGTAGTTTGTTATGTGGTAGAGTAAAGGCGGTAAGCATCCGTTGCTCCATAGTGCAAACCCTATAGTACAAGAAAACGGCATGATGAGACAACAACAAAAAGTCAATCATATGGCCAGGGACCCCTTTGAAGGAACTGGGAGCAAGGCCGGCGCAAACCGTATAAGGCGCAAACCATAGGGCTGCATCCAGGATAACATGTGTTAATAGTGACAGGGAAAATGCGTTTATACGACAGTGCCTCAGTCCCATCGCGGATCCATCCACAATGCGGGCCACGGGCAGGGCGTGCTATATAAAAACATAGATAGGCCAGAAAACCGTGATATCATATTATACATGGGGGATAGGCCTATAAATAAACAAGGAACTGTTAGAGCAAAATATGCACGCAGAAATAGTCCTACTGGAGAAATAATTTAATGTCAATAGGCCGAAAAAAACCCGGATGGCTAACACTGAACTGGGTGGGTACAAAGTGATCATGGTGAGAACCTGCCTCCCGCCAACTATGAAAGACCCACCATAAAACTTAATAAAACCACTAAAAAAACCCAGTAGCGTCGCGGACCAAAATTTATTTAATACAGCGGCGGCGTGTTCTTTGAGAGACTTGGCAACTTTTAGGGGGGGGGGGGGGGGGGGGGGGGGGGGGCGGGGGCATCCGCGAAGGGGGTTGTGAAATCTAGGCCTACACGTGTGTATGAACACATGGGGTGGGTAGGCCTGTCTGGATTATAAGGGTACACTGGGTACCTGGAGTATGGAATATTAAGGGTACCTGTGATTTTAAGGATGTATGGGGTAGGGCCTAGCAGAGTGGTTATTTCATGTTTTATTATGGGATACCTAATAATATTCAGCGTTTCTGGGTAGGCCTTATTAAGATCCCTGGATTATTAAGGGCGCCGTGGCACCGATATTAGGATTAAGGGCACCTGAGTATCAGGGACCTCTTGTTATTGTTCAATAGCCTATAATATACGCTTTGATCATGTTGACGACTAACCGCACACTATCTTCTATACCATGTATACACTATATGGGGTATGGGATTGGTACTGCACATTTTTTTTTTTTTTTGGGGGGGGGGGGAGGGGTTGTTTGTTTGTTTGTTTGTTTAAACCGTCGGTCCGTACGGACACACGCTTGGGTCCTGAAGGGACCAGGCTCAAGCAAAATGAAAATGCTCGGGCCAGGCTTAAAAAGCCTAAGCATGATGGCTGAATGAAATGAAAGTTGGAAAAGATGGAAGAAAAGCCTGAAGTAAAAAGAGCCACTTCCAACAAATGGGGTAACTATAACATTGTTTCCCTCCTAAATGGGGTATTGAAATTGGGTCCGAGATTCAAAGATATCACAAAACTCAATTTCTGTGAACAAAGTCTATTTCAAATGAAAAAAAATAATTCAGGGATCTACAATTTTGAACTCATTATCTATGCCCATTTTGCTTCAAATCATGAAGGTACATGTATCTAATTTAGATAAATATACTCAGCTAGCGAGTGTAATATATTTCAACAATATCATTAGTTCGTTTTCTTGGATAGACATGGTTTTACTACTTCGTGAGCGGTTATCCCCCCCCCCCCCCATCCCTTTCATGCGGCGGAAGTTGTAAACATTTTAAATTTTATTCTCTGTTTTAAAATCCGACGTCAACCAATCAGAAGACCAACCCACAGCGGTATCGGAACACGGTGAAATACAAGAATGAGGTCGAACAAAATCACGAATGTAAGTGTTTCATTTATAGTTTTTGTACTATAGTTTGATCATTTCCAAATTGGTGAGAAATATGCGGTTATCTCTCTTCGTGCAAAAGAAAATCTAAGCGTGTGTGCACTGTTTTTGCATACGCAAACGTCACGCATACGATTCACAAAGCACCTTGTTGCGTCATTGAGCGTTTTTCGCGTCACGCCGTCACGCTCTTCTGAATAGATTCTCTGCTGTAAGCAAGTTCACCAGTTTGGAATTGCCTAAACTATAGTGCTAGTCCTGGAAAAATTGCGTTTAGTCACTTAACGTGAATATGCTATTCTATTCTATCCCTCTACAGATAATATATATTTCGGTATTGGCTAATGTTCAAAATATTGAAGGTAAAGGTCACACCTGATATCGTGTGTTCTAGCTTGCGCAGTACTAGTGTAATAATTTATTGGTCCACCCAAAAACTAGTTGAACTAATTGATTGATGGAGAACTAAATAGTGATTCAAGTATGTTGTATTCAATGGAGTATGTTTAGAACTTTTCATTTATTCAAATACCCGGTTAGAAAGTCTTCACTTTTAAGCTAATCATGCACATTTCAGATATGTTTACGTGTAGGCCAACATGCGTTTACGTGGATCACAAAGGCTGATAGTACCCGCCTTTAAAATCAGTTATATCCTGCCAAAATAATTTACTTACCACAAACAATCCATACTGGACTGGTTGGCAACTTTTCAAGTTCTCTGCATCACTCTTGGTGGCTGTAGCCTGAAAGAATTTGAAGATTTTACAGTTTAAGTGTGCAATAGATTTTAAAGGAAAGTGTCGATTTCAACCTCATCGCCCGGAAGTAGTACCGATTTTGAAATCAAATGATAGGTGTTTTTTCAATATCATCCAGACATTTTACTTTCATATTCATTGTACTTACATCTTTTGAGCGCATTTAGGGAACAAATCTGATCTACCAATCATTTTTTCATCTTTTGAGCGCATTAAGGGAACAAATCTGATCTTCCTCCTGATCAGGAGAATCGCGTTAACGGTGAAGAGACTATGACATTGATTGTGAAGAGTCTTACGATTGAGTCAATAATTACATGTATTCCCTGGAGGAAAGACCCAGAATCAGTTCATAATCATCTGGACTCAAATATTTGAGCTCACAATTATCCTAGGCCTTGTCAGGATCATTATGCAGGGAATATAAACTATAATTGATTCAGTGTAAAAACGTTTAGCGGAGGGCGTTTCACACTTTGCCTCCAAAAATAATCGTTCTGCTAAAAGCAACATTTTACAAGCTGATCGTTGGAATCTTACCTCCATCATGATGAAGAGGTCCATCATGTGACTCCTTGAACAAATCCTTGATGAGAAGCATCAGTCCAGCAATGTCTGGAGTCTCATTGCCAAGGCTACCTTTGGCTCTCTCAATTTTGGAAAGGGTATCCTGCAGCTCTTTCTTGCCATTTTTAAGCATGAAAAAGTGGATAGTCTTTATTACTAGGCATCACAATAACACAAACTGAATACAAATAAGAGAAAAAGAAGTCAAATAAACAATTGGGGGTTGGGCGGAGTGCATGCATTTGACTTTAAATGGGCTTATTGAAATAGTCCTCTCCCCTATATGTAACCAGAAATAAATATGACAGGAAACTATATGAATCAACTTTCATTGGCCTAATGGTTGCAAACAGGCTATTTATGTTTTACATGTACACTTTAAAAAAATGTAAAATCAAATTTTGGACACCGCTATTTTAATTATTTTGGACGAGCAGCTACTGAACGTCTGGTTAAGACCCTGCGTGTTAAAGTATAGGAAATTATTTTGAATTGTATTGCCTTCATTTTTATTTTTTGATATATCTTCATAACAGAGCATGCAAACGAGCTGGTTTATGTATCAATTTGTTAGCAAGTTATCTGGCTATATAAATACAAGCTATAGTGAATTAATTTGGTTAATTAATTATAATTAAAATGAAACAATATACGCAGCTGGATCATGTGTGGCGGGCTCTTGTTGATCTGATGCATTCATTTTATTTGTTGGCTAAACTTTTACAAATCTTTTTGTATTCCACAAATTATATTATTTAGAAGCATTAACAACTGTTCAAAGTTTAATATTTGAAAATGGTAAGCCCTTCAATTACTAATACTGAATTAAAAGTGTTTTGATTTTCGGAGCAAAAATGCTGATTATCGTATTGAAAAGTTGGATAAAGAGGGTTCAATAATTAAGTCTGAAGTGAAACCTGCTAAAGTATAATAGTTTACTTCAATATTTCTTATTTCAACCATAGTTAAACTACTCACATTGAAATGTCCTAAAGAATTTCCCTGAAATTGTTGTTTTTTGCAGTCAGTAGGGGAAGAGTTGTCCTTTGTGGTGATTGTATTCTAAGGTTCCAGTATTATTCTGTTTTGGTATGGTCAGTTCTTGACATAAGATAATTTTGAGTACATTTCATGGCAAATATGGTCCAAAATTAGTTTTTGGTTGTTACCATGGCAACAGGTCGAATTGTTATTACAGATTGAAAGAGTTATTAGAATATGTTTTAATTGAATATCATTGAAAAAACACATGCTTTTATAACAAATAGGGTTAAAAAGGCTTATTTAGTCAAAATGCTCAGATTTCAAAAAGGCTGTTGTTCCTGGCAACACTGTACTTAGGAATATCATTTGCCCCAGCTACTTTTTACGGATTTGAAAGGGCAATACATTTAACTACTCACACCAGCAAACACAAATTTCTTGCACCCCTGGCAGAATTATTTTTAAGGCAATACATTTGGTCAAAAATCGCCATTATTTCAAAACTGAAAATAGGCAACCTTTAAATACTTAGCATTTACCTTTAGGAGTAAGATACTTACCTTTAAATGATGCAGTCAGTAGGGAAGAGTTGTCCTTTGAGATGAGTGTATTAGAAGGTTCCAGTATTATTCCGTTTGGGTACGGTGAGTTCTTGACATAAGACAATTTTGAGTAAATTTCAGGGCAAATATGGTCCAAAATGGCCCAAATTGGGTTTTTTGGTGGGTTACCATGGCAACAGGTCGATTTTTTTGATTTTTTGAAAGTCCCCTGATTGTTAGTGCCCAAGGGCCTACCAATACACAAGCTATGAGAAAAATCTATTATTTGAAGGATAGAATCAATACTAAAAAATTACACAAACTGACTCTTAATACATCTATGACATGATCACATGCAGGTTTTTGCATCTCGCATAAAATCTCTTACTCTTCAGTTTTGACATGGAAGTTTACTGATAAACATGTATAATGATTGATGTATTGTTTTTGCACAGCACTGACTCACCAGCCACGATGGACTCGCTAAGCTTATACATGACAGACTATCATTTACACCCGCGAAAGTTGCGGTGGTAAATCATATCATAAATCACAGAACACCCACACCCACAAACAATATTATAACACCTAAGTAAAGTTCACGCCATTTGTAATACATTAACTCTAATTCTTTTTCTATAAACGATCGAATGGTGGTTAATTTAAGGTGATTTCAATTTGATTGCGTTGAATTTCTGGACAGCGCTGGCGGAATTCTCAACAGACACGAAAGCGAGGCTTGCACGATACACGCATGCGTTATGATCACGCTACTGTCATTTCTGTTACGATCGCTAAGTTTACAACCGAAAAATAACAGCAATCTACTGTAGATCACGGAAACAGTGGTACGCTGTAGAATATTACAGTAAAATACGCGGTATTGGTTTACAGTGCATGAATGGTGTGAGGGAATTATTTTGCTTGAGCGATTGATATCATACTTTCTTAAGTGTTAAGCAAAGCGGCAGTTTTGAAGTTCGGTGTGAGTTTAATCAATTGAAATACGCTGAAAGTGAAAAACAGGTTTTTACCGATTTTCAATCATGTATGATGTCATATCGAGACGGATAAAGATATTTTGATGAAATTAACAGAATAAGTAGGAAACACGTTCCCCATTATAGTGCAGGTATAAGACTTGGAGTTGGACTGCAATGTTGTTTTTATATTTTATAATTTTTTCAAACACGGCATAAATCATTTTGGAAACACCATGTATATTATTTATACGAAAGGTAATCTATTTCAAACACATATCAGTTTACTTGTGTTCTCATAACTATCAACTATCGAAAATGATTTAAACGTAATGAATCTTGTTTTCTCTTTTTCAGCTGAATTTAGTTACGACAGCACAGTTGGTACTGAATTTCTGTTTGCTTTTCCAACGCATTATCCCCTTTCACCAGGTCTCCCATATGTTATGGTATCTACTTCATATCTACATTCAGTCACTGTCAAAGTTACTGTGGAGGGAATAGGGTTCATCCGTGATGCAGTTGTTACGAAAGATGAACAAGCCGTTATAAGCTTACCTGCATCAGTGTACCTTGTAGATACTACTGGTGTACAACACAAAACGGTCACCGTGCGATCTTCTGATGGGGTATCAGTGTATGGAATGGGGTATGGAGAATTCACCAGCGATGGATTCGTTGCGATTCCAACTAGAGCATTGGGAACACACTATTACATCGCATCTTACGAGCCGGCAGCTTCTTATGTTCGATCTGAATTCTCCGTGTCGGCTCTTGACAAACCGACTGTCATTGATATAAGCACCAAACAAGGACACCAATTTCAAGTGTCCCTTCAGCCATATCAAACCTACCAATACCAGGCTTCGGGATACGATGATCTCACAGGGTCTTCCATGAATGGGAGCAATCCTATCGCAGTGATGGCGGCATGCGGATGTGCCTTTGTACCCAACAGTGTCAGAGCATGTGATTATTTGATTGAGCAAATGCCATCCGTTAAAGATTTAGGACGTGAATTCATACTTGCACCATTCCCCGGTCGAACCGCAGGTTACATCTATCGCGTTATTGGTACAAGCCCACAAACATCCCGTGTTGAAATATCCGGCAATATAGACATCAATCTAGAAGCTGGAGAAGTGTATGAAGGCGATGTCGGTGGTAATACAGTCATAAGAGTAACGTCCAATCAACCCGTACTGGTGGTCCAGTATATGAAAGGCTATCTTGCAGATAACGAAGGCGATCCTTCTATGGTGATTGTTCCTCCTTATGAAATGTTTGGTCAAAACATTACATTTTCGGTGTTTGGACATGGTGGAATGTGGGGTTGCTACATAAGTGTATCAATAAAGTGCAGGTTTCTTGATGGACTTACATTTGACGATAATCAAAGTATGGCCAGCTGGGACATTCTCAGAAGTAGCGATGATGAGTTCTGTGTGTCCCGTGGATCAGTGACATCTTCTGCACATTCTGTCGGGCATCCGAATCCTGAAGCTGCTTTCTATGCGATGGTAACAGCTGTAAACAGAGACGAATCTTACGCTTACCCTGCTGGGTACAATCTGCTTACAGGTCAGTGTTATAAATATACATAAATCATGTACTATCCTAGAAATATTTGGCACTTATAACATTAATATCTGATCCGTTGAACTTCATAATTTCCAAATAAACAGATTCATGTGGTACAGTTGGATATTTTTTTGGCCCCGATCCCATAGGCCTAATCCTTCAAAGTACCAGCCGTGCTGATCAGGCTCATGATTTTGGCAAACTCTTATAATAGATTTCTGACCATAAATTGATTGCAGACTGATACATGGTTATATGGACTGCTATTATTCTGTTAATTTTGATAAACAAAGGCGTTTCAACAAAAGTACTTTTGAAAGTTAGAATCACGCTTACAATTATGATATAGCACTCCCATTACGGGGCCGTGCCATTATTACACGGCATTAGTGATGCGTGCGAATTGACTTACCTAATTTCTCTAGATGTGTTAATACATGTACAACTCCTCCTGACTAGCCTAAGAAATGGCGTTATTACGGCAGCCGCAGTTAATGTGCCACAAGGAGTGACGTTCGCAAAGATTTACGCAGTACGCAAATGTTCATAGGTTTAACGATGTTATTATTTTATTGTAATGAAACTTGAAGCTTGAAGGATTCAGCTAGTCACAAGATACTACAAGTTACCTGAAACACGTTAAGCCCTATAGTATAATAACCGCAAAGTAATGTTTGCTCATGACACGAATGGTTCACAAAAACACCTGTAGGCTGACAGTTTATCGTGTATCGCTACTAAGCGTTCAGCGGAAATTCCTTATTCTTAACACCGCTACAGCGGCTGTCACAGCTTACATCATTATCCATCGTACTTCCATATGCATTATCAAGAGACATAGCCTTGATCAGGCTTTTAAAATTATTTAAGATAGGCAGTCCATATCCGAGATTGTCCGAAATCCCACCCTTCCATATAGAGCTGAATTCAGCATGGTAAATACAAATGACGTAGGGTTTACGAGCTAATAGCTGTTCCAGGGGCGGAGCCAGAGACTGAGTTTACCGGGGGCTGGAGAAAAAAAAAGAAATCTTGAATTTTCTGGTGGTGGACTATCCAATGCGGTGCACAGCGAAATTTAGAACATATAAACAATTAACAACAGTTGAAATAGACTAATAAAACATATAAGGCAACGTTTCTGCTTAATCTGTATCTTGTACGGGAACTTCTTCAAGTCTCTTCGCAAAAGACATGCACAGTTGACCTCGGAACTCTGTTCTCAACTGAAAGTCGGCGAACAGATCGCGTTGGACTTTTAACTACTGCACGTAATGACGTCAAGGTTGTTTGTTGATCTTCCAGCAGTCTTTTTACGGCCACCGCGAACTGCTTCTTGTACAGATCCTGTCTTTAAATATTTGTCCACCAAGCTCCAAATAGTCGACTTTGCCGGTGCGCCTAACATTTAAATGTTCTGAACTCTTTTGAGTAAACTTGATTAATTTGGTTTCAGCGTACAGCCAAACAATTTGAATACGTTTATTTATGCTGTTGCATCCTGAAAATTAGTATTTAGTGTACTAATGTCGTGTTCTAAATGTAGGCCTAATGAATGAATGTAGTTTGTGAAAGCCACGTGAATGGAGTATGAGACATTGTATAGTCACATTTATATGTGTCATATCAATAAAAAGCTGATGAATTCCTCTTACTCACTGGTAATAATCCCTAGTTTCAATGCTTTAGCCACAGTGCTGGAGAATGTTGGATGTGCCAAATTCACCACTATTTCGTGCTTTAAAAAGCAGCTCTGTTGTCTGTTCAATGAAATGTTACATTGAAAACTACAGTGTAATGTTAGTCGATTGACTTCTGAGCAAAGAAATAGTGATGACATTGAGATTGAGACCTCCTTAATTCTCAAGCGAGCATGGCAAAAGCAGAAGTGGCCGTCCACTGAACGGATTGCTACGATGTCTTAACACTTTTCACGCGGCCATTAGTTTTTATCATATACAAAGAAAGATTTTTCATAATCCTTTCTCAACTTTCAAAGTCTTATCTCAAGAATTACCATGATCACAACCAATACTACATTAAGCATGACTGTTAATGCATTTCTCATGGTGATTCTAAATGTGGGAATGTAATTGAATAATTTTGACATTTTTGTGAAACATCTTGTGACATTTTGGAACTGTCGTCTGCGGACGACTGCCGATTGAAAAGTGTTATTATTATCAGTATATTATACTCGTACTCATATTCATTTCATAGCTAATTTGGCGACAGTAGAGCCAATCCCGGTTGAGTCAACTACACCCGCAGATACTACTTTGAGCGTGACAGAGGACACAACAACGGACACCGTTACCAATGGTATGGGATATTTACTAATAAAATAAAGGAAAGAATATTAGACTGCGTGCATTAGACTGTTGTATATGTAGGATAAACTGATAAAAAAACGATCTGGTTTAATTATCAACCCTTCTATTTTAAAAGTATTGATTGAATCACAAATAACACAGAAAACTTGCTGGGCATGATGCGTTATCACCCACAGAACCAGAAGTTAGTGTCTTTTCATTTATCTATGTATGATCGTCATAAGGAAAAAAGAAAATAACATAGGGCCTACACTAGTTTAATTCCACAAGGCACGCACGGATAGAGAGACGTAGGAAATCGTTCGTATATTTATGATGTGCCTGTAAAACTAGGTCATTGTCCAGAGATAGTAAAATAGAATATAATTAGTAAAAATGTAAGCGAGTTTCTATGTATTTGGACCACTACCAAAACTCTTTACTCGATATGTCTCATTATTACAGAATTTATTACGCCGACTGCTGAGTCCACTACTATTGACGAGTCAACAACTTTTGAGTCGACTACCCATGATGAGTCGACCACCCCTGGTGAGTCAATCAATGAGACAGCTGCGATGTCTGCAGAAAACTTAAATAACTATTAGAGCGATCAAGTAAAGCCCCCCCCCCCCCCCCCCCCCCCCCCCCGCGGGCGGTACTCGGATTAGCAAAATGAAAATTGACCCAAACACATACCAATTCTCGGGGGAAATGGACCTATATGTTTATCAGATACCCATAATTTCCTTATATATTTGACATATTTTGCTAAAACTTCGGTAAAAAACATCAAAATTAATGATTTTAGACCAATCAATTTAAAAGGCATTGAAAAGGGTCATCCATTTACCACCAGAGGTGAAAAAATGGGACCCTATTTGGCGGCGGCACATCCAGTAACCTCATATCCACTAAGTATCCCCCGGAGGAAAGCTAAGTGATTCATTCCCCAAAATGTTGATTGATATAGCTCAGATTTATAACATCGTCAATGATCTTTGCATGTTTACATCAGAGAACCCACTATACTCACGGTGCAATATACGTTTTGTATTCTGTAGTAGACTATTTAGGGGGGGGGGGGGGGTCTACGTTATATCCATTGGTCAAGGGACAATTATTTGAAATAGGTTCTATTAAAGCCAAATTGACTTTAGGCTAGTGTAGTGGCAACCTACGTTAGGAGCTATTTTTAAAGCCACCATCAATGTTCAGTCAATCTACAAAAGGGACAATCCATCTGAACAGCTCTTTTTAGAGCCACCAATCTTTCACAAGCAGGAATTGGGGACCTACTCCCAGATCATCGGACAAGGGACAACCCAAATGATGATAATAATAGAGAAGTGGCAATCTCGATGTTTTGCTTTTTTATTATAATACTTTGGTCCTGAAGAAGTTAGAGCTAATCCTGACGAAAGCTTGAGAGTTATACACTTGTCAGACGGCAAACACTATTGACTTTAGAATTAAAAAAACCCGTCACCCTGTATGGACGACGCCATTGAGTTATTTGTTAGAAGGGCGAGGTTTTCTACGATATGCGTGACACCGTCGCTTCTTACTATAGCACAAATCAACAATGTTAGAAACTTAATGAATTTACTTATTTCAAATACTTCTAAACACTAAATGATTGATTTTCTGATAGGTAATAGCACTCAGAATTACTTTACTATCAGGTATATGACACGCGTATTTGTCAAATCTCATAACAAAAAAAAATAACAAAATCACTGTTTATTTCTTCCAAAACATTTGATTTACGGATGGATCATCAACTGTAGCTCCCCTGTCTGCATTAGTAGACTGTGTCGATAATACAATGACTGTGTATATTCCTCGCTCCATTATTGACAATGTTCCTGGTGATCATCTACATTTCATCGATGAAAACTGTGTCGGTTCAAACTATAATGCCACACATGTCCGTATTATGACAGATCTAGACAAATGCGGAACTACTATGGAGGTAAGATCTATGTTTTGGTTCAAATCACGATATATGCTAATTTCCATATCTCTAAGAAGTTTATTTTTAAAATGACTAGAATCATATATCGAAGGAAACAAATGTAGTCAAAACTATCAAAGGTCAAATGCAAGTTTCCAAATCCCTACTATAGGTCTACAAGACACAAGTTGGTACAGAGCACCAATGTGTCTTGGGCCATTCAGTTAGAAGGAAGGTTTTGGGTAAAATACCGGGAACCACCCAACATACTTTTATTTTGGTCTAAACTTGTTATGTTAATTTACAATGTCAAAATATGACCATTGAGACTACCTATACGTATCATATTTGCTGCTTAAATAACGTGGAGCGGAAGACACAGGGAACCACCAAAGGTCTTATAATCTGTTGATGATTTTGTTCTATAAAATATTCCTCTGTTAGGGTAATAATCATTTTGAATAGGAATTGTTAAAGTTCAGTTTAGTTTGATGCCTTAAGAATGAGGATATAGAGTATGATCAGCATAACTCATCACCTTTATGCAATGTTTTGTAATTAATACTTTTGAGAGAAAACATGGAAAAGGGAAGATAATGGAATACTAAATTGATCGAGGGTGTGTCCGCAACGAAAGATGACACTAACAACATATGCCGATTGTAAGCACTGCAAATCACTACAGCAACTATGTGCTGCTTCCCGCTTCCTAAGTATTCCTCATCTTTTTCATTCATTACGGCTGTTATTATGCAACAATTCCACGGGCAGATTATAGTTTAAAGCGAAAATATATACGTACATCTAACACTTTGCAGTAACATCAGAGCATATTATTATAGTGATTAACGCAGTATTTAAACGAAAGTCACCATACGTCTTTGATTGCATAAGTTCTCGCGCCACCCTCATCAGTAAGATGAGGATTTTGGGCCACACTCTCAAGTCACCTGCACAGATAGATAGATGAATAAAAAAATGCAATCCCTGGAAAATGTTGTACAAAACTGAGATTAAAACATACGTTGTACTTCCTGGTTAATTTTGCCCAGGTTGAGGACGAGTACGTGGTATTCTCCAACTTCATTGAAGACGAAGCCATTCCAATCACCCCTGATAACATAATCACACGTGATCGAGATATCGAGATATCTGTACAGTGCAACATGAAACGTGATGGGCTAAGTTCCATCAGCTTTCATCCTGATACGTCTAAGATGAAACACCATGAGGAGGAAGGCTACGGTCAATTCAGTTTTAACCTTCAGCTATATCCGGACGACAACTACACAACTCCTTTCCCGTCTGAAACTTACCCAATCAATGTACATCTACGAGATATGCTCTACTTGGAAGCCGTTGTCGATGCTGACGAAGGACTGGAAATCTTTGTACAGACATGTGTAGCAACATCGGCACCGGATCCTAGTTCAATGCCGCAGTATTACTTTCTACAAGACGGGTTAGTTTGCCTATTTGAACGCTTTTGTTGTTATGTTCTTGAACTTTATGAACAGATTTAAACGATCCGTGCTTAGTATTATATACAAAACTAGGGCCTAACAGAAATAGCCTACCCATCTCCCGTGAAACAACTCTGTTATTAGGCTAATTGCATTTTTGAAGTTCCGATTGCTCTTGCTCAGAACGTCAATAGCCTAAAGTTGATTCGATATTCGCAAATCTAGATTATTTTGCTTCTCCAATGGGCGTAACTTTACATGTTACACTAACCATGAAATGCCCTGTACTTATGTTTTGGGTACCATTTCATCTCAATGTTTCAGTAACCGCGTTGAAAGGACTAAAGGAGTCTAACGAAAACATCATGTTACTATGAATGTTGGGGTCAGAGGCACTATTCGTTCAGGGGATGTCTTGAAAATATTTGGTTGCGATTGGCTACAGCCTACAGCATGATACTGGACCCCCTCCCCGGGAAGCCACCCCATACCCACTCCACCTCTTCCATTGAATGCCACCAAACATTATTGGTTGACTTCAAGTTCCACTTAGCACTCTAGGTTTGATTTGTTACAGGTGTATCAAGGACGACACACTAGAGTTCTTCCCGACTGGTGATCCAATGGTTGAACGGTTTGGATTGGAGGCTTTTGCATTTGTCGAATCCAATACACCGGTAAGTATAATGTACTACACTAGTGCAGAGAAGCCTCCATGTACATAGCTTTCCCTGCGTGTCTTGTAAACATGACGGAGTCTCCTAAATATATAGAACATAGTATGTTGACCCGGAAGAACTTTATTTATTGGTTAATTTCATTTTACACTCAGCTTTACAAATCACGGCACCGCCTAGTTCTTTGTTGCGCGACCATGTGTTATCGCACTCCAAGACCAGACTTCCCTTAAAATGTCAGTTTTTATATAGCACTTTTCCAATTATGCTCAAAGCGCGTATACATTTAATCCGCTGCCACTATAGGATGAATCAGTTCGCTTCACTGATAGATGTTGCTGCATATCATACAAATACTGATAAACACGAGTGTTGCATCCATGTGGGCGATCCGGGTTTGATTCCTGGCGCCGGTAGCGCTATTAACCCCGTCATTGATGCCAATTGTTCTCACCCCTAATTAATTTATTGCTAATCTCCAGGTGTACGCTCATTGCTATCTGATGGTTTGCAACATATCAGACCCGAATTCCAGGTGCGCTCAAGGTTGTCATGATTCCAGAATTGTCAAACGAGATTTGAGCATGCGCAGTGGGTCTAAGGCGTATGTCATGACACAAGGACCAATCATATTTGCCGATGGCAACAATTTAGTATCCGGGATGGATGCATCTAAAGGTATTGTATTCATAATGCATTGTTTAATGCAAGAAATAGTTGAATGTTCTGAGTGTTCGAGAGAATACGGTGTTTGCTGTAATAAACTCGAACATATGAATATCTAAAAATCAACCAATATCGCGTTATGACGCGCGGTTTATAATGTTTAAACCTGGATCTAGGTATTTTAGTCCAAGGTTCATATGGTATATATTATGTTCCAAAACCAATGCTATAATCTGGTGCGCAAATGAATAACATTGTCATAACTCCTCACATGGAGACAATGGCTCACGAAATGAGGGCTAATGGGTTATTAGTGTGCGAACCAAATTCTAGTAATGAGACTAGAACACGATAACACAATATTCATACACATAGCGTCGAAATCGTGTTAAATCTTTCTTGTATTGGTTATGCAAACGTATGGAAAGTGTAAGAAGTTGTTTCATTAGGCCTACAATCATCTTTTTGAACTGGTCAATTAATTAGCATGATAAGTTCATAAATATTCATGTATTTTATTAATAAACATTCGTGCCATCTACTGAATAATTTGATCACACTACATGTATTCCTTGATAAATTAAAAATGATAACCTCATAGTTTCAAGGCTTGTTATGTACATGTGAAACACTTTGCCTTATTATCAGTTCCATTCCATATTAACATTTTCCTCGCGGCTATTGTTTACCATAATATACAAAACAGATTTTTCAGAAACCTTTCCCAACTTTTAAGGTCAAGGATTATTGATCAAATACTAGGCATGTTTGTACTTACTTTAATGCATTTCTCATGTTGATTCTAAATGCAATGACATTCAATAATATTTGAAAAATGTTATGACATTTTGGAACGTCGTCTGCAGACGCCTGCCGCGTGGAAAGCGTTAAGGGTGACACACTGACAATCACAATTTCATATCGTAATAAATATTCATATTTTCACAGGTGCCATCAAGACTGCTACTTTTCTCAACCAACCAGGCTTTATTTGTTTGATGGCTTGTTTGAACGATGTAAACACAATCGGATCCTGGTGGGACCAAGCTGAAACGTGTGCCGAAAAATGCAAACAGAATCACTGAGTGCGGCCAAATACATCGTCTTATATATATACGAATTCCCTAGAGTCAGTTATTGAAACTTGTTTGATCAAAACATAACTTATAACTAAACTATAACATTTATTTCCAAATTTTTAGATCATAGACCCAGTTGTATACGTAAAGTCAATTTACAACTTGCGATATTGGCCAATGTAAATTCACAAATACAGTGGCGGCACCGTTATCAAGTTTTTATTGGGTAAACGGGGGAAGGGGCAAGTAAAATATTGGGAAATAGCTATTTTAGACCAATTTGAAGCTAATTTGAGGAACTATTGCCATAAAAAGTATACATTTCTGATTTTGATTTGGGGATATGTGATGGGGCTTGATCTGATCAGGGGGAAGTGGGTGTGGTTGGGGAAAGGATCGTGACTGGAAGCATGGGGCATGGTGATGCAACTGCACAGATATCTGCAATATGAATCTCACAGTTGCATCTTAAACTATACCATAATTTTTATCAAATTTCAAAAGTGTTTGCGAATAAAATAGAAGTAGTGTGTCATTATTAATGTTTCTATAACGAAATTACCTGTAAATAGTCTAATCCAAAATAAGAAATTAAATAAATAAATTGTATTACAAAATCCCAAAATGGCGTTTACTGGTAATTACTGAGAGCGGTAGGCCTTCCATTCTTGCGCGTTATACTTATTGAAGTTCAGATTGTTGTTTATCGTAAGAACAATTTGAACGATACAAATGATGTTACCAAACGAAATACAGTTACCTTCCTATACATGTATGTAGTGTTACTATCTCACAGCTAGTTTCTTGAGAAAAAGTTATAGTACAACATTTAATAGGTATATCTGTTACCGTAAACTTGCTGTGTTTTGGAATGTAGATTTGTGTAAAATTTAAAAATAAGTCATATTGATTTTGAATAAATTCATTTCGGTATGTTCCGGAAGAAAGCAAATCTGTTCTTCTCCCTTGAAAATATATATCGCCATAAGAAACGAGAACATTGCGAGTTTAAAAAAAAGTGAAACCCCTCTTACCATTATGGAATGTGTAGTCTATCATCAAAGGACACCTTGTCAATGCTAAGTATCATCTGTATTGTACTAGTAATATGATTAAAACCATGTGATCTGTATTATATATTGTGTTGTTAACATACATGTAGGCCCTGTGAGGCAACTGAAAAATGAATAACTTTAAAAAAAAATTATCTCGATTTTTGTTAATCTGTGATTTGATTTTGTTGTGGTCAAATATAATGAATAATTAACCTGCTTAATATTAGCCTAACGTTATCTAGCCCCTCTCCAATCCAGACGGATAGCGGAACACTCTATGTGGTTATGTACAGGGTGTCCCATTTCAAAGCTTTATATATCCGGTAAAATAATTCGCAATAAGTATAAAACTAAAAACATGTTTGGATAGACAGTCAACAATACGGAGAAAATTTTCCAGAGTACCGTAAATGTAATGGACAAGCGACTAATAGGGGGTCGCCATGATGATGTCGCTTATATAATGCATGGCTAGTTGCTTTCTTTTCAAGGGCATTTTTGATCAGTATTGTTTATTAAGCTTACCTTACTATGACACTTACGAAAATCAACAAGGAATGCATCTATTACGGCTATTATTTTCCGCCCATGAGACACATTTCAGTACCACAGACCACACGGTACGTAATCCATGCTGTCACAATTGCCATCATGCCAATTTTTGGACCCACAAACTTCGGCTTAAAAGAATCACTGCAATATCAACTATGATATATCACCCTGATTATAAAATAAATTGTTAACTAAATGCAAGTGGTCCCTAAGGTCAGGTTTCCAAGTTTATATAAATTCCAGCATCTATTTTGGCAGTTTGATGACCTCTGGCCTTTGGTAGGCAAACACATGTTACTGCACTGATATCACAGTTTGCAATGTATACACTTGTAGCATATACTTGTTGCATACTTGTTGCATAAAATTTTTCAAGCATGTTTTTGAACTAGATTATTATATCGAATATATCTCAAATATTGAAATAATAAATGGATGGATAACATTTAAAAATATATATATATAATTAATCAAAAGTGAAATATTATGTGCGCAAATAAAGGAAAACCATAGTTCTCATTAGAACATGCAGGCTATGCGTTCTGATTATTTATATGTGCCCTAAACTCTTGCATTTTAGCTGATCGGAGTATGGAAAATGTATCAGTTTTGAATGTATAGATGAAAATCAGACATATTTATTGATTCAGTGTAAGGGTGAACTTTGTAAAACACTAAAAGAATATGTGAAATTTTCTGGATGTGTGAAAAGTAAAAGAAAATAGTTGAGAGTATTTATAATAATATTGGCATCAGTGCAGAGCTTTAAATAACTTAAAGGGGCACTAAGAGATGTGTTGGAGGATGCGCCCTCAATGATGATAAAAACTGGGATTAGTATATTTTTATAATTGTATTACATGAACTTACACCTATAAGGATTAAGAAAAATCAGCCCTCTATGTACAAGAAAACGTCGATTTCAAAAATGTCCGACAGTATCCCCCTGCAGTACGCGTGATACATAACGCGAACCATATTTGCATAGAGGGCGTTTTTCAATAAATAGCGATGATATTGTTTTAATCAAGTTTTGCTGTGTTTTTGCTAGTAGAAACAACAGTAGTGGCCATTTTTAATGTTCATCTTGAATTCTGAAGTAAATTTTTAAACATTTAAAATTTTCAACACCACTTACGTACGTGCCTTTAACTAATGAGAGGTTTCTGTTGAACACTGATAACTATTTAAAACATAGTACTAGTATTAATATTAATTTTTCAGCTTTGACAAGAAACAAAATCATTATTACTAATCACGATGAAAATAAATATAACATTTATTAATTCCTTTCAATTTTGTGAGCCTTTGTTTATTCATACTAAATTTTTAACTCGTGAAACTATATTGAGTTGTTCATTGATAAATATTGTTAAAATTGCGAATTGTAAAAACTTGTAGAAATGAGAAAAAAAATATGACATTTATTATTTATCATATTATGGTTCTAATTTTAGAAAATATTTTATAGATGACAAACAAATGTACATGATACCATCGAATTAAAAAAAATTGTGGCCTGCTTGGGCATGCATTTCTGCGGACTTACATACTACATGTAGTTACGCTCCATACTTTTTTCAATGGAACTAAAATACTCCCTGTATTGTTTTATTTTTGTTACTTCATCATCTTGTGTAGTGTCTTGAAAATTAAAGCTAGAAATTATTTAGCAATAATAAAAATTAAACAATTTACTTTATTCAACAATGTTTTTTTTTAAATATCAGCAGGCAAATAATATTGAACATTTATAATATCCAACACACTCTCACCATGAGGCGGCATATTTTGCCAAGTAATTATTTTCATATTTCACATATTTCATTTGGGTATCAGCTTCATTAATTTAATACTCATATTAACCAAATACATTTTCTTCATAAATATATAGAAATAATTTACTCTCAAAAAATGTCAAGAATATTAAAGATAAAATAATCTTTCTGTTTTACATATTTTTATCATCGCGAAAAAAAGAAGTATAGACTGGGTTGTCTGACCGGTCATGACTGTGGCCTATTTGCTGAATATTGCTGGAAATGTTGACGCTTCCTATTATTTCACATTGTGGTATTTAATAATAAGCTATCAAGTATCAAAGGGTTTGTTTTAATATTATTTCATTGAGTGCCAATAAGTGTCTATGGTGTTCTGGACTTACAACATATAAATTCTGAGGTAAAATATTAAAGTTTTGAAATCGTATAAATATTTAGTATCGTAACAATTTCACAATGGTTCAAACTTATGTTGAATGGAAAAGCTAAACACGAGAGTTCCATTGCTATATCATATACTATACATATTACATGCATGTACAATACTACTTTGTATTACTTGAGTGCACCAGTGACAGTTAGTGCATAGGCCTACTATACTTATATAGCTTCATGCACACAGATTTGCGTGTGTGTATAGAGTTATGCAGACCGCAAGCAAGGTCGCAACCTCTGCCCAGTGGGTAATTTAGAATTGAAATATGGTGACAGCTTGACACATTTTGCGTGTCACAGACCGGCTTATAAAGCCGCTTGGATAAGACCCAGTTTGTGGTACCATTTTTTGTCATGATGATTTGCATGATGAGAACTACTATTACATAATATGAATGGTCAATATAAGGTATTCACAGCTCGTCGTATACAAGAAGTATCTTTAAAAAAGTATGTAAACAGTTTCACTAAAGCTTCCACATCCGGGGATCTTTCTCCGCTGCACTCGCAATGGCGGCCTCCTATAGTCACATGTCCATTAAATTTACTCTGGAAAATTTTCTCCGTATTGAGGACTGATAGAGAAGACTTGTACAATTATTTTGCTACCAAACTTACAATAACAGCTATCTGTGTTGCTAAGGTGCAGATAAAACTTTTCCGAACTGTAAAACTGTAGTTTCATATAAACGCGTATAATAATGAGCTTAATGAGCGATAGAGGGAAAGGAGTAAAAATGTTGTTCATGATGAATCCTTTAAATTTCAAACGGAAATAATCTTTGATATAAACATCATAAATGTTGTGCAGAAAGTGTGATGAGTGAAAGCATTTTGAATAAAAAAATGGACATGAACATGCTGCATGTGATAACAGCGACGTACACCATTAGTCTGGCAAGTTAAACAATTTAATGGTATTTTGAGTTATGTGACCAACCCTTTCAGCGAGTATTTCAATGATGTGGTTTTATAAAAAGGATCAAGTTTGGTATCAAAATAATTCTAAGTACCAGAGATAAAGCCTAGAAATGGTTTCGAAACTTTTTGGACACCATGTAGTTACGAAATTTGGCTTAAAAGTCCGCCCTTGGAAGTCGTGATTTCATGAGAGAATTGTTTTAAAGTATCATAATTTTGTGCTGAAAAACAACGGACATGATTAAAATTCAGATGATTTACCTAGTTTTTGCTATAATTTGAACACCGCATTGGATTCGATTCAGTAATTACGGAGAAATGAGCGATTACGTAACAGTGGGCAAAATGCATTTGGTGTTTTTAGGAGGTACTTCCTTGGGTTTGCCAACATGATGAAATTATGGTATTTCTAGATATAGATCATTGAGGCAGCCATGTGTATGTAGTACCAGAGCAGATTTCACTCATGTCACATTCATAACATACATGTATGCTTCTTATTTCAAAAGTACCACAATCTGTGAAGTACTCATTTTTGATCAAGCCAACAGGATTGCTACTGTTCCTATAGCCCAATACAGGCAGCATTGGGTCGGGTACTGAAGGGGTTTTGTTGTTTGTCCATCGACATTTATGCTTCATAAACAATTGGGCTATACATATCTGATATATTTAGGAACACTGAGTACATTCCATTAATCAATGTCAAGACAAACATTTTGAGGTTGCCATATGTACTAAATACGCACCAAACACGTTCTGTGTACTTACAAATGTACTGCATTGGCTACACTCTAATACTGGCAACACTAGAATGATAATCATGCATACGATTAGGCTACTCCACAGATGCCAAGGGCTGGAAAATGTGGGGGTTTTTTTAGTCCATTTTGAAAAAAGGTAGTATAATTGAACTTCAAAAGTACCGAGTCCATTTAAAAATGCCAGTTTCAAGTGTTCATTTAAAAAAAAAATCATCTTACGCCTGAAAGCCAAACTAGATCAAGAACTTCCAGAAGAGCAAGCCGCCTATAGGAAAGGCAGGATTGCTGTCGATATGCTGGTTTGTCTGCAGATCTTGATGGAGAAAATCATTGCAATAGGTCAGAAAGCCTTCATCATGTTCATAGATTATTCCAAAGCTTTTGACTCTGTGAGCCACATCAAATTTTTCTCTTCAATGATTGTGATGGGATTTCCAGCACATCTTGTAGCACTGCTTCAATCCCTCTATGTGAATCAGAAGGCAAGGATCAGATGGAATGGTGAAAATACAGATGAATTCAACCTAGGTAAAGGTGTGAGGCAGGGATGCATTGCTTCACCACACATGTTCGTTTCCTACACAGAAAAAGTCATGAGAGACGCTGATGTTGACCAGTATGGGATAAAAGTAGGCGGTACACCAATTTCAAATCTCAGATATGCCGATGACACTGCACTTTTTGAAACCTCTGAAGAAGACATCGAGAGGCTAACATCAGCCGTAAATGATGGAGGCAGTAAGCTCAATCTCAAGCTCAATGTCAAAAAGACAAAACTTCTAACAACTGGAGAAGAACAGCCCGTGCATAATATCTCAATCGATGGTGAGGATGTTGAACAAGTTAGTCGCTTCAAATACCTAGGCTCTGTGAAAACCACATCTGCTAGTTGCACAGCTGATATAAGAGCTATAATCGGAATGGCCAAGGGAAGGATGATAGAACTCCAGGACCTATGGAATGACCGAAACCTCACAACAAACCTTAAAACAAAGATTGTAAAAGCATTGGTATCGAGCGTGCTCCTTTACGGTCTGGAGGGATGGACTCTAATCAAAGCAGATGAAAATCGCATAATGGCTGCTGAAATGTGGATATGGAGAAGAATGTTAAGAGTTAACTGGAAGGAGAAAAGAACCAACATAAGTATCCTGAAAGAGCTTGGTGTAAAGAGGCAACTGCTAGGAGAGCTTATCAAAAGAAAGCCGGCGGCCTACTTCGGGCACATCATTAGAGGTAGTGGTAGCTTACTGGCACTCCACATCATAGAAGGGAAAGTGGAAGGCAGCAGGAAAAGAGGTCGTCAAAGGAAACAATGGTTCGACAACATCAAGGAATGGACTGGTATGAGTCTTATAAAGGCCAAGCGTCTGGCACAAGACAGAGTAGCTTGGAGAAAGATGATCCGGAGATGTGATCGTATGACAGCCAATCGTCACAACTGACGGAGGCCGAAGAAGAAGAAGAAGAAGAAGATTTCTAAATTGGTGATTATTCGTGTATGGGTCGTTCTTCGGTAAATGTCACATTTCATGTCCCGATACTTTGATACCCTAAACGGCCGAGTGCACCAATGACGGGTAGCTGAAGGATAGCGCTACCTGGCTAGTAACTGAGGCGTAACCCAAAATGTTGAGAGCGCCAATGCAGGGTGAGCTACTAGGCTAGTAACTGGCGGGTAATTTACGCTAAATGTTATACCTGACCGGACCCAAGAGAAAGTTGGGTCATAACGTTTTATGCCACAAGTCAGTCGATTCTACATGTAGCAGTAGCGTAAATTTGTTGTGAACACTGGAGGGGATGATTCGCTGATGCTGAAAGACCAATTGCGCTTTTTTGAAGTGGAATGTGCCCCCTCATAAGCTGAAAGATTTTATATTTTTGAAAATCAATTCATGCAATTTGGTGATTTTTTAAGCCAAAATTTAGATCAACTCCTTTTGCCCATTCAAACACTAATCGCACCGACTTTGGGCCATATTTTGACCAAAATGTACTAATTGTCCAAGGATCTTAAATAATGACTAAATAAATAAACTTATTATTGTTTTTATTAATTAAAAACTGATAAAGCCAAGTTTCAACATTATTGTGAGTGGAAGGGTAGAACTAGAAGAACGAAAAATAAATAAAAGCATATCGTGCCGCGCGTGGTCTGGGGATCGAACCGGGGTTCTGCGGTTAACAAGCGAAGGACAAGGTATCCACGCCACGGAAGTATTTGTGCTAACATGCTAAGCACTTATAAAACTCGCCCATTGCTTGTGTGGTAGATTTCGATCACGACAGGAGCATGCGCAGATGCGATTTTTGTGTAAGTGGTCTGTGATTTTGTCAATATTATATTTTTACTGTGATTTGTCGATCTGCATTAAATGCAAAAAGTAACAACGCCCCCGGCTGGACTCGAACCACCAACCTTTCGGTTAACAGCCGAACGCGCTAACCAATTGCGCCACGGAGGTGATAATTTACTAGGCTGTTTTGGTTTGTCATGTTCACCCGTACACTTCCCCGTACACTTTCTTGCAAAGTCGGGCATCGTTTTTTCTCAAATGTTGCTTGCATATTGCCTTTGCTGTCGCCTTTAATACATGTGCTGTTACTTGAACTTGGAACCAACGTTTAATTTGAACTGTCTATTTTCAATAAAAAAATACTCCAATACGGGAAAAAAATCAGAAAAGCTCACAGACAACAAATAAGAACATCATTTTACTCGACCTAGAATTTCAATCAACGGATTTCAATCATCGGCAAAACCCGATGATATGAGTGACGTCATTTAATGAGCTCATTAGCATAATTTATGTCCGTGAAATATACAATAGGGTTTTGGTAGTGCTAAGAGATGTGTTATAATTGTATATAATTGTTTCCATCGGGTGTTTGTGTTTGTCATTAAAATAGTGCTTTTTGGTGCAATGTCTGTATGTGCCCCTCGCCCAAAATATGTTTGTAATGTCATGATAGTCCTTATTTTTGAAAAAGCGGTAAACAAACTTCAAATTCTTTGGCCATAAAATGGCATCATTTTTTTCCGGATCGCAGGCCGACTCCACGTGATTCTTGATTTACACTCACCTATGACCTAGAGAGTGACGACACGTTTTAAATATTACGGAGGTCCATTCACGTCAGAATTTTACAGTAAACTATAGGTTAACACTTGGCATATGCGCCAATTAATTTTGTAAGGGGACGATGCTGATTAATGTGGATATTTACCTCGCCGGTTGCTATTCTGGTGTTACTCGGCAGTTATGCTCTAAGAATTATATACATCGTTAGTAAGTTATGCCACAGTTAGAGCATAACTACTAGGGAGGTAAGCTACCTCCCTATTAAGTTACCCGTCATTGGTGCACTCGGCCGTATATCTGGTAACTTCGTCACATTTATCTACATCTTTTTGTGTATTATGTTCATCAACGTTATCCCCATCATAACAAAGTCATAAAACGCTGGAGATTTTTTTTTTATATAACAATGTTTGATGCCAATACCCTACAAAACCCCATGTCCAGGTTACGTGTAAAATATCTGATTGCCTTATACATTTGATGGAGGGGATTTTCGTCATGAAAATACTGGTAAACGCTAGTTATTTACGTTTTAATCATATTTCATCCATTCAAATATGGCATTATAGGCCTATTGGAGCTTAATTTACCAGTTTTTTGTCGTGAAATTTCTGTCCCGACGTTTTGCGTCATCTCCGTCACAGACCATATGCAGCGCAATATCATTCGTATAAAAAGGAGCATAAAAATACGGCTTTGACCGTTTGAACTTACCGCACAAATTGAACGGATGTGAGTCAGCCTACGCGCTATTATTTAGCAATACATCAAAAGTCAGGTTTTATCGAAACATAGAATGTGCGTATGTTTATTCCGTGTCATCTCAGAACCTTATAGAATTAACTGAAAATATAGATTCATTGGATTTTTAGGATTAGTGGCAAAAAAGTGTAGTGACCACTAACGATACCCCTGTAGGAGACCGCTATACATACTTTTCCGGCGAAACTATACCGTCCCAACACTTACAACGGTCATCCGTTACGTCATTTCCGTCACATTCATGTCATCTCCGTCACATTTTCGTGGATTGTCTGTGTGACGGAGATGACCAAGGACCTGTACGGATATGACTTAAGCATGCAGTCATCTCCGTCACATGAGTATTTGATGTTCATAATCTGTAAAATACAGCATTGGACACAATTATCAGTTGTAATCTATAAATAAATAGTGTTCTCTTGCTAACTTAGCTGAAATGTATACATCTCTAAGAGGATGTCGATGAAAAATAAAGTGACAGTCAACATTTTTACCAAAAATTTGTACTTTTTGAGGTTGTAAACTTTTTCGAAGTTAGGCTACTGAAACAACAAAATAGTTGGATTTATTTGAAGCGAATACTCTTATTTTATAGTTTGGGATATGTGTCAATCTGGAATCGTATACATTCTCTAATAGATTTTTATACTGCAAATGTGACGGAGATGACTCGATCGTGTGACCAACCTATCTAAACAAAAAGGGAAACAATCAATTAAATATCCGTAAACATTGTGCCAAACACGTTTTTAATATGTTACAGATGTTTATCTTTGTGAAAAAATATTCAAAGCTAGAAAAAGGAATTAATAGCACTCATCGACAGTACTAGTATTAGTAATTTGGTGATGATTTATGTGGCAGAACTCTGCTAATCAGGCTATTTACGATGTCAAATTATAGCACTCTGAAGCTGAAGTGAAATTTGTGGAACTCTGGACTGGCTGTGTATGTGCTATTAGATAAGTTAGACCGTTACCTATGTGATAACATAATCATTGATAACCCTGATGTGAAAGAAAGCAACAACTGCCAGCTGCGGCTGATAATATTGTGATCTGTTCTTGGTATAGATTCATAACCTTTTAACTCAGCGAGGAGGATGGCTGACTCAGTGTTTCTATAATCTATCTCAGTATAGTATTTCCCTGGACAGTGGAGGTCTAAATTATTCGCTACATTATTTTACCTTTAATAAACTTTGCTCTGAGAAAAATATTCAATAGACAATTCCGATGACTATTTTGAGTATCATTTTCATTATGGTGGGACATGATGACTCTTTCATTTATTGATAACTTGGAATGATTGGTAAGAGCGCACATCACTAAATCACTCCTCGTTTTGTGTATTAATGGTAGTAAGTTCCGGCAAATAAAATAAACATGTTGTGATTAATTGGATCCTTTGGGAATCAGTTTGGCGTGAGTGTAGCATTTTATAATTAAAATGGAAGATAATCTCTTGTACTTTGATCAGGATATTGCAAAATGTTGATTTTCTATTTAACCGAAAATTTATCACGTGGATGAACACACGTGCTCGAAGGCGGTCAGAAGGCGTGCGTCCGGGCTGAACATAGGGGTGGCGCTGTTTAAATGATCATATCGTAAAATCTAATTGGAAGCCGTAAGGGGCCATATCCAAACTCTCAGTGATTTTAAAGCAATTTTCTACCGATTTTACCCCGGTATTCCAACGGTATTTCGTTCTATTTCGTTAGAATACCGGGGTAAAATCGGTAGAAAAATGCTTTAAAATCACTGAGAGTTTGGATATGGCCCCTAACACTTCTTGACGATCTTTTGAATACTTATTTATTAGAATGAAAAATTCGAGACTTTCCAAAACGAGTTACTAACCCTTACCTAAATCATTAGCGTTCCATTATCGTTCCACTAATCTTCGATAACCGTTCAATGATCGCTTATTTTTGTTGAACGTTAAGGAAATTCCTATGGTTGAAATAATCTAAGCATTTACGGCTTCTAACGCTAGTCGACCGCGTATAAGCGTTCGACAAGCGCTTGTAGGAGACTAATTATTTAAATGAGCTAACCGTTCGAGCCAAGGAACTCTTAGAAAGAACGCTTAGGCTGACTGGTATTGAACGCTAGTCGAACGCTAGTCGAACGCTTACAACCATTCGGTAATCGTCGACCGCTTATAACCGTTCGATAAGCGCTCGTAGGAGGCTAAATATTTAAATGAGCTATCCGTTCAAGCCAAGGAACGCTTAAAAAGAACGCTTATGCGAACTGAATGTTTAAATGAGTTAACCGTTCAAGCGATGGAACGTTTAATAAGAACGCGTTAATAACCGCCGTTCGGTAACCGTTGAACGCTTATACCGTTTAGTAGGAGTGGAATAGCCAAATTGTGAACTATGAAAATAAGTATATCTGTTAAATTGCTCCCTACCCGAGTTCATTGCATGGGGACAGCCTCACACCATATGTGCAAAACAGCCCGGCATAAAGTGGCTTTTTGTATATACTTAGTTTACCAATAAACCCAATACTCATTATTTTTCAAAGAGGAAGACATAATTATGAGCATGCTCATAACAATTATTACTCCGATAACATTGCAATCTCCCCCACACATTGCAATATGCCTGAACTGAGACCTTCTACATTTTCCTAGATAATGTTACCACAAACATTTCATTTCAAACACATGGTAATAAATAGCTTATGTTTTAAGTTCATTTCATCATGGTGTATTTTATGAATGTAGTATGGTCAAATATGGAAATTGTTCATGAACAATGATTAGTGCAAAGTTCACCCCATTTAAAAACGACAGCACTCTCGTTGTGGCTATCAATTAATAATAGCCTCGTTTTCAGTTCACTTTATTCCCTCTTCGACGTTAGTGCGCCAACAAAAATATAGCATGTATTCCTACCATAACGATTTAAGCTTAACTTTAACCCTAACTCTTGCTCTAAATCCAAACCCTACCCTAAACTTTACCCTAAACCATAACCTAAATCTAACCTAAGGCGCCATAATGGAAAAAATGGTGAACTCTACAATTGGCAAGGATGGCTGAAAATATGTGGCAGGGCCAATTGAACTAATAAATTGCTATTTTATAAAACTTAACCTATAGTATAGCTGTTGTATTACAGTGCCACTGATATGTACCATCAGATCTCCACCCTGCTTCCATACCAACCACTAATGCAATCTTCATATGCAAGCTTGTAAAAATGTAAGCTTATGCTTACTTACTTGTGTTAAACTAAATGTCTTTATCATAACACAAGTAAGCTTACATTCGGTAATCAGTATATCTATCAAGTATAGGCTGAATTCATGTTTATTCCCTTATATTACACACACCATTTGTTCCATGTTGTAGCTCAACATCCTTAAGTTTCAGAACGTAATAAGTCCTTTCAATAGTGGAAAAACAACCAAAATATGCTGCTGCTGTGTCAAGCCTGACACTTATAGTGGCAGGGTTGTTTTTGTCAGTTGTAATTTGAAAATTGACCTTTGACCTCGAACGCTAAGACATTATGAACGCTTATATTCAAGTTAACTGTTCTGACCGCTTAATATTCTGATAGAAAAAAAAATCTGATCGCTTAAAGGTATATTATGTGATCTTTCCAGGGAACGCCCTCAACATCGAAAAAAAAAAATCAGATTTTCTTGCAGGTTTACATTTCTGATCATAATTCATGCATACATTCCAAGCTACAGGGCG
The DNA here is from genome assembly GCA_035610835.1 of Ophiura sarsii. Lineage (NCBI taxonomy): Eukaryota > Metazoa > Echinodermata > Ophiuroidea > Amphilepidida > Ophiuridae > Ophiura > Ophiura sarsii. The sequence goes on along the minus strand of CM069449.1, from coordinate 44,081,617 downwards.
ATACGATTCTTAATTACTTCAAAATCATGGTTTTAGAGTGAAAATACACTGTCGGGATCCCGACAGTTTATATTTGTCTCTCTAAATTCACTCTAAAACCATGATTTTGAGGTAATTAGGAATCGTATCGCTCTGTAACTTGGAATGCCGTGTATGTATGATTTATGATCGGAAATGTAAATCTGCAAGAAAATCTACTTTCTAAAAAAAATCATGAATAGAGGGCGCTCTCTGGAATAGATCACTTTAACGCAATTCAGGAAAAAATTGAACGCTTAATAGAACGCAATTTAGCCGTTCGATGACTGCTTAAGGCCCATAACTTAAGCGTTCTGTAGGCTCGACCGACCGCCTAATTAACCGTTCGCAGCTGGTGGAACGGTTGTGGAACGGTTCCGGAACGCTTATTAAGTAATCGTGCCTGGTAAGGGAAAAAGGCCCCAAAATCGAGACTTTTTTAGGCCCATTTTACGTGTAATCTAATGGGACACTTATTTAGTGCTGTGTCCCCTTAATTGCTCCCCAATATGACCGTATTAGATCGACAGTAGGACACACCTCGCTAGATATTTGTATGGCAAAATCAGCTTCGAGTTCACCAGTATACGCCAAAAAGTTATACGTGGTGGCATGAGGATCATGCAAAGGTTTTCGATACTGAAATATCAGCCCTATTGTATATTTCTAATAATGCTAATAAGTACAGAGAACTCCAAGGTCCGTCTCAGGTTAATCGCACTTTTACTTTAAGCGTACTTTAAGCTAGATCCAGATATAACGGCAATTGAACTTTAATTCACTTAATAAAAGATCAGAGGTGACACGAAGTATGTCTCTGAACCGCGGAAAACGTCAAGGCATATTTATTCAATGGAACTTGCCGATGCACACACAGTTGAACTTGGATTTATTGCAGTTAAAAGATCAGCATGATCAGAGGTGATACACGGGATATGTCTGTACACCACTGTGAGTGCAGAAATTGGTATGACAATATGAGACCAATCCGGGGAAGGGGGCTACCTACGAGGCATAGCATATCATTGTACGAGATATATTATTAAATCCGCGATCTTCCTACTTATGATATATTAACAATAAAATAAAAGATACAGTGTTATATTAACTTAATTCTGAACGACACGTAAGGAAACCGACAGAAAGGAGAAATGAAGACAAACAAATTAGTTGGAAACTTACATGAAAAACCTGGCTACGCCACCGGGCCGAACTGGTGTTCAGCGGGAAAAAATACCCCCCCCCCCACACCCCCTGACGAGTGACCCTGGCTACGCCACTGATACTGTACGCAAATAACCTTATATATCCACACCCTACGTGCAAACGGTTGCGTACGGCTGAAACAGTAGAGGATAACATATAAACGATGATATTGAATATCAAAAATATCACAATTTTGAAATCTGCTAATCCCATACTCCCCTTAATCAAACGTTAACAAGGTTAAGATGGGATCTTGGTGGCATAAGATTGCCATTTTGTGGGTTTCAGTGTGTCAAGTTTATATGACGCCGTCGTCCGCCACTACCTCATACACCAGGTCGCAAACTGACATTACGGTAAGACTATTTATTGTTTTGAATTAATACACTCTAGGCGTTAAGAATCTATTAGATTGTAAGGAACAAAAATGTACGAGATGGATGGAATTGAAGTCAATCTGTTTTGAATTGTTGATTTGGGGCACATTCGGCTTAAGGGGGAGGGGGTCTAGGGTCAAAAGCCCGTATTACGAGGGGCATTCAATAAATACCTGCAACCATTGAAAATCTCTGAACCGTGACACGTGTCAGTAAAATAAACTTATGATACTTAAACTGTAAGTTTTACTCTTTTCTCACAACAAATTTCGAACACGTAGGTCATTTTTATCATTACATCTCAGCACTGTGTAGGCCTATACCGTGATCTCAGGGCACTGGTTAGGAAATTAAATGTTACAATGGCGGGAAATTTGAAAGACAAGTTTATGGTATGCATTAAGATACATGCATTAACAGTGTTTAATATTGGCGCTTGATTTATAATGCTGATTCTTGTCAATTTTCAGTGCCCAGAGACCATTATGTTTATAGTACTGAATTTACATGATACAAATCACCCATGTGGTTGAAATTTTCCGTGAGATAGGGTAAGACTTACAGTTTAAGTATCACAATTTATTGACACATGTCACGGTTCAGAGATTTTCAATGGTTGCAGATATTTATTGAATGCCCCTCGTATGATGTAAATTGTAACAACTTTCCCAAAACTTGACCCAAAAGTGTCATATACCATAATATAGCCCGTATCGCAAAGGTTGCCATGGTAACCAGACAGGACCTCTGATTGGCTAAACACTGTAATGGATGTAACTCAAAAAGCTAACTAGTAGTATACCGGTATTTAGGTAGTCTGCTTTAGTATACCTTTTTCCTTGTACCGATAGAGGGCTCACTCCCCATGGACCGCTCCCATCCTCTGATCTCACCCCCGGGAAAAAAAGGTCTACTTGCATTGGATTGACCTCGTTGACCTCCGTATACTTTTACATTAGTGCTCGTCCAGAAATTGGACGCATACGTAATGAGCAATTTGTTCGCGTGGGGTTCAAAATTAACCAATGGCAGACACGATAAATACGAAGTATATGAATATTTATATACGTCTTCGCAGAGAGACGAATCTTGCTCACTTGATAAATTCAAAATGTCGATTTTCTGGCACTGTATAGCCGCCGTTTCGGTCTAAAATCACACTTTAGGAGTTATCTTTGACATTGGTCCTCGCCCAAAATATGTTCCTCAGAGATATAGCTACATTTCCGCATATGTGACTATTTCCATGCTATTACCTATCTTTCAATATCGTGTAATAAAAAACCTTTTTACGTTTAAACAGAGACAAATAATTTGATCATTGTTTACGATAACTAGCGACTCTTACACAGCCACAGAAATACCCCCTTCACGTGTTTCTAGATGTACAAACAGCAAATTCAATATTAGCGCGTTATGAAGGGGTGTGATACTATCGTGACGCATAAAAAGCATCGTCCCTAGTAATCCCTAGTGTGCTCAAGCACAGTTCTTTTGTAAATCCAATGCCAGTAGACCTTGTATTTGGTCGGTTCTCGGATGGGAAGTATCAGGGGGTGTTGTTCTATGTGTGACAGTGAAATTATACAAGGCATACGAGTAGACTAGTATTTAGGTCGAAGGTTAACAATGACATATCGTACAACTTAATGGAGCCGGATTCTTAATATCGTTGCCATGGCAACCATGAACCGACCAAACAGGTAATTTTGCATGATAATTCAAATGAGGAAAAGAATTTCAAAATTAGGGATCCGTTAAGTTGTAGCCCTTAATGGTATTAATCACATAAAAAGTAAAGTCTCGTGCCGAGCAAAGTTCATGCGTGGAGTGCCCATTTCTCTTTCATTAGCGTTTTGGCCAGACTTCACAATGTAACTTTGACTGTAGGTGGTTCGCCACTCCTCCCACACAGCGAGTCTGTTTTACTTCCCAGCATGAATTAATCAGTGGCGGCACCAGCATCATAAATTTGGGCGAACCGACAACCTTTGTATTGTGGAACGATAAAGTATCCGCTGGACCACGCGTGACCGTTTCGGTTTCAACTATTATTCCAATCCAACATTCGTTACATCCGTTACAGTTTTTAGCCAATGGGAGGTCCTATATGGTTACTATGGCAACCAGAGCGAAATGTTAAGTCAATTTTGAAAGTTTGCGATACGGGCTATAATTATTATGGTATAATTATGGTATATACACCACTTACAGGTCAAGTTTTGGGAAAGTTGTTTAAAACATTGACATAATAATACGGGTTTTTTGACCACAGACCGCCCCCCCCCCCCCCACCCTCCCCGAAGGGGTTTGGTTGAGGAAATGGCATGAATGTGGGCCTATTTTCAGTAGGACATTTCAGAACCATTTTAGTACATGGCTCAACGCGGGTAACTATAATAACGTACTTGAAAATAAAAGAACCACGTGGTATCATGATTACATGGGAACAATTATGCTGGTTCCCTGCACCCTGGATCCTCGGGCCACCTTATCCATAGGTGCAGGTACATGGTTCGCCTTTGCCGGCCGTGACCGTGAGTTCAACACAATACATTGTCGCTCTGTTATGGCATAAGGTAAATAACGATCAACACACGTCGTGTAGATGAGATACTGCATCGAACGCTAGCTACGGCGCAAATAATGTCCGTATTTGTTGTACGCATAATGACGTACCCTATGACGCGCCCAGGTAAAATTACTGACATTAACGCACCCATCGTCAATATTGCGATGGACCAAAGGCTACTCATGACATACCCTGTGTCAAGAATATGGTGGTAAATAATAATAATAATAATGATAATAATAAGATACTTATATAGCGCATAAAGGAACGGCATCACAGCTCTGTAAAACTCAAAGACTACACAATTGTACACAACACATATGCCACATAATATAAGAAAATTGTAAAACAGGACAACCTATATTATATAAAGCAAGGAAGGATTAAAATCAGAAAATCAAAATCTGCAAGCTTCCCACATTAACGTGACAGATCACCGTAACATGTTTGTCAACTTATCATCCAAAAACCAGTTTTGCCTCGCAAAAGTGAATTTTCTTCCATTTTTCATTGATTTTTTTCCAAAGATATTCGCAGAAAATGTTTTAATGTAAATTATCATTAGTATGGTATGGGATTGATTATGGATTTGATGCAGTGCAGTTAATAACCCATCAATGTACAGTATGTGGGACATCCGTGGTATAGGTCAATGCACTTATTGCGCTATATTGGGCACATACGCCTATGATGATGGGGCAGGTTCGCCAATAGGGATTTATATAGTTATAATTTTGCATAATTTCACAATTGTAATTGTCCTCTTAGAGGAGAATATTTCAAAATGTGGTATTTCTTATTACTTTTAGAATTCTGAACGAGTAAGTTCTGTAAAAGTGCCCCACCCCTATGATTTTGGACCCCTAAATTTTATTTTGGAATAGAATAACGAAGAATAACGAATCTATGTATTGGATATTATGGTACTTTGTGTAGCCTAATTATGAGCGTAGGGCGAACTTACCCCGGGCTATGGGCATACCTACACCGGCGTCGGGCAAGTTCGCCCTTTTGAGACACTTTTCTTTATCATTTACTCTTGCCTTGACAGTAAGGCCTAGAGTACTGAGATCATGGTCGTATGTAGCCAAGATATCAATCTTTCACATGATATCAATAGGTCCATTCAATCTTAAACTTGGCGTCTTAACACCTCTTCAAATGAAAATTGGGCGAACACTTCCCGCTCTCCCTTACAGCCGTTTCTTTGTGGCCTTGTGCATGTGATTTTGTAATAAACATAATGATAACAAGCTCGTATGTTTTCCCACGTTTAAAGGGCTAACCTATCGACATATTTAGACAAAATGTCCCATATATTGCATTTTATAAATGCAAACGTAAGTCCTCTCCAATTACTTTTTGATTGGTATTAATAGCCCTCACATCACGGCGAAGCAAAGGTCATGTTAACCGAAACCAACCAATTTCGTAGTTGTAAAGCGATGCATTACACGTTAGAATCCCACTTGTTTGCAGCTTCGCTGAATATCCAAAATCAGCAAGCAACTTAAAATATAATAGCTTTTTGCAATGCAAATTGTCATTTTGTTTTATTACATATTGGGGGTTCTCCAGTTTTCAGGGAAATGTCCCCTGTCTATAGGCTTACATACAGGGAAAAGTTTACTTGAAGCTCACAGATACTGGTATACCAGTATCGCACAATACTAGTACATGAAACTTGCGAGTATTGATATCAAATTGGATGGATTGAGCGTGATACACAAAGATATTGGTCGAGCTATGAGTTTTAAAACTCATAGCGAGTGAGAATCTGACTTGACAAAAGAAATCCAAAAACAAATTCCAAAAATGAAATCACCAATTGTAAAAGTTTCAATTAACTCTTTTTTTTTTAAAAATACAAACATTTTTTTCCCCGAAAAATTCTCAATTTAAAAAAAAAAATCAAAAAAAATTCACAACAAATTACAATTTAAAAAATCAAAAATCAAAAAAAAATCAAAAAAAAAAAATCAAAAAATTGTTTCAAAATATTTCAAAAATTAGTTTCGACTATATACATTTTCTGCAAGCTACACATCGGCACACGCTTTTAGTGGATTCGTACGAAAGCTTTAAATGTGTTAAAGAGGCAGGTAACCAACTGACCAAGTTGGAAGGATATTGGTGTGGCCAAGTTCGCTCCAGTGACATAATGTTCAGAGAATAATAGGTCTTTACTAATGCATTGCAAGTATTGGACGAAAGATTCTCACTGCATAATAATGCTCGATACTGGTACAACTTTATTGTTCCAATATCATCCGATACTGGAACACTTACTTTGTACCAATATCAGTACCAAGATTTTCACTCAAATATCAGATAAAAGGATAAACTGATTCTAATGAGGTTTATTTAATAATGTAACTAGAGCGGTTCTCGGGTTTAGCGGTTTTCGGATATGGCGGTTCTCCTATTTAGCGGTTCTCCTATTTAATTTGGTGATTAGTGTGGTTGGCATTAATTATGGTTTGGTTATGTGTAGGCATGTTTTGGATCCAACCGGAACCATGAGTCGCCGATATAGTTGCTGTTAGTGGTTGATGAAGTTCCGAGAGAGGTAATTAAAGGCATATTATGTGATCTTTTCCAGGGGGCTCTCTCTATTGATGATTGTTTTTAGAAAGTAAATTTTCTTGCAGATTTACATTTTTGATCATATATCATAAATATATTCTGAGTTACAGAGCGATACGATTTCTAATAACTTCAAAATCATGATCATGAAAAGAGTTCTCATGTATGGGTACTAATCATTTTGGGACAGCCTGTATAACAACCAATAACATAGTACATTACATATAACTATATTCTACAACTGTTTTACACATATACAAGAACACTATAACAGCCATACAAGAAACCTTTTCAGTTACAATTATCTCTTACAAATGTTTTAAGGGGTCGTCCATCATTTTCACATACAGTTACATACAAAGCGTACGTAACAGGGGAGGGGTAAAAAATACCCTAAGCGTACATAATTTAAATGGCGATCTTGAGAGGCAGGAATTTTTTTTCAAGCCATAAATTTGTTAAGTTAAGTCTGTACATATATGAAAATGGTGATAATGTTGGACTACCCCTTATAACCCGGGAGCACCGCAACACTTTTTGTTATACTTCATGCTATTTTTGGTTGCACCATGTAACTTGGTAGCCCATAATAAGTTGTTTGACCAATTTCGGGGATACCCCCCAAGAGTTTCACACAGACCCCCCCCCCCCCCCCCCCCCCCTCCGGAGGGGTCAAACTTTTACTTTGTCGAAAGTATGTCAATATGGGGTTCAAATGAAAGATAATCAAACAAGGAATTCATATCTAGACACTTTATTTATGTATGATCAACCATTTTCAATTTATTTGCAAAAAACAGTACTTAAAATGCAGTATTTTGCATATTCGGCAACACAATTTGACTTAAAAGAAGACAACCCCATTTTACAATGTTACAAAGCCATTAAATCTTGCAAAAATTCTTGAACATATGTTGCCCATGACATATCTATCTTGGAATGACAGAAAAAATTCACTTAAGATCTTCCTATCATGAGTCTTAACCCATCAAATACCCCCCAAAATTGTCCAATAATCGCTCTATTGATATCAGGAGCATTAACCCGGGAGCACCGAGACACTTTTTGTTATACTTCATGCTATTTTCGGTTGCGCCATGTATTAAAGGCATATTATGTGATCTTTTCCAAAGAGCGCCCTCTATTCATTATTTTTTTTAGAAAGTAGATTTTCTTGCAGATTTACATTTCTGATCATAAATCATACTTACATTCCAAGTTACAGAGCGATACGATTCCTAATTACCTCAAAATCATGGTTTTAGAGTGAATTTAGAGTGAAAATATAAACTGTCGGAGTTATCCGACAGTTTATTTTCACTCTAAAATCACGATTTTGAGGTAATTAAGAATCGTATCGCCCTATAACTTGGAATGTATGTACGATTTATGATCAGAACTGTAAATCTGCAAGAAAATCTTCTTTCAATTTTTTTTTCGATGTTGAGGGCGTTACCTGGAAAGATCACATAATATACCTTTAAACTTGGTAGCCCATAATAAGTAGTTTTACCAGTTTCCGGGAAACCCCCACAAAAGTTTCACACAGACCCCCCTACAGGGGGGTCAAATCGGAACCTCGACGAAAGTATGTAAATATGGGATTCAAATGAAAGGCAATCAGATAAGGAACTCATATCTAATAACCTTTTTTCATGTAAGATAAATTGTTTTTAATTTATTTGTTAAAAACAGTCCTTAAAATGCAGTATTTTGCATATTCGCATACACATTTTGACGTAAAAGAATACTACGACGTTATACACTGTTAAAAAGCCTCTAAATCTTGCAAAAACCATGAACATATGTTGCCTCTTACATGTCTATATGGAATGAAAGAAATAATAAACTAAGATATTCATATTATGAGTCTCTACTCCTCATATGCTTAGAAAATTGTATCAAATGTGTTTCATTTCATGATATTTCCATATTTTGTGATATGTTTTGCCTTACATCGATTGATCCATATAAATGTTATAAGAATGTTGGTATTTTATTTTTGTTTAACCATTCTTTTTCCTTAACAAATAAGAGATATTGTGCCATGTGAAATAATATTTATAATAACCGTTGCGACAACTCACATTATTTTCTGTGATATTTATTATATCTGCACACCATGTACATGTAGTGCAGGACAAAGTGAAATCCCATATTTTTTAGAATTACCTGTATTTAATTTACCATACTCTTTCTCCTATTTTAATGATAACAAGAAGATAGCATGACATACACATACACAATGAATTTACAAATCCTTAAGTCTGAGAATATCTTCTACATGTATAAATTATCTCACTAAGTGGAAAGAGCATGGAGCACAGAATGTCGTAGTAAGTAATATCTTTCATCATTTATATTTCACATAACCTGCTTAAAACATGTACAGGAGAGGGACAAATTCAAAAGCTTGCACATATCTAAATCCACTTAGGTAAAGGATCATCATCTTTCACATGATAACAGTGCACGTTGACACTTAAATTTGCCATGATTGAGATATATTTTTGCTCTAAACGATTTTCTAAAACAATAAACTTAATTTTGTAGGCACATGCGCGCATAGCCGGCTCGAACAGTTTTTATTTTTGTACTAATTTGACTGTCATAATCCCATGAATCCCCATGTTAAATGAATATTTGAAGGTTTAAAATACATCGCATAATTTGAATAAACTTTCATGATTAAATAAATTTCATTTTTGTGGGGGTCAAGGGGGATGAAGCCTCGGAAGCTGTTGGATTGTTATCGTTCGAATCCGGCGGGCGAAATAATGAACGGTCCCTTAGGACTGCCCTTGAGAGTGGTACCCTCCAGGAGAAAAATGGAACATTTTATGTACTAATGGCAATGGCATTCAGGATAATTATATACCAAGATCATTGAAATTGGACAATTGGCAGATTAATGTCAACTATTGGCATTCAAATTCGTATGATTCTTAATATTTTGTGAAAAAAAGGAAAATAAAAATAAAATAAAAAACAAATAAATTGAAATTGAACTGTCTTGAGCTTAACAGTTAGTAAATATAACCCCTCTAAAAGGAGTGATACCCCTGAGGAAGCATATTTGGCACATTTTATGTTCTATGGCATTCAGAATAGCATATGTCTATCATTTATGTGTAAATATAATATGTATGAAATAATGTATGAAAATACCAATGTATGAAAATGAAAACACGTTATTGAATAGACCCCGCTCGAAAGTGGTACCCCCGGGGAAGTACATTTGGCAGATAATATTTATACTATTAGCCTTCAAAGTTGTATTAAACGTGGAAATAACGTTCGATGTGTGTAAACACATGTAACGAAAACATTTAAAACTTTAAAATGTACCTTTTTTGGTAGGGGGCACTGAAACCCAGTAAATATAACCCCCTCTCAGGAGGAGTGGCACCCCTGAGGGATCATATTTGGCACATGTTATGTTCTTATGGCATTCAGTGGGAAATACTGACTCTCATACATGTATGTATGAAAACACCAATGTATGAAAACACCAATGTATGAAAACACCAATGTATGAAAACACCAATGTATGAAAACACCAATGTATGAAAACACCAATGTATGAAAACACCAATGTATGAAAACACCAATGTATGAAAACACCAATGTATGAAAACACCAATGTATGAAAACACCAATGTATGAAAACACCAATGTATGAAAACACCAATGTATGAAAACACCAATGTATGAAAACACCAATGTATGAAAACACCAATGTATGAAAACACCAATGTATGAAAACACCAATGTATGAAAACACCAATGTATGAAAACACCAATGTATGAAAACACCAATGTATGAAAACACCAATGTATGAAAACACCAATGTATGAAAACACCAATGTATGAAAACACCAATGTATGAAAACACCAATGTATGAAAACACCAATGTATGAAAACACCAATGTATGAAAACACCAATGTATGAAAACACCAATGTATGAAAACACCAATGTATGAAAACACCAATGTATGAAAACACCAATGTATGAAAACACCAATGTATGAAAACACCAATGTATGAAAACACCAATGTATGAAAACACCAATGTATGAAAACACCAATGTATGAAAACACCAATGTATGAAAACACCAATGTATGAAAACACCAATCATTTAACCTGTTATTGAATAGACCCCGCTTTGTAGTGGTACCCCCGGGGAAGTACATTTGGCAGATCATATCAACTATTGGCATTCAATTTTATTAAATGAGAAAATGACTCTTAATATGTGTAAAAACATGTAATGAAAACACAATTAAAAATAATAAATTGATATTGGACAGTCTGAATTAACCATGACTAAATGGGACCCCTTGTCATGAGGAGTGGCACCCCCGGTGAGCAAATTTGGCATATTCTATAAACTATTGGTATTTAAAATAATATGAAGCATACAAAATCACTTTTGCAATGCCCATTTATAACAGCATTTTACTTTTGGACTCTGATCTGAGATGGACTATTTATTATATCCATACAACATGCTTGAATATGGCAAGCCATTCATGTATCTAGTCAATGCACATTTTTTACATGTGATAAACCATCTCTATTGGTCGAAAAAACATTGATTCAACTTTTTATTTCTCAATAAGCCATGTTTACTTATCATAATACATATTTATCAAAGAGAACACATGGTTTATAGATGATAAACACTGATAATTGAGTTACTACACTAATGGCATTCCATACATTTAATATCTTTTGTGACAGGTCAAGTGAGGGCGCCCTATAATTAAGTATTTAAATTGATTTATTACATCATATAAGCTATAAAAAATGCTGGTTTAAACATGGGGAAAAATAATACTGATATACAGCTGTCATTTAATACCAAATGTATCATGATACACCTTTCAACAAAGAAATGCACCCCAGGTTTAAAACAAGTTCAGCTCTCCCTATACTTCCCTGTACAAAACCAAACTTTGACCCCCCTGTAAAATGAGCTGTGTGAATATTTTGATAGGTATCCAGCAGAGGGGTGATACTAGGGGTTATAAAGTCCTCAAAAATCATTAGCAACCTAAAATAGCAAAAATTCAGTTTTGAAAACTTAAAAGTGTTGCGGTGCTCCCGGGTTATTAATCTTCCATCTAGCTTTGTAAAACACAAACAGAATAAAGTATGTTCCTAAAAGGTTAGCCATTTCAGGAAATGAAGATGACCAAAGACTATTGAGTTTGAGTACTGATTCTGCAGGCCCATTTTTAATAAAACACTTGGTTTATTTTAAAATCTGCAAGTATATGTACACGGTGTATGAAGATTCGGAATTTCCAAAATGGTCAAAATATACAATCCTCATGCATGTTGATAATGATATGTTTATAATAAACTCGCGACCATGTATGGTATGTTGATATATAGTTATGGTATGTTGATAATAAACTCGCAACCATAATCAAACTTACATGATGGACCACAGTCACACGCAACACTTTTTGACAAGGTAAGTACAGTAACGCATGGCTTGTATTTATATAACTTTATCATTACAAAAAATCCGTGCTGCCAATATTTGAAGCTTTACATCATGTGATTGTTTTAATATTGAAGTTTGGCCTATAGATAAACCCTTTATTATCAAACATATATCATGCATGCATTTTTACATACATGTGTTGTTATTTTTATCTGTCATTTCTGGAAAGTTAATTTTGGTTAGTTTAAAACTACTCTTGCCCATTATTGTTATTGCTATACAGGGTGTATCAAAAAAATAGGACTCTGATTCATGATGGTGTAATTATTATTATAATCATTGGCCCGTGACCAATTTAGTCTCAATGTAAAGCCCAATTAATTATTATGATATCCTGAAAATATGAGATCAATCCAATTAAAAATAAGAAAACTAGCGTACTTTGTGTAAACCGTGTCATACTGATTTGTACAATGGGAATTCACACAGTAACAGTCGAGTATTACATGATGAAGTACTCGATTTGTAACTCAATGAACCATCCACAGTGGGTTCGAGAACTGTTTAACAACACTTTTTTTAAATTTGCACAGAATATGCATGCATCTGTTTTGCGGATTTTTTTAGCCAGTATTGATTTGTGCCAGAATTAAATGGATTACCAAACTAAACTTTGCTATTGACTGATAGATTATGTTGACAATTATTATAACGTATTGAAACGTATACCATGTTATTTACTGGTCTTATACATGTAGATCCCATTGTACAAACCAGTAAATGACATGGTTTACGCAAAGTACTCTAGTTTTCTTATTTTGCATCGGATTGATCTTATATTTTCAGGATATCATAATAAATAATTGGGCTTTACATTGAGACTAAATTGGTCATGGTCCAATGATTATAATAAGAATTACACCGTCATGAAACAGAGTCCTAATTTTGTTGATACACCCTGTACAGTGATCACATCATTTAGAGTCCATTAACCCTTACAGCCCCGTATACCATGAAATCCCATTTCCCAGAGGTCCTGGATTCAAACCCCGGGGCGTGGCACCTCGCTTGTAGTGTGTGCTTTTTTTGCTTGAAAAAGATTTCGTTGGAAAATCCACCGGGAGTGTTAGGGTTAAGGAACGATTTTTTTTCTTCTTTTTAATTTTTCACTTTTTTTCTCTAATTTTACCTGGATTAACCCTTACAGCCAAGTATCAGGGGTATGCCACTGAGCTTGCCGATCGGGTCCACTTTTAAATTGAACTTAGTCAGCATAGAATTGGTGGCGCTGTTCTACCGATAAGGCGTAATTGTAGCAGACGACGCGACGCTGGCCACGCGTCTCTCAGACGACCCAATATGGCAACGGGAGTGCACCATTTTGAATTATTTTTAACAGTCATCGCCCGGTTAACGATAAAAATTCTTCTTATTATGATGAATTTGTCAAAATGATAAGTTTAATATTCGCGATTACGTGTTATTCACTACGAATTCAAAATGTAGGTTTCGCGTGGCCACCGTCGTCTGTGTAAATCTACAGCGCCCCCAAACCTATGCTGACTAACAATTCCGTTAAACCTGGTTAAACATTGTTAAACGCGTTAAACGCCGGTCACGGACGCATTCCGGACGTTTACCATAATTTATTCAAATATGCAAAAGGGTCCGTTTTCACTACGTACGTTAGTATAGGACTTTCCTATCCCAAAATTAATAGTATCCCTGCCAGTATCCCATGAAATCCCATTTCCCAGTCTGTCGGTTCCACCTGGCGCTGAGGTTTTTGAGTGAAATGATGGCCCGGGCTACATAGCTGGGCGAGTACACTCGCCCAGCATAGTTTCTCCCGTGGCTCAGTTGGTAGAGCGTTCGACTTCAAACCGAGAGGTCGTGGGTTCAAACCCTGGGGCGTGGCACCTCTTGTTGTGTGTGCTTTTTTTGCTTGAAAAAAAATTTCGTTGGAAAATCCACCGGGAGTGTTAGGGTTAATATCACTTTCAATCATAGCTGCACATAATTAATCATTCATCATATGTGAAGACTAAAATATTGTTATCCATTTTGAAGCAGTACTACTGGTTCTCCGGCTGATGAATGTTGTGATATTGCTACATTCCTACATGATTGTGCTAATTGTCAGCTCTTTCATGCAGGAGGAGGTCTTGTTCAGTAGTAGCTTCTACCATCAGGCATGGGACTCAACAGTTAATAAAATACTTGTAAAAATGTGTATAAATTGTGCCACAAACTGGAATCACGGTACAAATGAGATTTTATTTTTTAAAAAAGCCAACACAATTCCTGTTATATCCAGGAGAATTCTCATGCCTGAACAAGATTATGGATCGAAATAGCTTTGACATAGTGTTACTACAACAGTTAATTAGCCTCTATTTCAGCTGAAGGGGTTGCATTATGTCAAAGCTGTACTGGGGAACACACCATGTGTTTAAAAAGTTCTTAGGCCTGGATCAAATGGAATCTGTTTAACAACCATGAACCCACAACCATCACATATTCTGGAGTGGGCAGAACAAATGATGTCACTTGGTGGGTGTCTGTAGAATGCTTCATCCCCTTCAGGCCAAGTGTAGCAAGTGTTGGTGGTCTGTTTCATGTAAGACAAGCATACATCATTTTCATTGATTGATGTTACCTGTGTTTCAAAATATACAAACATAAGGACAATTAGTATCTGATTAACAATAGTAATAACCATACATTTAACAGTTAGTTTATTGATCAAGAAACTGATGAATTTGGTTGATTTTGTAAAGTGCATGTGAAGCAAACAGACTTTTACTTAATGAATATGTGATTCCATTTTGAGATCATTTGAAAAAGAACATCAAGATTGTGTGCATTTAAAGACGGTTCAATCTCAACATCGTCGACGTCAACACACATTTATGAAATAGGCCTACAATCTCCGGGCCTCAAGTATGATGTGATATGCAGAACTTCTGTTTTGTCTTCATTTAACTTTAGATGATAGCAATAACATTTTTTTAATATACACACTATTAACCCTACCCCCCCCCCCCCCCCCCCCCCCCCCGCCCCCGAGTGCTAAAAAAAATGCTAATCAAAAGTCCCTCTCCAAACGCATGCGTCGTCTGTTTTCGATGACGTAGTCAACCGAGCCTATAGTAAGTGCAGTATACTGCGCGAATGTGTAGCTGAGGGCGGCCGTGACTTAGTGGTTGGGACATGGGGCTTGAGAACGGAGGGTCCCTGGATCGAATCCCGGCAGGTTCCAGGAGATTTAGTTGGTGTTTTTCCCTCGAAAATTGTGATCCCGGTCAAAAACCCTAAACCGGGGTTAGGGTTAATACAAAGAAGATTTCTTGATGCACCCCAGGATGCTTCACTTTCATCACATGACCACAGGATTTCTGTCACCAGTGTCTACTGGTTCCCATTGACATTACAGTGCAAGGAAATGCTTATAAAATTGTTAAATGAGGGTCTTTAAGAAAATCCTTTTGCAAGTAATATGATTGATGTGTATTTAATACAGTCCTCTTTTGATTTTCTTAAAGACCCTTTATTTTTATGAATACAAGTTTTAGTTGGGATTCAACTTCTTTTAATATTTATATAAGTTACCCTATCTGCACCATGCATTTAGATGGTAGAGGTCAGACGACCTCCAGCTGTTAATTACTTTAACACATGTGTGGGACTGTTTGTTTTGCTGATAAGCCCTGCTGATACTGTAGGGGCGCTAAGCATTATGGGGTACATCAAGAAATCTTCTTTGGGGTTAATATTAATGTACTGATTGTTTTATAAAGTGTACCTTGGCAACATGCATCTCGCTTTTCCCTTTTGCCCAATGTTCTTCAGTTGGACAGCAATAAAATGTCTTCAGTTGGAGAGCAACAAAATTATGGTCTTGAATTGCAGGAGACCCAATTGCAGAACCTGATAATGAAAAAAAAGTAAATAGACAATGTCAAAGGAAACCCAAATGTTTTTGTTACTTCATTGTCATTCAAATTGAGTGCATCATGTCATGTCATGTCATAATAGTTTGTACTCACCTGAGATGTTGTCCCAATCTATAGCTTTGTGTCCATTCTCTCTTTCAGTAGTGCCCCCTTCACTGCTGGTGTCCATCCACTTCCTCTTTACTGCCAGTGTCCACTTCCTCTTTAATGCTGGTGTCATCTGAACAGTTTGCTACTAGTTTGGCAGAGCTGCAGAAAAGAAAGGGCATAGAAATTAAGCATTTAGCATGATCATCATGTTTATGTGTAATACAATATCATTGGGGTTAGTCAATGTCTATAACAGGGTTGTCTCCAGAGCAATTTGAGTGCCGGCTAATTTTACTGATTGCGAGCAGAGTGAGTGTAGCGAACGGAGCGCAGCGGATCACGGCGCGCGGTCCAGGGGCCTGCTTAGGTTTTTTTTAGGTTTTTTGTAATGCAATTTGGCCTATTTGGGGGTTCCTGCCACATAATTTCTTATTTTATGAGGCAGTTTAATGATTTTATCCATGTAGAATAGAAAAAGAAGAAAAAAGTGCCTTTTTTTTTAGTGTGCCGGTCGGCCAGCGTGGGTGCCGGCTACACCCGACCGGCGTGGAGACAACCCTGGTCTATAAGATAGACTATAGTATATTATCATAAGAAGGTGTGTCATTGCAGCACATTAACGAGTGCACCCACTGGCAGGCCTGGAAAAAATGGGCAAATTGGGAAGCTCTTTGCCAGGAAATTTTGGCAATTGAAGGGACATTTTGCTCTTCCATATTAAGATATAAGAAATAGTGTGAGATTTTAGAGGGAAATTTGGGTTAGCTTGCCAGGAAATCAACATTTTTACCAGGCCTGCTCACTGGAGGTATTGACATACCCATATGTGTAGAAATAATAGAAAATGTGTAAGTAGAATGTTGGGCCTGTAAAGTTATGTCACTGTCCAGAGGAAGAGAAATATAGTATAGTTATGATCATTGGGGCCCGGCATTCACCTCGTACGTTTTTACCTTGAAAAATATAGTGGCGAGTAGGTTTGATGATAGAAAGCCTACATAATTGGCTTATTTTGACTTCTGAAAGGCATTTTGAGGTAAGTGCAGTTTTGAGGAACTTCAAAAGCACACCCAATAGTACCAATGTCCAAAAGTACACCTTCATAATTTGTAGTGAAATGCTGGGCCTGTAAAGTTACGTCACTGTCCAGAAGGAGAGAAATAGAGTATAGTCATAAATGGGGCCAGCATTAACATCCCAGCACCCTGACAATGTACAGTGGGCACACCTTCATAGTGAACCATGTGTAATGGAAACAAACATACCTTCAGATGAATCCACATAATGCAAGCCAAGAGATGTTGAAGGTATACCACCATCACATATGCAGGCACTGAATCACAGTCAAACAAGTTACATGTAGTAGATAAAAGTACCATTCCTATTATACTAATCTCATCACGATCTGTAAACAAGGATTACAAATAAAAAGGCAAGACTAATATAAGAATGTATCAATGGCTTAGTGAAAGTGGGGCCAATCCTGAAGCGATACATGTGCCAAATTTGTTTCTTTTCGGCGCATTTAATTTTCAATAATAGGGTGCTGGAATTTTAAAAAAATAAAAAGAAGAAAAAAACCTGTCTCACATATATATGAGCCCAAGTGTGGGATTTCTTTTCATACTTGTCTGAAAAAATTGATGACCAAATTTTTTCTGAAAGAGCAACTAAAAACCAACAAAAGAAAGTGGGCAAAAAATTAACAAAATAACAAAATTAGATATCCGCATTTAAAATTGCATCGCATGTATGTATTTCCCAAATATGCGAAACAGACTTTGTGATTAATTTGAGAGTTTTTCATGAACTCAATTAGTTCTTAATTCAACATCATTTTATAGCTTGAGTAGGGTATGAGTCCATTGAGTACTGAATAAAACACTTCTTTCAGAATTTGAATAATGTACAATGTAGCTTTGGTCTCCGCTTTACGTCGTTTACATGCCAAACATTGTTTCTTGGGAATAAAAGTAAGATGAACCACAAATACAAATTAAAAAGAAAGATGGCACAACAAAATATTTGATAAGAAGACCTATACCGGGTAATTCAAAAAAAAGTTGACCAAAGTTCAAAGTATTTTTTTAACCACATGTACATCAAATACCACAAAATGTTCAGAATGCCAGAGAGTGGCGATAAATGTGTGAGATTTTAGCAGGCACTAAAATGTGGCTAGCTACAACCCTGGCTATGAATCATGATGATAGCTGTCTCAGAGCTATGAAATTAAAGCATCAGCATCAGGGCAATTCCCTGCAAAGGTGGACATGACCACTAATTTTCAAGTTATTCATATCCTAACATAGTATCAAATTAAAACTAAAAGTCTAAATTTTCCAGATATGAACTTTATTTTCATTTTTTTTACATATTTCGTGTTTTCCCCCCTGTTTTAATTAGCATAATCTACTAATTTTATTAATTTTGTTGTAAAATCTGTTAGTTATATATATATGCTATTCATATTTATAAACTGAAAATAATCACTTTAAAATTATTTTATCAGTTGTGAGCTCTTACAAGTTACATACTTATATTATTCTTTAAATTAAAAAAAAAAAAAAAAAACACTCTGCGTTGCGACTCAACGATCAATTTTTATTAAGATTTCACCAAAATGTCACGCTGTTACCGAAAAAATGAATGTTTTAAGGTTTTTTACATTTTTTGCATATATATACAAATTAAATAATACTTGCAATGCAAATCACACTCCCATAGACCTATAACTTACATGTACATGCTTCAAAATGCAGTACTACTTTTTGTTAATTAATTATTTCAATTAGCAATATGTCACGCTGTTACTTTTTTGGTAACAGCGTGACGGTAACAGTGTGACCCTCATTTAATTATACAGTGAGTTCCAATACAATTTTTAAGTTAAATGTGTTTTAATTGGATAATTTGATTAACTTAATATTGTATTTAATATGGTATTTTATCTATTTTAAACTAACAAAGAACACTATAATGTGATTTAATTTAATTAAAATCAACAATCACTATGTTTAGGTTTTGGAGATCATATATCGTCAATGTTTGATCTTTTTGCATACAGGGTTCCCAGCATTTCACAAGACCAAAATTCCCTGAGTTTTCCCTGATTTTTCCCTGACAAATTTATATTATTCCCTGAGAAAATATTTTCACTTTATCGGAAGTTGGGAAGGCAATAATTATGTGGGTTGGTTATTAACCCTAACCCCCCCCCCCCCCCCCCCCCCCCCCCCCCCTGAGTGCTAAAAAATGCTAATCCAAAGTCCCTCTCCAAACGCACGCGCCGTCGGTTTTCAATGACGTAGTCAACCGATCTATAATGAGTGCAGTATACAGTACTGCACGAATGTGTAGCTGAGGACCGTGGCTTAGTGGTGGGAAGGTGAGGCTTGAGAACGGAGGGTCCCTGGATCGAATCCCGGCAGGTTCCTGGAGATTTAGTTGGTGTTTTTTCCTCGAAAATTGTGATCCCGGTAAAAAATCCTAAACCGGGGTTAGGGTTAACATATAGCCAAAATTTCTAGTTTTTCCCCCTAAATAATCCAGAAAACGTTCCTGAAACCATGTTGTTAAGTTTGAATAGCCGTGACATAGGTAGGCTATTCATATTGGGGGGTGAGAAATGAAAATGAACCAACAAGACTTTTGTGAGCCAAGAAATGCACGCGTAGCGCGCGAAATTTTTCAACTTTACACCTATTCATTGCCTGGAAATGTGTTAGGTCACACTACATATGCACACAAAAAAGCCACCATAGCCAGTCAGTCAATGGATACAACTTAGACAGAAAAATACCAAAATAATTACCCACTTGAGCCATCAAATTCCCTGAGTTTTCCCTGAGT
The DNA here is from genome assembly GCA_035610835.1 of Ophiura sarsii. NCBI lineage: Eukaryota > Metazoa > Echinodermata > Ophiuroidea > Amphilepidida > Ophiuridae > Ophiura > Ophiura sarsii. Next base: position 44,061,500 of record CM069449.1, on the reverse strand, counting down.
GTCTGTCTTTTTTTTTAAATTCCCTGAGTTTTCCCTGTCTGGAAAAAGTTATTTTGATTTTCCCTGATTTCCCTGAGTGGCTGGGAACCCTGATATAATAGGGTCAGCCTTTGGTCACGCTGTTACCGTATGCAAATTTGTTTATTGTATCATATATATTTAAAATCATAAGATATTTTCTTTTTTATACACTAGGTAAGTTATAGCTGACTTTCTTATTGAAACTTAAAAAAAAAAAAAGTTCACAGAGCTTTAAAGGTAGCTATGACCCGATCACATTTTCGTAACACAGAATTATTTCAAACATACGGAGATTTTCATATCATATGAAAGCTCGTATTTTTCTTATCATCATCATACTGAAATTTGATGGCCTAAATCGGTATAATTACGGAGAAATCGATGAAATAACGTCGAATTACCGCGAATGGTGGTAACCACCGATATAGTTTGTGTACAACTCATCAATGGGTACAGTTCACAGCATCTTGTGCGTCTAAAATAAGAAACATTAGAGCTATGCAACTCAAACTTTGGAACACGACTTTTTTAAGGATGACCTTTCATGTAGAATAGAAAACTTCAAGTTGAAAATCGGAAATGTGATCGGGTCATCTACCTTTAACCATTCATTATGAGAAAAATACCTATGGGTCATTCCATGTCAAATCAACCAGTGGTTCGACATTTTTTCACCTGGACCCAACTTTGGAGCCATGCCATTTTTTTTATAAATACATTGATGAGTTTATACTTGCTTGTGGCTATAGACATGTGACCCTAGATTACCCCCCATGGGGTCACAGCATGACCCCCAAAATCCCAAAAAACACTTCCGGCTGAATGAAGTGGCTACTTTGGGGGGCAATATCATAAAAGTAAAGGAGATACAGTTGATTTGAGGTCAGATTCTTGAAATATGGCCAAAAGTAAGTTAGAATACCAACTTTCAGCTTTCTACCTAGTACGAAGACTGAAATATAAGCTTCCAAAGTCGAACGATATTACAAATATGACTTTCCGCGAATCTTGAACGCGAGAAAACACGTTCTTGACCATATTTCAACGGGCCATATCTGGAAAAACGACATGAGTATGATTTTACTTTTTTGCATATGTGTTAATTTTTGCCATAGACCATTAATCTGATGAAGTTTCATCAAAATCTGAGAGGGTCACCTGGGAACTTTTTAGAAAATTGGTTGATTTGACACGGAATGACCCCTATGTCCTTTTTATTTTAGCGTCACCACGCTGTTACGGTTACCGCACTCATTAATATTCATATTTCATAAATGTGAATGATTTTTTTTTTCTTCTTTTTTTTCTTCTATGTGTAGGTTGTACTAGTGCAATAAAAAATGTTCTGAATAATTCAAGTGTGTATGTTATTTGCATATGAAGTGTGAAAATATCTTCCAAACCGTCGTGCTGTTACCGTGGAATTGCCCATCAGATACTTTTCATCAATATTGTCCAATTTTCTAAATAAAATTAGTCAAACTTTTGCTTAAGATATCATGTGTAAAATAGCTCAACCTATTTCAAATTCCAAGAAAGCTGACTTGAATTTTGATCGCCTTATTCCCACTACATTGTAGTATATAATTATGAATTACTAATTTTATGAAGCCAACTGTAACATGTTAGTTTTCGTAGTTTAGACAAGGCCATGTTTAACCTTTGGATGCAACGCCTGTGCTGAGAGCTATGTATGAAATAAAAGAATCTGACTTGGCGTTAATCCTAGTAAATAAGAGGACCTGTGAAATTTCATGTCATTAACACTCGACCTTTATCAAACTACTGATTCAAAGTACTGAGTAACCTGTTACTGTAACTAACTAGTGGACGTCCGATATTTCAATCAACATTTTTTCATTTTTTACATTTTTTCACTTTTCTGAATAAAATTAGTCAAACTATTTGCTAAGAATGAGTGTCTTGGTTGAATATCTCAAAAGTATTCTATTTCTAACATAGCTGTCTTGAATTACATTTTTGTAGGATCCCTCTATTTGTTCCTGCTACAGTAAATTTACGACACCGACTGTCTAACCTTTGGATGCAACGCCTGTGCTGAGAGCTATGTATGAAATAAAAGAATCTGACTTGGCGTTAATCCTAGTAAATAAGAGGACCTGTGAAATTTCATGTCATTAACACTCGACCTTTATCAAACTACTGATTCAAAGTACTGAGTAACCTGTTACTGTAACTAAACTAGTGGACGTCCGATATTTCAATCAACATTTTTTCATTTTTTACATTTTTTCACTTTTCTGAATAAAATTAGTCAAACTATTTGCTAAGAATGAGTGTCTTGGTTGAATATCTCAAAAGTATTCTATTTCTAACATAGCTGTCTTGAATTACATTTTTGTAGGATCCCTCTATTTGTTCCTGCTACAGTAAATTTACGACACCGACTGTCTACATCTACATGTAGGCGGTGTTTCATCTATCAATATTTTTCAACCTTTCTGAATAAAATTAGTCAAAATTTTGCTTCAGATTATCATGATTCATGTTTAATGATCAAATAATATGTACCCCGGTCAGGGGTCGCATTCTGACGCGTCTGCGCGTCCTAGACCTCTCACTTTCTTATAGTGACGCATCAGGTTTCAAATAGGAAAGACTTGCGGGTCCCGATCAAAATTGAAGGGACCCATTAAAATTAAATTTGACGATGAATGGAAATGGAAACCTTAAGAAATTCTGTAAATTACATCAATCCTTTGCTCACAATATAAATTCATCAAAACTGTCCATGTCCATAAAAAAGTAAATTGTTCAAATACCTAAACTTCGGGACCCCTTAAATTTGTTTTTTTGAAATCCTACGGGGTCCTAAAAATGTCATGGGACTTCTCACATTTTTGATCCAGTGCTATTCCTGACGCCGGTGCTGTCTTGCTACACGTCCCGTAAGGCTATAATTTAAAAACAATATGTTGTCTCAAAGCTCTTCAGGTTTTTTTCAAAACCCTAATGTGGAATGCGATTTTTTAAACAGTTTAAAAAAAAAAAAAAAAAAAAAAAAAAAATTGAAATCCTTGTAAAAGTGAACATAAAAAAATAAAATATTGTTAAAATGCACTTGTTGTAAGCCCGGCTCTTGGGGACCTGGGACATGGCGAATGTACATCGCTAATATACCGGTGCCCGGCTATGCGTGGGAGTGTACAGGACGTACAAACTGTGTCCCCCTAGCCGGGGCGCGATATTAGTTACCATTTACAACATTTGATACATTGACGGAATATAAAAGCGTATAGTATATAGTATAGACATACATGTACATGATGAGACCGATACATCATACATGTCCATTGTATTTGTATAGGCCTAGTTGCTCCTGCTCTGACAGAATGCCTGCCACATTGTCTCTGCAGTTGTCATCTGTTTGTCCTGTTTCAACTGTGATAGGCCAAATAAAAAAACCAGTTTCTCGTCCGGGCTTTTTTAAACAAGGAAGGAGGCCCCTTTTTTGTTTTCTTTTTTTCCTCAAAATAGCGGATCCAAAATGGCGGACTGATTTTTAAAAAATAAAAAAAATCCGCTTTCGACCTTTTTTCCAGTTGCTGTTGTTTCTTAAATGACAGCCACCTTTTCTAACACCGTTTTCAGACTTGTATTGGCTACAACTTTGTTGAAAACAAAAGGAAAAACAAAATAGGGCCTACATGTGTTTATACATTTATTTGACTTAACATTGAAAAAAACGATACCTTTTGTGGTTAAAAAGTGTTTTGGGGGTTAAAAAAACCAACTTTTTAAAATAAAAAAGGAGCCGGCCGGCAAAAAGGAAGCGGGCGGGGACGAGAAACTTTTTTAAATTTTATTTGGCCTTATGTGCTGATTTGGATTTATATTTGAAGTCTTCCCCACTTTATACGTGATTTTTTGCTTAGTATACAGTGTTTGGCCAAATGTTCTTTACGTTTAATACATTTGCAGCCGGGGCGTACGCTAGGGTAGACCTACACAAATGTACACCCCACCCCGGACGTATACATTGTAGATACATGATATAAATTTAAGCTACTAGAGCAAGTGCAGGGATGGAAATAAGACCCGTCCACCCGCCCATAGCGGGTAACTTTCGTGTCGAGCGGGTGAAGATTCAAAAGGTACCCGTCCGACTGGCAGGTAACATTTTTGAAGCTCAAAGTGTATAAGTAACAGTTCAGGGTAATTTCATCATCAGATGATCGTGTGTCATGATGATAGTGGAGATCAGGTTGATAGGAGATTAAAGAGAGTATTGGATTGATGAACATGATGAATACGAGGAGCTGTTACGGGCTAGGTTTACAATGGAACATCGTACAATAAAGACAAAAACATGTAAATGTAGTTTGAAAGTAGTATTGCATTGTTTGCTGCAAAATGTTATGAAAAAACCTTGGGCTGGTAGAATTTTTGTCGGGCAGGTAGATTCTGTGAGTTACCTGCCCGACTGGCTAGTTGAAAAAATCTGAAGTTCCATCCCTGAGCAAGTGATGTGCTTGAATTGATGGAATAAGCCTAAATAACACATAGGGAACAAGTAGAAATCCATCCCGTTATGTTTGCAGAAAGAAATTATAAACCGACCCACAGACTGTGAGCCGGGGCATACACTTTGTCCTGGCCGGGACTGGTGCCTTGCTCTGCAAGGACCGTCCGTACATGAATGTCCCGGGACGTCATATTTGCAATTTGTACGACCCGGTCCTACAAATGTATATCAAAACAAAGAATTCTTGATCAAATCGTATACTTTTCTTCAGTGTCCCATGCGACTGCCAGGGCGTACGTATTGACTGTGTGTGACCGTGTCAATCGTGTGACAAGGGCGCAGTAAAACCGGAAGATGTGACGTACTTGTAAACAAATCTAGGTAATTGTCCGATCGCGGCCCCAATCAACAAGACCCCATGCCCCACGCTGCATGATTGGACAATTATGTAAGTTCATGTTTATTCATGTCACGTATGATCGCGTTGTGGCGTGGTTGTCAAGGCTCTTCATGCTGCAAATTCAACATTTGGATGAACGCTGGCGTGACTGGAATAAAATTCATTGTTATGATTTATATAGTCCCCGCTAGTCCCGGGCTTGCAATTGATTAATTTAACAATTTTAATGCATAAAAAATAAATAATACAATCATGTCAGTCTTTTAATTTTCGTACGGGACGTCTAGCTAGCAAGATATAGCCTGTATATCTTGGTTTATATATCTCATCAACCTCAGTCACTGTCATGTCACTGATATTTTTACTTATTCCAAGAAATAGGCCTACTTTTAATACTGGATTGAATTTGAATGCCCTTTTTTAGGCTGTTGATCACTACTAAAAAAGTTAACAAAACATTGTAAATTGTAATGAAAAGAGATATCATCCAAAAATCGCAATCACCCGTTATTAATTTCATGATTATTGACCATCACTACTATAATAAGTCTAGATGAGATAGAGCTAGGATTCAGAGCTACACTTTATCAAGCCCTATTCAATTCAACATGTCAAATGTCAATCGCAACCAAAACTTAAACTAAATAAATAAAAAAGCTTATTTTATCATATTAATTTTACACATTTTCAACTTCAACTTCAATTCAAGTTATAATAAAGTCATGAAAGTTATTAAAAGACAAACACTTACCGTTTCCCCGGCCATTCACAGTTTCAGTTACGCTCGCAATCCAGGAATAAATCTGCCTGTTGAAAATTACTCGAAAACGAAGGAATTGACGATATTTATTTTAGGCGAACTGAGACTAATTAGACTGATACGCATCGTTTCCGATTTAAAGTCCACCAGGGATGGGCATCTATGTGCGTGGGTACGCAAAATGTGACTTGTAAAAGGAGGGCGCTATCTTGACAACGCTATCATTGACAACACGAAAGGGGCAAAGGGCACATGAAACGCGTGAGGTAACTCGCAAATAGAGGGCGCTATCACACTCAGAGGCTTCAATCTCGGTAATGTACAGTGACACATCGGCCTGTGTGTGCTAGCCGTTGCAATATTTCCCGCACGTAAACAGCCCAATATATTGTAACATGCCATTTTACGCCATTTTATCCACAAACACATGCTACAAATACCATCGATTGTCACCTTTCCTGGATGAATTGAATTTCGACAACAGAGCCAGTTCTTAAGAACCCTACAATTTACCTACATATACCATAGTTTATTCTAACATGGGCGTATTTTTCGATATTTTGGACGACGCATGAGGAGTCCCTAATTATTGATGCTTTTGGAAATAGAAACAAAATGGCTGTTACGCAGTTTCTGCTCAAAAACATGCTACAAATTCACAATTGGACCATCGATTACAATACTTTCCTGGATGAATTGAATGTCGAAAAAATACTCCAACAAATGAGAAATCTATACTCCACCTACATATAGCATTATTTAGTCTAACAAACACCCGTAACTCGATATTTTGCGTTAACCGACCTTGTAGGTGTCTTCTAGAATATTCACAGGACCGACTCGTTACGCATTTTCTCCTAAAAAAAATCGTACAAAATCACAATTGAACCATCGATTACACCACTTTCCTGGATGGTTTGAATCTCGACCAAACTTCGGGATAATTAGACACCTATATTTTACCTATAAATGTAATTATTTATTCTCACAAGTATCTATAACTCTATATTTTGCGCGACGCAGCAACGGGGTGTGTTTCGAAATCGAAACAGAGCTCTACCGTACAACTTCTATGTACATTTAGCCTTGTCCTCATTTCGCGTCATTGGGCTAAACTATTTGGCTAGAGCAACACCCTTAAAATGGCAAAACGAAACTATATAGTCAGCCTTCGGCGACTCAATAAAAGATAAATCAGTAATAGACCCCATCAGGCCCTGTCCTGACCAACAGTTTGATAGCCACTTGTCGAAATCAAAGGTAGCGGATCACTGTGATTTTATCTTCTGTATAAAGGGTAAAAGGACACGCAAAGATGGGAACTTCATGGGGCATCTTTGCGTTTCTATGGTTTTCAGTATTTCTAGTTAATCTGGCACCGTCCTTTGGTGCTCCTGTGAACATTCATACGCTGATTTGAAGGTAAGACTGATTTTGAAATATTAATAATTTGTTGTTGGATGGACCTATTGCCGGATTGACCTTAATCAATCTGCCACGGAGGCTATCAATATCTACGCGTACAATGATTCCGCAAAAAGTTCAATCGCGATTCAATCGCGATTCTTATCTCGCGATTCTAATTTCAACCTATTTCGTTTCTTTTACAAAGCTAGGGTTTACATGCCCTTGGTACTGGACAGCTTTTGGACGTAAGTGTTACTACACACAGGGTGCACATCAGTCATCGAGTTTAGCAAAACATACATGTAATATCAACGGAGGTGTTCAGGTATGGATTCACATTTTTGTTCTCATTTTATCAAAGGTGGTTAAGTGCGAACGTTAAATCAGATGTATTCTCTAGATCAGTTTGATCGGCTGATCCTCTCTCTGATGAGTAACAGAGTAGCCGTGAGCATTTTCTTGGTGATGTTCTAGTCACAGATGGCATCCATACAGGACATTTCTTCTGTTAACTTTAAATGAAAAGCATACCAATCAGGCAAAAACAAATCGTTGAAAATGAAATATCTCAAACTTGTTGTCTCATCACAGGGATGCCATAAATGCTTGTTTTTACATTATCCAGAATATGATGTGCCACCTATATAGGGTCAAATCAGAGGTTGCTTCAATGTAATCCCAGCATGCAGTAGAAGCCCACTGTGCAATGGAATAATTGAGCCAATTCAATCCTTGTTTTGCATTGAAACGTACAGAAAAGAAATGGTTCATTAGAGGAACTAGTCAGTAAGACTTTTCAAATTTGTATCAATATATGAATTTATATTATATTTCTCAATATAATGATACCAACAAATGTAAAATGTCAATGTAAAACACGGATTGAGTTAGCTCCATTATCCAACTGCATAGTGCGTTTCATACTGCATAACATTGATGCAATCTCTGGGGTCAAATAGTTAAAGCGTAACAAAAACCCTATTTAAAATAAAATGAATGTCGATGTTTTGACTTCTGTTTTCTTGAAATTAATGTGATCAGGTGGACAATTTGAAATGGCACTGTTTAACCGTTAAAAGTCAGAAACCATTAGGAACACACCGAGCACTATTTTGTTCAAATTACAGTACCATAATTTGGTGCTTTGAGCACAAACCATCACAGACCGGTTGCTACGAGATCAGCTTGAGTGCACACCGATGTATACACATTAAACACTTCTCTGCATCAAAACAATACCGAGTTATTGACCCTAGTATTTGGTCCTAGGAACAGTGGACAATAGGCGCTACAGACTATGTTGAGCAAATTAGTGCTTTAAACTTTTGTCATGCGTTCAAAGGCCAACGACCTTCTAACGCTTTTTCTGATAACAGTGGTTGTAGGGCACACCATGCATTTTGAAAGTCCTTGTGATCAGATGTAACAAACGGTTATAAAGGTTGATGCTAGCTTTTCAGATCAATCAAAACAATATGACATTTGATATTCTACCTGCCAGCCATCTTGAATGTGTTTTTTTCTACGAAAAACACACCTTGTATACACGCTTAGAAATGAGTGTCAAATTTTGCTGGGTAAAAAAGAAATGTGTAGACACTAGTTTTTTACCCAATATTGTGCTAAACATCAATTTCGTAAAATAACTTTTTACACATGCAATAGTTTACTATTGAATTCCGAGTTTTACACTCTGGAAGTGTAGAAAAGTGCCCGTAATTGGGTAAAACATGATTTGACACCATGAAAGTGTAAGAATTGATTTACCCAATTTATGTGTACCAAAAATGACACAAGTGTTGAGTAAAACCTCTTCACAACCCCGGTTGTGTAAAGTGTTACACATAAGTGGGTCAAAATAGGGAACATGGTCGTTTTGGGGTAAACATTTACCCAACGAGTTTTACACTCTGGAAGTGTAGAAAAGTGCCCGTAATTGGGTAAAACATGATTTGACACCATGAAAGTGTAAGAATTATTGGGTAACGGAAATTTACCCAATTTATGTGTACCAAAAATGACACAAGTGTTGAGTAAAACCTCTTCACAACCCCGGTTGTGTAAAGTGTTACACATAAGTGGGTCAAAATATGGAACATGGTCGTTTTGGGGTAAACATTTACCCAACGATATTGTAGTTTTAAACTTTGTTGGGTAAAATATCTGTGTAGAAAGCCGCGTTACCGATCGATAACTATTGTCCAAGGTAAAGTAAACTATGCGTGTAGTGTTGCGGGAGCACATTAATATTATCAAGGCGATTTTTCAACGGTTTGCCGGCAACCTGACCTTCACACATCGGTCTCACTTAAGATAATATAGCTTTATAATTTACTAGTTTCATTATATTTATACTTTTTTCATGCCAATCTCAACATTTACCAACTAATTTCAGCAATTTCTTTCTATCTTGTCATATTTAGTCATATAAAATAGTTTATATTAACACAAAACACTTCCACATATCAACTACTTCGTTAGCACAGTGGGTACGGCGTCAGTCTTCAAATGCAAAGATTGTGGGTTCGAGCCCCGTTCCGGTCAAGTTAAGGTAAGTTCTTCTAAAAATCTTTAATTCCGTGTATATTAAAAATGCGAAAGAAGATTAGAATACAAATATGACACCCAAAATGGTTAAAATATATTCCTGTATTTTTTAAAATTAATTTATGTGTACCAAAATGACACAAGTGTTGGGTAAAACCTGTTGTGTAAAGTGTTACACATAATTGGGTCAAAATAGGGAACATGGTCGTTTTGGGGTAAACATTTACCCAATGATTGATGGGTAAAATGTTTACTATGTGTTGTGTAAGACTCTACACAACCACTGTTATGTTCATTTTTACCCGACAAACGACCATGTTCCTTTTTAACCATCCTGAAGTGTAGTATTTTACCCAACATTGCTTAATTTTTTCTAAGAGTGTATGCAAAAAACAAGCTTGTTCTTACTTATCATTGACTCTAGTTTTGAATTAATCGTGGGATTCCCGAAGTTCACATATTTACCACTTAAATATCTGGCTGTAGACATTACTGAAAATAACGGCGCCATTCAACAAAGATTTATAGAATGCTGCTTCCGAAATAGAGGAAGACAGTTTCGATAAAGACACTCCATTATTCCTTTATAGAGTAAGAGAAATAACATAACGATTACAACTTACAATATTGTGTATGCATTTTCATTATGTTATTATTTATCTCAGTTCCCTTTGTCAAATATTCTCTTACCCTAATTTCTCTTTTTTCACATTTTTTCTTCTTTTTCGTTTCAAATTTTAAGTAGGCCTACTTGTTATTGTCTTCTGCTTACGCCCCTTGGCCTCATCTTTCTACTCGGCTATATTAGTTTTACAATAATAGTACACAAACCTTGCCCAACTTTCAAGTCTATCTCAAGAATTACCAATACTACTAGTATTTATTGTCATGCATTTCTCTTGGTGATTCGGTTATTTTGAAAATTTGACTTTTTACAATTATTTTGTGAAATTTCGTCTGCATATGACCGCCGCGTGGAAAGTGTGAAGTGCTAGAATGATACTTCCCTTCCTCACTAATTACACATGGCCCTGTCAAAATACAGCTCCAAAACGCCCATGATCAACATATCACGCACTGTCCCGCCGCACTGCCGCGTGGTTTTGCGCGAAAGCGCGAGTTACCGTACTTGTTAATTAAGGGGTACAAACATATGCGCATGCGTAGTATTTGTGAATTTGTTTACGAAAGGCCGCATACTTTTTGCCGTCTTTACTCTCCAGTACAATCCGCCATCTTTAAAGTTGGTGGCTATACAGAGGGACTCGGGGACCCAGTACAGGCTTTTAAGAAATAATGAGTTTCTGTCAATCTTATTCCAGGTTGTTCTTGAGGATCAGACCGATATTGATTATCTCGTTTCTCAAAATCCATATCATAGTCCAGTAAGTCATGATGGCTATTGGTTGAGATGCAAAGACGAGGCTGCCGAAGGGCAATGGAAATGTGAGGGCTCAGCTAACTATTGGAATTCAGACATGGATAGTCGGGGATTATGGGGTATGTAAGAAATCAAAATAACGTGCGACCAATCAATGAAAATAGGCCTTTTATAGTTGCGTCAAATTTAGTGATTCCGATCCGTGACCGTGGAACACGAAGGTTAGTTTCTTGTTTATGTGTCTTCTGAAAAGGGGAAGTGGCCCTCGCGGAAATTATCAGGGGGAAATAACATGGGATCAAATTTCTAAAATGTTCTTGGTAAATCCCACGACAACGTACTATGCATTTTAAAAAACCCGTTAATAGTTTGACTTATCTCTGTGCACTGGTGTCTTAAAGTTATTAGTAAAAATGGTCAAAGGTCGTCACACAATCAGCACATTTGAAGCGGCGATACTCTGATTTCCATTTCATTCCACATCATTTCAAATTACTCAGTATTTGTATTACGTTTCATATTAAGGTAATTTGATCTTTTAAGGACGATTTCTTAACTGCAAACTATATACAATTTGTAATTGAACTTCATGTCTAAATACGTCTAAACATTAGGTCTGTAACTAATGCAGTAGTTTTCTACTATGGATATCTATTCTTGCTATAAACACTCTTAATTCTGCTTTTACTCATTATAGAGTGGGAAACTGGAGAGCCTAACGGTGGGAGAGCTGAAAACTGCCTGATACTTAACTTTGGCGGGAAATTAAGCGACGTTCCTTGTAGTCTGAGATTTTCATTCAACGTTGCCGCATGTGAGATCACCAAGATAGCAGCACCAACATCGACTCAACCAACACCATGTGAGTCGTATGAAAAATAAATTGGCTTAATTCATGATATTTATCTCTCGATCGTTACCACCAGACATTATAAAGGAAGACGGCGAGAGAAACCAGAATGTAGCGGAGTCTCTGTGCGACTCGAAATATTTATTAATTGTTTCCATCTTTCAATAACATCAACTGCCTAAGGTTGTTTGTAAGTAAAGTCTAAAAATAATAGGAAAAATACCACATTTAAGACCTACTTTTACTCGATCGTACAATCAAACATTTCATTGCTTACTTTTTATATTTTTATGCTTAGTGCAATACTTGGATAGCAGGTTTTCCTGACATTTTGATCCTTTTATCCACCAGTTTTACAATGGTTTTTATTTCCAGTTATGTATGTTTTCATTTTTATGTGTCTCATTGTTATGTATTTTGTGCAATGCCTGTGGATGATGGTGAAAGGCCCATTGCCTACTCCATCTTCTAGTATGGCTTATCTGTATGCTTTTTAATGTTGTTTACCAATAAAATTGGACTGATTAATAAAAAATAACAAATATAAGACACCGCACGTATTTTTATATATATATCGGCTGGAATTTACTTATAAATCCATTGAGAGATACGTATGGGAGTGCGCTCTAAATTTTATTGGAAATCAGGGTTTTTTGCAGCTAAGTAATACTTAGGCATATACTAACTACCCTATGAAACCGTTTACCTTAATTCGCAGTATATCATATAATATTTCACAATTTGTTAATTTCGAAATGTAGATTACATCGAAATTAACTGCATATTTCGGCACATATGGCTTCACTAAAATGTCTATCTAGCGCCATCACCTTAACCGTTTTCCCATGAAATATAGCGTTTCTTGGTTCTATTATACCTTATCTATTGACACTTTTTTCTTTCTTTTTTAATTTTAATTTTTATCGCCAATATCGCCGTGCCCCTTTAAGCCATGCGATGTTACGTTAATCGGGTTTTCAGTAGGCAAGTGCTAGTATTAACATTGGCCAAAATTGCCATCTTGCTCTTTGACGATCATTTTGTCGCTCTGAATACAAAATCAAATATTTGTGTGTTTAGTAATTGTAATAGTCTCATATACTCGTACAATCAATTTACAGATATGTCAACTATAACAACAAGACATACTACTCCCTCTACGTCTATTTATGAAACGCGGACGCCCCAATACACCACCCAACCAACGATTACAGACGCCCGTAAGTATGTAACAAACAAATGGTGTGTTCTAAATTATTCGGAAAATAATACTCTTTGAAGATGAATACAAAATAGTAACAAATTGTCAACACTTTCCACGCGCTGTAGACGGCAGTTCTAAAATTTCACAAAATGTTTCAAACTTTTCAAATTTATTAAATTTAATCACCATAGGTGGAATTACCATGATAATCGCATTACACTAAGGGGCCATATCCAAACTCTCAGTGATTTTAAAGCATTTTTCTACCGATTTTACCTCGGTATTCCAACGGTATTTCGTTCTATATTGTTAAAAGCATCGGAAAAAGATCGGTGGTTAACTAGAAACCTCTCTACTTATCTGGCGTTAACAATATTACTATTGTAGTACTCTCGATGGCTCAATTAGGTTGTGTTATATTCTTTAAGAAATACTATAAGCTTTTTAAATCCGATCATAAAATGTTAACGTTCACCGCCGATCAATGTATCTGGTCGTCTAGAAATATGAATTAAGCTACCGCTCCATCACGAGTGTGGCATGTTGTTTACGCTCACTCTATTCATCTATTGTTCTTGTGAAAGTAGCCCATTTCCCCCTTCATTCCATTGAAATCAATGCTGAAAACATTTTGGCGATAGGTCACGTAACATATTTGTACAATGGATGGGTGATGACGGAGGGGGCGTAATATATTGAGTGAAGTGGATTCTATTGAGGTAATTCCTTGATGTCTGACTGTGCAATCGATAGGGATTTACATAAGTTTCGTAAAAATCGTTGAGTCATGAATGCAACCTTTGAGTTGGGAGGTGGAGGTGGGGGGGGGGGGGGGAGTGGGGTATACTAGGGTTTTTGTTAAATTGTACATTTATCAGACTTTATCAGACCGCGAATAGCTTTTAATGTTGTTCAAAAATTATATATAGGCCGAACGAAAATAACTTAAAGGGGCGTGTACATCTCAAGTGTTTGTCCTGGACAAAAGTCACATGACTCCCTATGTATCTGAGTCTCCGTGTTTCCAAGTAATAATACCCATGGTGCAATAGATTTGCCGCGAATTTTAATCGATCAAACGTAATGGTGAAATTTATTTACGAACGAAATAGGTGTCTAGAATCGTTTCAAAAATAGTGTTATGCATTATAATGAAATCAGAATTACAATCTCCTTCAGCATATAATCAACTTTTGGGCGATAACCCATGTTAAAAATGCTCACCAATCGAAATATAAAGCATTTTAGCCTCCGATTTAAGAGATATTAATTTGTATTTTGAACCCTATGTAATGTTTTTCTTCAAAACGTTTATGTATATAGCCTTCATTAGCTCAAACGTCAAAGCGCCGGCTTCACAATCATGAGGTCAGTGGTTCGAATCCTGCGGATGGGGATGGTTTTCTTTTCTGTTTTGTTATTACACTGTTTGTTTTTATAAATTGACAGGATTGCTTATCGTTCGCTATATTTATGGAATGTTGAATGATACTTTTTTTCTTTTGAAATTTTTCACTGCGATAAAGAATGTCCTGTAAATATAATTGTGTTTACTACTCCTAGACCTACATTGAATGGCCCCTAGCTAGTCTATGAACATGATCTGCAAAGGCCAATTGTTATGTAAATAAGAAGCCAGTCGGCTCATGTCCTTGAATCGATTTTCCTATTTCCTACACCACCGAAACATTATTTCAATACTAATAATACAGGCACATTGATTTGTATTACATAACGGCTGGCATTTACTTTACAAGTTTAGCTCAATCGATAATAACACACAACGAGTTTCTATTGTATTGGCCTGTTGCATAGGAGTAGGACAGTTCGGTGGTATACCGCGGTTCATTCACCTTTCATGATGCCATGCACACTAAACAGTCAGTGGAAAATTAAAATGAAATCGTAAATAATTCCACATTCCAAAATAAACTATAATTGAACAATAATGAATACGAAATGATAAACAATATCGAAAACTAATATTTTTTTTTTTATATAAACGATTAAAATAAAATTTCAAGACGTGATAGGATTCGAACCCACGACCTCCGGTTTACTAGTCCAATGCTCTACCGCTGAGCCAACTATGCGCTATGTGAACGCAATAACAAACAAAAGTAATATGGTTCAACATACCACTCTTCTCTAAATTAGATGTTTAAAATGCTTTATATTTCTTAATCTTTGTAGTTTTAAGATAGTTTCTCGCTCAAAAGTTGATTATTTACTGTTAAAGAATGTAATTCTGATTTAAATGTAACGAATAACACTACTTTTTGAAACAATTCTAGATATATTATATTTCGTTTGTACAGCATTTTGTCGATTTATGTGCACATCTTTTACGACTTAGTAATAGTATTGCATCATGGGCTTTTTGCCGGGCACGCGAAGACTTGGGAGCGAAGCGAGTGATGTTATTTTTGTCCAGGACAAACACTTGAGATGTACACGCCCCTTTAAGAATCGTTTCACAAAGTACGGGATTTGTTATTCGTTAAATCTAGTAAATCATAGACTCATTTTATAGACAACAACACCGTGTTGAAAAATCCGTGTGTATTTAGGGAATAGTTGAATGAGAACTATATTTGGGTATAAAGCGCTGAGGATTTCAGGAAAATCGAAATAGCTCAGTTGGTAAAGATTAGGACTCTCAATCAGCAGGCCGTACGTTCGAATCTTTGTGGCGGTTTATATTCCTTGTGCTCTATACTTAGAGCGGTCGAGTCTGGGTAGAGGTCGGTTAGGGTTTTAAGTATGCCGAAATATAATATTTATTATTGTCCTCTCATTATACGTCCGTTCGGGGTTTTCATTTATATTTACATAATTTTAACGTTATTTATTTATTTTGTATTTACTTTCTTAATTGTTGATGTTTATTTAATTATTTATCAATCAATTAATTATAAATAGGCCTTAATATACAGTTTATTTTATTGATATAATTATTAATTTATATATTATTTATTTACATTAATTACTTAATTTCTATTAGGTCACGTTCAGAGTGTATGCAACATTCTTAAATAGTCTAAAAACGCAGAAAAATGACACTATTTAGGGGAGTAAGATTCATAATGCTACTTGATTACACACATTATGCCTATACCAGAAAACAATAACACGTTGTATGTTCAATAGCTCCCATGTTGTTTAGTATTCAATGATAACATTATCCATGCTTGTACTGCTAACTCTAAAATCATCCACGGCTGAACAATAGTCTTTAAAGGCCACTTCAAGGAGGATTGTTCTTATGACGTTAACGAGTGGATTACAATAAGCCTAGCAATGAATAGGCGGCTACAAACATATCTCGTTTGAGTCGGGGTTTGAGGAGTGTCGCGATTAGCCTCTATCACCTGCCATGATAAAACCTGGCACTTGTACTAGAAACCCGGTAGGTGTACAATCTGGCAAATGGGTCGCTCTTTACGTCACAACGGGGGTCGGGTGAACACTGGTCAGCTTAATAACACAATCTTCCTCGCGCTTTCATGTGTCTGCTTCACTAATTGGGCCATCGAGAGTACTACAAAGTTCTATTGTTAACGCCAGATAAGTAGAGAGGTTTCTAGTTAATCACCGATCTTTTTCCAATGCTTTTAACAATAGAACGAAATACCGTTGGAATACCGGGGTAAAATCGGTAGAAAAATGCTTTAAAATCACTGAGAGTTTTGGATATGGATCCTAAGTACAAACATGCCTATAAAGTATTGGACTAGTAATTCTGGAGATAAGACTTTGAGGAATTTGTGTTTTATATTTTATTCCGAATAAAATATGATGAATAATAATTTGATGACGCCAACTTTAATTCACAGGTACCTCAATAACTATAAAGCACACTACGCCCCCTGCGTCTATTTCTAGCGACCCGCAGACTACCATATCAACGGACAAATAGATTGACGATATGCATAGAACGGCATAGCTAATGAGGCACAGTAGCGCAACACTGACAAATGTGTACACTAACACCGCCTTCTTTTAAAGCCCCAGACATCTACTAAATGGTGGATAAACTGACTGTGAATCTTACTAGATATTATTTACAAAATACAGAATCTATGGTGGTGTTAAATTAATTTTAAGAAAGGGGCATCCTCAAAATTACATTTTTACGTTTCTTATCGTTTATCTTTGATATCATCTGATTTATACGAACAATATTTGAAAATACATTTAACCATATTTTTGAAAAGGAATCGAAGTCTACTGAAAATGGATATCAAGAGTAAAAGGCATTTAAAACATTTGGTATTGCAGCGACCTCTATTGCTCAAATGCGTCAGATTGGCAGATTGGCTGGATTAAGCCACTGGTGGAATAAGTAGATGCCTGGGTCTTTGATATGAAAAATTCATCACTGACGTAGCTATAATCACAATATTCTGATTGGATAATATTGTGTTAAGTTCAAGGTTTATATGACTATTTATAACTTGTTGCAGGATGTTTTATAAATTGCATATTATGGTCATGTCTTCAGAATTCGACAGGCATGACTAACATGCATGCACATATTCTGAAATCTACGTTACACACTAACATAGATGTGTTCAAAATAGTCTAAAATACATTGAAAACAATGTTCTATATGATATGTCAAAATTCACCAAAGTAATCTGATATCCTGGATCTTGGTCTCAAAACGCTCAGAAAAGCTTTAAGAATAAAGCTGATGAATTTCAAAAATTGCATTTTGAGAGGTGGCTGTTTTTATTCGTTTTTTCTGATAAGTATGATGTTTTGTTCTATATAACCAGTCTACTCCTGGAACGGGAGCGAGTTCGTCTTGAGGGCGCGCTAATTAGTGACGCGGGATTGGAAACGGGAGTACGTTTCCAAGGAAATGGCATTTCGTCACAGTAATTTTCAAGATTGAAATAAACCCTATTTTGCCGATTGTTAACCATAAGATAAGTATCTTATCACTGAGATAATAATAAATAAATAATCAATATATTATACAACAAGGCTTATATTAAACATTAAAATTATCACACTTTTCATACAAATCCATTAAAATTATGTAAACTCGCCTAGAAAATGGTATTCTCTGCGCTTATAGGCTCAAAAAGGTGGATTTTTGACCTGAATTGCGATATGTTGGGGTCAAGGTTGAGATGAAATCATCGGACTGGCTGGCTGGCGCCTGGAATTCTGGTCTCTAGGCTACCCTCAATTTGTTAAGATGTTAATTTGTATGCAAATATTTAGGGTTGAAAAGCAAAAATGCAATGATTGCACAAGTTGACAGGTACACGTTACCACGGCGACGCACACCCGTCCATTTGTAGCGCCCTCAACTGAAACGGGCTCTCGTTCCGGAGCTGACTGATAACTACGTGATTTGGGGTGAATGTCCGACTAGGCAGCGTACATCTCGCGAACAATGTATCATCGCTATTAAAGATTATAGGCAGCGTACATCACCTGAACAATGTATCACCGTCTGTTTCTGACACTATAACTTGTAGAAATGGTATATATTCCATAATGAACTCAATCTCTTACCGTAACCCGCACTACCAATACCAAGATCTTTAATTTAAGAATAGAATAATTTCAACCTATTTTATCAGTCACTTTCCGTTTCTTTTCAAAATTAGGGTTTACATGCCCTTGGTACTGGTCAGCTTTCGGACGTAAGTGTTACTACACACAGGGTGCACATCAGTCTTGGAGTTTAGCAAAACATACATGTAATATCAACGGAGGTGTTCAGGTATGGATTCCGATTTTGTTCTTTCTGATTTTACATTTACACTTCATTTCATCTAAATTGCGAACGTTAAATCGGAGATTATCTCTAGATCCGTGTTCTCGGCTGATTCTCTCTCTGATGGGTGCGGTGCCACTTATAGCAATAGTATAAGATCTTTTTCAAATGTTTATACTCTCTTAATGTAAAAGAGTAAAAATGTCACTCGTTGTTCAGAGTGAAGTCATTATCACTCGTAAAGAGTGATTTTTTACTCGGTGTCGAGTGACTTTTCACTCTGTGCGGTTGATGAGTTCAGAGTGAAATTGTTGTCAATCGAAAAGAGTGATTTTCACTCTGTGCGAGTGATCAGTTGTACCAGATTTAAATATGAGAGCCGGAACACAATCAAATAGAAATATATTCAAAAACTCAAAATATTCTTTATTTTATTAAATCAAACATTATTGAAGTGATAATTAATGATGATATCAATGTTAATTGTTTCTGCAATAATTTTAAAGTCCAAATAATGATTAAATATAAATTACATTAATGAAACGCGTAAAAACACCATCGATAAAAAACATAATAGAAAGTAGATTTAGATACTTTACATAGAGAAATATCATGTGAATATATGATATCGTTTCACTACCGAAAGGAAGTGATAATGTATACATAGCCAAATGACAGCAGTTGTTTGATCGAGAAAAGGAAAGTATAGTTTGGATAATGACTCTTTGTTTGTTATTCAAATTTTCTATTGAATTGCAAGTTATTCAAGTGAATGTGATTAAGTAATAATTAAAATGTTCCTCTCAATGAGGGTGAAGTTCACTCTAAATGACTGAAATTCGCTCCTTATATATTCACTCTTCTTTCACTCCAATAGAGTGATCACTGTAGGCACTCTTCGTAGAGTGAAAATTCACTCGTTCCTGGAGTGACATAATTCACTTTTTTTTGGAGTGAAAATGGTTCCACTCTTTGAAGGAGTGACTTTCACTCTATTAGAGTGATCACTGTAGGCAATCCCTTAAATAGTGAATATTCACTCCATTAGAGTGGAATTTCACTCTTTTACATTTAGAGAGTACATATTCTTCTCTCTAATAACGATTTACTTTCAGGAAAGACATTGCTGGACTCCGAAATCTACTTTGACTGTATCTTCCGTAAAAATCCCATCACAGAACTTTACTAAATCATATTGAAAATCTGCCTCCAATTTAAGTAACTTTTCAACATATTCATATTATTTGTTTCGATTTTCATCATAAAACATTCTAAAGAGTATGTTCATTTGTGAATAGTTGCGGTCGTAACCAGAAGCATTTCATACAAATACGCCGGAACTCTATCGAGCGAGAAAAAACTTTCAGAAGATAATCTGTTCTGATATCATGACAACTAATTTCAAAAATCTGATTTTGAAGTTGCGCTGTAATTTATAAGAGATTTTAGTTTCATGGTTATAAATATAATTTGACCCCTACAAATGCATTTCTAGGGAAAAATCATAAATAGAGGGCGTTCCATATTGACAGGTTCGCATAATATGCTTTCGAGTAACCTTGAACATTTTCGTGGAAATGTAAAAGTCAAATATGCATCCATATAGGTGGTCAAATTGAAATTTATTCTGTTCAATTTATACGAAAAGCCACCCAATCGGTTCGGCTGAGCGATAGTGGTTTCACGCGGCGTTACACATCACGTAACGCGAGAGCGCGAGCGACCGCACTTGTGTATTTAATTGGCACAGACAGATTCGCATGTGTAGTATTCGTGGATTTGTTTAAAAACGCCCCACACCTTGCCGTCTTTATTCTCCAGTAGGCCTACCTCGAATTGGCCCGCCATCTTTAAAGATGGCAGCCATACAGAGGGACGAGGAGGCATATATAGGCTGGGCAAAAATGCGCATGCTCGGTGGAGCGTTTGATTATTCATATATGCTAAATACTCGTAGAATGCCATAAGTAACCGTACACTTCTCGCCATGTTCTTTTCCCAGTCCCTCGTTTTGGTCCGCCATTTTTAAAGATGGCAGCCATATATAGCGACGCGGGGAACCCAGGTTCAGTAAGGGCTTCTTGCAATAATCAGTTTCTGTTAATCTTATTCTAGGTTGTTATTGAGGATCAGACCGATATTGATTATCTCGTTTCTCAAAATCCAAATCATAGTCCAGTAAGTCATGATGGCTATTGGTTAAGATGCAAAGACGAGGCTGCCGAAGGGCAGTGGAAATGCGAGGGCTCAGCTAACTATTGGAATTCAGACACGGATAAACGGGGATTATGGGGTATGTAAGAAATAAAACATGACGTATACCATCAATCAATGATTCCGTGACCGTTTGTTTCTCGGTGATGTGTCTTCTGAAAAGGTGAGGTGGCGGAAATTGTTAGGGGATATCCATGGTGTTAAAAATGTTCTTGGTAAAATCAACAACAACGTGCATTTTGCCATAAAGATTAAAAACCCGTATAGTTTGACTTATCTCTGTGTACTGACTTCGAGTTATTAGTAAAATGGTCAAAGGTCGGTACACAATCAGCACATTTGAAACAATACTCAATTTTCCATGAAATCATTTCAAATTACTTC
This sequence comes from Ophiura sarsii, assembly GCA_035610835.1. Taxonomy (NCBI): domain Eukaryota; kingdom Metazoa; phylum Echinodermata; class Ophiuroidea; order Amphilepidida; family Ophiuridae; genus Ophiura; species Ophiura sarsii. The sequence continues at coordinate 44,040,109 of CM069449.1, read as the reverse complement.
GTTAGGTTTCATATTAAGATAATTTAATCTTTTTAGGACGATTCCTAGGTGTTAACTATAGGTCGATTTGTTAATATAGTAGAATCGTATTATAGGAACGACACATTTTATCATCGCAGAGTAACGTAAGTCCTGTAATACACCAAATCTAAAACTATGTGAATCCCTTATTGACTGTCAATCAAAGTTGTTGTTCTTTTGCGTAATATGGCCCAATCAGGCTACGGTTGATATCGTTGCTAGGCATTTGTTACTACGGGCTATGAGTGATGGCAAATCACAGCGCCGATAAGAAGATGTGGGCGTGCCTTACGACAAAATACAGTTTATAAATGAAGAATGAATTCCGTGAGCGATAGTCGTACGTAAAACGACTCGGTGACAAATCAAGATTAAACGTTGTTTGTTGTGATATTTTCTAAGAATAAAGGAAATATAATCAGGAGGAACTGTATCCTATTGATTCATTCGAGGTGTTAGTGTAATTTCAAAAATTGTATTTTATCTTGTTATATAATTCTATTGTATTGTTGTAGTTATATGTTGTACCGTATGTCAGTATTTTGTACAGCGCTTTGACCACTTTTGATTAGGCGCTTTTAGAAGTGTCGCTTTAGATTATAAGCTTGAATAATTAAACATTGAAACTAATTCACTCGCGCAAAAAATGGCTTCTTCTGAGGGGGCATCATTATCACTCATCATCATGTCTAAATATGTCTTAATATAAAGTCCTGTGGCAATTGCAGTAGTTGTCAACATATTTATACTATGGATAATATCTATTCTTTCTATACAATACTCTTAATTCCGCTTTTCCCCAATATAGAGTGGGACACTGGAGAGCCTAGCGGTGGGACAGCTGAAAACTGCCTGATACTTAATTTTGGCGGGAAATTAAGCGACGTTCCTTGTAGTCTGAGATTTTCATTCAACGTTGCTGCATGTGAGATTACCAAGATAGCAGCACCAACGACTCAACCAATACCATGTGAGTCATATGAACAAGAAAATTTTGCTTATATATGATATTTATCTCTCATTACCACCCAACATTATAGAGTTAGATGGCGAGAGAAACCAGAATGTAGCGGAATCTCTGTGCGACTCGAAAGGTTACATTTATTTTAAATTTGCTTTTAAGTGCCACATACTAATGGATCAATTTAACGTGACAGTGAATGGCGCGGAAATGTTCCATCTCTCAAAAAAATATATTGCCGCGGACATATTTCAAGAGCAGAGTGTAGAATTTACAACTGAAATACCTATATATTAAATATATATTACGGTATGTCATTTATATACGGTATGTCATTATATGTCATTATATACACCCAACACAATATGTAAGTTCCCCCTAGCATATACTAGAATATTCCTAAAAATATTTGATGGATTTAAATAATTTTCAGCTAGAAAGATGCACCCAATTGTTAGGCACATTTTGATACCAAGTTGTTTGGCCTTGAGACAATGCAACGATAAGAAATTGTGCCATTTACCAATTTGTATACAGAAAAAAAAAGTGGCAATAAATCTCACTGGCTATGGCTGGTTTTGTCCATAAATTAACAGACAATGGGCCGTATAAATAAAAACTAGCAATTGCTTTTACTAGCCTTTTACTTAAATCTTTATAAATAAAAGTAAGCAATTACTTGCTAGTAAATGGTCGGACTAGTAAGTAAAAGCAATTGCTTGAATCTTTAAGTAAATGGTCGCGGGATTACCTTTTACTTATTAGCATATAAATAAAGACGACCTTTTACTAGTGTCCTGTACCATTTACTTGTAGTTTTACAAGATACTACATGAAGAGCTTGCGCTTTTACTTAAACAACAGTGTTGCATACATGGTGTACGTGTTGTCATCATGGCGCTATTCATGAATGCAAGAACACATGCTAAGGTGTATCAGATGAGAATGAATCGTGAAGAGGTCAATCCTGCCACTTATCATCGACCCTTTCGATTTAATAAGGAAAATGTGGCTATTCGTGTTGAGAAATTAGTAGGCCTATACTAAAACATAGCAAAACAAATTATTTTAAGTGTGTTTTCTTTCTTTAGATTAAGTTGAAGTGGAAACTGCCACGTGTATTTAAATTACTCGTTATTGATCTAATAAAAAGTCCATGTTCATTTAAATACGCTATTGTTATACTACTGATCATATACCCCGCTATTGTGCTATCCTCCGACCATTTACTTATCCGATCAAGTAAAAGGTGTTTAGTCAAGTAAAAGGTTATTTATAGAGATTTAAGCAATTGCTCGAGCCTGATCTTTTTTGCTAATGCTGGACCTTTTACTTGATAAGCAATTGCTAGTTTTTATTTATACGGCCCATTGTCTTGGTGGATTTTCGTGCACAGACATGGGAATCGACCAAACAATATGTGTGGTATCATTTCAAGAAAATCAATAAGCAGATAATAATCTTGTGCACCAAGACACAGTAGCAAATTTATTATCTTAAATGTTTGTTAATTCTATGGACAAAACAAGCCATAGCCAGTGAGATTTAGTTTTAGCGCAATCTACGAAAATTCTTAGCCCCCCCCCCCCCCCCCCCCCCCCCCCCCCCCCCCTTAAGAGGACGAGGATTACAGATGAAAATGACACATTCCCCAAAAAGCATCTTTTTCTAATAGTGAAACATACCCGATTTGAGTGCTCGTTGTTGATCAAACATAGTTTTAGATTGAGAAAAGAAACACAGTCAATAATCGGCATTTGATTGTCATCTAAATCATCTTAAAGATTATATAAATTTAAGTTTATGTAAATGGAATCGTCATAAGCATAAAAACATAAATGCGCCTTTAACGGTGTAAATAATTCTGGGACACCCTGTATTGATATTGTGTGACATATCAATGCAATTCTGATGAATTTCTTTTTCCAGTGATTTCTTACTCGTAGCAATGACTGGTTTCAGTGCTTAGCCACTTGCTTGAGAATGTCGGAAGGGCTCATTCAAAATGTGCCCAAACCACTAATTCGTGCTCTAAAATGCTAAAGAACAACTATGTTTTGTTCAATGAAGTGTTACATTGACAACTGCATTGACTTTTCAGCACCAAGTAGTGATAACATTGGCACATCAATTTTGAACCCTTTCTATATATATATTCTCGAGCGCTAGCAAGTGGCTGAGGACTGAAACAGGTGATTGCTACAAGTCTTAATTATCGGTTATATGACCATATGTTCATAGCCTCTCATTTGACGACAGTAGAGCCGATACCTGTTGAATCAACTACATTTGAAGCGACTACTGGGAGTATAACAGAGGAAACAACAACGGACATCGTAACTGGTATGTGTTATTTCTTGGGAAAATATCATATCAATTAGTGATGAATAAGAGTTCTCAAAACAAAAATTAATGTAGCTTCAATTTTTAACATATCAAATTAATGCAACTAGAGTGATTTATCAAAATATAATTAGTTAAACGATCAATACGCTGCAAGGCCCGCTTAGCAGCGCTATAAATTGGTGCCCTAAAAACCGGCAACAAATTTAAATATTCGCCTTCCATCAAAGCTGGTTGCTATATGACATAATTATCGTGTGCAACCATACGGCTGTATTGCAACGCCCATTGAGTAGTTTAAACGCATGAGCGTGGATGTAATTTGCAACATAATGGAAACTCACCCATGCAGTTAGCAAGAAGTACCGCTCGTACACGCCCCGAATTTAAATATACAACCAGGCAATCCTCTCGTAGTAATTTATAACAATAGGTTTACCAGACCGAATTAATAGCGCTCCTAAGCGGGCAATTTATGTCATGCGTAGTGAATTAGAATTATTTGCTTTCTTCGCGTTACGTAATCATAATTATAAGATGGCTCGAGGCGTGGCGGTTTATTCAGGTCCTTTTGCATGCCATATCCACATCACTGTTCAGTTGGGTGTGTGTGTAATTATACATTCATAATATTCTGTTGCTGGTTACCCTTGCATTGGAGCTCCTAATTTAGGGGCTGGTTGATTATTCAGTCATCGTGTTGGCATGAGATAGTTTGCACCCGGAGCCAAGTACTATGTTTCTCTTTCTCTAAAAATATAGTTTATGAGTTTTTCGCAGGCGGCTACTATCAGATTGAATTCTTAAAGGTTGTCTTAATTAGGTATCACTTTTAGAGTTGATATGACTTACATAGGTTTGTATCTTTAAGACCTATGAGATAATAATTATATGCATATATTTATTAATGATTCTGTTTATAATATGTTGATTCACAATTATGATATTGACAACATAATTGTGCCCATGCATTACAGTGCAGCAATACACTGACAATGGGGTGTACGTTCATTGTTGTGCACTTGCATTACACATCAAGCCAAAATCGCAAATGTTATTAGCTGCTACATTTTGGGAGAACGTTTTTCTTTGTTTAGAGTATACCATATGGAACCAACAAAATACATCGGAAGATAGGGGCAGGTTTTGAATTGGTGAAACACCCTCCGTGCTTATGGCATGCCTGAGATTGGTGTATTTGTTACGTTTATACTGATGAACATCGTCAGTATAAACGCAACAAATCGCTTGGATTCACCCCTTCTTCTTTTCAAAAAAAAGATGTACTCTAGTTTACTTCCACAAGGCAATCGTCACTGCGTCAATCACTGATTGTAGTGCAGGTGCGTGCCTATTTGCGGCGCTGGCATATGCACGCACGTATAGAGAGATGTAAGATATACAAGTACGTAAAATGACGTAATTGTTCATGTCCAGACACATTTAAACGTTTATGCATGTTTCTATTTATTCGGACTGATACACAAAATATTTATCATTACAGACTTTATTACGGCGACTGCTGAGTTCACTACTATTGATGAGTCAACTACAACTATTGACGAATCAACAACTAGTAACTCTACTACCCATGATGAGTCGACTACCCCTGGTGAGTCAATAACTGAGTCAGCGACGTTTGCAGAAAAACTTAACAACTACAATAACCAAGTAAAGCTATATGTGATTCTTTCCTCAAAATGTTGACCCCTAAATTATAATAATAATAATAACCTTCTCAGTCAATACAAATCACCATAGCTACGGCATTAGATCACGCTTCCCCGTCCTCACGCGCAATCATAATACGGCGTATACCAAGGATCTATAATTATGCGTGTACCCACTTCCCCACAGAATATTTAGCTTTTGTGGAAACTCACTTAGGGACGCACCATTAGATTTTCAGGGGGGGGGGGGGGGCGGTAGGAAGTTTTCGGAAGAAAAAAAATTCACCCTCTATGCAGGCCAAAAAAAAAAAATCACCCCCTGATGAGTAAAATAAATTCCCCCCTTACGATGGCAAAAAAAAAAAAAAAATCACCCCCGAACCCAACTTCCTACCCCCCCCCCCCACTGAAAATCTAATGGTGCGTCCCTTAGCCTACCGGTTATGGGACAAAAAACGTCTATGAACTCAGGATTCCCGTTCACAAAGAGTTACATGGCTTCAAAATAACGTTTCTTAAAGGCATTATTATGCGATCTTATTCATGAAACGCCCTCTATCTTTGATTTGTTTCAAGAAATGCAATTTTTTTGTCAAATTATATTGTTAAACATTATACTAAAATATCTTGAAGATTACAGGGAAATACGCTTCCTAATTACTTCAAAATCATGGTTTGAATTGGGTTAGATAAACTGTAGAGTTTAACCCCGACAACTTATTTTCCAAGTGGTTTTTAGTTCGTAAATAGAATCCATGGTTTTATACCGTGTTAACGCCGACAGTGTTTGTGGATACGTTCGCAACTGTACACAAGTGAACATAATTATTGAGTACTATTTCATAAAAGAAACTGAGCGTAAAGTATGAATATTTTAAAAGGTACCAATGTTAGCATATGGAACATTTTACTATCTGGCATTTACGACATAGGTGTGTATCAGGGAATAATAACAAATAATTCCCATCATCAAATCTCGTATACGGCACATATTTGACAAAATCACTGTTTTATTTCTCCCATTTATTAACCGTAGCTCCGCCGTCCGCACTAGTGGACTGTGTCGATGATACAATGACTGTGTATATTCCTCGCTTCATCATTGACAATGTTCTTGGTGATCGTCTACATTTCACCGATGAAAACTGCGTCGGTTCAAACTATAATGATACACATGTCCGTATTATGACAGATTTAGACAAATGCGGAACTACTATGGAGGTAAGATCCGTCTAGGGTCAAACCACGCTCTATGCTTATTTCAATCCTATATAGATCGAAGGACACAAAATAAATGTAGTCAAAACTATCAATGGTCAATACCATACACCATTTGGTGCAGGGCACCAATGTGTCTCTCGCATTTCAGTTGGAAGGTAGTTTTATTATAAAATACCGGGAACCACCTAATGTGACATCGGAAAACACCCAAATTACAAAAAAAAATTGTAAATAATCATTATGTTAATTTACAATGTCAAAACATGATCATTGAGCCTACTTAATAAGAATATTTGCTGCTCAAACAACGCGGAGCCGAAAACACAGGGAACCACCAAAGGTCTTATAATATTTTGATAATTTTGGTTCTATAGAATATTCCTCTGCTACACATGCTAGGGTACTAATGATTTGGAATAGGAATTCAGCTCAGTTCAGTTTGATGTCTAAAGAATTAGATAACTACGAGTATGATCAGCATTATGCAACGTTTCGCAATTATATCTTTGACAAGGCTGTATGAAAACGTGGAAAGGGGAAGATAATGGAATATGTATAATTGATCGAGGGTGTGTCCGCAACGTAAGATGGCACTAACAACATATCCCGATTCTAAGCATTACAAATCACTGCAGCAAATATGTGCTGAATCCCATTTGTTTAGTTTTCCTCATTATTTTGTATTAATTACGGCCGTTATTATGTCTGGATCGTGATCACAACAATACAATTGCCGTTTTTAATGCAACAATTCCACGGGCATGATTTATCGCGCCAGCGCATTTCAGTAAGATGAGATCTTTGGGCCACACTCTGAAGTCACTGCACAGAGAGACAAATGAATAAAAAAATATGCGATCCCTGGAAAAATGTTTTACATAACTGCGATTAAACATACGTTGTACTTCCGGGTCATTTTTTTCCAGGTTGAGGACGAGTACGTGGTTTTCTCCAACTTCATCAAATACGAAGCCATTGCAACCATCCCTGATAGCATAATCACACGTGCTCGAAATATCAAGATATCTGTACAGTGCAACATGAAACGTGATGGGATAAGTTCATTCAGCTTTAACCTTCAGATATATTAGACTAGGTATGATTTCCCGCTATAAAACAATTTCCGTGGTCTCCACATTCCACATGGGCCTTGGTTCAGACCATGCTTAAAATATTGGTAATATGGTACTTATAAATAATTCAGCTGACCCCACGCTCTAAAGTTGTACCATTAAGGCACAATTCCCGCCAATAATGAAATCAGCAAAAACAAGAAGTTGTTTTTAAAAAGGCTATACAGGCTGTAACAAAAAAAGTTATACAGTTTTGGAAAAAATATTAAAAATATCTCCCGTAGAATTTCTGTTTCGAGTGTTAATGGCGTGCAACGGGAATTTTCTCAGCTTTCGAATAAGCTTTGTTTCATTACAATCGATGGTCGGTAAGCAGAGATATGATCAATTGTCTTAAGTAGTCATAAAATCACCTGGGCCACTTTGGTGTAATCAATGGTTCAACAACTCCCCCATACCTCAAGTACAGTAACAAAGCGTTGTTGATTTGAGATAAACCCACTCTTCATATTCAAATTAATAGGATGGCGAACCTTATTTGGAAACCATGCTTCGATGCAAAATTGTAAACAAACAACAAATGTTCGCAAAATGTGTTCATTTTTTCGTCCGTTTTTTCGGCGTATAAATGCATTTCGCCATGCGATCCTTGAAGTTAGCAAACAGCTTTTACCAAAATGTAGCTATATCCCTGAGGAAAATATATTTGGCGAGGGCCATATGTCACGGATCATTCCTAAAGCCACAATTTTAGCCGAAACGGTCGCTACCCAGCACAAGAGAATCGCCATTTTGTATCATCGCGCGGCGAAATGACATCCCTCAGATCTATTTGGACCGTAGCACTATTGAAATGGAGGGGTGTGTTTAATTTGATACAAATATTCTGTAAACATATATCAAAATGTGTTATGTAAATTAAACGCATTCTTGATTTAATTTTCTCTGAATGTTAAAGGTGGTGTGTGAATAAAATGCTATTTACAAAATATTTTAAATTCCACAATTACTTGCGCAATAATTTGTCTTCTCTAATGTTTACCTTTTGTAACCCATCCTATCCCATTCAGAAGTTCCCTCGCCCATTTACAGGGAACGGACGATGTCCAAATAAGGGTCTAATTATAATAAAACGTAAACATTTTGTTCCGTTTTTCAAAGAGCAGCTATTTTTTTATGTCAAATTAAGCCTATTAAACCACGTTTTTTACTTGTTTTCATCAATTTTCCAAAACGCTATTCACATATAAATGATGTAAATATGTTTGGTCGTTGTTGAACGGGGTTCAACAAGGTCTTCGTTGTTGTTTATCTTGAATCGACAACGGTAAGACGGGTTTATTTTGCTCGGGCAGCTTAGCTGCCCTCGCAAAATAAACCCGTCTTACCGTTGTCGATTTCAAGATAAACAACTCCGAAACCTTATTGAACCCCTAATTAAACCACTGGGATGAATATGAATGGAATCGAACCAGGAACATGGTAGTAGAGCGCTCTTGTTAGACAACAATGGTTCATTTCAAGTGGTTAAAAGTATTGCAAGAAGGTTATGTCTTTACAAATACACTTTAATTATTTTATGATTTGTTAATTCAAATGAAATAAAGAGTTATATTGTTCTCTTTAATGTTCCTTGCATGATACCCTAACCATTTAATTTATACAAGATATAAGATTGTATGATATTGTGAAAGTGGCCCTACCCGATTTCTAGACGACTTAGTAGATTAGTCATAAATTTAAACGCAAGTAGTTAAAAAGACCAAATAAAATGATTCTGGTAGCCCAAACGGACCTTAACATAGAGTGCAAAAAAAAAAAATTGCGATTGTATAACTTTTTGTTACAGTCTTATACAGCATACAATAGATATTTGTGATGAGCTATTCCCGGAGCGCTTACAAAAAAAACCACCACAGACTGCCGAATAAATACAGGTAGATTGTTCCATACTTGGATCACAAACAGTAAAAGTCCTGTCACCAGCTTTAACTCTTTCATAGGATACTCAATACGAAGATGATCCTTAGAAGATCTTAAGGGGGATGTGCACCTTCGCATAGCCTCCGTAAAACTGCCGTAACTTCTTCATTATTCATTTAATCTGAATAAAAGTATACATTTTTTTGCAGGAAAAGGTTCAATGAATCCAACTATGATCATGAAATTGACCATTTTGGAGAAAATTATAAAAAACATGTTTTTTTTACCCATTTTAGGTTTGGAAAAGATAACTCAAAATATAATTTTGTCATACTAGTTTTATTATATTCCTCATGCAATTCCCTAGGAATCGTTTTTTTATTTTAATTTTTACTTTATTATTTTTTGAATTACAGACCAAAAAGTGCCAAAAAAACTGTTTTTTAACCTCCAAAATCGTGAAAATCACGTTTTTTGGTAAAAAATCATATTTTTTGGCACTTTTTGTTCGATAATTCAAAAAATAATAAAGTAAAAATTAAAATTAAAAAAAACGATTCCTAGGGAATTGCATGAGGAATATAATTAAACTAGTATGATAAAATTTAACAAAATATATTTTGAGTTATCTTTTCCAAACCTAAAATGGGTCAAAAAACGTGTTTTTTATAATTTTCTCCCAAAATGGTCAATTTCATGATCATGGTTGGATTCATTGAACCCTTTTCTGCAAGAAAATGTATACTTTTATATAAATTTAATGAATAATAAAGAAGTTACGGCAGTTTTACGGAGGCTGTACCTGAAGGTGCACAGCCCCCTTAAGTGTCTATAACTGTAGCAAGTTATCAAGTGCAATAGATAAGCAAATATGCAATACTGTTCACACTGTTCACCTTTTCTCCTTGTCTATTGATGACCATTCTTTTTTTCAATTGTTATCATAACATAATAGAGACAAGATCGACAAAAATTACCGTTCACTTGATGTTTTGACTTAATTTTTCCAATTTACCAGTATAACAATTTATGTTACAGTTGTGTATTACAGTTTAGTGTAGTGCCACTGTATCAAATGTATCATGACCAAGGGAAGAGTACCGTGCACTTGATGTTGTGATTACATTTCTCAAATTTACTGGCCATTGATCTTCGAAAAGTACTGTGCACTTGATGTTTGGACTACATTTTCCACATTTACTGGCAAAAATCAGTACATTGACGATAATTTATGTTCCACAATCACTATCAGTTTTGTTTTACAGTTGTACGATGTGACCAAATAAATTAATCATGACCATGGAAAAGTAACGTTCACTTCATACATGTATTTATATGTAAAAGTAAAAATGTATTCATAATTTCATTATTCATCCATTTTTATACAATGCCATCATTCATTTTTCTGTATGTCTGCTTTGTTTATCAGACTGCTTTTTTAAATTATAATTTATAGTGATTGTAATGTTATCTATATCTTTCTTTCATGCCATTTCCTCCAGGTTACAAGCTTCTGCAATATGAAGTCAAGTCCTTCCCACAAGGTGAAGATAATTATCTCTTGGATGTATAACATTTCATTGAAGTCAAGTGCTTCCCACACGATCAAGATACTTTGCTCCTGCACGTAGAATATTAATTTAAGTACAATCTTTCCCACAAGATCAAGATGTTTTTTGTTGGTTTTTGGGTGTTTTTTTCGTGTTTCTCCATTCTTTTTATTTTTCATTTATCTATATTCTATACATAGTTATATAACATAATATCTATATATTAAACATACTGGTATCAATAAGTTACAAATATGCACAAAAACATGACTCTACCAGCGAACAGCATGTACCAACAATTACCATTAGCATGAAGATAGATGGCTAATGATCATCAACGGCACATTATCTCTTGTATCAAGACGTTGCTCTTTAACATTGAAGTCAAGTCCATCCAACAAGATGACGATAATTTACTGTTGGACATAAAACATTTAATTTGCAAAATGTTGAATTTTATATTATTTAGCTTCAAGTTAATAATTGTATCAGGTAGCTTTGCTTCGTATACCTATCATGCCTAATTGCACGTTGTCGTCTGTGATTCTAGCCGACAAGATAGAAAACGCTCATCAAATATTCATAATCGATCCTCGTTTAGCCATTATTGACCACCTGACTAAGTAGGTGTGTCATAAACCTGATTTTTGAAGGTTGATCTTGGTCAGATCTAAAAACAAAAATAATTTGAAATAGGTAAATGATGTCTGAACTGTGGGTTTTAGGTTACTACATGTAGGATGGCCGAATACCTCATTTAAGCATTAAACAATAATAATAATAATAATAATAATAATAATAATAATAATAAAGGTCTAAATGTTATTGTAATCGCAGCCAACTGGCTGAATTGTAACAACATTACAAATCAAATACATTAATAAACAATGCAACGTCCAGACAGCAGCTAAATCAGCGCCAAGTTGCGACATAAACCAACATGAACAAACATACATAAGCCCTATTATAGTAACCCCCTAATAGGCAATGTAGACTAAGTGCCTTGCCCAAGGACACAAACACATTGGCACCAGCGGGGCTAGAACTCACAACCTTTTGATTAGAAGACCGGCAACTACTCCACTGGACCACACGTGCTCTACAATATGAATGGAATACCAATAATTTCCATTGTATTGCAAGACGGGAAGGATGCATGTTGTATAATGTTTATTATTAGATTTCTGCACGTAAGGGTCACTATTACAATGAGGCAACAATAAATGTGTCATCAACATTATATTTACTTCATTTTTTTATTTACATCATATTGACATGATTTCTTTTATTGGTACACATAACATGCATATTTTTAACAATATTGCATTTGTTGTGTTTAACTAATTTAAGATAACCAACATAATTTTTTAACTGTGACTTATTTTTTTAGAATATGCCTATTTTTATTTTTAAAGTCCTTTTTGTCTGAAAATCAAAAGGTTGTATTGCAATATTGACTCCATTAATTCAACATACAACTTCAATTATGTACATGTACAGACATGGAGGATGAACAGAATGAAGAAAAAGCATGAACAATTTGAAGGGAAAAAATGTGTGAAATTGGGCTATAAAGGCCAAAACTGGCTGAAATTAAAAGTGCGGAAATTATGACCCCCACAAAAGGGATTCCTTTTTAAAAAGGAAAATTCACATGCATGTGTGTAACATCATAGTAGATAGCAATAATCACCACCTTTAATTATTTTATCATGTAAGTGCCACTACCAGGGCTGGAATTTCAGATTTTTTTCAACCAGCCAGTGGGACAAAAAACATAAACATTTTTGTTAACAAATATTTGTTCACTTAAATTCAAAATCTATTTTGATATATCCTGTTAGAGTATACGCTGTTCTTCAAGTTACAAAAAAAACTGCATGATTCTATGTTGTTTTGTTTTTCTTTTTGCAAGGGTTAAATCGCAGATCCATTTCAACATGAAAATTATGCAAATTTGATTAATTTGAGTTAATGACACTATTGTTTCAAAACCAATGACGCGAATTTTTGCAAATTTTACTGGCAGGCACTTGAAACTGTCGTTTTCAATATTATCCCCACAATTCCAATGTGTATCGTAATTGCTGGTTCCCCCATTGCTCTCTTATTAAAATGCCATTGAAAAAGTAATTATTACGCTACATAGTCAAACCAAACAGGGCGTACACAATTATTTGATTGGGTTATATTAATGGCGGCTATTTCCGCCCACTTTGGCAGGATTTGCCCATGTCATTATGTCAAGTGATTGTTTAATTTATGATTTTGTCATTCTTCTATAGGCTATACATTATTCTTTTTGAACTCGGTTTGGCATTTTGATTACACAAGACTTTAGTAGGCCTACCTGCTATTATTATTATTATTATTATTATTATTATTATTATTATTATTATTACGCAAGACTTTGGTTGGCAACCTTTTACCACGATTGTTCAGTTTCTTGATCAAAAGAATAATCCAACCACTGGCACCTTGATTAAATCAGGGAGGTGTTTAACATCTCTCTGATTAAATACACTTGCAATTTGAAACTGGTGTATCCTTGGTGTTATTCACCAGGTTAGACTGGTGAACACTTTCCACTCAGCTATTACAAGTGGCGTAGCTAGGATTTACAAAATGTTCATAAAAAGGTGGCCCAAATTTGTTTGCAGTCAGCTCAGAAAATTTGAGGGGGTGGGGTTATGAAGTTTTACACAAAACGCGCTCGAGAAAGGGCCCTTGTAAGTTGTCATAATGCCTATACACACTACATCCGGAGAATGAGGCGCGGGGGACTAAATACTCATAGGGCTTTTTCTGCCCCTCCCCCAACCCCGGTAGCTACGTCACTGGCTTATTACCATTTTATATAAATCCCCAAATATTGATTGTCGTGTCGGTTGAGATTGGCACTGTCGGTTCATTTACAAGAGGACTCGTGGATTTATATTGGTCAAAAGCACACAGATGAAAAATGAAATTATTATCGTTCAACTGCTCAAATGAACTCTGCACGAGGATATCTATTCCTCTGTTAATATCATGTCCCCCCACCCCCCACCCCCCCCCCCCCCCCCCCCCCCCCCCTGATCATGCGCTCTTTTTCATCGAACGCCCTCTATTTTTCTTCTCTAAATGCAATATTTTGGTCACGGTACATTCAAAAACATGTAACTAAAATATCTTCTAAGTTACAAAGCATGCAATACGTTTCCAAAATAAAATAAAATGTTGAAAATAAGTTGTCGGATTGACCCGGCAGTTTATTTTCCGAGTGGTTTTTTTTCGTTCGTAAATATAATTCCATGTTTTGACACCGTGTTAACGCCGCCGTTTACAGTGATTTTGGTTATACAACAAATGCAGTATAGTAATAAGGAATGCTTTTATGATGAAAATAATTTTTAAAAATATGTTGAAAAATTCCTTAAATGGGAATCAGATTTCAAGTATTTAGTAAAGTTGTGCGTGATTTTTACATTCGATATGAGTTCAGGAAAGATTAATCAAACTTCATTTATAAGAGACTAGAAAAACATCTACAAATTGAAAAAAAATCACATAATATTGCTTTGAAAAGTTTTAATTACAGCAGCAAAGCATAGGAATAACAAGAAGAATCCTTACGGAATATGTGGATGAATTACAGTGTTTTGATAATTACGGTATTTTAACGTTGATGGTGGGGAAAAACTGATTTAATCATTCAAACATGACGAGGAGGAATTTAGGCTTTCTGATTGAATGGACACCACCTTCACGATTTCCCATTGACATTAAGTGGACTTTGTAAAGTAACATGGGAGGTATTGTTAAGGCGACGGACCCCCTCCCCCCCCCCCCCTGTTTTATGGGCGGACGGACCTGTCAAGTAGGGTCGGTCGGTCGGTCTTAAACCTAAAAATATCACAAAAATCTGCAAATATCTGGAATTCTTTTTAAAATTTGTGGAAACAAAATGTCGACAGATTTTCGGCGGCTAAAAAACGGCTGATTTTACATTTGAGGAAAAAAAAAAAAAAAATCTTAAACAAAATCTTGAAAACCGCAAAAAGTGGGTCGGTCCGTAAACACATGTGTTTTGTTTTTCCTCGTCTAAGCGTAATCAAACACGTAGACCCATAATATAACTCAATTTTGACAAAACTGTTTGTCATTATCTGCCATGCCGTATTGTTTATATGGGTGTAATATAACTTACGAGTATAATAAACAATCCACAAAACCTCCTAAGAGAGCGTCGTCATGGAGGTGATCGTACATTTAAATTTGCAATAAAAGCTGAGAAAAAGTTCGAGTGACGCACAACAACAAGTATTTATAACATTTTATATTACTTTTTTGTTTTTACCCAAGTAATTGTTAAATCACGCCATTGATGGGTAGTTTAATAACGCAGTTGCTTGTGTCCACACGATAATGAAAATGATACTAATAATAGTTACGTACAATATCAAAGAACGTGAAGCAGTGGCCGGAGGGGCGGAATTACCTCTGGCCAACAATATAATGTATAGTATGCGTAACCCTCATAAAATATCAAAGAACGACCAGCAATTTCGTTTTCTTGAGAAATAGCTTGAAAACCTCTGGTTAATAATGGGTGAATTTTACAAATTTGAAACTTTTTCCTTATATTATCAATCAAATATAAAAAGTTTTGAAATCCTGATAATTTGCGGTGTGTTTGCCCTACACCCAAGCTTATTTTTCGTAAATATGCGTTATTACCAGTTACCACAATAGATTTAAAAAAAAAAAAATCTTATTATACGAATGTTCCTTATTACGATGCTTTTTGCGATTTCGGGAACTATCAGCTCTATGTCTTTTTTCCGCATAAAAATCAATTCTGATTAGCGGAACAGAATTAGCCCACAATATTCGGACTCAAAATGTCACGCCTTACTAGTTTTTTTTAGAGACAAGGATACTTTTTTAAGTACGTTCCGAGTGATCGAGTTTATGACAAAACAAAAATCTGTTTTGTATATTTTTATGGTAAAATAATAGCCGCAGTATCACTCGAGGTGTAGTGACCCTTTTTTGCCTCGCTCTTACCCACCCGTGACCCCATATATAAAGAAACATGTAAACACTCTTATCCAGTGACCCGACATATTTTTTATTTGAAAATGTAAACACTCTCAAATAAAGACCCTTATTCTGACAAATTTCTCAACTAAAAAAACACTTGTGAATATATTTCTCACCCTATTTTGGGCCTTGTTGGCACTGGCATGCTATCACCATACTTTTAGGACGTTCTATCTCTTCATAAATTGAATACCACCACCGGCTTAACCCGCGCCCCACCCGGTAAATAAGATGCAATCAACCTGTCAAATCATCACTATCTCTCACCATTAAAGGACATCACTAATTCAACACTGTATATAGCGATTGTTTGTCCGTAAGGCCAAAATAAAAAATTAACATGTTTAGCGCCCTGACTTTTTCAAAAAAGAAAGGAGGAGGTCCTTTTTATTTTTTTATTTTGGCACATTTTTGGCAAATCATCCTGATAAGAGACAAACTTTGTGAACCAAAAAAAGAGGAGGCCTCTTTAAATTGTTTTTATTTCATGGTTCTAAGGGGTTGGCTACCCCAAACTTTGTATAAAATGCATAAAGAAAGAAACAAAGCTGTTACCAACATCTTAAACTCTGAAACACCTGAACAAAAAAGTCATGACTGAAATAATTAAAAAGGAAAAGAAATTTGAAGCAGACCCAGAAAAGGAAGCGAGAGGGGACGCTAAACATGTATTTTTTGCCTAGTGACTTCATCATTTTAACCGAATGTCGACCGTTTGGCAGTCACTTGTAGTTTTCCATGCGATGAAAAAAAACACTTTCAAACTAAATCCCTGGCCGACGGACGCGTGTATGGTGCATGCATAGTTTCAGGGGAGAGACGTATAATATCTCATTGGTGTCAGCGCCTATTTTGCCTGTCAAACCGCACCGTATCGACGCATAGAAATTATGGATATGATGATGAATTTGTCTTTCGAAAATACTACGGAGTCATCCACTGAGGATGTCAATGGACCACCAGTTCCACCGGCAGGTGCGCTTGTTAACACGATCATTTCTCTGATTGGAGCCGTTTTGATTTCTATAATTCTCTTTGGTAATGGCATGGTAGTTGTACTGATTTTACGATATGCCAATTTGCGAACACCGACCAACTATTTCATCATGGGTATGGCAAGCGCTGATTTTTTAATTGGTATTTTAATGATCGCATCAACTATCCTCAGACTTAGCCCACAAATATCGTTCACGCCATTTGAATGTTTATTATATAGTTCCGCTCTCGTTTTTCCAGCCGTAACGAGCGTATTTACTTTACTATTTGTTACGTTTGATCGTTATTTGAAAGTTGTGTTACCATTACGTTACGAGACACTCATTTCTAATAAGGTAGCGATATCATCCGTGATACTTATTTATATGTATACATGTATCACTGTCGTTGTTATACCAGTTGCGCAGTTTCATCAACTTGATAATATAGACTTTTCCCTCCCGTGTTTTTATTTATTGTCGAAGATATTTGGACAAGAATACATGCAGTTCATTATCTATTCCATATTTGTTCCTCTTGGTATCGTGGCTATCATGTATATACATTTATATTACGTTGTACGGAAACTTCAAAAAGAAAGAAGACGAGTGTGTCCCCCACCTCGCGGAATGAGATTCCAATGGATGAAGCGAGAGGTCAAAAGCATAAAGACTTTGACTATTTTACTTGGTCTCTGTATCGGTGGTTGGGTACCGGTTTTGTCGGTACTACTCAAGGAAATTTATAACCCGGAATATCAAGGCAGTCTCATAATTCGCACTATTGTTGGCTATCTTGCTTCCTTCAACAGTGCCATGAACCCATTGTGGTACAGTCTTCGTAGCGAACAATTTCGGTCGTCAGCCAAAAGGCTACTGTGTAGAAGACATTATAAGTAGATTATGTAGCTGTTATTATACTCACAGAATATTAAAATATCTAACAGAGTTGGGTTTCGGAGGAGCTGGTCACGTATCAATAAAAAGGAGAAAGAAAGTGCGAACTCATAAGAGAGATAAGATTTGATCTGATCATCATATAACAATACAAAAGACCTTCGAAGAGATTCGTTACAAACACATAAAGTTCAATTTTTACGCTGATGATACACAATTACTGTACATCTCATTTGACCCAAATAAGTCAAGGGATGCTGACCATGCTCTTGTTATGTTATCTGCGTGCATTGAGGATATCAAATATTGGATGTCGCAAAATATGCTTTGCTTGAATAGTGATAAAACAGAATTTTTCATTGCAGCCAACCCAAGAGCCTTAAAGTCACTATGCAACATCTCACTTCGTGTTGGTGATATTGAGATCAGACCGTCCCCCCATGTACGCAATCTTGGTGTTGAATTAGACTGCCATTTAAACATGTCTCATCATGTTACTAACATTTGTCGCAGTTTGAATTTTCACCTTAGGAATCTTTCTCGTATTCGGATGTTTATTGATGAAACAATATGTCATCACGCCATACGCGCACTTGTTACATCGCGGCTCGACTGTTCCAACTCTCTCTTAGGGATCTTCTGCGAAAGATATTAAACGGCTACAACGTCTCCAAAATCGAGCAGCCAAACTCATTTATAATGCTAAAAGACGTGATCATGCAACTCCTCTTCTCCACAAGTTACATTGGCTGCCTGTTAAAACGCGCATTGAGTTCAAGATCCTGACTATTGTATATAAAGGTTTCAATGATGACGCGCCTTGTTGGACCTTACTAGTACTTATGTACCTAAAAGAAGTGGTCTTCGTTCTGCCTCTGACACTCGGATTCTCACTGTACCTAAAACTCGTCTCACTACCGCCAAAAAAAGGATTTTATGCCTCCGGCCCATTTTTGTGGAATAATTTACCGCGTCACAGCAGGCCTGCCTCATCACTGACTCAATTTAAGAAGATGTTAAAAACTCACTTATTTCACCGTCATAGTGCGAGTGATGTTTAACTCTGTTATTTTTAATTTTATGTTTTAATTTTGTTAAGCGCTGTGGTACCATTGTATAATGTGTAAGAGCGCTATATAAATGCTCATTGTTATGTTATGTTTATGTTTTACCATATTGACAACCTGTTTATTGCTAATCGAGATGGTACCATGAACGTTAAAACAGTATTGACCAAAATTATTTAAAATGTGACAAATTACGACATCACGATATTAGTGTTCACCGTATTTGTTTTACTTTATGTTGTTGCGGTATGTGTGGTCATGACGTATTCGAGGAGATGAATATGTTGAAAAACACTTTTTACGGTCATAGTTATTAGGCCTACCTAGTATTCTGTGTGCAGTTTTGTTAAAGTGATTGATATAGTAGAATTATGATATACAATTCATCAAAAAAGTAACTATGCAGGTAATAAATAGGCTTTTAACTCTAAGAATATATTTCCTATACCTAAAAATATTAAATTATAAAGCTGTTGAAGAATTGATCTACTTTAATATGAGATATTGCACGCTTGGATTGGGTGATTATTGAGGAAGTGACACTCCAAAATATAAGGTGAAGTCCGATTGTCATTTTCATATTTTTCTTTTCTACACGCGGACCCAGCTACGGGTACAATATCGATTACCGGTAGTGCAATTGGGGATGCACGCGCAGGTTGGCTAGTCGGCCGTATTGTTCCGATGGATCAATACGCCACACACACGCTAGTCATAGTCTCCCCCGTGTTGAAAAGTAAAATGTGAAAATGAAATTGTGAAGTTACCTTGCATTTTGGATTGTCACTTCTTCAATATTCAACTGATCCTAGCGTGCAAAAGTCTCACATTAGAGAAGATACATTTCTCAACAACTTTATAATTTAGTATTTTTAGGTAGGATATATATTTTTAGAGTTAAAATCTCATTTATTACCCGTATAGTTACTTTTTTAATGACTGTAAGTTCAATAATCATAACCATGATCGATAGTGAGAGAATATCATAAACAACTGTCGTCGGGGATTGGATGGCACTTAGAACTGGAATCGGTCACTCACGGTAATCTAATACACTGATTTCGAATTGAACTCTCTCTTGCACGGATTTTCTGCGAAAGATAGTAAACGAATACAGAAGATTTTAAAAGTGGATTGGTAAGGGTAAAAAAAGTAATATAACTCAGTAATAACATTGATATCATATTCGGAAGCAATTAAATGCTAAGACTTTCGACCATGCAATACTGTGATAAATTTAGCAAATTGTGTATAAAACCTTTTGGCAGGCATTGTAAAATTAAAACAAGAGATTCAATTAGCATGCACTCTCTTTCTCATATAAAATTAAATATTTAAATTTGTCACCCATACAAATTATAAAATCCGGTAGGTATCTGCCTACAAAAGTTGATGAGTGTTGTTGCACCTCAATTGTTGATGCTTTTAGGCTATTCCTCAAGTCATAGCGTTTAGACACATTCTTTGCCCACATTCACAATTGAATCAATACCCACGAATAGTATTTGTGGTTATCATCCCCAGGTGATCCTTTTTCATGATATCAATCCCTATTGAAATTCTTTTGGGAGTTAGGCCTGTTGAGCCTACATCTGTGCATGTACAGGAGAATTAATTTTGCCTTCAACTGTACAAATTCTTTGGTCATAAAAAATTAAGAGAGGTGAACCTCTTTTATCCAAGGTCATTGTGCCTAGACGCAGTTGTCAATAAAGTCCATCTCTTTGACATTATTTATGCACTCGCCAATCGCCATATTATGAATTGTATTTGTTGACGATGTAGTATGTAATTTATCAATCAGACTTTCAGAAATGTTGTGTACTTCATCCTCACTCATCCGATATCTTGTATATTCTCGCAACTGTCCACACATAGTTGAATTCCTTGTTGCTGCGATAGCGATACTTTTTCTTGTTGTTGTTGCTAAAGTTGTTCACATTTTGTGGAATTAAGGGCAACACATTTTTGCAGGACTTTTAGAACCAGTCCTTGATTATCCAAAATAGTGAGCATTAAGCTACGTATGATTATTACTGCTGATTTAGACAACTCAAATTTATATAAAGTTAAATTTAGCATAAAAGCAGAGCAACTTAGCCTTGGAGTCTGTGAGCTCGTTTATTGATATACATTTTTGACAGAATGAAATAATAATTGCATAACCATAATAAATAAGAATTTACCAAAGTAAATTCATTTGCACACCACGATTTGCCCAAGAAGGACTTAGCAACACAACATCTGGCATTGTCGCCCCCGTTCTTTCCTCATAAGGGTGAATGATTGTTTGCCTTGTTGTTTTATTTTATAATTTTAAATAATTGTCTTTCGACATCAATTGAGGTAAATCTATCTTGTATTGTTCAATCAATTATCTGTCAGTATACACATAACTATAACTGAGTGCATAATATAATTCTTATATGATGAGCTCTCAATAATCACATTTTTATTGAATAGAGTTATACGGATATCGGATGACCATTACATAGACACAATCTTTTTGAAGTCTCATATCATAATTGCTATTGACATATTATAGTAGAATTAATAACCGATTCCATTTTATCGTGGTAATCTGAAATTGTATACGTGGTAAAAATTTAACAGTCACACACACAATCTTTTTTTGATTTAAATTATAAGATACCGTATAGGTTAAATTGTAGTTGGTAATAATATATATTACAACACTTGTCTGTCCATGAAGCTGGTCTGTCCATAATAAATATGGCACCACCTGAAGGTGAACCTTCACAGGATAATCCTGCTCCATCTGTTCCTCTCCTACCTGCAGAGTTAATACCTCAATTTGATCCGATGTACTACCAAATTCCTTAAATGGTAAACAAGATGATGATTTTGATCTTTGGTGTCGTAAACTTGAGATTGCTATTCAAAATTATCCTGTTGGTGCTCCAACATTGGCTAATGCTCTTCGTAGTCGTTTAGATAGCAAAGCTTTTGCATTCTGGGATCAATTGCCCGAGGCTACAAGAAAAGATTATAAATTGGCTAAAGCTCAATTGGCAAGCGTTTTGGTCGCACAAATCAATTGCGCACTGCTCTGTTCGCGATTTCTCTTCATCACGTCCCAGATTCCCCGGTGAATCTTTGCAAGTATATTCATCTGCCTTGCGTGAGTTGGTTAATTCTGCCTTTGTTGGGGAGTATAATTATGGTGAACAGTTTAAAAATCTAATTCTATTAGAATGTATAGAAGGCGTTATACAAATTTGGTGCTAGATGACATTTTGTGGAAACGTCAAAAGATTCATGGAAAAGGTATTGCTATTCAGGCAATTATACCCATTGTGTTAATCCCTGAAATTTTGTCCCAAGTACATGCACTCTCAGAACAAAGGTTAAAATCGTTAACCATGTTGGTTAACATTTTAACCAACGGGAGGTTACCAGGTGAACCACACAATTGGTTGGTTAAAACCGTAACCAACAGCTGTTGGATAAACTTTAACCTGTGGTTGGTTACAATTTGTAATCATTTGTTGGTTAATATGTTTTAACCAACAGTGGTTCGTATTTTTTTCGCTAAACTTTAACCCAGACAACATTACAATATTGATGTTCCATTGGCACATTATTGGCTTTCAATATTGGCGGCAACCCTGGCCAGGACCAACTTTGGCAAAGGGCAAGGGACAGGACAAGACAAAGGACAAGGCACACGATCCTAGCCGAAAGGCCGGTAAGCGATAACTTGTAAAAGAGGCCGCAATTTTTAGACCACGTCAGAATTCATATATGAAATCAATCGTGTTATTTTCCGCCCCTGGTCCGCGGCTGTCTGTGTGTAGAGTAAAGCTATCAATCGGTTGCCTGTGTGTAGAGCTATATCAGTCGCCGGACCGTGAAAATTGCCCACCGGTCGCGGTGGTTGTTGTTGGTAAGGTGAGGTAGAATGGGGTGTGGTGGGATGGGGGAAGGGTGGTGTGGTGGGATGGGGGGAGGGGTGGGGTAGGGATGGTGGTAGGATAGAGGTTGGGGAGGATAGAGTCGCCTTGAACCAAGGCTAATATCGGGTATAATTTACAAGGGGCGGAAAATAACACGATTGATTTCATATACAAATTCTTACGTGGTCTAAATAATGTGCGCAAAATATTTTCACGCCATTGAAATTCTTTGACGGGAATCTTGTTATGACCTATTGTTGGTTAAAATTATGATGCCTTAACCAACGTTGAATAAACTAAAAATTAATTATAATTTTACTCTTTAACCAACGCAGTATTAAAAGTAATTTTTAACCAACGCTACATTTTTAACCAATGTAGTATACTTTTTAACCAACATTCTTTTAACCCATGTTTTTTTAATACCTGTTCTGAGAGTGTGGTACTCCTTTGGTGGGAAATTTTGGTACAGTCAAAACTTTGCCTAAAGCATGCACACCCTTCTATTGGCCTTATATGCGCCAAGATATAGACAAGAAATGCAGAGAATGCATAGAGTGTCAAAGACAAAGAAACCCTGTTCCCGCTTATCGTGCCCCTTTGAAATCTATGCCAAGTATTGATCGTTTTGAAATAATAGCAGCTGATTTGGCAGAATTAGGAACAACTACACGTGGAAATAGATATTTGTTGGTTGTGACTGACTATTTTACTAAGTATGTAAATTTGTATCCTATTCAACGTCAGACAGCTGAGGCTGTTGCAGAGTGTTTATTTGTTAAATATATCAGACAGCATTCGGTACCTGTGAAATTACACAGTGACCAAGGTACTCAATTTGAAGCTAATGTGACACAGAAATTATGTATGTAAGTAAGATGCTTGCAATCTTACCCAGGTGAATGGGATGAAATCATTCCACAATTGGAATTTGCTTATAATACCACTGTCCACTCGACAACAGTTTTTAGTCCTTTCTATCTGGTACATGTGCGTGAACCTAGATTGCCAGCAAATGTGATGTTTGGTGCATATGATCAAAATCTGGATAAACCGGAAAATATCTTCACCTTTGCTGCTCAAATAGAAAAGCGTTTTAAGATGGCATCCCAACTAGTTAGACAAAATTCTGCGAGAGCGCAGAAAAACCAAAAGCGGCAATATGACAAGCGAGTACGCTTTAAAAGGTATCAAATAGGACAAATTGTATACACAAAGAATCCCAAGAGTGTACGAAATAAATTGCAACCAAAATGGATAGGTCCATTCAGAGTCATGCAGGTATTCAATGATGGAATAACTTACCAAATAATTGATGCAAAATCTATTACTGCAAAGCCTAAAGTTTTGCATTATAATAGAATGAAACCAGCTTATGAAATAAATTCGCAAAGTAAAGAGAATGTCCCTAGTTCAGTTGAGGTGAATATTCCCAACATTCCTATGAATAGCACAGAGTAAATAGTAAATAGTAGGATCTGATATTCTTCTTGTAAAACACATGTACATGACAGCCCATATTATATATTGCTTTGTGTGTCAACTCAACTGCGAAGGTCATGTGCCATTGATGATCATTAGCCATCTATCTTCATGCTAATAGCAATTGTTGCAGAAATTCATAGGTTGACACAGAATACTTGATCCTTTGGTCTTATATGTAACTTGGATATTTGCATGATCATTTGAGATAAATATAAATTGATATGGTAGAGTTACACTGCAGTCAAATTTTGTATGTGATATGAAATAGTGTAAGACTAGCGCTTCCTTGGTGTTTCTATTATATTGATACACTGTTAGAACACTGGTTAAAATAGTACGGGGTAAAGTCAGGTTGGGTAAACTTTACCCAGTATTGGTCAAACAAATGCGGGTTGGGCAAAAATCATTTTACCCAACGGTTGAGTTATATTTTTTTTCATCAGTTTTACCTATTAGTTGTGTAATCAGGGGTGTTACGGGGTTGGGTAAAAAGGGATTTTGCCCAACGTTGGTCTACTAAGGTCACGTGGTATCTTGGACGAGCTGTTATTGGTCACCGCGATCAACCGCATGATTTACAAAAACAAAATGGCCGGTTTGGTGACTGGTAAACCGGTGCTGGCTGGGGAGGAACTACTGAAGGTTTTTCATGGTAAAATAACATATTTATATTCTAATATTGTGTTGTCTACAAGATTTTCAGGCAGAGCAGTAAATACGCTAGAGGACAGTCGTAGCTTTTAGCGAAAATTAGATAAGCTTATTCATTGAATTCCGTCAAGTTGCAAGTACGCAGTGTTGGCCCACGCTATGCCAACTATTGTGTATTACCATGCAGTAATACTATACACCTAGCACATAAAGTCCCTGCTCAGGTGCTTTGAGGTTGACTAATTCAAAATATATAATCGGTACCATAAATCTGAGATATATATTAAATGAGCAAATTTCTTCTCCGCAGTTTGATACCTCATTCAACAAAATCGAATGGTTACTTTTAAAGTTATGTCGATTTCAATGACCGTTCATGCAACAGAAAAGTGGCACTAGGTATAGGAAATCATTGATTTGTGTGTGATTTACCATAGACGGTAAAAATCAATGTTTTACCCGTCTATGGATTTACGCACTGAAAAACTCACAGCTTATCAGCTAAGACTTGTATTCTTCACAGCCAGATACACCCTTTGTCTCGCACATTGCGGTAAAGACCCATTCATCTGTCACGTTCAGATAGCACACAGTTATCACACACAAATCAATGATTCCTATACCTAGTGCCACTTTTCTGTTGCATGAACGGTCATTGAAATCAACATAACTTTAAAAGTATCCATTCAATTTTGTTGAATGAGGTATCAAACTGCGGAGAAGAAATTTGCTCATTTAATATATATCTCAGATTTTTGGTACCGATTATATATTTTGAATTAGTCAACCTCAAAGCACCTGAGCAGGGACTTTATGTGCTAGGTGTATACTGCAACCAATATGGATGTAGGGCTATCACTGTTCTCTAAGTCTAACAAATGTAACGCTTTAACCTGATAATGGTGCAGGCAACGCAGTCTTTTGAAAATAAACATGTAGTAAAATAATTGTCCAATAGCATTGGTAAAATTATATTACCCAACAAAATGGTAAAGAAATGGCCCAATATCACTGGGTAAAGTATACTCAAATGATATTACCCAACAAAATGGTAAAATAATTACCCAATAACATAATTACCCAATATCATGGTAAAACAATTACCATTATGTTGGGTAACACGTTTACCCAGAAAAAGGGTTGTTGATATAGCACCCAGCGGTTGGGTAAAATTTTACCCAACTTGGGTAAAGTTTTACCCAACCGTTCTAACAGTGTTAGTGATTCACAATAAAAATTATTGGATTTGAGACTGAACATTTGTTCGATGAGAGTGAATTTATAGAATATTCTCATCTGATTACTGTTTATGTTGAATCTGATGATTGTCTTGGTAAATATTATTGTATACAACTATTTGTTATATAAATAGACAAATATAATTTTTGATTGGTAACGGTGAGGACACCTTCTTCAAAGAAAGATAGTAATGTGGGACGTAGTTGTCCATATTGATTGTTTGAATATGTATTATTAATATTTATTTAAGCCAATCAGCGTAGCACTGGTATCGTGCCTACCCAATACCCCGAATATATAACCTTCTAAATATACGTAGTAGTGGATCCGCTCATGCCCGGTTGCTGCACCGGGCGCGGGCCTTCGGCCCGCTTGGGATCTTTACCTAGATCTAAATCAGCGCTCAGATGGTGAATAACCATTAGCCAATCACAGCTGAGCGCTGAATTGACTTGCGGCCTGCGCCGACATATATTCTTTCTCTCTCGTCTTGTATCTTCAACCCAGCAGACGTGCTGGTAATCGTCTCCTCATTTTCGTTTGTAAAATACTTCTATTATTTGGAGCATCGTATTATTTAATAAACGGCCAATAATGGCGAAGTAAAGCATCTAATTTGTGATAAAGACTTTCCTTCTTATTGTAAGAATTGGCTCTTACAAGCATATTATCATCTAACAAGTATTGCACACGATACACATATAAAACGTTAAAACACATTTACCCCACGTAACAATGTTGGAAGTTTTTAGTTCGCATGAATGTGTTAGATATGTGCTGAATTTAATTTTAAACTTGATTTGTCTTGACCAATCTAGATAAACTTTTCCGCTGCGGGCAACTAAACAGCGCCCTCACCATTTTAAACCAATATTTTCGTTTCCTCACCGGTTCATGCAACGATAACCTTTCGCAGACTAGGCTCCCGTGCGTATTCGATTCCGACGATTTTTGACCACATTAGCAATGCTGAGGTTCTATTCTATCTTTTTCATAAAAAATCGGCAAGATTTACATGTACTTCTATTTGCTTCCCCTGGGACGATGATCAAATTGATATAGGTACTATTTGTCCGAACCATACACCAAACGCGCAAGGATTTAGTGTAGTCCCCCATAGATGGCGCTAGAACATGAAAGACGCAGACGACAGGGCAGACGGTACCGAAATTGAGAATGAATATAAATTTGATTTGGGCAAACCAGATTATTCATCGAGGTGATTTAGATTTGTTTTAATTTATTTGTAAAACACTTCAAAAATAGCAGCACCCACCCGTAGATGGTGCATCCAAACAAATATTCAAGAATCACGTTAAAATTCCAAGATCACCATTAAAATGCCATTGAAAAAAGTAATTACGCTACATAGTCAAACCAAAAAGGGCGTTCAAAATTATTTGATTAGGTTTTATTAATGGTGGCTATTTCCGCCCACTGTGCAGGATTTGCCCATGTCGTTATGTCTAGTGATTGTTTAATTTATGATGTTGTCATTCTTCTATAGGCTATACATTATTCTTTTTGAACTCTGTTTGGCATTTTGATTACAGGCCTACCTGCTATTATCAGTATTATTATTATTACGCGTGTCGGTTGATATTGGCACTGTCGGTTCATTTACAAGAGGACTCATGGATTTATGTTGGTCAAAAGTACACAGATGAAAAATGAAATTATGATCTTTCATCCTTAAATATTTATAGACTCATCTATTTGTTCCTCTGCACGGAAATCTTTAGTAAAAGGCAAAAGATATGCGTGCATTGCAGAGAAACCAGAGTCATATCCAACAAGTTTCGTCCATGTACCCCTTTGGCTGATTAAACACATTTTCGGGCTCCTATATCGTGACACCTATGGCCCCTCACACAGGATGCGACCCGGCAGCAACACAAGTTATTGACTTTTGGCCCCTAACTTAGACCATCAAACCTTATGTACGTTCTCAGCTAATTAAACCTTCTGGGCTCCCGGCCTACTATAATTTAAACTCCCGATAATGTTTAACGCCACCTATGGCATGATATCCACCAAGGCGAGATTAGTAATGCGAGATCCGAAGGCGAGATACGAGATCCGAAGGCGAGATCCGAGGGCGAGATGCGAGATACGCGGGCGAGATGCGAGATACGCGGGCGAGATGCGAGATACGCGGGCGAGATGCGAGATATAAAGGAGAGGGCCGGGTCGAGGTCTTTTTGGAAGATTTTGGGGTCCATTTCCGAATTTATTTCCCGGTAAATTAATGCGTCGTCAGCGAATAAAAGCGTACCTTGGGCCATTGGAGATACAGTCAGGCATATTGTTAATATAAATTAGGAAACATAGCGGGCCATGGGGGACGCTTGAAGTGACTTCGGCAGCTGAAGACAATTTACCATCAAGCCTTACACGTTGCTTTCTTTGTGTTAAGAACGTTTTAATCCAGCCGAGTTCTTTTCCCCTTATCATGCTTATCCCATAATGGTTGAGCTTCTAATTTCAACCCCAAGAATTCAACAAAAGTGTAACCAATTTCTTTTAATGATTTCCCTAATTTTGGTGTTTTTGTCCGTTCTGGTTTCATTTTTGGCTTAACAATGTTACATATTCTATTTTTATGATGTGTAGTTTTATTCAAACTTTATTATTTATGCTGTAAGCTAAATTCTAGCAGCTAGCAGTGGAAACTGAATTTAAACGTCAACTCTTTACGAAGAAAACGGTTTTTTTTGTGTTAAAATCATAAAAATGTGCAATTTTCACTCATTTTTGATCATATTCATAAACTGCACCCCTTTTAATTTTTCATATTCACCATAGCGATAACCCAAATACATCTATCTATTACCTTAAAGTGATGGTTGTCTTCTAGCTTTCAACCTACTCCTGCACCCCCCCCCCCCCTCATTTTTCACTGCTGGCCGTCGAGCTATATTGGCTGATTTTATTAACCCTCAGCTTTACAAATCACAACAGCAATTCAACTCTGGGCCATTGTCATTACGCATTCATGGAAGGCTATATTATATTCGCTCAAAAGCCTAAGTTTTTATAGCGCGACCCCGTGTTATCGCACTCAACAGTCAGTAGGGCGGTCACGCTGCATGTCATATTTTGTTATACGCAAGAAAACAATGGAGTATCAGTGACTGCAATATTTGCTAGATATAGCTTTGGAAAATGGTCTATTTGGGCATCTCAAAAACTGAGAAACGTGCTAAAAATCAGGTATAATTTTAGAGGAGGGTCAATAACATCTGCAGATCGGTAAAATGTATTATATAGTATTAAAAACGTTTTGTGACCAAATTTATGTAGTAAAATGTTGGAAAATTCACGTTTTGAAAATCTGTGGTCTTCGAAATTACAGGAATCTTAACTCATTCTAAACCTCACCAAATCATGAAATGAACCCTCGTCTACAAAAAATTCCATGTACGTATTGCTCTATCTGTTTGGAAACTTCATAGCTTCATACCACGGAATGAAATCCGCCATTAGGCGCCATAGACATTACATGGCGAACGTCGTACAGATTTGCACTGTAGTCCTCTGTGTAGGGAGTTTTGACGATAGCAAGGTCGTTCGACTATTGTGTTTGTGCATGTTTGTGACTACTGACCCCGTTTAACAATCTTCATAGCTTTCATATAGGGCTTGGGTGACCAAACTATTGACTGTCAACGACTGGGATTACATGTGGGCTATCCGGGTTCAATTCCTGGCGCTGGTGACTGAACCCCGTTGTGTATACCAGTTGTTCACACCCCTAATTAATGTATTGCTAATCTACAGATGTACGCTCATTGCTATCTGATGGTTTGCAATATGTCTGATCCGAGTTCCAGGTGCGCTCAAGGTTGTCATGATTCCAGAATTGTCAAACGAGATTTGAGCATGCGTAGTGGGTCTAAGGCATACGTCATGATGCAAGGACCAATCATATTTGCTGATGGCAACAACTTAGTATCCGGGATGGACGCATCTAAAAGTATTGTAGTCATAATGTATTGTTCAATGCAAGAAGCAATTGAATATTCTGGTTTAAAGAATGTTTGAGATAATACTACCTGTTTGATGTAAACTCGAAATATCGATATCTATAAATCACCAAATACCGTGTTATGACGAGCTGGATTAACATTAACGCTATCTAGCGCCCTCTACAATCCAGATGGATGGCGGAATACTCCATGGTGTTTTATGTAATAACGAAATTCAGCTAAAACGTCCGTAGTTGAAAGTCGTGAAATAATTTCATGTTGATGGAGTTATTAATTATAGACCGTCATAAATGATAATCCTGATGTGAAAGAAAGCAACAATTGCCAGCTGCGGCTGATAATAATGTGATCTGTTTGTAGTATAGATTCATGACCTTTGGCCGATCGGTTACAAATTTGGACCATTCCATTTGATACCAGAGGAACTATTTCCGACCAATCGCTTCTACTAATTGTGGTAGGTGTTTTTATCATCCAAGATCCAAGATCCTCCAATAGTGGTATCATTCTGTCCAGACGACTCATCTGATTCATATTTTTATATTACCAAATGAAAGTTTGTGATGGTTATCGGAAGCCACCGACGAAATTGCCTTTTGTCAGTGTCTTGGTCGCTGAGACTCATAAGTACTATAAGTGGCGGTAGCTTTACCTATGTTTTCCTTATAAGATTCAAATAAAAACAGACGATATAACAACGTTGGCCATTTTGGGCGGCCATCTTGAATTTCAAACTGCCATAAAACAAATGTTAACAAAATCTAAGGTCATTAAATCATATATCGTAGATAAAAAAATGCTCCTTTCGTCACGTAGAGTGCTCAATCCTTTCGGAGAGCAATAATACACGGGGAAGAAGAATACAAGTAAATTTACTCCATATTTATCACACTACGGGCCTATCACACTACGGGCCTATCACACTTCGGGCCTATCACACTACGGGCCTATCACACTACGGGCCTATCACACTATGGGCCTATCACACTACGGGCCTATCACACTACGGGCCTATCACACTTCGGGCCTATCACACTATGGGCCTATCACACTACGGGCCTATCACACTACGGGCCTATCACACTACGGGCCTATCACATTACGGGCCTATCACACTACGGGCCTATCACACTACGGGCCTATCACACTACGGGCCTATCACACTACGGGCCTATCACACTTCGGGCCTATCACACTACGGGCCTATCACACTACGGACCTATCACACTACGGGCCTATCACACTACGGGCCTATCACACTACGGACCTATCACACTACGGGCCTATCACACTACGGGCCTATCACACTACAGACCTATCACACTACGGGCCTATCACACTACGGGCCTATCACACTACGGGCCTATCACACTTCGGGCCTATCACACGACGGGCCTATCACACTACGGGCCTATCACACTACGGGCCTATCACACTACGGGCCTATCACACTACGGGCCTATCACACTACGGGCCTATCACACTACGGGCCTATCATACTACGGACCTATCACACTATGGGCCTATCACACTACGGGCCTATCACACTACGGACCTATCACACTACGGGCCTATCACACTACGGACCTATCACACTACGGGCCTATCACACTACGGCCCTATCACACTACGGACCTATCACACTACGGGCCTATCACACTACGGGCCTATCACACTACGGGCCTATCACACTACGGGCCTATCACACTACGGGCCTATCACACTACGGGCCTATCACACTACGGACCTATCACACTACGGGCCTATCACACTACGGGCCGTTCACACTACGGGCCGTTCACACTACGGGCCGTTCACACTACGGGCCGTTCACACTACGGGCCGTTCACACTACGGGCCGTTCACACTACGGGCCGTTCACACTACGGGCCGTAGTGTGATAGGAGATAGTGAAATAAATCTGGAGTAAATTTACTTGTATTCTTCTTCCCCGTATGTCATTAAATCATATATAGGCAACATGTTGCGGATGCCGGAGGGCATCTCAACAAATTCGATGTTAACATATAAAATATGATTCACATAAGTCGCCTGAACAAAATGATACAATTGTTGGATTTCGGAGGATCTGGGGGATGCTAACGGGGACATAATTTATCTAATTCAACACTCCCACCTCAATTTGTAAATAGATTAGACCTTTTACTGAAAACAATACCAAGGCAAAGGTTTATGAATCAAATGAAATTCCATCTAGGAAACATGTTAAATAAAGTGAGGTAGCAAGAGAATTACATAACAATAGTATTCCTTATCAACACTCCCACATTAATATGTAGATAGTGAGTATTACCGTAAATTGTAGCACAGTTTGAATTGTCAAATAATATTGGACCAATCAATGATAAAGATACGAGGGTCGTTCAATAACTAATGAAAGTGATCATGGTATGGGATGCATGAGTGATTCTATTGATGGATAATGTGATCAATACAAAGTATGAACCTTTGTCTTTCAAACAATACAATTTTGGATTTCTAAGTGTGAATTATGACGTCATAGCATTGTCTCAAAGTAAGTACACTTGGGACACTGCTAAATCAGTTATTTGGCGGTAAATTTGAATTGTTTGTATGAAACATGTGGTAAGAAGATTGCATAACATGACACCAGAAACAGGTAAATCCCAATTTCTTTCGCGTAAGTACGATAAAAAGACCATAATTTTAATCCCTGTATAATTTGATATATGTAGTATAAGAGGAAAAAGTAAGGAGAGGCAATTGAATAAAAAGTATACAAATATCAGTATTTCAAATAGCCAATTTCATTGAAAAATGCCCAGTAAGTGAATCACTAATATTGCGGAAAATCAAACAATTTAGGAAAAATCCTAGCAATTAATCAGTTTGGAGATTCCATATAATAGCTAACTAAATATCTGAACTTATTCGCATGAAACCTGCAGAAAATATGCGCATGCGCAGACGGCAGATCATTTTGAACTGGGCCAAAAATGGCTAAAATCATGAAATTTACCAGATAAAAGCTTACTGTGCCTTCAAATTTTAATCAGAAATAATGAAAAATGCTTAAATCAATGTGTATAAATATTGTAATAGTCAAAATGAAGATATACATGAATGTATCAATCAAAGATGGGTGCCACAACCTCTCTTATTACTGTTATCTTTAGAGCTACTAGATATGTATTGTTAAAGTAATCGTCACATAATTTCAATGGTTTGAGGAAATTTTATGAACAGCTCCTCTTGAAATCCCCACTATTATTGCTTTACATTCCACAACAGTTTACTAAATTATAATCCCTCCATTGTTCTTTATCCTTTGTTGTTTTCTAAGGTATAATATTGCGGATTTTGCTAAATAAAAGCGTATTTAAGATGGTCCCTTCTTGGTTTGTATTAAGGAATTCAGATCTAAAAAAGTGTTAAACAGAGATAAGTGTGTGTTCTAACTATGTGCCAAGTGTTATCTGTTTTTATGCTTGCATTGCCGAGATATACGCAAATGTATCAATCAACCCATATTCAACATATTACATATCCAGCCAAATAATTGACAGATTTCAGTCAGTGTCTGAAACCCATTGTGTTTATGTTAATGACGTTACATAACCAAAGGTATCTAACAATCCAAAAGTGTATTGATTGAAAGACAAAGGTTCATACTTTGTATTGATCACATTATCTCTCAATAGAATCACTCATGCATCCCATACCCATGATCACTTTCATTATTTATTGAACGACCCTCGTATACCAATCCTTATCAAGATTAGGTTCGTAAAAATGTAGTAATCACATAATTCCATTTAATGAGATTAGAGTCTATTAACCATATTCGCTCAACTCACCAGCTATTAGATACATAAACATTTTGTGAAGTACAAGACAGCATATGGAATTGGTGGTTCATCGTCTGAATATAAAGTTAACATTGTTAAGATGGGATCTTTGTGGCATAATATCGCCATTCTGTGGTTTTCAGTGTGTCAACTTTATGTGACATCGTCATCCGTCACTGCCTTGAATACCACATCGCAAACTGTCATTACGGTAAGTCTTAAATATGTCATAATTATACTCTTTGGGATTTACTAATCAACCAAAAAGCAAGAAACACAAATATGCGAGGTGAATGAACACATTTTGTTAGAAACGTTGAAAGATATTTGACGTAAAACCAAAGAAGGGATCATATGGCTTATTTAGGGACATTTCGTTCCCCTTCTGTCCGTTTCCCCCACCGATTCGTCTCGACCATAGAAATCCTACAGCTTACGGGTAAGCTTATCTATGGTCTCGACGTCCATTTACTCCGCCAATGATCTTTTGCTGGGATTCAGGCCAAATATTCTCTTCGTTTCCAATCCATGTGTGACGGCCAAAACTTACTTGGTTCAATGATTTGCAAGTTCATAGCCTAACTTAATTCTTTTGACATATTTTTCTTAGAAGACAAACCTGGAACCAACCAAGACAGCACCAAATGTATTGGGTAAGTTTCAGTAGCGCTGACAAAGAGTATAAAATAAAAAGGAAGAGCATGAAAAAGGAAGAGGAGACGAAGAACTTCGATTTGTGCATACAATCGTGTGGAAGTTGTTTAAGTTAAAATTTGAATGTGAGCATTAACTTGTGTTGTATTTTACCCCTTTTACCTACCTACTCGTATGTAGGAATCATTGTTTTAGTAGTTAATAGGCAAGTGAGAAAATGCCAACATTACTGCTTCAGAATGCTGAGTTGTTGCCTTAATAATGCCTAAGGGACGGCATCCAGATTCATATGGATTGAAAAACGTTCGACGCATTTATAGACAAAACGCACTGGCTGTCCGTACTAGGGAGTAAACAGTGTACACAACCCTAGTTGTGTAATATCTATACAGCAGTTGGGTAATATTTCTAAACAACAATGTGTAACATTAATTTACACAATCAAGTTGTGTAAATAGTTAATAATTAACTTTTTACACAACGTTTTTTTACACATGAAAATAACAGTGTATACACTACTTATTTTCCGAATAAGAGTGACGGGATTGAATAAAACAACTGATTTACTGATTGAATCTTACTATAATTCACCGTATGGTGTATGTATGTATGTATGTATGTATCCATAAAGGCTCCCTCATTTTACGTCTAAACGCCGCCAACCTTGCACAGATAAAAGATGATTATAATGTGAGTGTTGTAAGCTATAAATGGCTGAAAACCGTACAGAATTGACCGAGATATGAGTAAAAAACCATGAAAATCCATGGATACGGGCCGTGTTTGTTTTGTTTATCTTCATGCGTATTGCAACCATGCATTCGGCGCCTAACACATAACGCGTCGTTGTGCGCCGTGCAAAATAAACGCTCACACGCACTCCACCCACGCACGCCTACACACGCGAGCGGGCAAATATTGGAGAAATACGCTGCGCTACGGGAGTTAGTTAATTTAGGCCTTGAATGTTTATAAGCACAGGGCGGGCGGTAGGGGCGGGGCGGGGACGGCGGGCAAGAGACGGCAGGGGAAGGCCCGGGGGGAGGGCGGGGCGAGGGGAGGGGAGGCCATGAAGTAATGAGGTTTGGGAGGCAAGGGGTTATTGAAGAACGCTACGGGAGTTGGTTAATTTAGGCCTTGAAGGTTTAGATCGCACAGTACGGGGCGGGCGGGCGAGGGGAGGCCACGAAGTAATGAGGTTTGGGAGGCAGGGAGTTAATGAAGAAATGTGATACTAAAGTGCGTAACACTAACAGGGAGAGTCATGAAGTGGAAGGAAATAGTGTGGTTAAAAGTATAAAACAGGGGATACAGCTTGGGGAGATGGTTAAGGTTTAGGCCTTGGCTGTTGAGATAACCACGGTGCGGGGGCGGCAATTTCAGGTAAGGAAATAGGCCTATGCATTATATGTATTCTTACCAATTTCGAGACAACTTTTCGTATAGCTACTTATGTGTTGTTTCACCGGGGTTCTGTCTGATAGTGATAGGCGCTACTTACTAGCGGGAGCCCGTTCGAAGAACGGGCGTCCCGCTAGTATATATAATAGGTGTTCATGTCGTGCCAAAATGTGATCGAAATATCACCAAAATTCGGAAACCATTGATGATTTAAATGTATAAATTATTATATATATTTCTATCTCGAAAATTTAGCAAGACATGGGATGCGAACCTCCGCCAATGCGAATGCTTTCAAGTTAGTGCGCCAACCCATTAGACCGCGGCGCTGAATGCCATTTGATTGAAGATTTTAAATGTACACAACTATTATACAAATACTGGACGCAACTTGATGAATATCCTGCTTCATTGATTGCTTAATCGCGTGTAATAGAGTGCGCTATTCAAGAGCCAAATCTCATCAGCTATAGATACATTGACAATAACTTGAGTCCTAGACCTATAGCCTAAATTCCTCATGTATTCACTCTCAGAACAGGTATTAGAAAACCATGTATTAAAAGAATGTTTGTTAAAAAGTTTACTACATTGGTTAAAAATTAAGCGTTGGTTAAAAATTACTTTATTCAACTTTGGTTAAAACCCAGCCAATCTCACACATTTGAGCAATAGAAGGCGCTGCAATACCAAATGTTTTGAATGATATCCATGTTCAGTAGACGCCGATTCCTTTTCAAAAATATGGTTAAATGTATTTTCAAATATTGTTCGTATAAATCAGTTGATATAACAAAGATAAACGATAAGAAACGTAAAAATGTAATTTTGGCGATGCCCATTTTTATATCAATATCAATAATATGCCTGTATTGGTGTTTACCATCTACACGTGAAATTGTTTAAATATATGATCTGGTTGATTCACTCTTACATCCCATGTTATATACCAAGCAGGATTAACCAACAAATGGCTAAGTTTAGCAGTATTAACCAACAAAAAATGATTAAAAGTTTTAACCAACCACATGTTAAAGCTTAGCCAAAAAAAGAAAAAAGAAGTTTAACCAACATTTTTTAACCAACCACTGTTGGTTAAAACATATTAACCAGCAAATGATTAAAAGTTGTAACCAACCACATGTTAAAGTTTAACCAACAGCTGTTGGTTACGGTTTTACCCAACCAATTGTGTAGTTCACCTGGTAACCTCCCGTTGGTTAAAACATGGTTTAAGAGTTTAACCTTTGTTCTGAGCGTATATGATCTCCATCAGTGGCGTGTGCAAAATCTCTTCAGGGGCGAAGTTCTCAAGCCTCCCCCCTAATGATTTGACACCATTTTTTTTGGTCATATAGGCCTACTCCATTCATGATACAAATATATACAATACACATTAGAGTAGCTTTTTACTGTTTTGAGTAACAATCCACATCTACTTCATTCCATTTGAATTGAAGTGGCACAGAAATAAGCTTTTATCATTACTTAATTCTCTCTTCTCTTGAAGTAAAAGGTCATATAAACAAGATGATGTTTATTTAAATGGTCCATTTAATGGTCAATTTTGCGCCACTTTGGCGGTTGGTAAGATGACTTAAACCATCTGTTCTTTTAAGTTCATTCCATTTCACAGTTCTTTTTACTAACCAAACTGAAATCTTATTCATATCTGTATTTTTAATAAATAGATTGCGATGAATACCACACGGCACCATCGGGTGTAATAACCAGTCCGAAATATCCTAGTGACTATCCAGGCGATGCTGATTGTAGCTACGTTATCGAGGTACCTAACGGTATCGGAATATCATTTCAATACACTACATTTGAAACGGAAGACAAGTAAGTCGCAAATGACGGACCATCAAGATTTTCATCGGTCTTAAAACTTAGGGGAATATGCGATCTGCCATTTTGCCCTATTAGAGGTAAAGTAGACTAAGCCACATGTTGCAAATTTTAGTTACACTATATCATATGGCTCCCTGTGCCAGCAGACCGGGACCGAAAAACCCATGCGCGCTCCCCAGCTAATTAGTGCCAGTGGTCTTAGGACATGCACTGAGAAAGCATCTTCTGGCCTGGCATGTCCAGCGAAATAAAGCAATACATCGCGACCTGCGATGTCTGCCGCACATATGAGACCAGCCAACAGAAAGAAACCCTAATGAGCCACGACATACCGTCCAGACCATGGGAGCGTGTAGGAACCGATCTGTTCTCATGGAATGGGACGGACTATTTAGTGACTGTGGACTATTACAGTAACTTCTGGGAGATTGACGTCTTACCAGACACATCAAGTAGTATTGTCATCAAGAAATTAAAGACACACTTCGCAAGATACGGAAGTCCGACGCAGATAGTAAGTGATAACGGTCCGCAGTTCACATCTGACACCTTCAAGAATTTCGCGGAAGCCTGGGACTTTGAACACTTGACAAGTAGCCCAGGCAACAGCCAAGCTAACGATAAAGCGGAATCCGCTGTAAAGACTGCGAAACGTCTACTCACCAAAAGCAAGAAAGCATCGACGGACCAATACCTTGCGCTTTTGGATTACCGGAACACTCCATCACAAGGTTTGACCACTAGCCCGTCACAGCGTCTCATGAATCGCCGAACGCGAACGCTATTGCCAACTTCTGCTAATCTCCTGCAACCAAGGATCACAAGTGACAGAGATAACATGCTGAAAAAAAAAACTCAAGCAGGCTGACAACTTCAACAAGACAGCCAAAGACATGAAACCTCTGGAACAAGGCGACGTGTGTGCGCATGAAGCCATTAGTGCGCGGCAACAGAACCTGGGAGAAAGCGGTTGTCACAAAACTTCTGGACGAGAGATCCTACTCGGTAGAAACTCCTCAGCGAATCTAAGCTCCTCTTCCGGTAGCTCCTCCTCTGGAAAAGCGAAATATCACACACGAAACTCCAACGACAACAGACAAGACGCAAGAAACGCAAACAAACGTGAAGGAACGCGTCCAAACGACAAACGCGAATGAAATGCCACTGACGCACGACATACAAGAAAACGCGTATCACACTCGGGTCGAACGCAAAATAAAACCACCATCTCACCTAAAAGACTTTATTCAAGGATAGATAGTATCTTGGTGTAAGTTCATCCGGATTGTTCAGAAATTATAATATGAAATTGTTTTTTCATGTGACAAGTCCAAAATGAGTTGAAGTATAATAATAAAACAAATTATTATACTCACTTGTGACAGTTTCATGCTACACTGAGCACTTCCTCAGACTATTTGACGTCAGCTCTCATCACAGGCTTTTTATCCTGACGACCACCGGAAGTAGAGGGCGATCAGTTAATCTCATCAAGACCGTTGAGGTCAAGAGTTCATTGCTGATCTTCCTTACATCGAACGACAGAAAGAGTTAAATCTACCAGCCTTGGCATACAGGAGACTATGGGAAGACATGATCCAAGTCTTCAAAATCATGAATGGACTGAATGACATGAACAATGTCATTTTTGAGATGAAAGACGCCAACTTAGACCTAAGAGGACACAAACAGAGGATTCAGAAACCAAGGGCAAGACTGGATATAAGGAAGGGTAGCTTCACGCACAGAGTCGTCGACAACTGGAACCTACTTCCCATTGCAGCTGTAGAAGCACCAACAGTCAACTGTTTCAAGTCCAAGTTTGATGGTTTCTTTTCCAAGAATACAACAAATTCACATAAGTCTAAACCATTGTTGAAGAAAATGTGGTATAATTTGTCAAATTATACCACATTTTTGACGAATTATTATTTTCAGTGTTACAGCTCACAAAGGTGTGTCATATAGAAGCTCTTTAAAGCCTTGAGTAAAAGCTGTAACGTCCGTAACGATTTATATAACGTCCGTAACGATTTATGTAATGTCCGTAACGCTCGTTAAGGTAATTCTAAGTATAGTTTGTTTGGTTTTTTTGCTCAATGATTGAACCCATCACAAACTAACAGTGAATGTGTGATGTTATTAAAATCAGCCAATTAGTTTTCTCCCAGAGGAAAAAAAAGAAGAAAAAATGTTACGGACGTTACGCGATCCAATGGAAAAAATGAACGAAAAAATGATAACTCGCATTGCGCCTTTCGCAAGTGATATCACTTTTTTGCTTTTTACTTTTATTGGAAGCTTTATTTAGAATAACTAAATCACAAATAGCATTTAAAAAGCAATACTATATATTACAAAAATAATACACTTTCTTAACTAGCTTTTTTCAAGCCAAATTAAAAAAAGCATTATCCTTTTTGCGCACCTATTTTCAAACGATGATGTAACGACCAAAACGAACAAATTGAGGTGAGATCATATCAGACTTGATAAATAGAGA
Source organism: Ophiura sarsii (assembly GCA_035610835.1). Classification (NCBI taxonomy): domain Eukaryota; kingdom Metazoa; phylum Echinodermata; class Ophiuroidea; order Amphilepidida; family Ophiuridae; genus Ophiura; species Ophiura sarsii. The sequence goes on along the minus strand of CM069449.1, from coordinate 43,999,801 downwards.
TATACCCTTACCAACAATAGAGGAGAAAAACATTTGGCATGGAATTGGCCAGTAGCTAATGATCAATTATTGTAACAGCATGATTTACTTAGGCTTGTCCGAATATAATAGACCTAGGTGTAATCATTAATAGTCTTTCAATGGAAGAGTTATTATTATTTTTTTTAATTGGAACTGCTTCGATACTTTTAATGGTGTGCATGTTATAAGATAAATAAGTAACATGGGATAATTCGTATGAATGTTATTTCAACAACAAAAATTAAATCAGTATCTATCTTTGTCAATATATTTATCAGTGCACAACAGTTTAATCCTTTATTTTATAATAAACTTCACAGATTCGACGTTTTGCGGTACGGTATTGGTGCCGAAGTAGGCGTAAATCAAGTGGGACAATTAACGGGACGCACTGTGCCAGCACCGTTTGTCATTGATTCTGGTTCTGTGTGGTTCAGTTTCCAGAGCGATAACAGTGTTGGTTTCGAAGGATTTTATTTCACCTGGAATGCTACAGGTATACTTATTTCAACCCATCTTTTCTATTCTTTGAATAAGTTGATCAAGATTGTTGAACCGTAACTCCTCGGGCGTGTAATACGAGATAGACCGGGCGATAGACCGGGCGATTGCGCCCGAAATTATAGCAGCGTAGAGTTTTGTAGTGGGTAGGAGGGTTAATAGAAGATTGGGTGAATATTTATGTTGAACCAATCCATGATATTACTTCCGTTCAAAAACGATTGAACAACACAAATAAACCGGCCGTCACTACTGACGAGATCGCACAAAAGAATCACACCATTGACTGGGAAAGATGCAAAATGTCAGTTAAATCTTAAACAAAAGAGGAGGAGGAAACACAACGCTACTAACTTCGTTATCTAGATCCCGATTTTTATTCAATTTTACAATATATTGGACATTCCAATATACCCTTTCTGCGAAAACTATTTGCGGCTACTACCAATCTGTGCAATATATTTTCTGCTACTACCAACCAACTGGACATGCTGGAGACCCGGGTTGCTTATACATGTACACTTATTTCTGAAATAAATTCGCTCAATCTTACGAGACGCTCTAAAGTCATCTAATCAAAGTGTTCACAAATTGTAGCTAAGTTAAGATAACTCACCATCACATATTCAATTTGAGTGCCCCTTGACCCTTCCTCCTATAATCATGATAACGCACCAAAAACAATCATATCGTCGCTGTTCTAATATACCGGCACATGCGCCATTTTGGATTTCATAATCTACCAATGACACTCCTCCAGCAAATTGAGTTAAGTTGCATTTCATAATCTACGAATGAAACTCTTTATTCGCCAAAAAATTCGTGACAAAAAGGTAATCAAATAATGAGATACAATACTTATTAGTGCGATAAGCCATGTGATAATGAACATTGAACGTAAATTATTATCTTGTATACAAATTACTTCCGCTGAATAGTGAATATTCATGATGATGATTGAGACCAAATAAGGTAACCTTTGTGTCTTATGTCTTATTGACATATTCCGTAAATTGTTGGCCAATCAGAGCGTGCCACGACGGGCGATGTTTGCCTCTGTGCCTGGGTGCGAGATTTCAAATTACTTCTCTTCTGGCGCCGAAACGATCATGAAGTTTGTCAAGTATGATTATGACGTAAAACATCTTACAACTGCAATTATGGTTGACTGAAAGATAACTTTATTTAATAAATCATGAATCACGGCTGTTTGATCCCACATAATTTTTTATTCTGAGAACACCGTAACTTGCTGGCCCGGTTCTGGTTTTAACTTATTTAAGTACCTGAATATACTGGCCATCTTTTGTAGACATTTCAGAACATTTGTTGGTGCCATTTCTGAGAAATAGAGCTTTAAATATTATTATTTACTATAATAGCGCCCTCATCGGCCACATTTCCCATAGAGTTACATGTTAAATGTGTGTAAAGTAGAAAATGCCGATAATTTAAAAAGGGCTCGTACAATTTTCGTGAAATTTTCACCGTATACTCTCATTATTTTTGAGATTATTATTTCTCACAACAGTAAATAAGCTTACCTCTAGGGTAGCTTTCTGGCAGCAACTCGCTTGCCTTTCGTCAGCCCCAATAACACGTGGGGGCGCTGTTGGCAGTTTTGCTATTGAGTCTCATCATCATCGCCGTCAGGCGGTGATGGATAACAACTCAATAGCGGCGTGTAGATCGCTGGTAGGTAGTACCATCCTCCGTCTCTGTTGAGGGAGCTCTGCTTGAGCCTGATGTGAGCGGCTTTGTGAACTCCTCGTCCAAACCAAGAGGAGTCAGAATCAAGGATTCTGATGTTGTCCTTGGGGAACTTATGCCCGGTCCTCGTGGAATGTTCAGCGACGGGGGACGGTTCCCGTTGGTGTTCGGCAGCTGATGCCCAGGGGGCGTTTGGTCTCGCCAACGTAGGAGGCAGGGCATTGCTGACAAGCAATATGATAGACTGTGCCACATTTCTCCTTCAAGTCTATTTTGTCCTTGGGCGAGACTAGGTGCTGCCTGAGGGTGTTCTTGGGTTTAAAGTGGACCCGGACACCGCGTTTGGTGAGTATTCTGCGCAGGCCTTCCGAAACACCTCTTACGTAGGGTAGGGTTACCGACCCTTTTTCTGCGGACGGAGCGTCTGTTTGGTTGCGTTTTGGGCGGTTTTGTGAATTGGCGATGGCGAAGTGTGACCGTTTATATCCACACACACTTAAGGACACTACGAATGCGCTCTAGTTCTTCCACTTTGTCCTCCTGTTCCGTGATTAGAGTTTTTGCTCGGTGGGTTAGAGTCCTGATCACCCCGAGTTTGTGTTGGAGAGGATGGTGAGAGTCCATAAGTAGGTATTGGTCTGTGTGTGTGGGTTTGCGGTAGATGGTGATTTTGGTTGAGCCAATTAAGTATACGTATACTCGTATTCATTAGCGCTACCTAAATCAGGTCAAACCTTAACCGGGCCACTATTTAATCTTTTTTTATTCCATAATTTTAATTATAAATCGGACAGTCAAACAGCCGTGGAATATATCAGTAATTGTATTAAGTAGTGAATCCAGTGAATGTTATTTTAGCAGTGATTTCTACGATTTTATAAGTTCCACTCGATTTTGAAAGATATTAACCACGCATTATCATCACAACATGTCATGGTTTTTATATATTGCTGGTATGAAAACCTCATTTTGTGTTCTGACATAACAGCACATCACGATATTCCCCAATATGATAGACCACCGTGTAACTGTTAATTCTGACATACAGGCATATCACTGGCATAATCACTGTAGGAAGAATGGGAAGTCTTTTTGGGGGGGTTCTGACATAACGGCACATGACTTTACGACTTACTCGTAATTAATAATTGCAATTTGTTTTTGTAACATGCTCTAAACAAACATAATTATATATGTATTAAAATTCGTTGACAATTTGGTATAAATGCGGCTCTCCAACGAGTCTTCAAATATTGGAACATTTTCAAACGCGATATTCTCAAAACGTAGTTTTTGGTCATATATGAAAAAGGGTACCACTTTTTCTTCAAGAGTGGAACCATCCCGCGGGTATTTCCGGTATGTGTATTTAAAAGGTCATAATGGCGATCGGTTGATTTATTTTACGCATACAATTTTTGCATTGAACACGCGAGTTGCATATCTAAAACATATAGCCTGGTTGGTAGTGAGTAGGGCATACATGTACACATAATGTTCGTATTTGTTGCACGCATGATGACGTACCCTGTGACGCACCCAGGTAAAATGACTGACAGTGACGCACCCATTCGTCAATATCGTGACCGACCAAAGGCTGTCAATGACGTACCCTACGTCACGAACGTGGTGTTAAATGACGCACCCGTGACGCAACTCTCCCAGATGTCGTATAGTGCGTCATACAACTGATATGTGAATTACTTTACTTGTATTGATCATGCTATCTTCTAAAGTGGGTCAGTAACTGCAACAAAATATGACTATAATACTTTACGTTTGGTTCTGTTTAGCAACTGAAACGCAGTCATTATCCAACATATACTCTGAAGTATTTACCATTGTTATCATATTCATTCCACAGTGGACGGTCCGTCGGCAGCGCCCCCGTCCGTATTGGTAGAATGTGTCGATAATACAATGACTGTGTATATTCCTCGCTCTATAATTGACAATGTTCCTGGTGATCATCTACATTTCATCGATGAAAACTGCGTTGGTTCAAGCCATAATGACACACATGTTCGTATTGTAACAGATTTAGACAAGTGCGGGACAGCCATGGAGGTAACAATTAATTCATATATATTTAAAAATTAAAATCACTTTCATTACCACCGCTCCCCCCCCCCCCCCCCCCCCACTCCAATAAAAACAACCAACAACAACACCATAGTTATTTCCTTATTTTGCAAGCAATTGATCATTAGTTATGAGGAGACTCTCCTCAGGTAGGCCTGGATCATAACGAGATTTTTACGGTACGCTTTTGTTATTTACATGATCCTTTCAAATTGACACTTTTGAAAAATATCACATTTCTCATAAACCATTGCCAATCCAGAACACTTTAAGAGCCCTTATAGTGACATTAATGTGGCACAGAATTGAACATGTACCTAGTTGAATTTATTCGCCCCTATACATGTATTATACATGTAGCCTACTATATTAATTAGAAATTTCAAGATATTATTTCCCCAACTTGCAACATCTTGACTCAGAGTTATAGCTTTTTGGCAGGTAGTGGACGACTACGTAGTTTTTACCAACTTGATTGAAGACGAAGCCATTCCAATCACCCCTGATGACGTCATCACACGTGACCGCGATATGCACTTCCCTGTACATTGCAATATGAAACGTGAGGGGCTAAGTTCCATCAGCTTTCAACCTGATACGTCTAAGATGAAAAACTATGATGAAGAAGGCTACGGTCAATTCAGCTTTAACCTTCAGTTATATCCGGACGACAACTACACAACTCCATTCCCGTCTGAATCTTACCCAGTCAATGTACATCTACGAGATATGCTCTATTTGGAAGCCGTTGTCGATGCTGACGAAGGACTGGAAATCTTTGTACAGACATGTGTAGCAACATCGACACCGGATCCTAGTTCAATGCCGCAGTATTACTTTCTACAGGACGGGTAAGTTTGCCTTTTTGCACGTTTTTGCAGTTATGTTCTTCAAGTTTCCGATAACGTATGTTTTCTGTGCTTTGTAAGAAGTCGCATATCATTATTAGTCAAAGTACTACAGGGTGGTCCAAAAAAACTATACCCAACTTTGGAAGCCATTTTCTCCTAGATGATAAAATATTTTAGTAATTTGGTTTGCATATTATTAAAGCATATATCGTTGAGCATTATTGGTGAAAATAGGGAAGATATTACATTAATATTTTTTGAGATATTGCTATTTTTAGCGAGTATGTGTAAAAATGGCTTTTCCACGGGAGCTGTCAATGCATCAACATGTTTGAATATGATATGACACAATAATGTAATGACGCGATAGTCCTTTGACAAATGTTTTTGCGAGAGCTTTTATTTACACTAAAATGGATAAATAATGGATAAATAATACTTTTTAATATTAATGCAATATCTTCATTACACTATTGTGTCATATCATATTCAAACATGTTGGGTTTGTTTTTGGACCACCCTGTATAAATAGAAACGGCCTAACAAAAAGTTAATTAATATGCATTTTCGAAGTTCCGCCTGCGCATGTTCAGAAGCTGGATGGTAATATTCAAGATTCGGAAACTGAGATTGATATTGTTGTGCCTTCCCATTGAGGTAAACACATCACTCATCATGAAATGCCCTGAAGTTGTAAGTGTGTTTTTGGATACCATTTCATCTCAATATTTCAGGAAAATATTGCACCTTGCCTTGGAGGGTTAAATAATAATACTTTAAATAATTAATGACATTACTTCGATTCAAACTTCTGAGCATTCGTGGTTGTATTTCACAAAAATGAATTTGTGTTGCCAGTCCGTGGTATTTCTATGTAACAGTATCCTTAAATGCCATTAAAATGCCGTGGGTAATGTTATAAATGAACGCCATATGTATTGGTTAAGAATATGAACAATTTCGCTCTTTGCTGTATATATTGGTAGACCATTGGTGAACGAAGTTGGTGAAAGAGAAAAGAAAACATAAGGGTTTTGCACGGGATTACGATGAAACTCCACAAATCCTACCTTATTTGGGTAACGCGTTAAAGGGTCTAAAGGGTCTAAAATCTACCATTTTTAAAAAAGGGTGATGAACTTGATACGAAATCCTGTCGATATTCTACTCATATAAGGTTCAAGTGGTTGAGAAAAACACCCCAAAACCTCATTAATTGGTGAATTCTGGATTCAGAGAAAATATTCGCTTAGGGGATGTCTGGAAAATATTTGCTTACATCATGATAGTTCACTGCCCCCACCCCCATCTGCTAGAGATTCACGCCACATCTTCCAGGGCCACATCTTCCACGCCACATCTTCCACATCTTCCAACCAACATTGTTTGACTTCAAGTTCCACATTCATGACATTAGCACATTTTTTTATTATTATAGGTGTATCAAAGACGACACACTAGAGTTCTTCCCGACTGGTGACCCGATGGTTGAACGATTTGGATTGGAGGCTTTTGCATTTGTCGAATCCAATACACCGGTAATTATACTACACCCGTAAAGGGTGACTAGTAATAAGTATTATCCCATTGTATTTCACGTACAATATGGATGAAACAGTCACAATCTGTTTTCCTTATTTCCCAATTTGGAATGTCGAGAAATGCTTATGGTTGATTATTATGCTTGAATTTGTTTTAAAATCATTCCTAGCACTGTTTGACTCATTTGTAACTTGTGCTTGTTGTTTCACAGAACCACCCGTGGCGTTAGGGGTAAGCAAAGTAATTAAGGAAGTACTTTTCTTGCTTTGTAAAGACCGAGCCCTGTTCTCGGTGGGTATCAGTTTTTTCTCAGTCACTCCTGTGTAAAATTGTAGTTTGATTTTGTTGTCTCCAGGTTTACGCTCATTGCTATCTGATGGTTTGCAACATATCTGACACGAATTCCAGGTGCGCTCAAGGTTGTCATGAGTCCGGAATTGTCAAACGAGATTTGAGCATGCGCAGTGGGTCTAAGGCATACGTCATGACACAAGGACCAATCATATTTGCTGATGGCAATAACTTAGTATCCGGGATGGATGCATCTAAAGGTATTGTATTCATAATGTATTGTGAAATGCAAGAAGTAGTTGAATATTGTTGTAGCGAGATTGACAACATACTACCTGTTTGATGTTAACTCGAACATGTGGATATCTATAAATGTTATGACGCGCGGTTTATAATCATGTCTTTATTGGAACATTATGTTATGTCCTAGAATCCCTATTGCAGGGTGTTCCAAAAAACCTGTGTACGTGTTTACCCAGCTTATTGACCATTAAGTTCTACATTTTGATGCTATACTTTTATACATATTGAGAGACTGACGCTTGTCTTTTAGATGCCGTTTATTTCATCGGATTTGGTTCTGACAATCCTGAGATATAACCAATTAACTAAAGCTACCTAAAATTGACGTTGTGCCACTTTACAGTTTGCAATGAATACAAAGTTTTACTCGGGAATCTTCCACCTGTTCGAGTGGTCTTAAGAAATGTTATGCAATCATAATGTTTTTGTATTGCGATTAAATAGGTTTAAATAATAGAATGAGTGTCTCTGTAGCCAAGCAGAACTGAATATTTATACAATTCAGACCGAATGCCACAACCCCTCCCCCCCCCCCCCCCCCCCCCAAATGTTTCAAGACGGATTGATGATACCCATTGGAAGAACAAGTTAGTGTCGGTTTGACGCTATATGCATTGTTTCTGTATTAAAGTGGCACAACATCGATTTTAGGTAACTTTAGTGAATTTATCTCACGACAGACAAAACCAAATCATGGCATCTGAAAGCTAAGCGTTTAGTCTTTCACTATGTATAAGCATGCAACACCAACCTTTAGAATGTCATGGTCAATAAGTTGGGTAAACACGTGCACAGTGTTTTTGGGACACCCTGTATAATCGGGTGTGCTCATGAATAAACACGGCAATGATAACTCCTCACACGGTGACAATGGCTCACGAAGGGGGGCGGGGGTTGACGGGTTATTTCTGTGCGCATTAATTCTAGTAAATCTAGAACATAACACAATTAATAAATTACACATTTTAAACAGCGTCATAATCGCACTAAATCGTTCTTGTATTGGCTATGAGCATTAAAATCATCGTGAAAACGTATGGAAAGTGATAGAAGGTGTGTAATTAGGCATACAACTAAGTCTTTTGAATTGGTCAATGAATTACCATGATAAGTTCATGAATATGTATGTATTGTAATAAGCCTTCGTGTCACCATCTGCTGCATAATTTGAACAAATTATCCCCAATAAATTAAACATGATAACCTCATAGTTTCAAGGCTTGTTTATGTACATGTGAAGCACCTTTGCCTTTTCGCTAGTCCTATTTCATATTATTGACCATCACAATTTCATATCATAATAATTATTCATATTTTTACAGATGCCACTAAGACTGCTTCTTTCCTCAACCAACCAGGCTTCATTTGTGTGATGGCTTGTTTGAACGATGAAAACACAATCGGATCCTGGTGGGACCAAGCTGAAACATGTGCCGAAAAATGCAAACAGGATCACTGAGAGCCAAACGCATATCGTCTATATACCATGTATTGGAATTCCTTAGAGTCAATTATAGAAACTCGTTTGATCAAAAACGTGACTTATAACTAAACCAAAACATGAATGTAGTTTATATAGTAGATTGTCTGCAATGTATTTTAGATCATAGACTCATAGCATTTCTAAGCTTTAAAATGACACCAAATGTATCAAAATTGACTTAGGCATTAAAAAATGACGACTTTAGAAATATATATAATCAACCATATCTCAGCCAAACAGTGATATACCCGATTTATTCACACAATGTCGCTTGATATATGGGCTTGCAAATGACACCTAAACCATGCAGCAGAGCTCTACCCCATGTATTTGTTGAGTTAATAGAGAGACAAAATAGAGAGACAAAAATGCAACTGCCGCCACACATTTTGGGTCACGACATACAGGCACTCACCTTCTCAGATCCACTAATCTTTATTCGGATGGAATTATCCTGTATGTACGATCAGGGCCAAGGAGTATAATATAATAGGCGGGGACAGCTCCTTTGCACATTTGTTTATTAACCCCGCGAACCCTATTTTTCTCTAACGACAGCGTTAGGACAGCGCATGAAGCTTCATGTACAGGATTGGCGATGAGCGATTGAGAAGTATAACAAAAACATACATAAACAGATCGTAACATGAATAATGCAATGCAACACGTCACACAACGTTCAGTTGAGCAATGATTGTGCACCGTATAAATTACGACATTTTTTGTGTTCGAAAATGTCAAAGTTTTTACCGTTCTTTCCAAAATAAGGACTATAATCACATTACTAACACATTTTGTGCGAGAGTAATATATAAATACGAGTATAGTATAAAATGGAAAAAATGGCACGATAAAAATCAGTTCGTTATAAATAAATGGATAATTGGTTAAATAATAAAACTATCACAATCACACTCGTCGATCTCTGTGGCGTGCATACTTTGTCCATATCGTTTGCAATCGGCAATCGCGGGTTCGATCCCCGTGTATTCCTTGTTATTCTTTTATTTTTTATTTTTTTAAACTTGATGATGGATTAATGTAACATCATTTTTACGTCAATGTTTATAAATTATAAAGGCCGCCCATGCGTTTATGTTTATTTATCTATCATCTTTCTCTTGATTTAAACAATTAAAATGCGTAAACAATTATATTATTGCTCGATAAATAAGTGATTTAACCTGAGTTCAGTTTGATAATAATAGCCAAACTTGTTGTAAAACCATTTTATCAGTGTGCCCAACAATTTCTCCTTTGCACACTTTGTTTATTCATTCAGAGATGTCACTGTTAGCTTGTTATAGCTAGGCTAATATACAATTGTATGCTATTTGTATACACGAAGCAAACACATTTCCAAAACAGGACATAGCCAATTGTACAACATGAGAAACGAGACCGTTACTTATGTTAAATTTACCATGATTACCAATTTGCTCTTTTGGAAATCTATACAACCGATGAATTTCTAGAAAATCTTTGGTACAACTTCATTTCAGGAATACCATATACCAAGGGATATACCCACTTTGACTATCTGTGATATACCAAACCGTCAAAGAATATACTGTTTCGTCAATGTTTATCAAGAAACAAATTTCCCTCCAAGTTTACAATTTTTAAAAATTGTCAGGTATAGCGCCGATTATTTTCTCAAATCTTGTGATTGTGCGCCTCTAGTGATTCTCTCAACATAATGCACTTATCAATTGCAGTCCCGGCCCCGGGGGACCCGGGCATGGCGGGGACTATGCGGGGACTGTACGCAAACGTACAAAAAAAACGTTGCCCGGCTATGCGGGGGCGTGTAGCCGGGACGTACAAAACGTGCCCCCGCTAGCCGGGGCGTATAACCGGGGCATAGCGGGGACGTACATTACTGAAAATATAGGCCGGTGCATGGCCGGGCATTGTAGCGGGGGCGTACGCTATGGTACACACATGTACACCCGGGGCATAGCCGGGGCGTACACATACATAGCGGGGACGTACGCTAAGGTACACAAACTGTACACACCGGCTATGGGGGGCCGGGATAGTACGCCTTCGTACACTTTGTCCCGGCCCCCTGGCCGGGATCGTACGCCGCCGTACACTTTGTTCCAGCCCATGGGGGCCGGGACTGTAGCGGGGGGCGTACAAAAATATGTGCCCCGCCCTGCGGGGACCGTACACGACTGTAGCCGGGACGTCACACCGGCAATTTGTACGTCCCGGCCCTAATCCCCGCTATCCCCGGGTCCCCCGCGAGGCCGGGGCTGTAATTGATAAGTGCATGAACATAACACCGACCGGTCAGATAGATTCAACAAGGAATGATCATGATGATGTAATTAGCTATCAATATTGTTCAACTTTTTGGAATAAAATTAGTCAAGGCTTTTGGCTTATGATTAATGTTCAAATAATAACCAATGCCAAATGGCTAAATGGCTCAACTTTGGATCGCCGCATTCCGATATATTAGGCAAAAGAGGTCAGCTGTCCAAAGCTCGAGGTCTTTCAAATAGATTGTGACAACAAATTTCCATCTTTTAAGTTTCCAGTATTTATGATTATATTTAGCGCAAAGTGGCCTCCTTTTATGTTGCAACTTGGGTCATATTATAATCCAAATCCATTCAGATTATTCTTTTCTCATGTTAGAAGGTTGACAGCAACTTGTTAACTTTTACTATATATATGTTGGAAGTGGCTCGTTTTACTTCATACTTTTCTTCCATATCTTCAAACTTTCTTTTATTTCAGCCAGCATGCTTTATAGGCTTTTTAAGGACCTTCAGGACCCAGGCGCGTGTGTCCGTACGGACCGACCGACGTGAACACAAACAAACAAACAACAAACAAACACCCCAACAAACATAACATTGAAACCAACGGATATTCAACAATTAACAAACCCCTGTCAGGGCCCCGACACTGAGATTCTCGTCGTGTTTTATTGCGATACACTCTCAGAACAGGTATTTAAAAACCATGGGTTAAAATAATGTTGGTTAAAAAGTATACTACATTGGTTACAAATGAAGCATTGGTTAAAAATTACTTTTAAAGGTACGAGGGGCATTCAGTAAATAATGAAAGTGATCATGGTATGGGATGCATGAGTGATTCTATTGAGGGATAATGTGATCAATACAAAGTATGAACCTTTGTCTTTCAAACAATACACTTTTGGAATGTTAGATACCTTTGGTTATGTAATGTCATTAACATAAACACAATAGGTTTCAGACACTGACTGAAATCTGTCAATTATTTGGCTGGATATGTAATATGTTGAAAATGGGTTGATCGATACATTTGCGTATATCTCGGCAATGCAAGCATAAAAACAGATAACACTTGGCACATAGTTAGAACACACACTTATCTCCGCTTGACATTATTTTTTAGACCTGAATTCCTTAACGCAAATAAGAAGGGACCATCTCAAATGCGCTTTTATTTAGCAAAATCCGCAATAATATACCTTTGAAAACAACAAAGGATAAAGAACAATGGAGGGATTATAATTTAGTAAATTTGTGTGGGATGTAAAGCAATAATAGTGGGGATTTCAGAAGGAGCTGTTCATAAAATTTCCTCAAACCATTGAAATTATGTGACGATTACTTTAACAATACATATATAGTAGCTCTAAAGATAACAGTAATAAGAGAGGTTGTGGCAGCCATCTTTGATTGATACATTCATGTATATCTTTATTTTGACTATCACAATATTTAAACACATTGATTTAAGCATTTTTAAGCATTTTTAATTATTTCTGATTAGAATTTGAAGGCACAGTAAGCTTTTATCTGGTAAATTTCTTGATTTTAGCCATTTGTGGCCCTGTTCAAAATGATCTGCCGTCTGCGCATGCGCACATTTTTCGTTTTGCGTGAATGTTATTCTAATGAAATAAACGTATAACCGTCGAAGCGCAGCTTCATGGAAAATTTGATTGGCGAGTTATATAGGTCCGTTTCGCATTTTTGTATATTTTAAAACGGATTTTATTTCACGAACCAAATACCGAAATGAATTTTTGTTTTGCGTGAATGTTATTCTAATGATATAAACATATAACCGTCGAAGCGCAGCTTCATAGAGGATTTTATTGGAGATTTATAGGTCCGTTTCACATTTTGGTATTTTGCGCAACAGATTTTATGTGGCGAACCGAATACCGAAATAGATTTTCATTTTGCGTGAATGTTATTCTAATGAAATCAACATATAACCATCAAAGCGCAGCTTCATAGAGGATTTTATTGGCAAGTTATAGGTCCGTTTCGCACTTTCGTATTTTGCGCAACAGATTTTAATTCGCGAACCGAATACCGAAATGGATTTTCATTTTGAAGTGCAGCTTCATATCGGATTTTATTGGCTAGTGATAGGACTGTTTCGCATTTTTTTATTTTGTGCAACGGATTTTATTTCGTGAACCGAATATTTTGCGCAACGGATTTTATTTCGTGAACCGAATACCGAAATGGATTTTCGTTTTGCGTGAACGTTATTATGAAATAAACATATAACCGTCGAAGCGCAGCTTCATAGAGGATTTTATTGGCGATTTATAGGTCCGTTTCGCAATTTTGTATTTTGCGCAAACGGATTTTATTTCGCCAACCGAATACCGAAATGGATTTTTGTTTTGTGTTAATGTTATTATAATGAAATAAACATATAACCGTCGAAACGAAGCTTCATAGAGGATGTTTTTGGCTAGTTACACTATAGGACCGTTTCGCACTTTTGTATCTTGCGCAACAGATTTTAATTCACGAACCGAATACCGAAATGGATTTTCATTTTGAAGTGCAGCTTCATATCGGATTTTATTGGCTTGTGATAGGACCGTTTCGCATTTTTGTATTTTGTGCAACGGATTTTATTTCGTGAACCGAATACCGAAATGTTTTTGTTTTTTTGTGTGACTGTTATTATAACGAAATAAACATAACCATCTATGCAGCTGCATAGAGGATTTTATTGGCGAGTTATGTAGGACCGTTTCGCACTCTTGTATTTTGCGCAAAGGATTATATTTCGCGAACCGAATACCGAAATGCATTTTCGTTTTGTGTGAATGTTATTCTAATGATATAAACATATAACCGTCGAAGCCCAGCTTCGGAGGATTTTATTGGCGAGTTATAGGACTGTTTCGCATTCTTGTATTTTGCGCAACGGATTTTATTTCGTGAACCGAATACCGAAATGGATTTTCGTTTTGCGTGAATGTTATTATGAAATAAACATATAACCGTCGAAGCGCAGCTTCATAGAGGATTTTATTGGCGATTTATAGGTCCGTTTCGCAATTTTGTATTTTGCGCAAACGGATTTTATTTCGCCAACCGTATACCGAAATGGATTTTTGTTTTGTGTTAATGTTATTATAATGAAATATACATATAACCGTCGAAACGCAGCTTCATAGAGGATTTTTTTTGGCTAGTTACACTATAGGACCGTTTCGCACTTTTGTATCTTGCGCAACAGATTTTAATTCGCGAACCGAATACCGAAATGGATTTTCATTTTGAAGTGCAGCTTCATATCGGATTTTATTGGCTTGTGATAGGACCGTTTCGCATTTTTGTATTTTGTGCAACGGATTTTATTTCGTGAACCGAATACCGAAATGGATTTTTGTTTGTGTGAATGTTATTATGAAATAAACATATAACCGTCGAAGTGCAGCTTCATAGAGGATTTTTTTGGATAGTTATAGGACCGTTTCGCACTTTTGTATCTTGCGCAACAGATTTTATTTCGCGAACAGAATGCTGAAATAGATTTTTTTTTGCGAACGTTATTCTAATGAAATAAACGTAAAACCGTTGAAGCGCAGCTTCATAGAGGTTTTATTGACGAGTTATAGGTCTGTTTCGCATTTTTGTGTTTTTGCGCAACAGATTTCATTTCGCAAACCGAATACCGAAATGGATTTCCGTTTTTGCGTGAATGTTATTCTAATAAAAAAACATATAACCGTCGAAGCGCAGCATCATGGAAGCCTTTGATTGGCGAGTTATAGGTCCGTTTCGCATTTTTGTATTTTGTGAAACGGATTTTATTTCGCGAACCGAATACCGATTTTCGTTATACGTGAATGTTTTTATGAAATAAACATATAATAACCGTCGAAGCGCAGCTTCATAGAGGATTTTATTGGCTAGTTAAGGACCGTTTCACATTTTTGTATTTTGCGCAACGGAATTTATTTTGCGAACCGAATACCGAATATGATTTTCGTTTTGCCGCTTTTGCGTTAACGTTATCCAAATGAAATAAATATACAACCGTTGAAGCGCAGCTTTATGAGAATTTTATTGGCGAGTTATTGGTCCGTTTTGCATTTTTGTATTTTGTCGCAACATATTTTATTTCATGAACCAAATACCTAAATGGATTTTAGTTTTGTGTGAATGCTATTCTAATGAAATAAACATATAAGCGCAGCTTCGTGGAAGATTTTGTTAGCGAGTTATAGGTCAGTTTTATATTTTGTGCAATGGATTTTGTGCATTTTTTTTTGCGAACCGAATACCGAAATGGAATTTCGTTTTGCGTGAATGTTATTCTAATGAAATAAACATAATTATAACCCCCGAAGCGCAGCTTCATATGGAAGATTTTATTGGCGAGTTATAGGTCCGTTTCGCATTTTTTTATTTTGCCCAACAGATTTTATTTCGCGAACCGACGTTTTGCGTAAGCGTTATTCTATTGACAGGAGAGGTGCCCTGCATTCCCTGATGTACTGGAGACATCACATTGAGATTTGTGGACAACGGTCGTGAAGAAGGGTATTTCCCCGGGGTTTTTTCAATGTGTGAAAAAGCTACAAAAGGGTGAATGATTTCCTCTTCACAATATGAGAAAAGATGCAGATCAGTGGTAAATTGCACTTGAGAGCATCAAAATACATAGGGCCCTACTGGCCCCCAGTCGCGCTGCACCCCCCCCCCCCCCCCCCCCCACACCCCACACCCCGTGCGTGGAAGAAACCAAATTACTCCAGGGAAAGGTTTAAACACCCAACTTAAACACATCATGTCTGCTCATGTGATTAAATGAACAACATTTGTTTACGTCATGCATAGAAAAATTTTATCTCCCTGGTTTGTAAAACCAGAAGGGGATTTTGTCATCATAATTTTCACGAATTGAATTATGTTCCTTGATTCTGTTCTTACATTAGATTAGATGTAGAACACTGAGATTCTATCTGGGGTATTTGTTGCATTTAAAGAGTACTTTAATAAATGCTACATCCTATTTCAAAAAGTAAATATTCGGTAATTCTAACAGTCAGTTACCCACTCAAAAAATCAATTTAAATAATGTTAAGATGATTTGCTCTAGGACTCAAAATAACCACCTGTTTTCTTCCTTTTTACAATATTGATTTTAGGTTACATTATATAGATTGTTGTCAATCTCCAAATGGATGTAAACAGCTGTCAAGCATTGGATATCTTACGAAGACGAATGGCCTGCACTCAGTGGGACACAGGGACCAGGATGACCAAGGGTATTAAATTTGCCTGAAGTGTAGATGGAACAGGGAACTTGATGGCCAAAGGACTTCACATTTGGATGTATGGATGTAATTAACTATCCATCTATGTATATATGTCTCATGGCATTGGGGTGATGCAGTAATGAATCTAGACTCTATAGAAACCAAAGTGGCTAGCAAGAAGATCAAATCCTGAAGAGATGAGAAAAATCCATCATTAATTATGACGTTGTGACCTTAGGCAAGGCAATTTATTCCGTAGTATGTACAATGGTCATTCACACAGTAACAGTAGAGTAACTTGAACGCGCACACTATGTATGCCAATTCTACTTCTTATCATGCTAATGAACCATCTACGGTGGGTTCGAGACCTTTTTTTTATTTGCACAGAAAATGCATACATCTGATTTGTGCCAGAATATTACCAAACTAATATTGCTATTGACTGATAGATTATTTTCTATTTTTATAATTATTTTAACTTATTGAAACGTAAACCATGTTATTTACTGATCTATACATTAAACCAGTAAATGACATGGTTTATGCAAATGATGCTAGTTTTCTTATTTTTCATCGGATGTATCTCATATTTTCAAGATATTATAATAATTAATTTAGCTTTACATTGAGACTAAATTGGTCATGGTCCAATGATTATAACAAGTATTACACTGTCATGATTTTTTAATTTTTTATACACCCTGTACATACAAAAGGGATATATTTGTGCATTTTTATTTTGCGCTTGATGATCTTTGCGCAAAAAAATCCACTTTTACAGTAGTTGGATCAGTTCCAAATCAGTGAATTACAGCAGCAAATGAATACAGTGAGATGCGGGCGCACATGAAGATATCAAGCACACTGTGCATTATGTGCGACGCATTCATGCGACCAAAACCATGTGCGTCTTGACGTAATCTTTACTTTTGTGCGGAGAGAGATAAAAAAACAAATATTTATCGCCAATTTGGAACTGATTAAACTACAAAACTGCTCACAAAAAGTATCGAAACACTTAGAAATGTTCCAATATATAACGGCTCGAAAGAGTATGCATTTAATAATATATAACGGCTCGAAAGAGTATGCATTAATCAAAGCAAATAACCAAGTGCATAATTTTGTTCTGCGTATTTTGACACCTCGATCGATAAGATACGATATTGCGGAGCGGATTTATTGTCATTTCAATGGTCGTGGGTCCAATTTCCAAAGTGACACTCATCCTATAGAAAGAGGTTTGCATTACTGTTTAGAATGATCAGATTCGTGATTTTCAATAGAGATGAGTGTCACTTTTGAAACTGGACCCACGATCATTGAAATGACAATAACTCCGCTCCGCAACATCGTATCTCAACGATCGAGGTGTCAAAATGCGCAGAACAAAATAATGCACTTGGTTATTTGCTTCGATTAATGCATACCTTTTCGAGCCGTTATATATTGGATCATTTTTAAGTGTTTCGATACTTTTTGTGAGCAGTTTATACTAGTAAAATGTTAAAACAGAAGAAATTAAGAAAATCAGTGTTGTGGCTAAAGGCACTAAATCTGAGTTCTCCAAGACAGATGCATACTTATACTGATTTCAAATTATTAATTTCCAAAGACTTGATCACTTGGTTACAATCCAAAAGGATTGAGGTAACCTTCAGTTTTCTGGAAAATGATTTACTACATGAATATTACTAGGCCTAGTAAGCAGAACATCTGATAGGTATTGTGCATCTCCATACAAGAACACTTTCAAAAAAAGAAGGTCCGTCTCATATAATATATAGCTGTTCGATTTGTAATATATAGAAAAGAATAGCATTTTTATTGTGTTTTGGTCCCCTTTGTTCGGACGACTACCAGAGCTAAAATTTGGGCTCATCGCATAGGTTATGCTACAAAATTGGCAGGGTTTGTGAAAAAAATAATTTTTCATGGCCTCAATCAGTCATGAGACAGTCATGGGAAGGAAATCATTGTATCATTGCATCATTGCATTTGATGAAATTGTGTTCTTCTTAGACCTATATGTGTAACTATATACAGGGTGAGTCAAAAAGAAGTTTACAAACAAATGACACTTGAGAGTTCAGTAAAGCATATATTTAACAAGCATTCTCTCCTGCTTATTAGGAAAAAGGAATGACACAAATTGAGCATTGCTAAGAAGAATTGTCTATTTTAATAAATGTACTCATTTTGCAAGCTGTCCACGGAATACGTGACCAAATAAATGTAAAGTATGCATTTTAGCTGCGTACTTCCCTATTGACCGAGTTTGGTGATGTTTTTCAAAACAAATAAATGACACTTAAAAGTTCAGTAAAGCATTTATTTACTAAACATACTCTGCTGCTTATTAGAGAAAAGCAATGAAGCAAATTGATCATTCCTGAGAGAAGTTATGCCTGTTTTACTGAAAGCGTTCATGTTTGTAGCTTACTTTACATTTGTTTTGTCAAGTATTCCATGGACAGCTTGCAAAATGAGTACCTTTATTAAAATAGGCATACCTCTTCTTAGCAATGATCAATTTGTGTTATTCTTTTTTCCTAATAAGCAGGAGAGAATGCTTGTTAAATATATGGTTTACTGAACTCTCGAGTGTCATTTGTTTGTTTTTTAAAACATCACCAATCCGGGTAAACTTCTTTTTGACTCACCCTGTAGTAAAGAGAGATCATTTAAAACAGGTCTTCAACACTCAATTATGGAATACAATTGTGAGTGTTGGAGGCCTTTCCCTTCATTCTGTAATATTTGGTTATAGTTGTATACAAAAAGGTTCACTGTCTTGACTTGTGAAGACCCCCACCCCCCCCCCCCCCCCCCCCCCCCCTCATTCAACAAAATCGAATGAACACTTTTAAAGTTATTGTAATTTTAATGACAGCGCATAACAACAGCAAAGTTGCTCTAGGTATAGATGGTGTGACCGGTGACGTAGTGCCCGGCGGTTTGCGTGCGCACCTACAGGGAAAGGTGCTTTAATTCACACTTGATTTATCATTACTTACCATGCTTACGGTGTAATAGTGTAGTAGTCATTGTATGCATCCCTAAGCACAATGAGAGACCAGGTACTAAATCTGGTTGCCCGGCGGTTTGCGTGCGCACCATAGGGGATGTGCTTTTAAAATTGGCGCTCAGTGATGTGTGTTTTGCTTTCATATAAACACAACACCAAAAGTAAGTCCCCCCTAAACAATTCGTCATAACATCGTAAGATAAAACATTTTACCAATAAAACTTAGTTAGAAATAATCCTATGACTGTTTCCTAAGTGGTGTTTGAAAATGAGAGATGTCCATGACTTCATGGCGGAATAAGCTCAAAAATAAGACAAAAACTGCCCTTCTCAAAAGTCACAACTCACTATGCTAATATCTGAGCCAAGAATGGGGATTTACATGGCTGAATGATCATGAATTGACTACACATTACAGTAAATTTTGCTCAGCCACAGGTACTTTTCCATTAGTGAGAAGCAATTCATAAACCTTTGTGACTTTTGAGAAGGGCAGTTTTTGTCTTCCATTTGAGCTCATTCAGCCATGAAGTAATGCATGGAAATCTTTCATTTTCATACATCACTTAGGAAACTGTCATAGGATTATTTCTAATTAAGTTTGATTAATAAAATGTTTTATCTTACGATGTTATGACGAATTGTTTAGGGGGGGGACTTACTTTTTGGTGTTGTGTTTAGTAAGATGTATGCAGTAGTCATGGACTAGTACCCCTAGCATGTCTTTAGACCAGGCGCTAATAGGAAATCATTGATTTATGTGTGTGATATCGCAGTAAAAATGTGTGTGTAAAGAAAGACTCACAGCTAATCAGCAAAAGAGTTATAATCTTCACAGCTAGTCATGCCCTTTATACAGCAATCACTCCAGACCCATTTCATCCATATACCTGGGTGACTCGTTAACACCCTTTATACCGCAATCACTCCAGACCCATCCAGATACCTACATGTAGGCCCGGGGAGGCCAGTCAAACATAATGGTGTACACATGCGTGACCCAATTTTTTCCAGACACCCCCTAAACAAGTTTTACCCTGCAAGCAAAATTACCCCCCTAAACAAGTTTTTAGCGCGCTTTCCTTGCAAATTTTGACCCCTAAACAAGTTGTTGCCAGAATATGATGACCCCTAAACAAGTTTTGTCTATTTAACGGGGAACAAAATAAGTTACCCTAAACACGTTCGACCTGTATTTTAAGCCGGGATTTTAAGCCACCCTTTTTCTTGAAAATCAGCGTTTTTGATACCCTTAACGCGTCACGCGCGTGACGCGTCCAACACTGAAAAAACACCCCTTTTTACGCGTTTTTTTGGTCACGCATGTGTACAACATTATGTTTGACTGGCCCCCGGGCATGTAGGTGGCTCGTTCAGATAGCACACAGTTGTGACAGTGGAGAAGAAATTTGCTCATTTAATGTATCTGGTACCGATTATCTATTTTGAATTAGCCAACCTCCAAGCACCTGGTCCGGGACTTGTGTATATTATACAATAAATGAAATGCTTATCTTGGGTGCAGGTGCATGTGTTCAGCTCTAATTGAAAACTGAAGAAGGCACAAGTTGAATTTACAAAGCAGAATTTAAACTTCACAAAGCAAAAAACTTTGAGCTCTAGCTAATGATAGATAGAATTCAAACAGACAATGTTTGACCCGGGGTGGTTTACATAATTTGAATGGTTAATTTATCATTTGTAACAGAGTGCAAAAATAAATAGGAATGATACTTGTGATTAAATGGTTTCTTTTGATTAAAAAATATCTAATGTATGTGCCTGTGTCTGTCTTAGATTGAGTTAAGTTTATTGTGTTCACTATACTTTGTTCAGTATAGACAATTAATCCACGCACAAAATTAATTCTAACTGTGGCGTGTATATTTTAATGTTTAGCATGCAGCTGGGCTATTATAAACAACTGGGCATGATGCACTGTAAAAATGGTGTCTTACAGAACTATGTAAGACACGTCTTGGCAATAGAAGAAAAAAAACCAAGAGTCTTGCCTGAAGACACTTTGTAAGACATGACTCAATTAAGTCGGTTGTGAGATGTCTTCAATAAGACACAAGTCGTGTATTTATACAAGACATCTCGCAAGAAGACATGTCTGCTGGTTAGACACATGTCTCTAAACTTACGCGTCTCCCTGCATGAGACGCGTCTTACAAAGTGTCTTCTGTCAAGACATGACTTGCATAGAGACATGACTTGTGTTTTCATGTCTTACAATGCGTCTTCAGGCAAGACACTTGTTTTTGTTTTCTGTTGTTGAAGACATGTCTATTGCCAAGACGTGTCTTACATGGTTCTGTAAGACACCATTTTTACAGTGTGCACTATTACACCCATATTAATAGAAGGAATTATTTTTGTGCGGATAAATACAATCACAATTTTGTGTTTTGGGTACTGACTGTAGGGTATTTAAATAAAGATTCCTTTTTCGATCATCAGTTTGGGATGAGGTCAGTACTGTATACATTGCCTGCCAATGCCACTTGATTTGGGTGCGATATTGTTCTGCAACCACTTTAACAACTTCGGGGTGGGTTGGTTACCTGTAATACCGTCACAAATTTCAGACATTTTATGTGAAAAATCAAGTATAAACC
>CM069449.1:43489423-43977734 GCA_035610835.1 Ophiura sarsii | reverse complement strand
CAAATGAAAATAGGGCAAACACGCCACGGTTTTCCATATCAAAGAAATTAGCAATCATCAAATTATCCCCTTTCTCTGACAAATAGGAAATAGGAGAGCAACATAGGCGTGCGCAGGATTTTTTTACCCGGGGGGCTTCAAAATAAATTTCATTGAGTATGCATGATTGACTAATCAAAGTGCAGGTGTTTTTTTCTTCAATTTTCGAACCCATTTGGTGCGATTTGGTGTAAACTTTTGACCAATATTTTATTCAAAAGCCTTCATTTCCAAACAATACTGGCTTATTATCAATATCATTCAAAATTGGATTTTTACCTTCAATTTTGCCAAAGCAAACAACACGTCGTAAGGTTTTGAAATTACATGGCTATGTATAATATCATTAGGTAAGCGGCGCGAGCGAAGTGAAGTGAGCGGTGCGTAAGGGGAATTAGGGGTTGAGAGGTTTTATATTATGGATTTTGGTTTTTTTTGCTCTAAATCACAGCCCAGAGAATTAGTTTTCATTTGCTTCAAAAATTAACAAAATCGGATATTTTTTTCAGATAAATTTTGCGCGTCCCAGTCCGTCGTGAAGTCGAAAATGTTGTATATTAACCCATGTATTTAATTCTTATGTATTCTATTGTTTTAAGTATCTCATTTCTGGTAAAAAATGTCATATTTTATTTGATTACTCCAATAGTTAATGCATTTAGAGTTCTAAGATGCCTTAAATAAGTGAAAACTTCATTTTTAAATCAAATTTAGTTAATTTGATACAAAACGTGACGATTAATTACCTTTAATGAGTATTAATTATTCGTATTTACTAATGACCCGACGTTTAACTGACGATATCTCCGTAACTAATTTCGACAAATTTGTTTACATCTCCGTAAAAAATCAAATACTTACCCTAGTTAATAGTGTCCAATTGCTTAGATCCTAGTTCATTCTATAGCCTTATCAATCAGCTTTCATTCAAGGCTGTTTGATCCCACATAATGTGTCCGTTTCATTCTGAGAACACGGTAACTTGCTGGCCCAGTTCTGTTTTTAACTGATTCAAATACCTGAATATACTGGCCATCTTTTGTAGACATTTCAGAACATTTGTTGGTGCCAGTTCTGAGAAATAGAGATTTGAATATTATTATTTACTATAATAGCGCCCTCATCGGCCACATTTCCCATAGATTTACATGTAAGATATGTATCAAGTAGAAAATGCCGATAATTTAAAAAGGGCTCGAACAATTTTCTTGAAATTTTCACCGTATACTCTTATTCATTAGATCTACCTAAATCAGGTCAATCCATAAATGGGCCATTATATCTTTTTTATCCCATAATTTTAATTATAAATCGGACAGTCAAACAGCTGTGTGCATTTGCACTTTGTCCCAATACTTTACGATAAATAGTATTTGAGATATCTTGCGTACAGTACATACCCAATTACATACACTCTCAGAACAAAGGTTAAAATCTTTAACCATGTTGGTTAAAATTTTATCCAACGGGAGGTTACCAGGTGAACCACACAATTGGTTGGTTAAAACTGTAACCAACAGCTGTTGGTTAAACTTTAACCTGTGGTTGGTTACAAATTTTAATCATTTGTTGGTTAATATGTTTTGACCAACAGTGGTTGGTTAAACTTTAACCTGTGGTTGGTTACCATTTTTAATCATTTGTTGGTTAAAATGTTTTAACCAACAGTAGTTGGTTAAAAAATGTTGGTTAAACTTCTTTCTTTTTTGCTA
Source organism: Ophiura sarsii (assembly GCA_035610835.1). Classification (NCBI taxonomy): domain Eukaryota; kingdom Metazoa; phylum Echinodermata; class Ophiuroidea; order Amphilepidida; family Ophiuridae; genus Ophiura; species Ophiura sarsii. The sequence goes on along the minus strand of CM069449.1, from coordinate 43,975,983 downwards.
AACTTTAACCCATAGTACAACATTACAATATTGATGCTTCATTGGCCCGATATTGGCTTTCAATATTGGCGCCAACCCGTGGCCAGGACCAACAAGGGACAGGACAAGGCACAAGATCCTAGCTACTAGGCCGGGAAGCGATAACTTGAAACAGCGGCCGCTATTTTTAGACCACGTCAGAATTTGTATATGAAATCAATCGTGTTATTTTCCGCCCCTGGTATAATGTGCCTATTATTGGAACAATATTGGTTGCCAACATAATGCCAATTGAAGAGCGCCAATGTAAAACCAATATTGGTCCAATATTAACTGGCAACATGATGCCAATTGAAGAGCGCCAATGTAAATACCAGGGGCGGGAAATAACACGATTGATTTCATATACAAATTCTGACGTGGTCTAAATAGTATGCGCAAACTATTTTCCTCGCCAATGAAATTCTTTGGCGGGAGTCTTGTTATGACCTATTGTTGGTTAAAATTATGATGCCTTAACCAACGTTGAATAAACTAAAAATTAATTATATTTTTACTCTTTAACCAACGCAGTATTAAAAGTATTTTTAACCAACGCTTCATTTTTAACCAATGTTGTATACTTTTTAACCAACATTCTTTTAACCCATGGTTACTTAATACCTGTTCTGAGAGTGTACCTAATATTGGAGAAAAATTAGTGTTAGTAAAATGTGCTCTCAACCCCTAATTCCCCCTTAAATGTTTCAGTATTGAAACTTAACATGCATGAATAATTATTAAACAGTGAAACACTAAAAAGGTCCATAAAACGTTATTGTAAGCCATCTTGTTCAACTTGACTAACAAAATATTAAAAATAATTCGCGCGGATAGCTAGAAGATTGGCTATTGCATATGTAAAAAAAAAGATTTAGAAAAACGTTCCTGAAGCCATCTTGTTAAGCTTGAAGAATACAATTTTAAGATTAAGTTGCTCGTATCGCACAAAAATTGGTTATTTGAACAGTAAAATGGCCCTGATAACGTTCCTGAAGCCACCTTGTTAAGCTTGATTCTTGAACAATAAGACACTGAAAATAATTCACGCGTAGTGAATAAAAAAATGTCTATTGTTACATTTAAAAATCCAGAAAACGTTCCTGAAGCCATCTTGTTAAGCTTGAATAATAAAACATTGGATTTAATTTGAGCGTAGCGCGCAAACATTAGTTATTTTAACACTTGAATGGTTCGTTAAAGAATTCAAAAAAACGTTCCTGAAGCCACCTTGTAAACCCTAACTCTACCCCCCACTTTTTCAGGCAATTTTCGGCAAGGCGAAAAGTCACCCAAAATATCACCGCGACCCCCCCCCCCCCCCCGGATTAGAACCAGGGACCTCCGGCACACAGGATTTAAGCCATGTCTTGAATAACTTGAATAATGAAAAATAAAACTAATTCGCGCGAAGCGCTCAAAAATGTCTAGGTTTCTTCACTAAATTGATCTAGAAAACGTTCCTGAAACCACTAAACATTGAAACTAAATTCGCGCAAAAATGACTTCTTTTGAGGGGCATCGCCCCAGCGGGAAAATTATGAGGCGTTCCCCCTTCCACACACAGAAAACACTATGTAAAAAATTATGTAAATATAGAACTCCATAATTATTATGCAAGAGTTTAAATAAAACATGTAATATATACCCAAGCTTGTGTAAATTCCTATGCAAAAGCTTAACACAACTGTTTACATAGTATTATGGAGTTCTATTTTTACACAGATTGTGTATTTTTTACATAATTTGTGTAATTTTTTTACATAGTGTTTTCTGTGTGCACTTGCACTGTCCATGCTGAGTCCTCTCATGTGAGTAAAAACATATTTGTGTATGAAATAACACACCTTTTGTTGATTTCAGCAATTTAAGTGCAAAAAATGAAAAGAAAGTGCCTAAGTTGGTTTAGTTTCATGTTTGAATGGAGGAATTACATTCAATATTGACAAAGTTATGATTTTAGTGAAAAAATAACATATTCTCACTTCTAATAAAAGATAATGTAACTTGCCTAGGGTAATAGACAATTACACTTAGTGTATTGTAAGTTCATATTCGTCTCTTTTCGGACGATCTTGGATTTATTTGTGTGCTGTGTAATATAAGTTACGGAAGTTCATTTACATGGTTTTATCATTGAGATTACAAGAAATGCCACGCAAATTCTTTGAAGAATGTTTTGAGTGTAAGAAATGAAAGAAGTGAATGAAAGTGAATGAAAGAATGTTTTGGCATAGTGGAATATTGTAAGGCATCCTTGAACGGGTCCCTGTAGTTTAGGCCTTTGCCACAATAACGTCTTGTAATTTTTTGTATTCCTTTTTAAAAAAAATTATTGTCATTGTTAAAGTTTTCATTGTATTTGGAGTTCCTTTATTATACCCTACCACTGCATGTCTTCAAAATAGTAGATAACCACCAGACTAGTCAAGCAAGAGTCGGGTATAGGAACATTTGTAAGAGACACTTAGAATCCTTTTTATAGTAAGAACTCTAAGTTCTGTATAAAACAATACATGTGGCATTGCTCCCCAACAGAGATTGTTAACACTGATACTTGCTAAATAGCTGGCCTACCTTCTTCACCAAATAAGTAATTTTATTGAAAATATCCGAAGATTAAGATTTAAATGGTTATCTGGTCAAACTTGAACGATAGGTATACTGTCTTGGCTCATAACAAACCAAAATGTGCATCAATTGCGAAAAAGATTCTGTTTTTCCACCCTGAACATGGCAGACGGTTTTCCAGAAAAGAGAAGAAAAGTCCAATCTAATATAAAAATGTAACTGAATTTAAAGATTCAATTATGGAGAGGCTGGTTTATTTCACTATTATCAGCAAAGTTATTGAGAAAGTACACTTTCACAGTATGGATTGTTATTATTTTGGTTCAATAATTTCGATGCAAAATATGTTTCGCGCAAAATCAAAAGTTAAAAATTTACATCATGAAATAAGTTTTTAAAGAGGAATAAGAACATCAATCATCAGTAATGACAATTGTGTGTGCTTGGCATAATAAAAAGAGGTTTTGTTTCATTTCAATTTTGGAATAACTGACAGTATGTAGTTTTGATTGTAATTAAAACTTCTTTAGAGCCATGGATACACTTTAACGTAAATAGCGTCGTCTCAGTTGTAGACATGGAATTAAACATCCAAAGCAGGGTCGGAATTGGATTAATCTGGTAATCATGCTAACTATAATGTAGGCCAATGCATCCTTTAGGCCTATAAATTTTTTCGCACCGAGTAATGACACTGTGAAAATAAGCTATAGCTATTTATACTCCAACTTTGACCAACCTAAAGAGCAATTTCATCTTTAAAAAATGAAATGATTAAAATCGATCCTTCCATTTATTGTATTTGTTATCTAATAAATGGAATCATCTTGGGCATGGGTTATCCCTTTTAAAGGGATTTTTTATTAATAGTTATAAGTTATGCAACTCAAGTTTTGGAATGCTACACTTTTATTGATGACCTTTCATATAAAATAGAAAACATCAAGTTGAAAATCGGGCCAGCAATCGGAACATCTACCTTTAAGTTCTGGATTAAATTATTGCACGAATGCGCTTGCCTCTGTTTCCTTAGTCACGTATGTTTTAGTTCGTAAATGTTGTGAGGTGTTGTTCTGTATACTCTACCCACACTTATTTTAGACTTAATCTGTTGGTGAATATGGCGGCCCATTAATATGGAATAGCCACTGCTTAATATGAGAGACCATATCCATTCTTACGCGGAAATGGATTGAATAAGTTGCAAGTGTTGCAGGAATCATGCAGGAATAAAACTCACAGGCATCATAAATGCGTTCTGTATGATTTGTCGTTTTTACGTAACTATGTTCAGCCGTAGTTTATTCCTTATTCTTTTGATTAAATATAGTCATGTTTGGTACCAAGATCTTTCTAAAAGTCTCCTCTTTTTATTTATTTTACATATGGAATGCAATTGCAAAAGGGTTATAAAGATTTACAAAGTGTAGCGCGACTTTTGGGACACCCTGTACCATACCAGTGTTTGTGGTTGCGAAATAAACTGGGGCGCCTGTGCACAAAACAGTTTGTAAACCATTTCATAGGTACATTTATTGTGAGATGCAACAACGTTATGAAACAAAATATGTTCGCTGTCACATTCCATGCGCATACACTACCCCCCCCCCTATATACACACAAACTAAAATGTACACACCCCAACACCGAATTAGTAGTTGTGAGATTGGCTTTTTCATAATATAAGGTGAGAGTTTAATGAGTTCGCCGTCGGACAAGTTTAAAACTGTCAAGCTTTCGTTCGGATTACCTCTGACTTCTTCAGGACCAAATTATTATAATATTAATATAGAGATTGTAACTTCTCTATTGTTGTCATCATTTGGGCTGCCCCTTGCCCGATGACTTGGGAGTAGGTGCCCCTTTCCTAGTTGTAACAGATTGGCGGCTCCGAAAAGAGCCGTTCAGATGAACTGCCCATTGTTCACTGAACAGAGATGGTGGCTCTGAAAAGAGCTCTAAACGTAGGTCGCCGCTGGCCTTCTAAAAATTTGGCTCTAGGAGAACCTATTCCAAAGGACTGCCTTTTAACCAATGAAGAAAAACCCGTAGACGGCCCATTGTCTACTACAGACTACACAAAGTATATTGCACAGTAGTGCGGTCACTGATCTGTAAAGTTCGTTTGAGGTTTGAATTAGTAGTGTCTGAAATAAATAGGTTTCTCATTCTGTTTGTACCTTGTCATAGAAACTACCGTAAATATTATGGCATTTCATTTTTTAGTCCTGTTCGTTCTGTTTTGTATGTTTGTGCATTTTAAGAGATACTTTTAAAAAACTCGCGATGAAAGATTTACCACCATAATATGAGATGGTTCATCATAACTGATGTGTGGACCAAATATAAAATGATTTCTCCAACCTTCATCCCCGAGATGCGACTGGGTTTTAAAAATACACAGTCTTAAGCGTTGAAACAATTTGTTTATGTTACGGCGCTTTTCATTTGAAATGTGTACTTTTGTTGTTATGTTCAGTTGTATACTGAATTAGTACATTATACATTATAAAACAGGAGAAATATAGAAAGTGATGCACTTGTTCTCCTGCTATTAATTAATCCATTTTTCATATAGCAGGGTGAGGAAATAATAAAATACATAAGAAATGCCGAATCAGTGATGCTTAATTATATTAAATTATTAATTAATTCAACTTTTACAACTTAGTTTCGACATAAAAGATGATTCAGGTATTGTGTAAATAATATATTTAACATTCCCTGAAATATCACCCCTTGAAAAGTATAGGTGATTGCGCATTTTATGAACTTTTGCATAGTTTAATAAAAAGTATTTAGTCGATTTCAACAATATCATTAGTTCGTTTTATTGGATAGACATGATTTTACTACTTCGTGAGCGGTTACCCCCACCCACCCCACCCACCCCACACTTTCATGCGGCGGAAGTTGTAAACAGTTTACTTGGATAGATTGTAAATAATAGCATTAATCATGTCAACTTCTTTGTTTGGTTTTAAAATCCGACGTCAACCAACCAGAAGACCAACCCACAGCGGTATCGGAACACGGTGAAATACAAGAATGAGGTCGAACAAAATCACGAATGTAAGTGTTTCATTTATAGTTTATGTACTATAGTTTAATCAGTTCCAAATTGGTGAGAAATATGCGGATATCTCTCTTCGTGCAAAAGAAAATCCAAGCGTGTGTGCACTGTTTTTGCATACGCAAACGTCACGCATACGATTCACAAAGCACCTTGTTGCGTCATTGAGCGTTTTTCGCGTCACGCTCTTCTGAATAGATTCGCAGCTGTAAACAAATTCACCAATTTGGAATTGCCTAAACTATAGTGCTAGTCCTGGAAAAAATTGCGTTTAGTCACTTAACGTGAATATGCTAGTCTATTCTATCCCTCTACAGATAATATATATTTCGGTATTGGCTAATGTTCAAAATATTGAAGGTAAAGGTCACACCTGATATCGTGTGTTCTGGCTTGCGCAGTACTAGTGTAATAGTTAATTGGTCCACCCAAAAATGAATTGAAATAATTGATTGGTGCAGAACAAAATGGTGATTCAGAATGTTTTATTCAATGGAGTATGATTAGAAAAATAGAATGCAAAAGAATAACTATTGAATTTGTATTGTCCAGGAAAAAGATACACATAAAACCAATCATTATAATTGCCATTGTTTATGTTTTAGTATGGGATGAACTGTATACGGATGACGCTTTACTATACGTCACTCCATGGAAATAGTAGATTTCTATGTTCACTCCAAACTCTGTATCTGTCCGGGTCTCAATATTATATGATACAAATGATTATGTAATATCTGCACAACTATACGTTGGCAAAATTGGCAAAATTATAGGTCACAATGGCAAGTTACTTTCCAATGCAATATTGTTGACGATGATTATTTGATAATGTAACAAGTAAGATAACAGGTTAAAATTGTAACACTCGTATCACCTCTTGTGTTTGTTTATTTGTCTCTCAGTTGGGGTGTTTGTTTGTTTGTTGGGGTTTGTTTGTTGGGTGTTTGTTTGTTTGTATGTGTGTTGTAGGGGATATTTATTTTGTTTGTTTATTCGAAACTCTCGTGGGTTCGACGTTTAGACGTAATGATCGCCGGCCTAGAGAAATCGTATTTAGATCTTTGACAGTTTTACTGTAACAGTGATCATATCTCCCTTGTTCGTTTCAATACCTCCTTTGCAATTGTAACCAAAACAACTATAAGAATAATTTATCCCAGGAAAAGGGACATTTATTTAGCTATGTATGCCGTTGTTATTGATCAAAGCGCTTATGACAATAACATCTACATATATTTATCTTTTTTTAGGCATTATGAATTTAAAAGTTTCTGACAGAAATTATGAAAATGGTAGATTCCAAGTTTGACCAAAATGACCTCTTTTGAAAGCTCATACAATCATTGACCATGTTCAGCACAAAGATCAATTGAAATAATATAGGTAATTATTGCGTCCTCTTTTAATTTCTACTACGAAATAATTATGATATCCAATGTTGGGGATGTTTTATGACGCAAGATTTGAACTGTGAAGATATACGACGCGACGTGGTTAAAATTACCAAATAATTACCCGAGCGGAGAATAATTACAAGAAAACTCAAGAAGAATCAATTATCGACTGTTAAGGTGCGTTCATACTCACGTCGTTGCGCAACGGCCGACGTCGACGGATATCGGTGCGCGAGATAAAGCAATGCCAACTTTTGTCGTATATCTTCACACTCTTCATTTATTTGATATATATCGAGGGCTCAGAAACACAAGGCCTCATCTCCATTTTTTTTCAAAAATGAGATTTTGGTATCAAAATGTTCAGAAAGAAATTCTCTTTCCAGTATCACAGCCTTATCTCCAACCCCTTTCAAAGTTATAGCCAGTATCACAAGGCCTCATCTCCATCTCCCCTATGTGTTTAAAAAACTTCAATAGTATTTTTCTCAGAATGGTCAAAATGGAGATAAGGCTCTTGATAATAGTTCTGAGCCCTTGATATGTTAAATCATCAGTCAAACGATCCAATCTCATGATTTTAAACATTATTTTACATCGCTGATACTGATTATACGATGGAATCCTCCCGGCACCAGAAGAGAGAAGTAAATTGGAATCGCGCACCTCGATACAAATCGCCCAGGAGCGTGGCGCGCTCCAATTGGCCAATAAGTTGCGTAAACATCTTATAAAGACATAAATGCTACCTTATTTGGTCAGAACCATATATTCATGAATATTTATACTATTCAGTGAAAGTAATTTGCATACAATCGTCTTTTTACACCTGAGATAATAAACGTCAATGTCCATTATCACATGAACGGTGTGAGGGAATTGTTCTGTTTGAGCGATTGATATCATACTTTCAATTGAAATATGCTGAAAGTGAAACAGGTTGTTACCGATTTTTAATTATGTCATGCCAAATCGGGACGGATAAATATATTCTAATGAAATTAACAGAATAAGTAGGATACATGTTCTCCATTATATTAGGCATACAGGTATTAGACTTGGGCTGCAATGGTGTTCTTATATCTTTTATTTTTTTCAAACACGGTATAAATCATTCTGGGACACCATGTATATTAGATATACGAAAAGTTAATTCATTTAAAACACAAATCGGTTTACTTGTGTTCTCATAACAAATGAATTATTGAAAGTGAGTTAAACTTAATAAAACTTATTTTTCTTTTTCAGTCTCTGAATTTAGTTACGACAGCACAGTTGGTACTGAATTTGTGTTTGCTTTCCCAACGCATTATCCATCTTCACCAGGTATCCCGTATGTTATGGTATCCACTCCATATCTACATTCGGTCACTGTCAACGTTACTGTGGATGGAATAGGGTTCTTGCGTGGAGCAGTTGTTACGAAATATGAACAAGCCGTTATAAGCTTACCTGCATCAGTGTACCTTGTCAATACTACTGGTGTACAACACAAAACGGTCATCGTGCGTTCTTCTCATGGGGTATCAGTGTATGGAATGGTGTATGAAGAATACACCAGCGATGGATTCGTTGCGATTCCAACTAGAGCATTGGGAACACACTATTACATCGCATCTTACGAACGTGGATCCGAATTCTCCGTATCTGCTCTTGACAAAACCACTGTCATTGATATAAGCACCAAACAAGGACACCAATTTCAAGTGTCTCTTCAGCCATATGAAACCTACCAATACCAGGCTACGGGATACGATGATCTCACAGGGTCTTCCATAAATGGGAGCAATCCCATCACAGTGATGGCGGGGTGCGAATGTACTAATGTTCCAAGCAATGTTGCAGCGTGTGACTATGTGATTGAGCAAATGCCATCCGTTACAGATTTAGGACGTGAATTCTTACTTGCCCCATTTCCCGGTCGAAACGCAGGTTACATCTATCGCGTTATTGGTACAAGCCCACAAACATCCCGTGTTGAAATATCCGGCAATATAGACATCAATCTAGAAGCTGGAGAAGTGTATGAAGGTTATGTCAGTGGTAATGCAGTCATAAGAGTAACGTCCAATCAACCCGTACTGGTGGTCCAATATATGAAAGGCTATGGAGCAGATAACCATGGCGATCCGTCTATGGTGATTGTTCCTCCTAATGAAATGTTTGGTCAAAACATAACATTTTCCGTGTTTGGAATTGATGAATCATGGGAATATTACATAAGTGTAACAATACAGTGCAAGTTTCTTGATGGGCTTACATTTGACGATAATCAAAGAATGGCTAACTGGGACATTCTCAGAAGTAGCGATGATGAGTTCTGTGTATCCCGTGGACCAGTGACAATTTCTACTCATTCTGTCGGGCATCCGAATCCCGAAGCTGCTTTCTTTGTGATGGTAACAGCTACATCATATTGCGTATCATATGCTTATCCTGCTGGGTACAAACTACTTACAGGTTAGTGCGATCAATGCAGGAATGGAAATACCCACATGACTGTATACCCGGGGTTGTCTAGGTAGGAACTTCACACTTTATGGACTTAGAATGTATTTCTAACCTTACCTTTTACAAAAGGAAATAAATCAGTTTAAAACGTGGTCCTAATGGCAATCGAACCATAGACCTCTGCATTGCAAAAGATGTTCCCAATCCACTAGAGTAGCGATGGGGTGAACTGACCAGGATATGATTTAAACATTACGGAATAAAGCAATACTACTGCTATGATCAGTTTACATATACACTATTATAAATATAGTTGCGATACACATGTGAGTATACCCCGGGCTGCCAGTCATGTCGGTGTTTCCGTTTCTGCCGATCAATATACATAACCTATCTAGAAATATCAGATATTGTTGAGGTGTGAGCGTCAATCTGAGTTGGCACTTACATAATATTAAGATCTGATCCGTTGAACAATAATGTTCAAATGAACAGATTCACGTGGTGCAGCTGGATATTTTCTGGCCCCGATACCCTACACTGAAAATATTATTTCGTCATTTGTTGAAGAAAATTCGTCAAACGGATAAATAAAAATTGTAATGCAGAAAACTTGTCGTGTTACGATTCTGTTACTGTGGCCTACGAATCAAACAAGATATGATACGAATCATTGGAATTGCGATACAAATTAAAAACAATGCAAAACTAATTCGATTGATTTGACAACACTACCATTGCTTACTTGACAAATAAACATCGTCAGTTAGACTAGAAGTGCCGCGGTATTTCTTGCATTACAAATTGCATGACAACTTAATTTGAGCAGACCGAATTAAAATTCAATAAACGATACAAGTTTGCAACAACTGCGGTTTGCGGGGTTTCCTGCGATGTCTTGCAGGATTCGCGTTTCTTTTCTCGCGGCCGTCATTGTAATTGTGAGCCGGCGGCCAGCAGGCAGAAGTCACATTATTTACATCGTATTTTAAGGTATTTTAAGGTATTGTAGGGGTCACACTACTAAATAGAGCTCCATAGGGATATGTACAAAAACACTGATACAAAACTCGGTTTTAGACCACTAAATTGCAAAATTGGACCTTGTAGAGTGATTTTTTCTTAAAGATGATCACATTTTCTCACCAAAAGTCCAAAAAATAGGTAGGTTGACCTGCTCGATTTTCCAAAATACGCCCATGGAGCCGACTGCATCTCTGACGAACTTGGAAGTGTCACCGTAATCGCCAATGGTTCCTGTAAAAAGCACAAATTTAAAAGATCTTTCAATTTTACCTAGATGATATTCAGTTTATAGTCAGGGTGCATGTAGGTGATGTCCCATTAATCATAATTAATCAAAAATCCTAGGCATTTACGCAATTGTATTACTGTCAAGTCTTTTAAATTTAGGATTTTGCCATGCATATTTTCCGATTCTAGTTTTAAACACCGACCTTAACGGTAGGGGATACCCCATTTAGTGTAGTGCACCCTGTAACTGTTCTTGTGGTACGTAAAATATAGTGCATGAAAGATTCATGGCGTCCGGCCGAGATGATTTATGTTACATGGTTGTATGTTGTGGTGTGCTGTTTTCCTTGTTTGCTGAGATAGTCTGCAATGTATTTATAATCTAACCGGGATGCTTGCAGTTGTAATTATATCCTTGCAGACTAAGTACTGTACTGTAACAGCACAGCACACATACAGCCATGTAACATAAAACATCTCGGCCGGGCGCCCTGAATGATTCATCTTTCATGCACACTATTTTACATACAAGAAAAATTGCAATAATCAGTTACAATACCTTAAAATACGATGTAAATAATGTGACAATTTTCTTAATTTTTTCCTAATTTCACTGCTATCATGACAAAGTAAAGTTTGTCACATGACAAATTACACTGCTAGCCTGACAAATTATACTGTTTGTCACATGACAAATTACATTGCTAGCATAACAAATACATTTTGTTGCAATACAAATAAATTTTGTTGCATTACAATTTGTCGAATATAAAAATATACCTTTTCATGACAAATTATAATTCGTCATTTCATGCTGCATGACAAATTATTTAGTTGGAAAGACAAATATCTAATTTGTCATATAAGACAGTCTGCATGACAATTTGTTTTCAGTGTATTATCCTTAATAATATCCGTAAAACAAACAGGGTGTCCCAAAAGTTTCGAAACCATTTTAAACATGCATCTCTCTAAACATCTTAAAATAAGTCGCAGTGCCAAATTGAAAATACATTTAAAAAGAGAAAACTTGTAGAACCATTTCGGTTCTAATTATGACCTTTTTTTGAGGGCCGTCAATATATTGATAACAATAAGACTGAAGAGCCAGAACAAACCCAATAGTGACAAGCATTAAATTAAAGGGATGCCCGAAAATAAAAAAAATAAATAAAAAGGGACAGACGAAAATACCCAAATGGGGAATAAGACAAATGAAAGGGAAAAACAAAAAAGGGACCAGACGAATGAAACAAAAGGAACTGGCTACAGGAGACGATGGCAAACAGCAGTCTTGAAGGATGGTAAGCAGCACTCTTGACAACAACATCAGGGAGATAGTTCCACAAAGTGGGAGCAAAAGGATAAACAGACATTTTGGAGAGAGAAACTCTGCAGATAGTTCCACAAAGTGGGAGCAAAAGGATAAAAAGACATTTTGGAGAGAGAAACCTCTACAGAAAGGGGGATCAAGAGGACAGCTGTTGAGGTTGATAAGATTGGGTCTGGGATAGGGCTTGTACGGATTAGGAGACGAACAAAGATGGTATAAAACACACGCTGAACATGCTGAAAGACCTTGCCACATTACTCACAATACCATAACATTGTTCAATTTGCTGAACGCACTGTGTAAGTCACTGTAATCACACGTTCTTCACATTCCATTCATGTGGATTTTTTGTCAAAAAAGGTTTTCACTTATTAAATGTTGTGCTCAACGTATCATAATGTTCATAATAAGGATTATATCAATCTAAAATAATTATTGTAGGGAATATTTTTCCTCCTCCCTACCTTTTTCCCTTTGTCGCATTATTAAGGTCATTATAGTACGCTTTTAAATGAAAGTGCAGTTTTACAGTTTTGGAAACTTTCGTCTGTATTTTGGCAAAACAGTTAGCTGTTATTGTAATTTTGGGTTCAAAATAATTAAAACTATCTGTATGTATGTTTTTATTTTTATACTGAGTATTTATTAACCGGGAATATAAAGTTTTGAAAAGGTTTCGAATCTGTTGGGACGCCCTATATAGAGTTCTGGCCATACATTCATTGTGGAAATGAATGAATGGGAGTAGGGGGGGGGAGGGGGAGGGGGGAGGGGGGGGGGGGGGTTGTTGTTGTTGAGACTAATCGTTCCCTTGCTGGATGTTTAGGCCATGGGGCTGAATAGCAGGGGCGTAACAGAGGTTGGTTGTCGGGGAGGGGGGGGGGCGGGGGGGGGGGGGGCACAGCCAAAAGAATTCCTGGTTAGAATAATTCCGTCCCGGAATTTTTTCGTAAAAGGTTGCCCCATTTTTTTCCCAGTCAGTCACCTCGTGAATTTCACGTAAGGGGGGGGGGGGGGGGGGGGGGGGGGGAATTGCCATGGTCACAAAATCTCGCACGGTCACAAAATTTCGCACGGTCACAAAATTTCGCAGTACAAAAAGCACATCAGTCAACAATTTGTTTTTGTTGACTGTTGTGCTTTTTGTACTCCGAAATTTTCTTTCTTTCTTTCTTTCCCTTTCTTCTTTTCTTTCTTTCCCCTTTTTCTCCTTTTCTGTGCCCCCCCCCCCCCCCCCCCCTGCCGCCTGCCCCCCTGCCCCCCCGGCTGTTACGCCACTGCTGAATAGTGAGAAGACGCTTCATCCATAGCTTCTCTCTACTGAGACGTACCACTTCTGAACGGCTACCTAAAGATTTAATGCCCTGTAAGATCATATCAGACATAGTGTGGTTGGGAAGGTTAAAGTGTGGTGTCCGACAGGTGACTTGTTGGTGTTGACCGTCGATCTGTGTCCATAGAAGCGCTTCTTCAGTGAGTTTTTAACCTATAACTTGTATTTTTTACCCATTTTTTTTTCTTCACTTTATTTTTCAATTTTGTACTTCTTGTTATGTGTGATACTATGTTTTCATTTTCGACATTGTCTCTTATGCACAGTAATTTTCATTACTCGTTCCAGTGCATTTCCATTATTTGTCACCATAGGCCTAGACCTACTCCCACTTTGTCTTTTCTTGTTTTCTCATGTATTCCCCCAGTCATTTTACATTTCCATCCATTTTATTATTTGTTTGTAGTCATCTATCCACCATATGGATTTTACTCACCATTCTTATATCCCATTTGCATTTAAAATGTGATTTTTTACCGCCAAAATCCTGAAAATCACCATTTATGGGGGAAAAAATCACATTTTTTAGCACTTTCTGGTCTGTAACTCAAAAAATAAAAAATAAGATATTAAAAAAACCGCTCCTGGGGAATGTTATCAGGATTATCATAAAACTAGTATGACAAAATTTAACAAAATATATTTTTGAGTTATCTTTTCCAAACCTAAAATGGGTCAAATTACCATGTTTTTTATAATTTTTTCCAAAATGGTCAATTTCATTATCATGGTTGGATTCATTGAACCCTCATCTGCAAAAAACTGTATACATGTAACAAGATTAAATGAATATCGAAGAAGTTACGGCAGTTTTACGGAGGCTGTACCTGAGAGTCCACACCCCCCTTAAACACAAACAATGATACAAATTATGTTACACACATTCGAATATTATTTCAAAGGTAACTGAAATTAAACCCTTGCTGTTGCCAGGTGTCCAGAATTGTCCACGTCTCAATGATACGCTATCTTGACTGTATTAAGAACTCCCCCCAACATGTCTATTGTTTGTTTTCGATAGATGCTATTTCAATAAAAAACATATAGCATGGTTTAGTCTGGGTAAATCTGGGAAATACTTAAGTACTACGAACGCGTAGTACATTGTGCGTATCATACCTCTATAAGAGGGTTATTGACATACATGTACGTTTTAAGATTTTTCAGAAAATCTTGCTGAAAATCAAACTCCTCGACCCAATATCTGGTTTGTTTTCAATCGCCAGTTCGGGGGCATCATGTGTCATATCAATGAAAGACTGATGAATTACTCTTTCCTCAATCGTAGCAATCCCTAGTTTCAATGCTTTAGTCACCTGCTTGAGAATGTTGGATGTGCCAAATTCACCACTTCGTGCTTAAAAGAGCAGCTATGTTGTCTGTTCAGTGAAATGTTAAACAAAGAAAATAGTGCTGAGATTGAGATTGAGACCTCCCAAGTTCTCAATCAAGCATTACAAGTGCACTGAAGGGATTGCTGTGGATCTTAAAACTTTCCACGCGACTATTAGTTTTTACCACATGCGATACAAAACCGATTTGTCAGAATCCTTTCTCAACTTTCAAAACCTTCTCTCAAGAATTACCATGATCACTGAACCAATACTAATACTACATTAGGCATGTTTGTTCCAATGCATTTCGAATCATGGTGATTCCAAATATGAGAATGTAATTAAATAATGTTGACATTTTTGTGAAACATTTTGTGACATTTTGGAACTATCGTCTGCGGACGACTGCCGCTTGGAAAGTGTTATTATTATCAGTTATATACTCATATTCATTTCATAGCTAATTTGGCGACGGTAGAACCAATCCCGGTTGAGTCAACTACACCCGCAGATACTACTTTGAGCGTGACAGAGGACACAACAACGGACAGCGTGACCACTGGTATGTGATATTTACTGACCAAATAAAGAAAAGAATAAGAACAATGTCACAGCAATAGTGATCAAAACTAATACATGTAATAGCTCTAATATTAACATATTGAATTGAAAATTGAATCATTTTTCCTATTAATTTAACTTATACAAACACGTCGTTTCTGGATTCTCTCCCTCACCCTTTTTTTCTGTCATTATTTTTTTTTCTACCTTTTATAAGTCTTTTTTTCTTTTTCATCTTTTCATTTTCCCTACTATCTTTCTTTCACTCTTTCTTTTCCATCCATAACCATATTGACTAATATCACCGAATATACCTGGCTGTGTGTGTGTTCTAAAATTGTGGCCATTGTCTATTATCATTATATTATTGTTGACACCCATCAAGCCAAAATCGCAAAATGTTATTAGATAGCTGCTATATGTTGGGAGAGGTAACTCTATAGGCATGTTCAGACGGGCATAAATGATCGGCGTAAATTTAGACCTACAGCAATTAAAATTCCACAATTAATCCCTCAACTCCGGACAGTTGTCCACACGGTACTAAATACAACGTTACTCTGAAGTTTTCCGACAAAGTTAACACGACCATCGCAGGGGGCTTAGGAGTAAATATCGGTAAATATCGGAGTTCTGATTATTTCGAATCCCGTTTTCGGCAGCCTGGTGCTAAAGGGTTCAACAAAAGAAAGTATACCACTTTGTTTACGTCATTTTGAGTAACTTTCAATTTGTTTTTGACCAAACAGGCTAGATAGGCATTTAGATGAATCTTTTAGGCATAATTTGATACCAAATTTACCTCCTAACAACAAAGATAAACCATGATTAGCACCATTTAAAGGAAAATATCCCATTTTCAAAAGTCGCATTTCCAATACACATGCACGAGAAGATTTGGTTAATCTGTCCATGTTCTCCCCACCATTAACATTCCTTTACATTCAAATCCTTCACCCATGCATCAGTTTACAGTTGAATTAGCCCGCGCATTGAGGGATATGCGCGGTGATCAGTACGGGATAAATACGGCATATGTGTGTGTTAACAATTGGCCCTTTCTTCTCGTGCTGTGTATTGGAAATGCGACTTTTGAAAATGAGTTATTTTCCTTTAAATGGTGCTAATCATGGTTTATCTTTGTTGTTAGGGGGCAAATTTGGTATCAAATTATGCCTAAAAGATTCATCTAAATGCCTATTTAGTCTGTTTGGACAAAAACAAATTGAAAGTTACTCAAAATGACGTAAACAAAGTGGTATACTTTCTTTTGTTGAACCCTTTATTAAGCTTTGGTTTCCAGTTTACAATACGATTTACTCCGTTATTTCCAAATTGTCGGTTCCTTTCAGTGGCGGATCCAGGATTAAAATTTACGGGGGGCTGACCAAGTTTTTTTTAATTGGTACCCCCAAAAAGTCGTAAAAGGTCCCCAATTTTTTGCCGTCAGCTCGTGAAATTCTGCTAAGTGTGTGTGTGTGGGGTGGGGGTGGTGGGGAGTGTAGCGATGTGGTTGTCCCAAAACCGGCAAAAAAATCGCATGGTACAAGTGGCAAATGTACCGACGGAACCTACCTATGCCTCTGAAAAAGGTAAAGTGGCACACAAAAAAGGTATATTGTCAAATGTTACGGAGGGGGGGGGGGGGGGGGGGGGGGGTGGGGGGGGGGGGGTGGGGGCACCCGCCCCTCCACCCCCCTGTATCAGCCACTGCCTTTATTCGATTATTTCAGCTAGGTTTATTTATCGCTCGCTTGTAAACATGAATTCAAGATCGAAATTTCTCTTTTTGTTACTAATGGTGGCAGGGGCGGATATTTCTTGTTAGGTGTGGGGGGGATGATAAGTGTGGCCCCCAAAAATGAAATTGAGCTGGTACCATCTATGCGGTGCGCATCACCGCACTCCGAGCTATGCTCGGACAGGGGGGTGTTTGAGGGGGGATGTGCCCCCCTCAGAAGTAGAAAAAAATTCAATTTTCAAACTCATTTGGTGCGATCTGGTGTATACTTTTGACCAATATTGTATTGAAAAGCCATCGCTTCATTTTCAATAAATATTTTGTTTTTTATCAATGCACGAAAGAAGTTGAGCATTTTTTATACTGATATATTCTTGATTTTAGTCTAGATGGTTTAAAAGCTCCAACAGGGGGGAGTCTGAGGGGGGATGTGCCCCCCTGAGAAGTAGAATTTTTTTCAATTTTCAAACTCATTTGGTGCGATCTGGTGCATACTTTTGACCAATATTGTATTGAAAAGCCATCGCTTCATTTTCAATAAATATTTTGTTTTTTATCAATGCACGAAAGAAGTTGAGTATTTTTTTATACTGATATATTCTTGATTTTAGTCTAGATGGTTTAAAAGCTCCAACAGGGGGGAGTCTGAGGGGAGATGTTCCCCCCTCAGAAGTAGAATTTTTTTCAATTTTCAAACTCATTTGGTGTGATCTGGTGTATACCTTTGACCAATATTGTATTGAAAAGCCATCGCTTCATTTTCAATAAATATTTTGTTTTTTATCAATGCACGAAAGAATTTGAGCATTTTTTTATACTGATATATTCTTGATTTTAGTATAGATGGTTTAAAAGCTCGAAGAGGGAGATTCTGAGGGGGGATGTGCCCCCGCTCAGAATTTGATTTTTTTTTTTTAATTTTCAAACCCATTTGGTGCGATTTGGTGTGTACTTTTGACCAATATTTTATTGAAAAGCAATCACTTTATTTCTGATCAATATTGGCTTTTTTAAATAGGCAGATAGGCCTGTGCCAGAAAGAAGTTATCTCCAAAAGATGAACTCTATAGTCAACGTACGTACGCGTATGTATCCTGACCAGTGGCGGCACCAGCCTCATAATTTGTTTGGGGGGGCATGACCAAAATTGATGCGCGCGATATTTCTTGTTAGGTGTGGGGGGATGATAAGTGTGGCCCCCCCAAAAATGAAATTGAGCTGGTACCATCTATGCGGTGCGCAGCACCGCACTCCGAGCTATGCTCGGACAGGGGGGTGTTTGAGGGGGGATGTGCCCCCCTCAGAAGTAGAAACAAATTCAATTTTCAAACTCATTTGGTGCGATCTGGTGTATACTTTTAAAAAAATTTTGTGCCTTTTTACGCTTAAATGGTCAAATTTGGTCTAATAATAACTAATTTGGTATGAAAATTTAGCTGTTATATGCTAAAATTGTCCAAATTTGGTCTAATTAAACCTAATTAAGTAAGAAAATATGCTCGCAGCGCGAAAAAAAATCGCCTTTTTATGCTTAAATTGTCTACTTTTTTTCTTATTTTAGTAAAATTAAAAAATGTTGGGGGGGGGGGGGCAAACTGGGGGGCAAGAATTTTTTCTGGGGGGCAAATGCCCCCCCCCCCCCCCATGCCTCCCGTGGTGCCGCCACTGACCAACGTACAATAAACTCCAAACGTTCTTATGTCCCTCGCATGCCTCCCTGCCCGCCTTTCTTTCTCTTTTTCCTTTTTTTCTCCTTTTTCCACTTTTTTTCTTTCTTTTTTCCCCCTTTTCCCCTTTTTTGTTGGTAGATGTGAAAAATCAGGGGGGGATGATTACATTGACCATCCCCCCCGGGTCAAAAAGTGGGGGGGATAAATCCCCCCCATCCCCCCCGGGATATCCGCCCTTGAATGGTGGTATACAATATTTAATGCCTATACTGATAGCAACAGCGGTATTTTTTCAAGGCAGACGATCTGGTAGGGATGAGCAGCATCGGATGCGTTTGTGGCATCGTTACATCATTGGCGAAGGTTTACGCCAGAGATCGTGTTAAGTGCATCCACACGGGCGTGCTAATCCTAACTGCAGCTCGTGTTAAGCGCGTTACTCCTGAGAAATCTCAGGATTAAATCGGGTCGGAGTAAGGTCAGATTAGTTAACAAGGGTGCCGTCCACACGGTCACTACTCGGAAGTTTAACATGGACAATCGTTAATCCGATCTTACTCTAGATGAATTTACGCCTGTCTGAACGCAGCTTTTGACTGTTGTGTATGTACGATAAATTGATACTGATTAATTTTCCACCCTTCTACTTTAAAATTATTGATTGGATCACACATAACACCGACAACCTACTGGGCATGATGCGTATTCACCCAAAGAACCAGCAGTTAGTATCTTTTCATTTATTATGTATGATCGTCATTAGGAAAAACAGAAAAAACCATACTCTAGTTAACTTCCAAAAGGCAATGGGGGTATATTATGCCCACACGGATAGAAAGACGTAAGAAACGTGCGTTAATGATGTAAAACTACGTCATTGTCCAGAGATACGGTAGTGAAATATAATATATTAAAAATGTAGGCGAGGTAATATTCTATTTATTCTGACCGATAACAAATCTCTTCACTCAATATGTCTCATTATTACAGACTTTATTACGTCGACTGCTGAGTCTACTACTATCGATGAGTCAACAACTTTTGAGTCGACTACCCATGATGAGTCGACCACACCTGGTGAGTCAAACAATGAGACAGCAGCGTCTGTAGAAAACTTTAGTAACTACAGCGACCACGTAAAGCTATATGATTCGTTCTCCAAAATGATGATTGATATAGCTCCGATTTATAACAGCGTCAAATCGCGGGGGGGGGGGGGGGGGGGGGGGGGGGTGGGGGGGGGGGGGGGCACTCAACTTTTTTTAGGGTAGGGTGTGTCAAATTTTCGATGCAGGCTCAAAAAGGGGTCATAAGAGCTAGCAGCAGAGGTGAAAAGGGGGGTCTTCAGCGCGGCACATACCTATACCCTTTTCCAATGTCAGTGCCCCCTGCCCCCCTCCCCCCTACCCGGGCGTCAAATGACCGTACTACTCTTTGTGCAATTTATATACTTTTGTAGTTTGCAGTAGCAAAGGCAGTCTACGTTACTTATATATTGGTCAAGGGGCAGTCCTTTGGAATATGTTCTACCAAGGCATTACTAATGCATTGGTTATATTAAAGCCAAATGTATGGCCATGTGTTTTGAACTCGCCACACTTCCTGAACACATCCAGAACGCGTGAACACCGATGTGTTCTGATGTTGAACACTATCAAAACGTTAAGCAGAACACATGACACGTCCGAATGGGTCAGAATGTGTTCTTGATGCGTTTCAAGGCCAAGATATTGTTGTCAGAACATCAATAGAACACGTTCAGAACACATTGACTTATGATGGCTATTTTGAGAACACGTCCTGAACACATCCAGAACGCGTGAACACCGATGTGTTCTATTGTTGAACACTATCAGACCGTTAAGCCATGACATAAATTGCCCGCTTAGGAACATTTATCAAATCTTATAAAAAAAAACCCCATATTTGAAAAATCACTGTTTATTTCTTCCAAAACATTTGATTTACGGATGGACCATCAACTGTAGCTCCCCTGTCTGCATTAGTAGACTGTGTCGATAATACAATGACTGTGTATATTCCTCGCTCAATCATTGACAATGTTCCTGGTGATCATCTACATTTCATCGATGAAAACTGTGTCGGTTCAAACTATAATGATACACATGTCCGTATTATGACAGATCTAGACAAATGCGGAACTACTATGGAGGTAAGATCTATGTTTTGGTTCAAATCACGATATATGCTAATTTCCATATCTCTAAGAAGTTTATTTTTAAAACGACTAGAATCATATATCGAAGGAGACGAATGTAGTCTAAACTATCAAATTTCAAGTGCAAGTTTCCAAATCCCTACTATAGACCTACAGGGCACAATTTGGTCCAGAGCACCATTGTGTCTCGGTCTCGTGTCTCAGTTGGAAGGAAGGACCATTGACCATTGACCATTGAGACTACTTAATACGTATATTTGGAGCCGAAGACACAGGAAACCACCATAGGTCTTATAATCTGTTGATAATTTTGTTCTATAAAATATTCCTCTGTTAGGGTACTAATCATTTTGAATAGGAATTTGTAAATTTCAAACCAGTTTAATGTCTTAAGAATAAGATAATACGAATATGATCAGCATAAATGATCACCTTTATGCAATGTTTTGCAATTATTACCTTTGAGAGAAAACATGGAAAAGGGAAGATAAAACATGGCACTAACCACATATGCCGGTACTAAGCACTACAAATCACTTCCATCAACTCTGTGCTGCACTGCTGCTTCCCACTTCCTACGTCTTTCTCATCTTTTTGATTCATTACGGCCGTTATTATGCAACAATTCAACGCGCAGACTCTGCTTTTAAAAGGAACGTACATGTATGTAACACTGTGGAGTGACATCAGAACATGTTATAGTGATTAACGCAGTAATATTTATACGAAAATCACCATAAGTTTTTGATTACGCCAGCGAGTTCTCACGCCAGCGCATTTCAGTAAGATGAGATTTTTGGCCCTGAACAAAGCAGCAAAGAAAGATGAATAAAAATGTGCGATCCCTGGAAAAAAGTTCTATACAATTGAGATTAAAACACACGTTGTACTTCCTGGTTAATTTTTCCCAGGTTGAGGAAGAGTACGTGGTTTTCTCAAACTTCATTAAAGATGAAGCCATTCCAATCACCCCTGATAACATAATCACACGTGATCGAGACATCGAGATATCGGTACAGTGCAACATGAAACGTGATGGGCTAAGTTCCATCAGCTTTCATCCCGATACATCTAAGATGAAAGACTATGATGAAGAAGGCTACGGTCAATTCAGCTTTAACCTTCAGTTATATCCGGACGACAACTACACAACTCCATTCCCGTCTGAAACTTACCCAATCAATGTACATCTACGAGATATGCTCTACTTGGAAGCCGTTGTCGATGCTGACGAAGGACTGGAAATCTTTGTACAGACATGTGTAGCAACATCGACACCGGATCCTAGTTCAATGCCGCAGTATTACTTTATACAGGACGGGTTAGTTTTCCTTTTTGTACGCTTTTGCAGTTATGTTCTTGAAGTTTCCGATAACGTACGAGGGGCAGTCAATAAATAATGAAAAGTGATCATGGTATGGGATGCATGAGTGATTCTATTGAGGGATAGTGTGATCAGTACAAAGTATGAACCTTTGTCTTTCAAACAATACAGTTTTGGATTTTTAAGTGTGAACTATGACGTCATAGCATTGTCTCAAAGTAAGTACACTTGGAACATTGCTAAATCAGTTATTTGGCGGGAAATTTGAATTGCTTGTATGAAACAAGTGGTAAGAAGATTGCATAACGTGACACCAGAAGCAGATAAATCCCATTTTTTTGGGCGTAAATATGATAAAAAAGACATAAGCTTTAATCCCTGTGTAATTTGATATACATGTATGTAGTATAAGAGGAAAAAGTAAGGAGAGGCAATCGAATAAAAAGTATACAAATATCAGTATTTCGAATAGCTAACTTTCATTGAAAAATGCCCAGTCAGTGAATCACTAATATTGCGGAAAATCAAACAATTTAAGAAAAATCAAAGCAATTAACTAGTTTGGGAGATTCCATATGATAGTTAACTAATTCTCTGAACTTATTCGCGTGAAACCTGCAGAAAATATTCGCATGCGCAGACGGCGGATAATTTTGAACTGGGCCAAAAATGGCTAAAATCATGAAATTTACCAGGTAAAAGCTTACTGTGCCTTCGAATTCTAACCAGAAATAATGAAAAATGCTTAAATCAATGTGTAAAAATATTGTGATAGTCAAAATGAAGATATACATCAATGTATCAATCAAAGATGGCTGCCACAAGCTCTCATATTACTGTTATCTTTAGAGCTACTATATATGCATTGTGTAAGTAATCGTCACATAATTTCAATGGTTTGAGGACATTTAATGAACAGCTCCTTTTGAAATCCCCACTATTATTGCTTTACATCCCACAACAATTTATTAAATTATAATCCCTCCATTGTTCTTTATCCTTTGTTGTTTTCTAAGGTATGTTATTGCGGATTTCGCTAAATAAAAGTGTATTTGATATGGTCCTTTCTTGTTTGTATTAACGAAGTCAGATCTGAAAAAGAGTGTCAAACATAGATAAATGTGTGTTCTAACTATGTGCCAAGTGTTATCTGTTTTTATGCTTGCAGTGCCGAGATATACGCAAATGTATCAATCAACCCATATTCAACATAACATATCCAGCCAAATAATTGACAGATTTCAGTCAGTGTCTGAAACCTATTGTGTTTATGTTAATGACGTTACATAACCAAAGGTATCTAACAATCCAAAAGTGTATTGTTTGAAAGACAAAGGTTCATACTTTGTATTGATTACATTATCCCTCAATAGAATCACTCATGCATCCCATAACATGATCACTTTCATTATTTATTGACTGCCCCTCGTATGTTTTCTGTGCTTTGTAGGAAGTTGCATATAATTATTAGTCAAAGTATTATAAATAGAAGCGGCTTAACACAAATTCCCACATCCCTGAAACAGCTTGATAGTAATATTCAAGATTCGCAAACTGAGATTGATATTGTTGTGCTTTTCCAATGAGGTAAACATTACACTCATCATGAAATGCCCTGAAGTTTAAGTGTGTTTTGAACATCGTTGCATCGCAATGTATCAGGAAAATATTGCACCTTGCTTTGCAGGGCTAAATAATAATAGTTTTGAAACTCATTAATGACATTACTTCGATTCAAAATTTTGAGCATCCGTGGTTGTATTTCACAAAATGGATTTGTGTTGCCAGTCCGGGATATTTCTATGTAATAGTATCCTTAAATGTCATTTAATTGCCGTGGGTAATGTTATAAATGAACGCCATATGTATTGGTTAAGAATATGAATAATTTCGCCCTTAGCTGTATATATTTGCAGACCGTTGGTGAAAGAGAAATGAAAACATAAGGGTTTTGCATGGGAATACGATGAAATTCTACAAACCCTAACCTTACTTGGGTAACGCGTTAAAGGATCTAAATGGGTCTAAATCGACCATTTCTAAAAGGGTGATGTACTCGTTACGAAATTCCGTCGATATTCTACTCATATAAGGGTCAAGTGGTGGAGAAAAACATCCGAAAACCTCATTTAATGGTGCATTCTGGATTCAGAGGAAATACTCGTTAACCCTAACCCCACTGAATCTCACTAAATCTCACTGCCAGAAACTATCTCCACGCACGCGCTGCTACATTGCCTCGATGACGTCACCTACCGCAGGCATATGTGGGCGGAAAGTTTTAACCCGCATATGGGCTGGCAGCTTAGCTCAGTTGGTAGAGGGACAGACTGGGGTGCGGATGGTCCCGCGATCGAATCCCGGGAGGTGCTGGGTGATTTTTCTGGGTCAAAAAAATAGTACTTTCCCCCCCTCCCCCCGATACGCACAAAAAACATAGCTTTACTGGTTAGGGTTAAGGGGGGGAGGGGGGTGTCTGGACAATCTTTGGTTACAGCATGATAGTTCACTGCCCCCGCCCCCATCTCCAAGAGATTCCCTACCCACTCCACATCTTCCAGGGCAACCAACCAACATTGGTTGACTTCAAGTTCCACATTCATGACATTAGCACATGCTTTTTATTATAGGTGTATCAAAGACGAAACACTCGAGTTCTTCCCGACTGGTGACCCAATGGTTGAACGATTTGGATTGGAGGCTTTTGCATTTGTCGAATCCAATACACCGGTTAGTCTACTACACCCGTAAAGGGTGACTTTACTATACCTTTTAAATATTTATTATCTAATTTAACGGATTTCATTGTTCAATCGTACCAGCTCGCGGAGCTTGTATTTCGCCTACTAGAATTGATCTCAACTGTTTTAGATGAAAAGGATGCCAAACAAACACTAATATCGTAATTTAAAGAGCAGTGGATTTACTTTGCAAGTTACACCCGTGAAAAAGGAGGGGAATTCTACATCAACACATTGAAATAACTCTGTTGTCTATGCAAACTAATCGGTAAAGCCTACCATATTTATGAGGTATAGTAAAACAAATCCAACATGGTTTATATCGGGTATAAGTAGTGTAAATCACTGGTTACCTTTTAATTATTCCTAGCACCGTTTGACACATTTGTTACTTATGCTAGTTGTTTCACAGAACCACCTCGTGTCGTTAGTGATTAACAAAGACATTAAGGAAGCACTTTTCTTATTTTGAAAAGTAGGGGCAATGCCGATAAAACCGAAACCTGTTCTCGGTGGGTACAAGATTTTTATGTCACTCCTGTGTAAAATTGTAGTTTTATTTCGTTGTCTCCAGGTCTACGCTCATTGCTATCTGATGGTTTGCAACATATCTGACCCGAATTCCAGGTGCGCTCAAGGTTGTCATGAGTCCAGAATTGTCAAACGAGATTTGAGCATCATGCGCAGTGGGTCAAAGGCATACGTCATGACACAAGGACCAATCATATTTACTGATGGCAATGACTTAGTATCCGGGATGGATGCATCTAAAGGTATTTTGTATTCATGTATTGTGCAATGCAAGAAGTAGTTGAATATTGTTGTAGCGATATTGACAACATACTCTCTGTTTGATGTAAACTCGAACATGTGGATATATATAAATCACCAAATACAGTGTTATGACGCGCGGTTTATAATCATGTCTTTATTTGAACATTACGTTATGTTCTAGAATCCCTATTACAGGGTGTTCCAAAAACCTGTGCACGTGATTACCCAGCCTATTGACCATTAAAGACATATTATGTGATCTTTTCCAGAGAGCGCCCTCTATTCATGATTTTTTTAGAAAGTAGATTTTCTTGCAGATTTACATTTCTGATCATAAATCGTACATACATTCCAAGTAACAGAGCGATACTATTCCTAATTACCTCAACATCAAGGTTTTAGAGTAAATTCAGAGTGAAAATATAAACTGTCGTGTTATCCCGACAGTTTATTTTCACTCTAAGACCACGATTTTGAAGTAATTAGGAATCGTATCGCCCTGTAACTTGGAATGTATGTACGATTTATGATCAGAAATGTAAATCTGCAAGAAAATCTGCTTTCAATTTTTTCCCGATGTTGAGGGCGTTCCCTGGAAATATCACATAATATACCTTTAAGTTCTACATTTTGATGCTATACTTTTATACATATTGAGAGACTGACTCTTGTCTTTTAGATGCCGTTTATTTCATCGGATTTGGTTTTGTCAATCCTGATATATAACCAATTAACTAAAGCTACCTAAAATCGACGTTGTGCCACTTTACAGTTGACAATGAATACAAAGTTTTACTCGGGAGATACAAATCTCTCATCTGTTCGAGTGGTCTTAGGAAATGTTATGCAATCATAATGTTTATGTATTGCGATTAAATAGGTTTAAATAATAGAATGAGTGTCTGTGTAGCCAAACATAACTGAATATTTTTAAAATACAGACCGAATTCCACCACCCTTCCCCCAAATGTTTCAAGACGGATTGATGATGCCCATTGGAAGAACAAGTTAGTGTCGATTTGACGCTTATCTGTATTAAAGTGGCACAACATCGACTTTAGGTAACTTTAGTGAATTTATCTCACGACAGACAAAACCAAATCAGATTAAATAAACGGCATCTGAAAGTTAAGCGTTTAGTCTTTCACTATGTATAGCATGCAACACCAACCTTTAGAACGTCATGGTCAATAAGTTGGGTAAACACGTGCACAGTGTTTTTGGGACACCCTGTACAATCGGGTGTGCTCATGAATAACTCCTCATACGGAGACAATGCCTCACGAGGGGGGGGGGGGGGGGGGGGGGGGTTGACGGGTTATTTCTGTGCTCATCCATTCTAGTTAATCTAGAACATAACACAATTAATCAATTACACATTATAAACAGCGTTATAATTGTACTAAATCGTTCTCGTATTGGCTATGAGCCTTTAAATTCATCGAGAAAATGTGTAGAAAGTGGTAGAAGTTGTGTAATTAGGCCTACAACCAGGTTTTTGAATTGGTCAATAAATTAGCATGATAAGTTCATGAATACTTATCTATTGTAATAAGCCTTCGTGTCGCCATCTGCTACATAATTTGAACAAATTATTCCTCAATAAAATTAAACATGATAACCTGAGACTTGTTATGTACGTGTGAACATGGTGAAGCACCTTTGCCTTTTTACCATTCCTATTTCATTTTAAGGGTGACCATCACAATTTCACATCATACTAATTATTCATATTTTCCAGATGCCACTAAGACTGCTTCTTTCCTGAACCAACCAGGCTTTATTTGTTTGATGGCTTGTTTGAACGATGTTAACACAGTCGGATCCTGGTGGGACCAAGCTCAAACGTGTGCCGATAAATGCAAACAGGATCACTGAGAGCATGGAGAGCCAAAAACATATCGTCGATATACTATGTATCGGAATTCCTTAAGAGTCAATTATAGAAACTTGTTTGATCAAAAAAGTGACTTATAACTCAACTATAACATGTAGACCAACGAGTTTTTATATTATATTATCTGCAATGTATTTTGGATCATAAACTCAGAGCATTTCCTAAGCTTTAACATGACACTAAAATGTATCAAAATTGACCTGGCATTCAGATTTTACGAGTGAAAATAACGACTTTTGAAATATAAGCAACCATATCTCAGCCAAACAGTGATAGAAAAACCTGATTTATTACCACAATTTAGCTTGATGTATGGGCTTTCAAATGACACCTAAACCATGCAGCAGAGCTCTACCCCATTTATTTGTTGAGTTAATAGAGAGAGATGGATGATTCCTCACGATAAATGCAACGCCGCCACACATTTTGGGTGGTGAGTTCAAAACGCACTGCCCTATAATCACGGCAGGCACTAATCTTCTCAGAATAAGGGGACTACCTGCTATATTCATAATGTCATACAGTACATAATGGATCCTAAGATACTTGATTGATTACAGCATAACTACCACTAATCTTTATTCAGATGGAATTATCCTGTATGTACGACCAGGGCCAAGGAGTATATAAACTGCTCACAAAAAGTATCGAAACACTTAGAAATGATCCAATATATAACGGCTCGAAAATATAAGCATTAATCGAAGCAAATAACCAAGTGCATCATTTTGTTCTGCGTATTTTGACAATTCGATCGACGAGATACGATGTTGCGGAGCGGAGTTATTGTCATTTCAATGGTCGTGGGTCCAGTTTCAAAAGTGACAATCATCCTATAGAAAGAGGTTTGCATTTCTGTTTAGAATGATCGGTTTCGTGCTTTTCAAGAGGGATGAGTGTCACTTTTGAAACTGGACCCACGATCATTGAAATGACAATTACTCCGCTCCGCAACATCGTATCTCAACGATCGAGGTGTCAAAATACGCAGAACAAAAGTATGCACTTTGTAATTGGCTTCGATTAATGCATACTCTTTCGCGCCGTTATATATTGGATCATTTCTAAGTGTTTCGATACTTTTTGTGAGCAGTTTATAACAGGCGGGGACAGCTAATTCATTTGCACATTTGTTCATTTACCCGAACGCGAACCCTGTAAAAGGTAACGCCCTCTGGAGAGTCGAAGGGACTCTAATGACAGCGTTGGGACAGCGCATGAAGCTTCATGTACAGAGTTGGCGATAAGCGATTGAGAAGTATAACAAAAACATACATAAAAAGATCGTAACATGAATAATGCAATGCAACACGTCACACAATAATAATAATAATAATAATGATAATAATAATGGTAATTTGTATAGCGCCGGTATCCGTCAGAAATGACGCTCATGGCGCTTTTGTAAACATGTAATAATATAAGTAATTAATAGCACAAAAATGATAAATAGCATGGGTATTATACATATACTGTTTTGTACGCTTCATTGACCAAATGAGTCTTTAAAGTTTTCTTAAAACTATGAATAGAATCTGTACATTTAGCATCGCGTGGTAGACTGTTCCAAATTCTTGCAACAGCAACGAGAAATGAACGTTCTCACCATTGATTTCTTACTGGGTACTCGGTAAGAAGCAATTGTTTTGATGAGCGGAGTCCACTGTGTCCAGGTATATAGGGTTGCACAAGCTCAGTGAGATATTGTGGCGCCTTGTGTTGTAAAATTTTGAATGCGAGTAAAGCAAGTTTATATCTGATTCTATGCTCAACAGGTAGCCAATGCAAGTCCATAGGCACAGGGGTTATTGGTTATGTGATCAGATATTTTGGTGAAAGTTATAATTCTAGCAGCAATATTTTGAATACGTTGAAGACGCTGAAGTTGAGAAGCTGTAACCCCATACAACAATGAATTTCCCATGTCAAGTCTTGAGGTAATAAATGCATGGGTGATCAATTCAGCAGTTTCTCTATTGAGGTGGTGTCTGATCCGTCCGATGTTTCGAATGGACATGTATGCAGCTTTGGAGATATGATTGATATGATTCTCCATTGTCATCGATTGGTCAAACATGACACCAAGATTGCGAACATTTTGTGAGGGTTTAACATGTGACTCACCAACTCTTATGTGAGAAATTTCCACTTTTGATAATTGTTGCTTGTTTCCAAAAACAATACATTCTGTCTTGTCATCGTTCAGCTTAAGATGGTTTGATTTCATCCACACACGTATTGCATCTATACATTTCTCTATTTTAAGAATGGATGCATTAACGCTCTCTTGAGTTGGGGTTACTGACTCGTAAATTTGAGTGTCATCAGCAAAGCAGTGATATTCCACTTCATGGGTGCGCATAATATGACCAAGTGGCAAAGTGTAAATAGAAAACAAACTTGGACCCATAGCTGAGCCTTGTGGCAAACCATATTCCAACAAGGATGGTGCTGATGTGGCATCATTTATACATACAGACTGTGTTCTACCTGATAAATATGATCTAAACCAATTTAGTGCAACATCCTTCAATCCGATATCCTTTTCAAGCCTATTTAGAAGTAGACTGTGGTCGACAGTGTCAAATGCTGCAGACAGGTCCAGAAGCACTAACAAGGTTATTTTGCCGTTATCCATAGCTTGTAGGATGTCATTTTGCACCCGCAAGAGAGCTGTCTCTGTGCTATGATCAGATCTGTATGCAGACTGGTTGTCTTCACGTAGGTTATTTTGTATCAAGAATGGTCACAGACGGGCAAGAGTTTTCCCCAAGAAGTTGAGGTTGGAAACAGGACGATAATTTTTCAGCACATTCGGATCTAAATTAGCTTTTTTAAGGAGAGGTCGAATGTGTGCAACTTTCAAATTGTCAGGCACAACACCAGTTGACAGCGAGTTATTAATAATATCAGTGATTATTGGTATAATGGCTGGTGCACATTTCTTGAGAAGAGTTGTTGGGATTGGGTCCAGTTCACATGACTTGCTTGGAGATTTAAAACAATTCCGCGTACTTCATCATGTGTGGCCGGCGTGAAAGAGCTGAGTTGTTGTAAAGCCATTTCTGTTCCATCACACGCACAGTCGTCAATGATTTCAAAGCCAGCACGGATTTTCTTTATTTTATCCGTGAAAAAGATAGAGAAATCATTGACTAAGTTTTCATCGGACTGGCTCTTGGGTAGGGGAGACGTTTTTTTCCGGTGCAGTAACTGATCAACAATGCAAAAAAGCTGCTTTGGATCATTAGCATTATCATTGAGAAGTTTGTTGTCAGTCGAGCAATGATTGTGGACCGTATAAATGACGCCATTTTTTGTGTTCGAAAATGTCAACGTTTTTACCGTTCTTTCCAAAATAAGGAGTATAATCACATTACTAACACATTTTATGCGAGAGTAACATATAAATATGGTATAAAATGGCAAAAATGGGAGAATAAAAATTCGTTCGTTATAAATAAATGGATAAATAATAAAACTATCACAATCACACTCGTCGATCTCTTTGGCGTGCATACGTTGGCCATATCGTTTGCAATCGGCAATCGCGGGTTCGATCCCCATGTATTCCTTGTTATTTTTTTATTTTGATAAATTATAAAGGCCGCCCATGCGTTTATAGTTTTTTCTATTTATTTATCTATCATCTTTCTCTTGATTTAAACAATTAAAATGCGTAAACAATTATATATATACTAGAATTCGCGGTTCGTGGGTTGGGCGGTTCTCGGGTTGGGCGGTTCTCGGGTTGGGGGTTTATGGGATGTGTATACTCTTAAAATTCAGTTATCACAGGTGCCATTAATATTCCAAATCCCCATAATACAGGAACCTCATGCGCCCTTAAATCAAGGTAGACTACCTGGATTTGCAGATCCATGTAACTCAGTACATATGTGTTATTAGGCCTAGGGTTAGGGTTTTATATTGGGGTCTTAGTTCAGAGGTCTTTTAGTTTTAGAGTCAGCGAGAGGAGGGGTCTATAGTCATGATCATCTGTGCCCAGTCTTGAGAACTGTGTGTCGACATTGATTATTCCTCCGTAGACATGCCATGTAACATTCCCATTTATATAACAGACATCTCATGATTAGGGTCCTATCCGAATTGCTATAGTGTTAAACTACAACACTGATACACACTTGCACTTGACTCTTTTCATCCTGATCATGCATGCATAGTTTAACTCATAAAACCTTTCTGTACATTACACTTACAGACCGTTCTCTGCTTTACAGACCGTTCTCTGCTTTACAGACCGTTCTCTGCTTTACAGACCGTTCTCTGCTTTACAGACCGTTCTCTGCTTTACAGATCGTTCTCTGCTTTACAGATCGTTCTCTGCTTTACACCCAGACCGTTCTCAACATTTGACCTTTCCAAGACTATACCTTTCTACATTCTAGACACCTTTCTCTAAATTACTGAGACCTTTCTCGATTCTAGACAACTTCCTCAAAATTACTGAGACCTTTCTTCATTCTAGACACCGTTCTCTAAATTACAGAGACCTTTCTCGATTCTAGACATCTTTCTCTAAATTACAGAGACCATTCTACATTCTAGACACCTTTCTCTGAATTACTGAGACCTTTCTCCATTTTCTAGTCACCTTTCTCTAAATTACTGAGACCTTTCTCCATTTTCTAGTCCCCTTTCTCTAAATTACTGAGACCTTTCTCCATTTTCTAGTCACCTTTCTCTAAATTACTGACACCTTTCTCCATTTTAGACCATTTTGACCCCTTTGGCCGCCCATAATTTTTTTACTTACCTCCCGTTTATTGTAAATAGGCGCAAGCCTACATGTCGTCGCTGTTCTGACATACCGGCACATCTCTTTACTTATTTCTGTTGTGATGTGCCGGTATGTCAGAACAGCGACGATGTATAACAAGGGACGAAGGATGCCCCTTCCCCCTCCCCACCGCCACCCCACCTCCTGGTTACGCCACTGAACGGGTCGAAGCAGAATGGGAAATGCTCTCGAAATTGTTTCATCCTCATCCTGACGTTTATGATAATCAGTTAAATATTTTATGAACTTTAGACCAGTCAGACATTATTGTGCATATAAAAGTTCTCCTCTTGGTTTCGTCCATCCCGGTCCCGGTCCAGGGTCTATATAATTATTTGAGGGCCAGGGTTGACAACATCGAATAAGGGCAGATCCCCCGTGAATCAAAGGTAGTTTCATTTTTAGTAGTCATCGTGTTTGATCCAGTTTAGTCAACGATATCTGACGACGGGGTGCGTCGTCATGGTTCGTCAGAATCCACCAATGGTGCGTCCAAAAATTGACTGAGGGTGCGTATTTGGATAGCAATGGGCCGTCGTTTTTTTGACACAGGGTGCGTCATGGTACATGAGAAGTTGATGCACCTCGGTAACGCACCACTACTCCCGGGGTCGTATAGTGCGTCTTACAACTGATAGGTGTATGATACAACAAAATAATACCAATATTGTTAAAGCCTATAACGAGTAAGATCAACATCTTCAGTCCAGGCAAATGACCAAATCTGAAAATCGGGATTGATTTCCAAATCTGGAAATGTAGTGATCAACTTATTTTGCAGGTAGTTATTTTTGTGAACTACCAAAATGCTTTAATTTTGTGGATACTTAATTTTGCGAGTCGAAACCAAACAAACATACCATTATAAATACACTGCCTTTTTAAGGTTATTATATTCGCGAATTTGAGCAAGAGCTATTTTTGCGAAATTAAATTGGTCACGAAATTAACAGTTTTCTGCACGGGGACGACCTTATTTTAAGTTTGGCGACAAACTATTTTTTTGGTAAATCATGCTACGATAATAACCTAAATTATCACCGTGGCGTTTTAATTTTGATCGGGGCATTTTAAAAATAAGCTAACTAATTCAATTAAGATGGTCATCGGGTAATAATTTTTGCTTTTCATTAATTGGTAGGTATGTCTAATTAACTTTTAAATTTAAAAAGTAAAAATAATTGCTGAAATCTATGTTTTAATCAATTTTGTAGTTTTTGAATCTAATCACAAAATTGGTTTCCAGATCAGGCAATCGATTTCCAGAAACGGAAATGCTCTGGGACAAGCAATGAAAATTGCTGTGCAATAAAACAACAAAGATATATCTGAGACTACTCAGGATATATGGTAACAATAAAGACCGACGTTTCAAGTGGATATACCACCCTTCATCGGGGACAAAATATAAAAAACAAAAGTGTTAAGAACTATAAATAAAATAATGAACTAGACAAGTCCACCACTGTAATTATAGCACAATGCCAGTAATAGATGTTGACTACTAGGCATCCAAATAGTCAACTGTATTTTAACCTGTTTTGGCCATCAAAATGAGCAGGCTATTACTAAGTCCCGCCCATTTATTGATGATTTCCCAGTTTAGATGAATAGATGATCCCCTCAGAGTGGGGTTCCAACACCCATTGTCCAATAGATATCCGCGCCTTTTCACTCACTTAGGGTGGTGGTTGGGGCTGACGGTGGTTGACATTACCTTTCGAGCGATAAGGCGAGAGGGAAAACATCCAGGTGAACATACTGCATTGTGGGATATCGCCGGGGAGGATATGATGATTGATGGGTGCTTTCTCTCGCGTCTACAAAATACATCGCATGGGCTTGCAATGTCATATATTCTTGACATTAGTATAATATTTATTTATTTATTTATTTTAATAACATTTTTGATTTCCAAATGACCATGAACTTGAGAAATGGTCATTTTTGCTACTCTGTTAGTTAGCACTCACACTAAAGTACAGCAAAATCCAATTGAAACATTAAAATTGTCGCAACTTATTGCACCATATCTTTTAAAGATAATTGTTCTGATAATTTGTTGCTTCATTCGATGCAGTTCTAATTTACCGGCCTGAATACAAGCAGCAACGTATACTATTTTAGCGGCGTGACCGTGTTAATACTGCCATGTGTCTACAAAAGACCTTTCTAAGGGACCGTTCATTATTAATGGTGGAGGGGGGGGGGGGACTATAGGGGGGGGGGGGGGGTGTGGGGGGGGGGTCATATAACTTTCATATGTTGAAATAGGGGGGGAGGGGGGTTATGTAACTTTTTATTATTAAACAGGGGGGGGTGTGTAAATTTGTTTAAACTATAAAAATGGTGGTGACTGGAGTGATTTTAGAGGCTATTTTGGAGTGTAAATGCCATTTTTTCTGCGCTTCGCGCATATTTTCTTAAAACCTATCTACTTCAAAAACTTTTACTATGAGACGACTTCTGGACAGCAAATCAACGATATGGTGGAAAAACATCTATATAATCATTAGAGCCACAGGGTGTATAATGTTACAAACTCCAATTTCATGATTTAAAAATGTGATCTATTGCATGCTTTTCACCTCATCTCAGCTTTGCACCAATGCTCACCAAGTAGAACGTTTCACTGGATTATACGTTTCTGCTCAGAATGTTCTAACTTGTTCGGGTTAAAAAGACTCACAAATCCACCCAAAATGTATACATGAAGAAAAAAATTCCAGCTCGCTACGCTCGCCATTACTAATTCAACACAATAAAAAGTAGAGGCATCATAACATTATTGGTCGTTCAGATAGCAAAATTCCAAAGGTAAAGACAGCCCCTTAAGTATGTGACAAGTTGATTTTTTTCGGGGAGGGAGGGGGGGGGGGGTTGTGTAAAAAGCTACTGGTTAGCAGGGGGGTCATGTAATTTTCAGTTTCAGATGTAGGGGGGTTAGGTAATTTTAACATACAAGTCTCGAATTTGCCCCCCCCCCCCTCCACCATAAATAATGAACGGTCCCTAATGTAATACATGTTTTTAGTATAACAAGGGCTAATATTTCTGAATCTTTTTGTTATTTATTATTTAACCGTAATATAATTGCAAAACTGTAGAAATTCCCGATATGATCAAAATTGAGGACGCAGAGTGTAATGTATGTATTCATGAGCATAAGGTCAGTGCTGGTAATTGACGGGACAACATCGCGTCGGTCATGTCATTTTATGTAGGTTATTTGCTTACAATTTGTTATATATAATATAAAGCATTATACCAACCCACAACAAACATCGGTGAATTTCCCAACGAAACATAAGCAAGTAAAGGGACATTCACCGGCGAGGACCGGTGGCCTAGTGGTTAAGGCGCCTGCCTAGAGTTCAGGAGACCGGGGTTCAAGTCCCCCGCCGGTGCATGTCTTTGCTTATTTTTGGTTGGGACATTCACCGGTGTTTGTTAATATTATTTGTTGTTATTGTCAAAATATAAACACTGTGGGTTGGTAAACTGCTTTATATTTTATATATTTAAATTATTTAGTTTCCTCTTGTATCACTTTATGCGATCTCTACCGTGTTTGGCCAAATGTCTCATGATATTGCGTTATGGTCGTGTTTTTTAACCTGGGCTACATTTGTGTTACATGAGTCTATTTCATGAAATATACCTCCTTTCGCAGTTTCAGAAGAACATATCAACATGTGTTTACATCTAAAGTGTATGAAACCATATATATTTGGAAAGCTTATAATCTAAGGATTGAAAATATGGTAACTCAAAATCAAATATACAGGGTGACCTAAACAATATACAGGGTATAACAATTAAAATTGTATACAAAATGATAATTTTCTTTTTTTTCCTTCTTTGTATAAAAATGCAGGACCTATTCAAAGGCTAGAAATGTTTTTGCTGTAATTGAGTAAATTACCGATCCAGCCATATACAAAATTAATTGTTCAGCTTATTAGGAAATATATATACAGGGTGGTAAAAATACGAAATTTTAGATAATGGAAAAGATAACTAAATTATGCAAAAACAAATTAGAGCTCATTGCTTTTACATTAAAATCAAAGCCTTGATAACTCTTTCCAATTTTCCTGCAAGGAAAAATTTGAAACATTGACAAAAACGGATTTGTGACTATGTGCACATGGTTCATCCTACTTCGTTAATCAGATTTGAAAATTAGTTAATTAGCTTAATTGACACTTTAAGTAAATGATGTAAAGCATTGTTGCATCATTTACAACTAAACTGACATAATACTAAGAATTAGAATGCTCTATTACAGGAAAACGGTCCATTTTCACCCATTAACAATTATCTCCTCCTCTTCCTCCACTTCCTCCTCCTCCACTTCCTCAACCACCCTGACTAATTATGCTTTAACGAGCTGTATTAATTTAATCAAAGGTGATGGATTTTTTCTCTCTTCAGATTATTAAAGGGGATTAAATTGCCTTTAAAATAAGTCCAAACACAAGTCAATCGCGTAGAGGGTTACATAAATACAATAGCCTAAGTACAAAATTTTTATTAGAATGTAACAAAACCACCTTTTATGGGTGCCGAGGTAAAAAAACGTGACCTTATGTGTATTGCAAAACCCCGTAAAGGAATAAAGGATATGTTTGTTATGCTGACAATACACTACCGCCCACATGACATAAATTGCCCGCTTAGGAGCGCTTTTTATTATGAGATGACTACAAGTCTCGAATACTGTGTTTGGTAGCATGATTCTGATCATCTCCATTTGTAGCCATTTTTAGGGGGTTTTGTCCGTATGTGTTGTGTTATCACGGACCAGTTACTGCCTTTTATCGTGGCTTTTTATCGTATTTTTTGTGGCACAAGAATCTTGAAAAGTAAGGACGTTGGTTGAAGGAAATTTTGATAAGTTGTGTATTATATTGATACCTACTGCATGAGCATATTTTAGAGGTCCAGAATTAGGCGTTACTAAGATGTTTTTGGGCCGTAACCAAGGCACGTTCTCTGTTTCACATTTAGGTATATGTGTTAGGATGTACAGTGATGCGCCCCTACGATAGTTTCTACGCATAAAGAAGTAGACCCCGAATTACATGGAATTAAAATGTGGTTTTAATTGTGTTTGTATTTATTGTATTTCATCAATCATTTTCCTCTCATTCTTCTCACTGGCATAATATGTTGGGGTTTGTTGTCATTTATACGCTATTTATAAGGTTATTTGCCTACGTTAATGAATGCGGATAGTTATAGTCAATTATAATTCAAGCAAATCGGCTGGCGTGAGTTCATTGATACCATGAGCTCACGTAGTCCTTTTCAGTACTTCTTCAGGCAAATGAATAAGGGGGAACCATACCAAAAAGACAAGGCTATCATGTGACTAATTTTAACATAATAATTAATGTCTAAATTCGGTTTTTCACGGACATATCGGACAGGTTTAACTTAAAAAATGAGTGCTCACCTGTTTCTTGACCCATATGCATCTATTATTCGGATGAAATTCAATCCGGTAGCCTTACATGCTTACACAGAAAAACAAAATTACCAATGTGATTATTGTTTTTTAAGATGGCCGACGAAGATTTTGTCTGAGACTAGTACGTATACCACTCTCAGGATTTTGTATTAATACCACAGTTGTTTACTTGCTAGTCATAAATAAAAAGATCCAATGCGACTTTTCTGAACCACTTTTGCTAGCTCATAGTTTCATAGCAATGTCATGAATTCCAAAGAGAACATAAAAGGACAAGTTTGAGTCTCCAAAAATGCGAGTGAGTCCATGGACGGTGGGACCAAGTGGGCCATAAAAATGATTCCCTTCCAACATTGTACTTTTACCCGATACCCAAATTATAGATTTGGTACCAATCTATCGAAACTAGAGCTTACATCAGTTACGAAAATGAAAATACCCGGCGAAGAATCACATTTTAGCGAAAGAGTAAAAATAATGCACAGATTAAATACAAAATAAATCAATTTCAAATGAATCTCCACATTAAATGTGCATTAAATAATCGTGATTTAGCCGACATTCTTTTTTTAAATAAGCTTATTATTATTTTTTATTATTTTTATTTTGATGAATGAAATGATGGATAATTCCAGAATCAAATGTTTAGAGACATTTTGGGAATCTCGGGTCCCAAAATGGGCCCCGGGATATCGACTTAGTCTAAAAAATGAT
This sequence comes from Ophiura sarsii, assembly GCA_035610835.1. Taxonomy (NCBI): domain Eukaryota; kingdom Metazoa; phylum Echinodermata; class Ophiuroidea; order Amphilepidida; family Ophiuridae; genus Ophiura; species Ophiura sarsii. Next base: position 43,937,341 of record CM069449.1, on the reverse strand, counting down.
GGATACCATGATAAAATGTGTCCCGATGTGATTTTTTGGATGATTTCACATTTTGAGCTACTTATAAAGTCTGTGTACTGTATTCCCTTTACGAAAATGCAATCACCAAAATGTGATTGCAGCAAGGTGGTACCAGGTTGCACAAGGTTGTCGCACGGTTGCGTAAGGTTGCACAAGTTTGTCACAGGTTGTCGCACGGTTGCGTAAGGTTGCACAAGTTTGTCGCAAGGTTGCACAAAGGTTGTGGATGATTGCTTCAAGGTTCCGCAACCTTCTCAGAACAACCAAACTGGTTGCGCAAGGTTGTATTTTTCCAAATTTAACCTTGCGCAAGGTTGCAGAATTGATTGCGATTTTCATAAGGGACGGGTCAAACTGCAACACATTTGACGCATAAAAAAAATGTCAAGCAATTTAGCCTAAAGAAATGAATGGACACCATAAAATGTGTACCGATTTGAATTTTTGGGATTTTTTTCACATTTTGAGCTACGTATGAAGTCTGTGTAGCTAACCGGTCAAACCGCAACATATTTGACGGAGAAGAAAAAAATCTGACAATTTAGCCTAAAAAATGACAGACACCATAAAATGTGTCCTGATTTGATTTTTTGGATATGATTTCACATTTTGAGCTATGTATAAAGTCTGTGTAGCTAGCCGGTCATACTGCAACATATTTGATGGAGAAAAAAAAATCATACAATTTAGCCTAAAAAATGACAGACACCATAAAATGTATCCTGATTTGATTTTTTGGACATGATTTCACATTTTGAGCTGCGTATCAAGTCTGTGTAGCTAACGGGTCAAACCGCAACACATTTGACGGAGAAAAAAAACATTCTGGCAATTTAGCCTAAAAAATGGCGGACACCATGAAATGTGTCCCGATTTGATTTTTTGGATATGATTTCACATTTTGAGTTACGTATAAAGTCTGTGTAGCTAGCCGGTCATACTGCAACACATTTAACGGAGAAAAAAAATCAGACAATTTAGCCTAAAAAATGACAGACACCATAAAATGTGTCCTGATTTGATTTTTTGGACATGATTTCACATTTTGAGCTGCGTATAAAGTCTGTGTAAGCTAACCGGTCAAACCGCAACACATTTGACGGAGAAAAAAACATTCCGGCAATTTAGCCTAAAAAATGGCGGACACCTTGAAATGTGTCCCAATTTGATTTTTTGGATATGATTTCACATTTTGAGCTACGTATGAAGTCTGTGTAGCTAGCCGGTCATACTGCAACACATTTGACGGAGAGAAAAAAATCTGACAATTTAGCCTAAAAAATGACAAACACCATAAAATGTGTCCTGATTTGATTTTTTGGACATGATTTCACATTTTGAGCTGCGTATCAAGTCTGTGTAGCTAACGGGTCAAACCGCAACACATTTGACGGAGAAAAAAACATTCCGGCAATTTAGCCTAAAAAATGGCGGACACCATGAAATGTGTCCCGATTTGATTTTTTGGATATGATTTCACATTTTGAGCTACGTATAAAGTCTGTGTAGCTAGCCGGTCATACTGCAACACATTTGACAGAGAAAAAAAAATCTGGCAATTTAGCCTAAAAAATGACGGACACCATAAAAAGTGTCCCGATTTGATTTTTTGGATATGATTTCACTTTTTGAGCTACATATAAAGTCTGTGTAGCTAACGGGTCAAACCGCAACACATTTGACTGGGAGAAAAAGAAATCTGGCAATTTAGCCTAAAAAATGACGGACACCATAATAATGTGTCCCGATTTGATTTTTTGGATTTTTTTCACATTTTGAGCTACGTATGAAGTCTGTGTAGCTAACCGGTCAAACCGCAACATATTTGACGGAGAAGAAAAAAATCTGACAATTTAGCCTAAAAAATGACAGACACCATAAAATGTGTCCTGATTTGATTTTTTGGATATGATTTCACATTTTGAGCTATGTATAAAGTCTGTGTAGCTAGCCGGTCATACTGCAACACATTTGACGGAGAAAAAAAAATCATACAATTTAGCCTAAAAAATGACAGACACCATAAAATGTATCCTGATTTGATTTTTTGGACATGATTTCACATTTTGAGCTGCGTATCAAGTCTGTGTAGCTAACGGGTCAAACCGCAACACATTTGACGGAGAAAAAAAACATTCCGGCAATTTAGCCTAAAAAATGGCGGACACCATGAAATGTGTCCCGATTTGATTTTTTGGATATGATTTCACATTTTGAGTTACGTATAAAGTCTGTGTAGCTAGCCGGTCATACTGCAACACATTTGACGGAGAAAAAAAAATCAGACAATTTAGCCTAAAAATGACAGACACCATAAAATGTGTCCTGATTTGATTTTTTGGACATGATTTCACATTTTGAGCTGCGCATAAAGTCTGTGTAGCTAACGGGTCAAACCGCAACACATTTGACGGAGAAAAAAACATTCCGGCAATTTAGCCTAAAAAATGGCGGACACCTTGAAATGTGTCCCAATTTGATTTTTTGGATATGATTTCACATTTTGAGCTACGTATGAAGTCTGTGTAGCTAGCCGGTCATACTGCAACACATTTGACGGAGAGAAAAAAAATCCGACAATTTAGCCTAAAAAATGACAAACACCATAAAATGTGTCCTGATTTGATTTTTTGGACATGATTTCACATTTTGAGCTGCGTATCAAGTCTGTGTAGCTAACGGTTCAAACCGCAACACATTTGACTGGGAGAAAAAGAAATCTGGCAATTTAGCCTAAAAAATGACGGACACCATAATAATGTGTCCCGATTTGATTTTTTGGATTTGATTTCACATTTTGAGTTACGTATAAAGTCTGTGTAGCTAACGGGTCAAACTGCAACACATTTGACGGAGAAAAAATAATTCCGGCAATTTAGCCTAAAACATGACAGACCCCATAAAATGTGTCCCGATTTGATTGTTTGGATATGATTTCATTTTTTGAGCTGCGTATGTAGCTAACGGGTCAAACCGCAACACATTTGACGGAGAAAAAACATTCCGGCAATTTAGCCTAAAAAATGGTGGACACCATGAAATGTGTCCCGATTTCATATTTTGGATATGATTTCACATTTTGAGCTACATATAAAGTCTGTGTAGCTAGCCGGTCATACTGCAACACATTTGACGGAGAAAACAAATCCGACAATTTAGCCTAAAAAATGACAGACACCATAAAATATGTCCTGATTTGACTTTTTGGACATGATTTCACATTTTGAGCTACGTATAAAGTCTGTGTAGCTAACCGGTCAAACCGCAACATATTTGACGGAGAAAACAAATCCGGCAATTTAGCCTAAAAAATGAGTGACACCATAAAATGTCTCCCGATTTGATTTTTTAGATATGATTTCACTTTATGAGCTACGTATAAAGTCTGTGTAGCTAACTGGTCAAACCGCAACAAATTTGATGGAGAAAAAAATTCCGGCAATTTAGCCTAAAAAATGACGGACACCATAAAATGTGTCCCGATTTGATTTTTTTGATATGATTTCACTTTTTGAGCTACGTGTAAAGTATGTGTATAATGAACTGATCAAACCGCAACACATTTGACGTATCAAATGATGTTCGCATTTCAAATTTTATCTCCAATATAAGTCTACATTAAATAATCGTGATTTAGCCGAAAAGGTGTTTTTAAGTAAGCTTATTTTTATTATTTTTGTTTATTATTTTGATGAATGAAATGATGGATAATTTTCAAATCAAATGTTTAGAGACATTTCGAGAATCAAACTATCCATTATAACAACACATCGCTAACAATGTGAGTGTGACAGTCATCGAATCTGGTTCCGCTGGGATCCTAAAGTACCAACCACATTAAACATGTCTACCGAAACCGCTCAACCAAAAACCATGCAACCCGATAACCGCAAAACCCGCGAACCGCGAAGCCCGAGAACCGCTCTAGTTCGGTCTGGAAAACCTATTGGGCCGTATTCTCGTACTTAACACGGATTTTGCTTTAAATCGTGTTTAACTAAACGCGTGTCTAACTTAAACGAGAGTTTATCCTTTAAACGACGTGTTTAACAAAACACGATTTTAAACTCTGCAAATCTCGTTCCTAGAGTGGTCCTGCGTTGATTGTATACAGGTATTTAATTCATTGTGTCCCTAATGGGTTACAATAGATATCGACCGAATGCCTTAAATACACGGTACTTTTAAAGACTACAATATCCGCACGTCAGCTTGCACCTGACACGGTTGAGTGATCATTCAGGGCATACAGTTGGTGCGCTAGTTTAGTTAAACGCGCACTAAACTACTGGTACAGGAAAAGGTAGCTCATTAACATAATTTCCGTGATACCCATCGTGTTGGAGCATGCGATTCATGTAACCATGTAGTATTTGTCCTCCCCGATAGGAATACCGCTGTTGGCATATTAAAAATGTGTGCTAAATACCCCAATTACGCAAAACAAAACATCAGTCCCTAAACTTAGTTATAGCATATACCAAAAGTAAGCATCACTGTCCATTCAATGAACGTCATTTGTATATCGATTCCTTTATCCGTTGTCTATTATTTGCAAAGACGCTATTGAAATGGGCAGATGGGTTGCCATTTTGTAGCTTTGGAATCAAGGATATTGGCTGAACACATTCTTAGAGAAATCGATTTAATACCTGAAATCATACAATAACGCCTAAATATGTCAACAGAATCGGTACCAAAAGGGAATTGCCCTTGCCACAATTTGACACACTTTTGACATATGTCAAAATCATGTCAAATGAAAAGTAGTGAATTGGGACATTCATTTGACATAGTTTTGACATGAATTTGACATATGTCAAAACTGTGTCAAATCTTTAGTTTATGTCAAAATTGTGTCAAATCTCCTAGTTGTTCCACTATGTCAAATGTGTGTCAAAACTATGTCAAATGGATGTCCCAATTCACTACTTTTCATTTGACATGATTTTGACATATGTCAAAATCATGTCAAAATCATGTCAAAATTGTATCAAACCTTTAACTATGTCAAAACTGTGTCAAAACTATGTCAAATGAATGTCCCAATTCACTACTTTTCATTTGACATGATTTTGACATATGTCAAAAGTGTGTCAAATTGTGGCATTGCATCCACTATGTCAAAAGTGTGTCAAATTCTGCAAGAATACACGCTCTTCCACTATGTCAAATGTGTGTCAAATCGATTGTGTCAAATTTATGTCAAATTCTGCAAGAATATACGCTCTTCCACTATGTCAAATGTGTGTCAAATCTATTGTGTCAAATTTATGTCAAATTCTGCAAGAATACACGCTCTTCCACTATGTCAAATCAATTGTGTCAAATCTATGTCAAATTCTGCAAGAATACACGCTCTTCCACTATGTCAAATGTGTGTCAAATCCATTGTGTCAAATTCTGCAAGAACACACTCTTCCACTATGTCAAATGTGTGTCAAATCCATTGTATCAAATTTATGTCAAATACAGCATGAATTTCTCTCCTATAGATAATATTGCCTGCATGATATTGTCATTCATTCCATCAACACATTAGTAACAATTTCATTTAGCAAATTCAAACACCGGACAAAATTATCAAATCTTTCAGCAAGTGGGATCAGTCCAGAATAGGCGTCTTAAAAATGCTGTAGTTTGATCAGTTCTAAATTGACGAGAAATATTCGGTTTTTATCTATCCGTGCACAAAAGTAATCCAAGTGTACAACGACACTGCGCGCCATGCGAGCGTTTTGCGCGCAACGCTCTTATGATTTCATGCGCTGTTGTAAACAGGTTTCGCCAATTTGGAACTGACTGAACTATGGTATTGTTTTAGCTGTTTGAATCGTGCAAGCTAGGCATCTTTGCTATCAGTATCAAATCCTACATGTAAACGAAAACTTGATATACATTTGAACATGGCAGAGTGCAATAGTTGTAGAATAGAACACAATACATGTATGGCAAATTATACTATTTTGCTCATCACAAATAAACAGTAATAGCTATACAGTTGGTTTTCACTGGTTCAATCTCATTTATTAGAACAATTCTGAATGAAGTAGGTCTTAGCACTCGATCCATTTTGTGCATTTGGACAAACAACTTTTGAAAAACATATGCAAGCTCTGCTTTAATGTTACACAAAGAGTCAGTCCTATTTCTCCTCTTGTTCAAAACCAAAAAAGTGTTGCTTTACAGGAGCTAATAGAACTGTAGAATAATGTTGTCAGATCACATCTTCAAAACATTCAATGATTCTGCTGCCTGCCATGCCTGCCATGGTGGAGTTAGCACTTTTCATAAATGTATCTGCTTACATCTGGAGGCTTGATCTTGAGTTGGTTGACACTGACAGCACATACTGTGAGAAAAGAAAACCGCAAAAAAGGGTTAGGAAAATTGTGAAAACTACAAAATGTTTCAAAATCATCATCATGTGCAAAGATTTTAGAGCATGACGTCATTTACTTGCTATAAAAAAACTATATATTTACTTGTGTGTCAAAATTGAGTAATAATATATAATTAAAGTCCATGCTAGGTAGGAACATTTCATGAAAGTTGTTCTCAGTATATATATATACATGTATATTGGTAGTTTTACTAATGATATTTAAGACAACTAAAATGAGACTGCGCCAGTAGCGTAACTTTGAATGATGGATGAGAGGGCACAGGCCTGGGGGGGGGGGGGGGGGCAAATCGTATTTATAACTGCATCGGTTGTCGCCATTTTAAAGCAATACTGGGATGCATCAACTATGCGGCAGTTTTTTAGCTGTCAGATTATAACAACGAGATAATTTTCATTACACGATTTGGGCGAAAGTGACCGAAAATAGGCGCTGACCGAAAACTGGTGACTTTACACTACCCCTGAACTTCGCACATCTTACATCCGCCATTTAAACATAAACAAAACAGCTGAGCATAGATATTCATCAATGACTTCAAATGCAGACTAATGAAATTTAACCGAGGGAGAGAAAATTTGGCCCATTTTTCTCCTCTGATAGTTTAATTGTGAAAAATCAGACTAGGGAGTTTTAGGGTTAACAAACATCTTTCTTCATGTTTTGTTAAACCCCTAACCCTAACCTTCCCAGAGGCAACAAAAGGTCACAGCAAATAGCCTCTTTTCACAACTATCTTGTGGCACGATCAGGTGAGCTGTCAAATGGTTTAACTTTTTTGGAACTCCCCCGTTAGCGTAGTCAGTCACCTGCCCTGCGGGCAGCTTGGGTTCGATCCCCGGCGTGTGTGAACAGTGATCTTTCCCCAAAATTTGTCCCCTGGTAGGAAGTTTAATCATGGTTTAATTGGCAAAAGCCCGACAAGGGAGAGTTGGGGGTTAATGGAAATTGGTGTTTCGGTAAAAAGTACAACAAGAACTTGTCTGAGAATATCGCAAAAGTACCTTTTAATGTATGCATTCATCCATTTCAGTCTGCAGTTGTATGTTTTTGGTGTCTTAATTCTTGTAATTCTGCATGTTTCCTTTTGGCCTTTTCAGATGCTCCATCTCCCCAGTCAGTGGCATCCTGCTGAAAAAATGATACATATATTAAATACAAAAATTACAATATGAACTTAATAACCCCCAACCCACAAAAAACAAAAACCCAGTTGTACTGACCCAACCGACCTGTTGTATAAATTGGCGAAAATAAATGCAGATCTTTATTATTTAATGCGGTAATTTTTAAAGAAAAAATAAAGGCCCAATTTACCAATTACCGATTGATCAACCTGAGACTGAGAGAGGTTCATTTCCCTGTACAACAGTGTACATGTATGTGCATTACAGTGCGTGTGCCGTGATACGGCAATGTGAATGTTGGTGTTACAATGACGAAATAGAGCTATTTAAAAATGAAATTATAAGGCCAAGTAAAAAATAAAAAAGCTGTTTCTTGTCCCCTCACGCATCAATTTCCAGGAATTCTAATTCTATATATTTTTTTCTTTTTCTGTATTTTGTCCATACATATAATTTAGTGCATTGAAAATTGTATTAATAGTCACTCAGCACCGTCCGCAACCCATTGGCATGGAGTATGGATCAATCATTATGATTCAGGTCTCATTAATCATAAGCTCGATCATTACAAAGGTTGAGCGTGTCCTTGCATGCAGTGCATTCCAAAACAGTCGCAACGCGGCGTGGGGTCTTGTTGATTAGGGCCGCGATTGGTCAACCCAGAGAAGGTCTTGTCACAGTATGAACATTGGTAAGGTTCTCTCCGGTATGAATTCATTCATGTTTGGTCTTGTATTACCCGCGGCCGACCCAGAGCCCGGGGGTCAGTGAACATACCAAGCGGGTACGCATCCGCGTAAAAAAAAACGTCGAAAAGGGTCCAGATTTCACCACACGACGTCGTCGACGTCTTTCTGAAAAAGGGGTACTTTTTAGGGGGCTTCGCCCTTTAGGGTATCCATTACAGCATCGAGGTATCAACGTTTAGGGGTTCTACTTATTGTTGTATATGTGTGACTTTTCAATAAACATGCAAAATGTAGAAAAAATCTTCAATATTTCCCTACTTTAATTGTATATCCCATGTATAGGCCTATCTGTATGAATGTCACATGACATGAATTTAATTAGTAAGACTATTTTGAGCATTACTATATTACGCCATTTAGGGGTGTATTATTGAGTGCTGCCGGATGGTAACACCGTTTAGGGTAGGGTTTGTATGTGTTACGCCATTTAGGGGTATCAAAATAGTGTTCTGGTTTACGCCATTTAGGGTCCATTTCAGAGGTGCTTGGACGCGCATGTGTACCCGCTTGGTGTGTTCACTGACTCCCCCCCGGGACCCAGACTCAGAGAAGGTCTTGTCACAGTATGAACATTAGTACTTAAGGTTTCTCTTTGGTATGAATTCTTTCATGTTTGGTCTTATTTCCCGACCAAGAGAAGGTCTTGTCACAGTATGAACATTGGTAAGGTTTCTCTCCGGTATGAATTATTTCATGTTTGGTCTTAATATTACCCGACCTAGCAGAGAAGGTCTTGTCACAGTATGATTATTATGAACATTTACATTGGTAAGGTTTCTCTCCGGTATGAATTCTCATGTTTGGTCTTATTACCTGACCCAGAGTAGGCCTTGTCACAGTATGAACATTGGTAAGGTTTCAGCATTTCGGTAATAGTAATACTAATGTACATGAAATTGCATCAAAATTGGGTCAGATCTGCGAAAGAAAATTTACGATTACTTTAGTTCCAAGAATCCCCTGACTATGGGAGACCTATCATTTTAAAGAGTTTTTCAAGCTCTTTAAAATGTGATATGAATCAACATATTCCGAGCATGTTCAAATGTTCATGACATTTCCTTGAAGTGATTGGTAAGCTTATTTTCACAATTTAATAATGACGGCCGTAAATAATTGCAATTAATTACACAGAAATTAAGAATGCTTTTAAAACAAATCATACATTTCCTTACCATTAATCAGTAGTCTTTAGGACTTCATCAGTTCTCAGCAAATCAGCTGGTCCATATGATCGGATCCAAGCCATTACCAGCACTCAGCTCCGGGCCGTGCCATTTTTCATATGCATGATCTTGCATATCAATCATGCAAGTCCAAGCATTGCCTACAAATGTATAGATGACATCGGTATCATTTTTATACAGCTATAAATCTGCTCTAGAATGAATGCATTGATTCATTAACAACATGGTTATCTTCCTATAAACTGATAATTGCCAAATTCTTGATATTTCAAGTGTTTTTTAAGCATCTTGTTCGCCAACTGTAACAAATGTATTCAAATAATCCACCATCTTGTAATGCACTGGGGTCATGCTGGTTCCATGCACCTGGATCCCCGGTATGGATAAGTTGTGTGGAGCCCATTGATACAGGGAACCAACATACACTGGTATGCTTTTGTAAACAACAAGAAGAGTCTTTAAAAAGACAATCATCGCTCAGATGAGATAAAGCTGATCACTATTAAATTTATTTCAATTTATATGGCCTTCATTGAATAAACTTCATTTAATTTGTATTAATGTGTTTATCTATTCATTTATAAATATAATGATTAATCTATATAAGTCAATAACTTCATTTGTAATTCAAAATACTTCCATTTATTAAAATAATTTGAAAATCCAGTAAATTGAATAGATACATACAATAAAACCAACTTAATTATTAAATTTAAAATTTAATCACTACATCAATCAATAATTAATTTATTAACTAATGCATTATTTAACCAATTAACTAATTAATTACAACTTAAGATGATTGATGTTGCCTATTAAAGTAGGGGGGGGGGGGGGGGGGGGGGGGGTTGGGACCAACTTTTTTTATTACCCATTTTAAAATATGTGGTTGACCTATCTTAATATGAAGAAAAAAAAAGAGTCTAACCCCCTGGACACTGGACATACCCTCTGAAGATTTGAAATTAAGGTTGCCGAATTCGGAAGACTTGCACTGTATAAAAGCATAGGAAATTTATGACCTATAGGCTAACGTTGTCAAAATCAAATTTATCACTGACAAAGTGGTTATTTTAGTGCCTAAAATTGTTAGTGATACATTAGTTATACATTTCAGCATATTATTAGGTAATATTGTGTAGTTTATGGTCACATTTGTTAAAAATGTGACCTATATATTGCTACGTACCGCGTTATCTATCAATTTGGTGAAAATCACCTGTTTAGGAACATTTTTCAATTGTATCAAATAGTTCATCTTAAGTATGTATAACCATATATTTCTAACAATCTACTATACTTAAGGATTATAATGGAATCAATTTCAATCTGATAGTAAGGGTAGTCAACAAATTATCAGGGTGGAACAAAAGAGTTCTAACATGAGTCACATTTTTTACAGTTATAGGCCTATATCGATTTGTTTATATTTAAATTCTTAGCCTATAAAATTCAACTGATTAATGAGAAAGCAAATATGGTTTGCTCATTCCTATACAGTGCAAGTCTTCTGAATTCGGCAACCTTAATTTCAAATCTTCAAGGGGTATACGGGTGGGTTAGAAATGGGTTTTTTAACAATTGTTTTTTTGTTTAGATAGGGTCAAGCACATATTTTGGACAGGTAAAAAACAACCTATAATTTTGTGATTAGGTATATTATGTGATCTTTTTCAGGGGATGCACTCAATCCTCAAAAAAAAATGGAAGCACATTTCTTGCAGTTTTACACTCTGATCATAAATTGTACACACATTCCAAGTTACAGAGTGATATTATTCTTAAATTTGTCAAAATCATGGTTTTAGAGTAAAAATAAACTATCAGGTTAACGAACAGTTTATTTTTATACTCTATATTCACACAAAAACCATGATTTTGAGGTAATTAGGAATTGTATCGCTCTGTAACTTGAAATATATTCATAATTTAGAAATGTGAATCTGCAAGAAAATTTGCTTCCAATTTTATTTCGGGGAATGAGGGCCATGGCCTGAAAAAATGTTTTTTTCCCGGCAAGCGATTCCAAATTTCCCTCCAAAATGGAATGCATTTCTTAATGAAAGAGTGACATTTCCCTCCAAATACCACATTTTCCCTCCAAATGCTCAAATTTCCCAGCAAGGAGCTTTCCGTATTGCCTACTTTTTCAGCCTGTGATGAGGGCGTCCCATGGAAAAGATCAAATGATATACCTTTAATTAACTAAATTAATCTAATATATTCCAACAGTTATTGATAGATTTATGAATAGATACATTGGTAGAATGATAGATAAATCTATCTATCAATCTACCAATGTATCTATTCATAAATCTATCAATCTGTTGGAATATATTAGATTAATTTAGTTAATTAAAGGTAGATAATTGGTAGATAGATTGATAGATAGATAGAATATGATAGAATTGGTTGATTGATCAATAGATTGATTGATAGATGTAATTGATAGATTGATATGATAGAGATTGGTCGATAGATTGATCCATAGATTGATTAATATATTAGATATATTGATATATACATTGATAGATTGATACATAGATTGATTGATCAAATTAATATTTAAACAATGATTTAATCCCTAAATATCCCTAAATATATGAATGCGATATATCTGGTTTAGCGTAGAAGTCAGATTTAATACATATTTGACATATATTTTCATTAAAACAATTCTGAAAAGAAATAAAAGTCAGATTTGATACACATTTTATATACATGTTCATTAAAACACTGAAAAAACGCAAGTCAGATTTGATACACATTTGACATACATGTTCATGAAAACAATCCTGAAAAATATTCAAGTCAGATTTGATACACATTTGACATACATGTTCATGTAAATAATCATGAACAAAAATACAAGTCAGATTTGATACACATTTGACATACATGTTCATGTAAATAATCATGAATAAAAATACAAGTCAGATTTGATATACATTTGACATACATGCATTTCATGAAAACATCCTGAAAAAAATACAAGTCGGATTTGATACACATTTGACATGGATAATGCATGTTTAACAGTTTATAAGTTCAATTTAACACAATTTTGACACAAATTTGACACAATTTTGACACTTTTCTTTTACTTTGTAGATTTGACATAGATTTGACATAGTCTATCAAATTAGAGTTGAATTTGACACATATTTGACACAGTCAAATGTATGTCAAATTACCATTTGACATAGTTTTGACATGTCAAATCTATGTCAAACTGCCGTTTGACATATATTTGACACACTTTTGACATAGATTTGACATACAAATTTCTGTCAGGGTGAATAGGGGTGTTGCTGTTTTGAATCCACATATATAGTTCTTATTGTAGGATAACGAAAATCCACCCAGGCCCATATAATAACGTGATATAACTTTGCTTGTTTGTTTTTGTATTTTGTGTATAAAAAGCGCAAACGTGAACAATATAGCACAACAGACATCTACGAGGTTAATGAAATGAGTGATTATAGAAATCAATCTGGTAACCCAACAAATCAAGTGCATCAACTAAGAAAACATGCAAAATAAAATATACAAGAAACACAAATAATAGGCATGAGTTAAAAGTGACAATGAAAATGACATAAGGATAAGATAAAAACCCTGACATAGAGAACAATATCCGATCTAAATAAAAGAAAAATACATTTCTGGAGGTCAATGAAATCAAGAGAACCTAAACACGGAATGAGGGAAATGTCAGTATAAAGTCCTTGAGCGAATTTGCTTAAAACTGCGCCATAACACTGTCGTTATGATGATAATTTAGGGTACCAAGTCCTACAGGTGGGTATATGGATAGGTTTTAAGACAATCTTGTGGCAAATACCAATGATTAGACAAATATAAATGCGGCCATTTATTGTGTGATATTGTTGAGGCCTACATTTAGGAAGATTAGCCGAACTTCTAACAGTTTACAGATTTCCTTATTTTTTATGGGTAGGGATTTCATTGCTTTCCTCAGTAGATAGCTTTTTTGGTGTGTATATAAAGAGCAAATGTGAACAATAGCCCAACAAACATTAACAAAGTTAATGAACTGACTGATTACAAATCAAATGGGTAACTCTCTACAGAGAGCTGGGCCAATCGATTGGTTCACTGCAACTCAGAAAATCATCAAAATAAAAGTTAACACAATTGGGCTAGTAAAAAACCCAATGAAAGTGGCGTGGGACAGGAATAAGATAAACACCAAAACATAGAGAACAACATCAAAAAACTTAAGAGAAGAAAAATAATATTTGGAAATCATTTACATCGAGCCAACATACACTGACTAGTTGGAGAGAAAGTGTCTGTAAACACGACCCTTAAAGATTGGAGTTCTTCCTCTAGGATGTTGCCAACAACATTGTCTGAAACACTGTTCCGGGCTGCATGGATGAGGTTCTGTCTTAGCAGCACGTGCTGGCAGTCGGCAATGAAAGGGCACTGAGCTGGCATTGCAACACTGTAAGCATGGAGGGGAGCAACGCTGCTAAATCTTGTGGAGAGTAGTAATTTGGTATGCATTGATATTGATAGATCTATGTATATTACATGGCTTTCTTGAGCAGATAGCACCCATACATTACATTGCTTTCGTCAGCAGATAGCGGCCTATTACATTGCTTTTTTCAGTAAATAGCACCCATATATTATATACATTGCTTTCTTCAGTAGATAGCAACCATATTACTATCGTCTTCAGATATAACATCCATACATATCACAATAATTATTTACCGTTACTTAACTTTACAGAAAAATAAAATGTTTTATTTACCAAAATGTAAAATGTTACCTGAAACTGCGATGTGAATAATGATTGTGATTTTAGCACTAGAGATCTGCCACATCAAGTAATTTGTATTGACGTTGATTTTTTTCTTTTAACTATCTTAAAGACAAGTTCACCTCTTTAAAAAATTGTCAGTCTTGACATTATATTTCACGCATTATTTGGTCTTAAAACAGCATTTAAGATTTTTGTCTAGGATTTTCAACTGAAAAACACACATAAAAACACACCACAACAAACAAACTCATAATGTGGCTAAATATGCATAGGTGGCATACGTGAAACAAATTATTACTAAATATCAAAACGATGTCGTATCTACCAATAATGTATAAACAATATAAATACACACATTTCAAATTTTAAAAAAGTTGATAAATATAATGAGGTGTTAGATCAATTAAAATTCATTTTGAGTTTAGACCTATTAGACACTGTTTCCCATCCGCTTTCATTTGTATTATTACTTTGATGTTAAGAGATGATAATGAACAAACAAAGAATACGATTGTATTATTTCCCTGGATAAGTACTTGGATATGACATTAATAATATGTTATAAAATAATTAAATGCACAATCCTCGATATGCGTTGATATTGGTTGCGACCACTGTTTTGAAATGGTAATAACAGATAATGATTAACTTTAAATGTCACTCCGTCCATTTTACAAACTTGAAACAGTATTTCAACCGTCCTTGATTAGGCTTCTAAAATTATTCAGACAAATGACAGTCCGATCTCGTCCATAACTAGCTGGCGTACAATTCATCAGAGACTACAGTCCCTCCCCGTGCCACACTTCGGCACACATAGTTGAATACCGTGCTATGACTAATGACTTTGGATTTACGAGCGAATAGCTGCATTCCGGAGTAAATTCCTAAAACGGACTCGCGTCTATTTCCTCCAAAAATAGTCATGATCAATGGGAATCGAACTCGAGGTGGCAACTGAATTCAATAACGACACAAAGACACGCATAATGGGTTCGCCATGAATTCAATAGAGAAGTGTTGCTATAATAGTACATACCGCACTCAAGTTAGGCATTGGCACTTTATTTTGCTTAATTAAAGCTAATTAGCACACGATTTTAATATGCCAACAGCGATATTCTTATCGAGGAGACAATACCCCACATGTCTATACCAGGCGCATGCTCCAACACGATGGGTATCACGAAATGTCTTACGGGAAGCCCTTTTCTCGGGTTTTACACTGTACCATACCCCCGTACCCTTGTTTAAAGTTAGACACATTTCGGCGAGTTAGGCGCGTGTTTAAGTAAAACAAATGTACGAGAATCGCGTTTAGTTAAACGCTGTGTCTAAAGTTAAAGTTAGACGCGTGTTTAGCTTTAAATCGTGTTAAACTACGTACGAGAATACGGCCCATTGTTATCAATTACTACGAGAGGATTGCCTGGTTTTGTATTTAAATTCGAGCGGTACTTCTTGCTAACTGCATGGGTGAGTTTCCATTATGTTGCAAATTACATCCACGCTCATGCGTTTAAACTACTCAATGGGCGCTGCAATACAGCCGGTTGGTTGCACAAGAGAATTATGTCATATGGCCATGTGTTTTGAACTCACCACCCAAAAAGGGTGGTGGCGTTGCATATTTGGTGACGAATCCTCCATCTCTCTCTAATAACTCAACAACAAAATGTGGTAGAGCTATAATGGTTAAGGTGTCATTTGAAAGCCTATTTATCTAGCTACAATGTGTGAATAAATCAGGTATTTCTATAGCTGTTTGGCTGAGATATGATTGATTATATTTCGAAAGTCAGGGGTGGTGGCGGTGGCGGCGGTGGCGGCGGTGGCGGTGGCGTTGTGTACGATCTCTATGGGGAATATAGAAAATGTTCTCAATTCTACGTTCAATTTACAATAACTCCTCATTCCTGTATGGTACAAACATGATTTTGATCTCATTTTATAGATTGTTTTATATTCTATAAGTTTCTGATTCAACAATCGTGTCAACTATTATATAATATTCTTGGCTCTCTCCCTATTCGCTACACAGTGAACTTAATTCATCGGTTTTACATACGTGACTATAACAAACAAAATATTCATCCGATGATAGCAAAATTATACATTTTTGGAAAGCTCTCATATAGGGGAATTCAAAAATGCCGTTTAGATCAGGATAGGGTGCATACCCCCCAAAATACATTTGTAAACGCTAATAAATATGAAATGTAAACGTTTGCGCCCATTCACATCCCAATATAGTATATTTCAACAGGTTACCCTTGACAGCCATTATATTCTGATTGGTATTTGCATGAGGAACTAATATACACAGTCAAATTAGGATTGAGATAGGTATAAAATTATTATTGAGCTTAAATCAAAATATGAAAAAAATCGATATTTTTTGAACATTCTTAATCACAACGTGATACCAATGTTACCATTAGGTCCTATCTAAATTCTGATAGCATATTTAGATTCCTTGTAAGATTACCGTTCAGGAAATATATACTTTTTATAGGATAGAACAAGTGGTCACTGCGATATGCTAATTAGAATCTCAGATGTTGTAAAATGTAAAAATCTGACCATGCAACAGGAAGGGTGGCGAGTTCAAAACACATGGCCATATAGCAACCAGCTTTGATGGAAGGCGAATATTTAAATTTGGTGCCGGTGTTTAGGGCACCAGTTTATAGCGCTGCTAGCGGGCCTTGTAGCGTAATGAGAACCCCTTGAGCACACCATCGAGAGAACTTATTCCCCATACAGTCTTGTCATTTTACCCATATCAAGGTCAAATCCTATTTATATAGGTACGTGCCTGAATATCTTCTCATTCATAAATGTATCTTTCCTTAACCTTGTAGCCTACACATTTTTCAAAATAAATATCTTTCCGAGGTCGCTATTTTCACTATGGGGAAATCTCATGCAATTCTCGCCTCATTATCGCTGTTATAGCGCTATGGATATCCTTGTTTGCAAAAATCATCTCCGACAAATCATTATTTTTACATTATTATGTAAGCACGTATAATTATTATGACAGGGATCTGTAATGCTCATTTATACCTAAAACAAGGCTCGTGTTTTGACAAGGTTTACTGGAATTTCCTCCAAAAAAAAGCAGATACTTCGAAATACCTGTCGCGAACTGTTAACCAGCAAAATCGTCAGACTAAAACTTGCAGCAGCAATTGCAATTTTGCATACAGGGTTACGCTATCATATTGAATGTGCGCATTAGCATGGGTTATAAACACATTACACTGGTCATGAAGCTAATACACTACAAGGAGAAAGGTCTTGTTACGCAACCCTAATCATGCAATTGTCCCATCAATTGCGCACACCTCTTCTTTGAGCGATGATAATCACCGCCGAAGTTGCCAGCCAATTTAATTGGATTTTCAATCCAGTAAATTTGTGATACATTATGTGGCCTATTTTAAACATTGTCATAATTAGTTGTTCACTTTGGGATCGAAATGTACGTTCAAACATTGCTTTCTCTCCCCTAAATACACTCTCCGAGGTGCCAAGAACAATGTATTCTGAATAAACTGAAAATAAAAGAATATTGTCAAGTTTACTAAAAAAAATGATTTTACATTGAATTTATATTATTTATTTTATTATTCTGTTATATCAAGACAGATATGATGTATAAGTAATTGTATTAAACCTTTTTAAGTGTGCGCGGATTCGCGCGATTTTTCTGTTGAAATATAAACTGTTCAACATTTTGAATATCGACTTATTTTTATTATTATACATTTTGATCCAAATCTTTTAATATGATTCAACTGCCTGTCAACAGTTTCGTTATGATATGTAGAGTACTTTGCCTGGTTTTTACACATTGCAATATCAAAAACATGAAGTTATTTACCAAAATTAGTAGTGATTTGAGATAAATAGATATTTTCAATACAATAATTGAGGTAAACACGCTAGCGTCGAACCATCAAGAGTGGGACTACCGCTTTGTCAATCTAGATTGATTTTTCCGCGGTAACTTTGATTGTCAGTGCAATAGGTCACAGGTCACTAATAGGTATATCAAATAAGGTGGGATCGTATCAAAAAACCCTTAAAATCGTGATACGTGTCTCTATTTTAAATAGAAGTTGTCAAAAAAAAAAAATTGTGGTATCATATTAAAGACAATTTATCTAGCTACCGAATAAAAAAAGAATTAAAGCCACATGTTTAGCAACAGTGAAGTTATCAATCTAAACGTCGAGTGAGTCAAGGGTGGGACCGGTGGATGAGGAGCCGGTGGATGAGGCGCCCATAGGTTTCTACACAAAATAGTGGAAAACTAGAACTTTTGAAATTGATGCCATTTTAAAATTATACATAGGAAAGTTTTCAAACTTCTCATATGTGTTAATAACATGTGCCTGCTACTTTCAATAATAATATTGAATTGTTATCAAGACATTCTCTACTAGAATATGATGTTCAATTCAGAGAGTGTTTTAATGTAAAAAACACACAGTTTTATTCATTTTATTGATTAAACAATGGCCAAATCGCAGTCTCTCTATTTCATTTGTGTGACTCTTCGGTCCTTTTCTACCCTGGGTAGTAAAACATTTAACTAAAAAAGCCAGAAGTGTTTCTTCACAGAATTGTTCATAGATTTATGAAAATTTTGCTATTTAGACCTATTTTGGACCACCCTGTATTTAAAATAAAAGGAACTTTAACGATATTCGTGTAGTTCATTTTGATAACTATTTTCTTTTAAATTAAATAGTCCATGCTAACTTAATTTCATAGAATATTATATACAAACCTTCATTTTATGCATTATTTCATCATAATTTTAGACACCCTGTACTTTTCCTGTGAACATTTTGGGCAAGTGATTCTTATCAAATTTGGTAGCACCTTCTGCGGTTGTTCTGATTTTGGTGACTATCTTCAGCTAAACCCTAATTGTACAAACTATCAAAATATTTTGTGAGGAGCAAAAACGATCAACTTTTTTATGTTCCACCCTATACAAATTTTACACACCCTGTATAATTTGATTCTTTTTTGCAAAAATTATAAACCTTGAATCATAAGCTTTCCAACGATATATAGTTTGTGGGTCATTAAGTATGTAAAACTTAAGTTTTGTTCCGTTTAATCAGATTTGGTGCAGCTGCATTCCTCAACATTATTAGAAGTGAAACATTGTTTTGGACCAGTTTGTGACTTCTGACCAAATACACGTTGTAACAATGATTTAGCCTCTTTTGTGTAGTACCACGGTGACCGTCATCGTTCCATTGATGCTGGCAAGAAGTAACTCCTGTCGTCTAGCTTCATGCACTGGTGGACATGAAGTGTACACAAAGCGCACCATACATTTTTATACACCATTGAGCTCATCTTGGTGAAAATGGCTGGTTAAATTGTCGCTATTGGAAAATATTAATCACCCAATATAAGTTAAGTTACCGCGTGATCCAACATACATTGTTTTATTAAATGGACTCGTTCGATTCCTTTGTTAGACTGGAATCGATCACCCCTTTAGCGCATTCTTTTATGAATGGAGTTGACCGTTACAATGTGAGAGATGGAGAGATCGCCCAATTAAAACACATCTGGCAGTACTTAAGTGCAGGTTTGCATAGTATGGTAGTATAGGCTGTTGGGCTATGTTGTTCCAATAACATAGCACAACTGATGGATAAGATATCGACTGACCTTCGCAAAATTGTATTACATACAGGCTGTCCCAAAATGATTAGTACCCATCGATGCCCAAAGTTCAATCATTTTTATCATCATCAAAATCAATGGGATTAGGTCCGTTTTTTAACATCATCTTCGTCATACTGTAGTATTTTATTAGAATTTTAGATCATGAATATCGGATTTATTAAACTCAAGATATACTCCATTATGTAAAACATGGTGATTTCACCTTTTTGGCAAAGTACTAAAAAAAAATGTGTGTGCTATTACAGCTTGTTTAAAAGAAACTTGAGTATTCTCATAATCTCTTGTCTACTCACTATAATCTTGTGTGTCTTTCTGTTGTAACTGTTATTGGTTATGGGTGTTCAAATCATTTCTAATAACTCTCCTTAATTCAAAATAACGGGTAAAAGAAGTTTGTCACACTTGAGTGACCCCGTGCATTGTTTTATTTGACAAGTGTTTAGGGACTTCTAAATGAAGTATTTGGTGAATCATCAGTGCAGTGGCTTAGATTTCATTTTCACATTGGAGAATGGATTTCGTGAAGTTAAACACTAATGGACTTTATTATTTTTAGCAAGTTTGTAGGAAATTGCATCCCCAATATGAAAAAGAAATCTAAGCCACTGCTAATTACCCATGACTACGTCTTTACCTGTTTAAATGTCCCTCAAGTTTAGCCTCAAAACTAGCTCATTATAGAAACAAAGCTCGGGGTCGCTCATGCGTGACGATCCATTTTTACCCTTCAAATTGAATCCAAATGAAGAAGTATAATGGTTTGAACAACAGTATGATATAACAGCAGTTTAAAATAGAAAGGAACTACAGATAATTAGCAGACAAGAGATTAAGAGAATGTATCAGTGTCTTTCAAACAAGCTGTTTAAAACACATTTTTTGCACTTTGCCAAAAAGGTGAAATCACCATGTTTTACATAATGGAGTATATCTTGAGTTTAATAAATCCAATATTCATGATCTAAAATTCTAATAAAATACTACAGTATGACAAAGATGATGTAAAAAAACCAGGACCTAATCCCATCGATTTTGATGATGATAAAAATGATTGAACTTTGGGCATCGATGGGTACTAATCATTTTGGGACAGCCTGTATTACTGGCAATAAAAACATTTTCTTTTGGGTAATTCTATCTTCTTTTTTTGTACGTTTTATGAATATCAAAATCTTAATTTAAAAGAAATCTAAAGCTGCAAATCAAAATCATATATTTTTGAAATTATTATTAATCAGATACCTATAAATTGACGAAGTAAAGAAACGTAGCGCGCGGAAAATGTGCTATTTTACAGTTTGCTATGATTGAGGCTTGCCTTCATAAAAGTTTCATAAAGATAAAGTTAATGTTTGAAGTCACATTAGCGCGTAGCGCACAACATTTGATACTAATTTGTTATGAAGCTAAATGTTATGTTTGAAGGTTCATGCGAGCTTAGCGCGCAAAATTGCATATTATACACTAATTTTGAGTCATAATTGAGCGACTTTTTTTGCTGATAATAAGCTTCTAAAAACAAATGTAAATATTTTGAGGTTCTAAAACATCCACCCATCCTTCATCCACCCTTCACCCACCCGCTCGGCCCTCGGGCTCTCCCGAAACGGACAACAAGAAATGAAGTCACACAAGGACTGGTCCCAAGTCTTATCGTTTTGGGCATGTGCGAACTGCGTGCGTAGCGCGCAATTTTGTTTGCTATTCTACATTTTTTTCCAACTTTCGCTGGTACAAGCTTAAAAACTTAAGCAAATATTTCGAGGCACATGAGCAAAACGCGCGAAATATTGGCTTCTCAACACTAACTAATTTTGTCATGATCGAGATACATTTTGTCTTAAAACTAGATTCCAAAATTATAAAGTTAACGTTCATGTCACGTGCGCGCGATTTGTTTGGGGCTATTTTACATAAATTGTGCCGCGATTGAGATACCAACCACGCAAAATTGACTTTTTTACATTAATTTTGCCAAGATTGAGATACATTGTTGCTTCTATTAAAATGTCACATTTTATATTTTATTTTTTTACGAAAACCCCCGGCTTCTTTATACTTATTTGCCATATTTGGGATATATTTTGGCCTTATGACACTGCTTTTATTGTTAAATGTTTTGCTATTTTACCCGGTTTTGCTAGGATTGAGGTACATTTTGGCTTCAATCTATCTTCTTAATTTGCAATGAATTTATTTTTGGGGAAGGGGCACATACAAAGAAAAATGCTATCTTTGTATTTGAACGTCATAATTTAACTATGATTTCTCTTATCAAAATTGAGGCGACAATGGCAAAATAGGGTGACAGGGGAGAAGCCCGGGGGAGAAGGAGCGGTTGGCCCCTTCTTAACCCTCTGGCTACGCCATTATTGCCTTGATATGCCGGGATATGTGCCGGGAACGTACAAAATAAGGGATGGGGCATGGAAACTTACTATGTAACAAATAAAGAACTCTATACCCTCTACTATTTCTCTTTTCTTTCTTCCTTTTTCTCCATTTTCTTTCTTTTTCTTCTCCTTTTTCTTTCTTTTTCTTCTCCTTTTTCTTTCTTTTTCTTTCTCCTTTTGGTGCCAGGGACCCGGGGGCACGTGCCCCCCCCCCCCCCCCCCTGGCTCCGCCAATGGTGTCTGTTGTGTCTATGTGTATGATATGTATAGGCTTATGTTTAACTAATTCACGCATATGAAAAAACCCCGAATGGGAGCTGCTATTTACTAGAGAAAAGGGCAGTTACAAATATGTTGAATTACAGACTGTAACATTCAAACCAAATATTGAATTGATGCAACGTCAACTCCTTAAACATTCGGTGATAAGTGATGTATTGACTATCAGAAGCAATTTTATTTTATCTTTTTAACTACTTTTGTTTAACAATTAAAGGTAGATGACCCGATCACATTTTCGTAACACAGAATTATTTCAAAAATACGAGCTTTCATATGATATGAAAATCTCTGTAAACAAGAGGTTACTTACCGAAGTACTGCAACAGAGAAAATGAACATGTGTTGCAAAAAGATAACTATATCATGCAGAATGTTATCGTAATGACGCATATAGAAGTTGCCGATAACGTATCATTGGTACAGCGCTGTGTCAGCATATTTCAGAACTACGCGTACGACGTGTAGACTGTAGAATATGGGGTGTTTTGAAATTAGATTGTATATGGAAACGAAAATATTTTTACTGACATCAAGAATAGAGTGTGTTCCAAGATGAAAAAGATGGTGAATTATTCAGCTCAACAAAAACAAACCCACCTTCGATTCAGATGATTGCATAAGTCAAGTGTCTCAATATGTGTGGGAATACGCAGACCAACTAGAGAGGAAACGCGTGGTAGTAGGAGACGAACCTGCAGGTCCCGTGACTAAATCCTAGGAACAAAGGTTTGAAAGTGTTTTATGTGTTCCCTGATGAATACTGAACAATTTTGACTTGTCTGCCCCCTTGAAAAATGTCAGGCATTTCCGGTATGGGTCAACAAAGGTCACACAGGGTCAAAATTCAAACATATTTCAATCGTGTCGATATCCGTATTAAATTACTCGTCTAGTCATGAGGATTCCGAAAATGTATAGTTTGCCCCACTTCCGATGTAGTACACAAACTGGTTGGTGGTTAACCACCTTTGGCAGTAATTCATCACTTATTAGCCTATAATGTCTAAATGGAACCGATTTCTGGCCCCTAAGATTTGACAGACATAATGAGAAAAATATGGGGATTCTTCTGATATCAATATCATGAGGTGAAGAAAAAATTATAGCCCCAAAAAAGTGATCGGAACATACACCTTTATGATGGACTAGCCAATGTTTACTAATTTGTGATGTTCGATGTAGAAATAAAAGACAGACCTGCTGTTTCTATTTGTCATGATTTGTAATATCTGGTTCTGGTGCTTGGTATTTAAAGACGGTAATTAGCTGATAAACATAGAGGTTATCCGTGTTTTGGATTAGGTGCCATCCTGTCGGAAATAATAACTGTGTTTAAAAATTCAGAAAGAGGACTCACCTGTTTAATGATATGTACGACAATTTTGTAGCGCGGTTCATACAATGGATTGGACGTTATACACCGATTCAAATTGAATGTAGAATAGGTCGGGTGCGATTCCTCTGTATAGTCGGTTGCGCATGGCTACATGGATAACCTCGATATCCATTGGTTCATTTTGAGTTCTTCGCTCTAATAGAACTGTGTCTACAGCGTGTTCAAAAAACTGGGTCCAAAATGGTAAGCCGATAATTTGGTTAATAAGGTAATGTTCCTCTTGATATATTTGTATGTTTGAAAGGGCATGTGCTTGTTCTTTCACTGTCTTCATTCCATGTAAATCCAAACCCGTTGAGAGACACGATGTTAAAATGCTTGGTATTGATAAGAGAGTGAGAAAACTGCTTTATTCAAATAAACCGGCCATTATGTAGTTCTTAAATTCGTATTACGCATTCTCTTCAGTCACCTTATCAATTTAGTTTAGGAGTTCTGCATACGTTTTATATAAAGAGATGCTACTTTTTGAGGTAATTTCTTGGTTTCGTTTCTAAATTTGCACATTTTAAATTAATTTTTCAGGTACTGTCTGGTATTTCTGAGTTGTGGGATTTTAATTGTTTCAATAATTATGACATCAATTTTGTTTTGTTACACTCTGTATCTGAGATATATGTATAGTCGTTGAGGTCTGTAAAGAGGTGATGCTATATTAATAGATCGTGATTGGTCATGTTGCTACGTGGAATAAATTCATAGTCTCATACTGGTAGCAAATGGTATGTTCACACCCATATCAAACTATTGTAGATAAAATATTCTTATCCTGGGCGTTAGCCAACTATATAAGGTACTATTGAGAAAATTGATCCTCACATCGTATTGTATTTTCTGATTAACATACAACTTCATTTGGACATCATTTTACGACAATGGCTCGCTACGTCAACATTGTTCTAGCAGTTTGTTTGTGGTACTTTGTACCCGGTATGTATTAATGTATTAATTTGTTTGGCTACATTTTATTAATTTTACGTTCTTTCCTTTTTTAAAGACTCGTCAAGTCTTCTTAATTACCTAAGAACTGTTTTGATGTAACGTTGTTGAAAATATCGTCATTGTTGATTAAAATTCTTTAATAAAATGTATTTAATTCTGTTGCAAAAGAAAAAGGTTTGAAAATTGCAGACTCGCTACGACCCGGTGTCATGAATTGGCGAATCATAACATTGAGCGTGTTTCTACTGGGGCACTGCAGAGTAAACGCTAAGATTAAACGCTAAGATTAATCGGTAAGTTTTATTCCCCCCTGTTTCTACTCGCGAAAAGTTATCGCTAAGTTTGTCGATCCTATGGGCCACGACATTGGACCTTTTATAATACCAAACAATGCCACCGCACCTGAAAAAGATTGCTTCACAATTGTGTATAACCCAGCGTGACACGTACGGTTCACGGCACAAACTGCTAAGATTAATCGCCTTTCTGTTTCTATGAGTGTGTTTTTACTAAGGAAGAAACCGCTAAGAATCGGTAAGTTTTCCCAGTAGAAACAGGCAGAACCCGCTAAGAATCGGTATTTTTGGTAATCCCAAAAACCTTCACAAACCAGGTTGGAACCGGTAAGAAACGGCAAGAAACCCAATAGGGTTGTTGCGGTGACCGTCGAAAAATAATACGGTAGCAGTTTTACGGGGGAAATGTCCAAAAAGTGGCCCAATATTGACTTGGAAAGATGACCTGGCAATGCTGTAGCGTATCAAAGGCTTTATACCCATTCGAAATACCTGGGCTATTGTTGTCAATAATCACCGATACAGATAAGTTGCGCTGTTATTATTCACGTGAGTCATGTACGTATCATGTCTTTTGAGTATATTGAGGGCTCCCTTGCGCGTACCATTCGAAATTATGGATTGAAGGAGGGGTAACCGGGGGGGGGGGGGGGGGGGGGAGGGGGGGGGAGGGGCGCAAACGTGTTTTATTTTTATGAGATGACTACCAGTCTCGAATACTGTGTTTGGTAGCATGATTCTGATAGCTCCATTTGTAGCCATTTTTTAGGGGGTTTTGTCCGTATGTGCTGTGTTATCACGGACCAGTTACTGCCTTATATCGTGGTTCGTTTGTGGCACAAAAATCTTGAAAAGTAAGGGCGTTGGTTGAAGGAAATTTTGATAAGTTGTGTATTATATTGATACCTACTGCATGACCATATTTTTGTGGTCCAATGTATTTTAAAATTAGGCGTTACTAAGGTGTTTTGGGCCCGTATCGAAGGCACGTCTCTGTTTCACATTTTAGTCTCACGCTAAGCGCAGAATAAAATTCTAGGCCATTAACAGCAGCCTTGTGCTCTTGATTTCATCAGCTATGGTTCCAGTTTTCAATACGATTTCAACCATTAAAATAAACTACCGGGTTCCAAATTGTCGTTTACGCCACATTCCGGACTGCTGTTAGTGAGATGCTTATCGATTTTTGATTTTTGCAATTGTGTGGATGTGCTAGGGTGTGGTGTATCGTGCGCACGAAGAAGTAGACCCGAAGTACATGGAATAAATATCGGGCTTATCGTTGATTTGTCTAGGAGATATTTATTTTATTTTTATAATTTACCTTTTTTTTGTTCTTACCTCTACACTATTTTGATACTATAAAGTTATTTACTTACATTGTGATGGAAAAATGTTGCGGATGTATATGTAATCCAAGGGAAGGGGCTCGGTGTTTATATTTCACATTAGGTTCACGCAAATAATTGTGAAGCCACCTGATATTGCATACACGTTCACCCACGAGTGACGCCATTTTTTGGCATTACCATGCTAAAGTGGTCGGCCCTCTATTTTTTTTAGAATTGTGCGTGGTATACATATTTAAATTTACATTGAAATGTTGTCCGTTTTCAATATCCCGAAATGCTTTGCGACAATGGAAAAAGTATGCCGCAAATGTATACTACTGCGCAAACGCGTAAATAAGTTGAAGACAAATAATACAAAATGGCGATTATCTCGTATACAATAGCCATCCGTTCGGACTAAAATTGTAGCTTTACAAGTAGTCCTCGATATATGGTCGTCAGCCAAAATATTTTCCTTAGAGTTATACCTACATTTCTGTATACGTGACTATAACTCCAATGTTGATATTTGTAATCACGATGTAAGTGAAGTAAATCCAAAGATGAATCTTCCGCATGTATCTTGTGAATTTGTAAATAACGAAATACTTAAAATGAACACAGGGAAAGCAACTGGTCTTGATGATATAAGTGTTAGAATACTAAAAATTGCAAGACCAGCAGTTGTCGACAGTTTGACTTGTATAATGAACATGTCGTTACAAACAGGTGTTTTTCCAAATGATTGGAAAGTTGCCAAGGTAGTGCCCCTTCACAAAGGTGGGGATTTGAACGATGCTAACAACTATCGACCCATCTCCATCCTTGCTTGTGCAAGTAAAATACTTGAAAGAGCAGTTCATGAACATGTGTACTCGTTTCTTATTGAAAATGATCTCCTGAACCCCAATGAGTCTGGTTTCCGCCCCCAAAATTCTACCGAAACGTGCGTTACTGATATGGTTGATAATTGGTTGGGCAATATGAATGAAGGCAAAATGACGGGAGTTGCCTTTATCGACCTCCGTAAGGCCTTCGATACTGTAAATCATTCAATTTTGTTACAGAAATTGCATGATATGGGTGCTACCGATATTACAATGAAATGGTTTAATTCTTACCTGACGGGGAGAGTTCAAAAGTCTGTTTTAAAAAATCTCTTTCTGATGCATTGAATGTAAATACTGGTGTGCCTCAAGGCAGCATTTTAGGGCCTTTGCTTTTTATTATCTTTATTGACAGTATGAGTAGTGTGATTAAACATGGTAAAATATTTAGTTATGCAGATGACACTACCTTATCTGTAAGTAGCAACGATGTGAAAGATATTTCTATGAAACTGGAGTCTGATCTTGAGTCCCTCTGTAAATGGTTGAGTGAAAATAAATTATTTCTCAATACAGATAAAACAAAGGTAATGCTAGTTGGTACAGGTGCAAGACTCAAAAATGTAAATAATGATGATTTTCGTGTTGCAGTTCGTAAAAATGTACTACAGAATGTTGATAACTTCAAATGTTTGGGTGTTATAGTTGACAATGAATTGAAATTGCATAGTCAGGTAAATAATGTGATCAGAAAAATATTTGGAAAACTTGCACTTTTACGTCGTCTTAAAGTTTTTCTTGATCCAAGTACCCTGAACACTATCTACAAAGCATTGGTTCAACCACATTTCGACTACTGTAGTGTGGCATGGTATGGTCTCTACTGTGATGATATGCATACACTTGACGTGCTACAGAAGCGATGTGCTCGAGTTATACTTGGTGTTAATTCTTTTACTCCCTCTAATGAAATGTTCCATGAACTTAAATGGCAAACACTTTTTAACCGCAGAAATTATTTCACTGCTTTGCTGGTTTTTAAATGTCTAAATGGTCTGGCACCATCGTATTTACAAAGTAAATTTAGTTATGTGCGCGAACACCACGAGCGCGATACAAGGCAATCCGCAGCAGGTCTGTTGGCACTACCCCTATTGACAAATGGCAATGACATTGAGTGTTATAAGTATTGTTTTAGCTATAATGGTGTAAATGTAATCATGGAATTGTATTGAAACTGCAATCAGAAATTCTGTGAACGTGCAATCTTTTAAGGCTTTGTATAAATCCTATCATTGGAATTAGCTCAAATTTAATGTGTTTGATGTATCATAGTCAAGCTTTTATGAAATGTATATATGTAATCAAATAATTTTAATATGTTTTTATTGTATGCATTATGTGATAGATTTACGAGTGCTGTCCATTGGGTTTTATACCCTATACATAATCATATTGTTATTATTATGTCTCGTGTATTTTATATTAAGTAATTATTTTTAAGCATGTATTATATTGATGTGCAGGGCCCCGAGTAAGAACAGCGGCCAGCTGATTCGGGCAACCCTGGGTAAAGATAATAAATAATAATAATAACAATAATTTTCTATCTTTCAAGGTAATTTAGTTACAAGCATTTATAAGTCCGGAGAATGGGCATACAATACGTGGATGTTTTTTAGTAAACAATAATCTCTTACACAGCCGCTAGAGTAACAGTATTACGTGTTTACGAATGTGCACTGTGAACTCCAGTTTTAGCATGTGTCAGAGATTGCCTAATGGTGACGCATGCTGGGATATATTTCCAGGCTCAATATACCTCGAAGTATAGGGGAATAAGGGAACCGGAGGTGGTGTCCTGGGCGGGCCCCTCCTATATTACGGTATCCTTGAGTTTCCGCCATCTTTTCAGATATTCAGAAAAGATCGCATCACTGACTCCCATGGGGGTGTATTCATTGCTGTCAAGAACAATTATAATGCTTCTGAAGTCAAAGAACTGGACACCAACTGTGAAATAATATGGATCAGCATTCTTATAAAGGGACTCAAAACAGTTTACGTAGGGGCATTTTATAGATCGCAAACAACTGACGTTAATTATCTTGCTGAACTCGACTTATCACTCTCAAAAATTCCAATCTCAGCACCCATCTGGCTGCTGGGTGATTTTAACCTCCCTGACATAAATTGGATAACAAATACCTTCACTCCGGGCGGTCGATACCCAGCATGCAGTAAGAAAATGTTGGACATTGCGGACGACTACAACTTGACCCAAATTATTGATAAACCTACAAGGGACAAGAACATTCTTGATTTGTGTTTTGTCACCAATCCATCGCTTGTTGCAGACCAACAGGTTCTCGCCGGGATCAGCGATCATGATGTTGTGATGGTAGAAGCCAAATTTGCTACCAAGTCAATAAAACCTCCCCGCAGGAAGATTTTTCTCTACCATAAAGCCAACTTTAATGCTGCCGCTGAAGACCTGCTGAAATTCAACGAGAAATTGACCAATGCTTATATTGCTTCTGCAAGTACAAAGTAACACACTGTGGACTGATCTCCAAGCAGTTCTTCAAAGAACCATCAACAAGCATGTACCCTCAAAAATGAGCTCGACGAGGTTCAACTTACCCTGGGTGGACCAATCAACCAGGCGTTCTATTCGCAGAAAACAGAGACTTTACAACAAAGCTAGAAACTCCGGTTCCCCCGAGGATTGGCTGAAGTTCAAGTCCTCACGACGCTCCATCGATCGTGGAATTAAAAAAGCACATCGGACGTACATGAATGAGGTCATTGGAGAGAGCCTGAAAAGCGATAACACTAAACCATTTTGGAAATACATAAAGTCCACTAGTCAAGATGTTTTCGGTATATCCAACCTCTCTTCTATGGGTCACATGGTATCACTTGCCACAGAAAAGGCGCAAGCTCTCAACACTCAATTTTGCTCAGTCTTCACTAAGGAAAATCTGCACAACATCCCGCAAATGACGCCCAACAGCATCCCGGACTTACCCAAACTCATCATTAACACCAAAGGGGTAGAAAAGCTTCTCACAGATATACAACCTAAGAAAGCTGCTGGACCGGATCAAATCCCGGCAAGAGTACTCAAAAGCTGTGCAAAAAGCCTAGCACCCATCCTGCAGAAGATCTTTCAAAAATCCGTTGATACTGGTGAACTTCCGGACGAATGGCTCAAGGCCAACGTCATCCCGATCTACAAGAAGGGAGACCGCACAAACCCAGCAAACTACCGACCAATTTCACTCACCTCAATTCCATGTAAAATCTTGGAACACATTATTCATCGCCACACCATGGATCACCTGGACAAACACAAAGTCTTATCAAACCATCAACACGGCTTCCGCCAAGGAAGATCATGCGACTCTCAACTATCAGGCCTAATCGACGATTTAACCAAGATCCTTGACAACAGGAGCCAAGTAGATTTAATCATATTGGACTTTAGCAAGGCCTTCGACACAGTTCCCCACCAGAGGCTTCTACAAAAACTCAAAAATGTCGGCATAAATACCAGCCTGCTGGACTGGATTGATCACTTCCTCACATCAAGACACCAACAAGTCCAGCTAGAGGGAGCATCCTCGCCAGAATCGCCAGTAACATCAGGTGTACCTCAGGGGACTGTGTTGGGGCCTTTGCTTTTCCTACTATATATCAACGATTTGCCTGATACCGTGTCATCCAAAGTAAGGCTGTTTGCAGATGACTGCATATTATACAGAGAAATACGTCACCAAGACGACAGCAAACTCCTTCAACGCGACATTGACTCGCTCTGCCAATGGGAAAAGACCTGGCAAATGGTGTTTAACTCGACCAAGTGTTACTCCATGCATGTCACACACAAAACCAAGCCCCTCACTTTTGACTACAGCATGAATGACACCGTTCTCCAGACTGTTGACCACCAACCATACCTGGGAGTAAATATAAGCAGAAACCTCGACTGGGCCTGCCACATCAAGCACGTTACCAACAAAGCAAACAAAGTGCTAGGACTCTTGAGAAGGAACATCTACTCGTGTAGCAAAACAGTGAAAGAGACCGCCTACAAAACTCTTGTGCGTCCAAGATTAGAATACTGCTCAACCGTATGGGACCCCCACCATGAAAACAACAAGGCCTCCCTCGAGAAAATCCAACGCCGCGCAGCTCGGTTCGTCCTCCGTGACTACAGTAGAAGATCAAGCGTCACTAAAATGCTCAACGACCTCAAATGGGAAACCCTTGAAGACCGTCGTACCAAGTCCCGACTAATAGCCATTTTTAAAGAAGTACACAAAATATTACCATCAAATGTAACTCCGCACCGAAACCAGGGAACCCGCGTCACTAGAAATCTCACCGGACCTCATCTACTCGAGATGCCACCTTTCAACAAAATATGTTATCAACACTCCTTCTACCCGAAATCAATCCGCGAATGGAATCTCCTGCCACCAAACATCCGGTCAATAACAGACATTTCTGCCTTCAAAAGCGCACTCTCTCAAATTGACATTAAAGAACACGTAAACAGAGCTCACTTCAAAAACTGATCACACCATCCACCACACTGACCTATGCGTTATAACAGCCTTATGGCTGTGTTTGCATAGTAATAAGCAGAAGCAGAAGCATAATTTCATGGTATTTTTGTGTCAATGTGCGGCCTGGCGGCCTGGTGCTGAGAAGCATTGTCATGGAGAGCTAAGAATTTCCAGAGCTAAACAGCTGTACCGGGAGGAATTCAGGTCTTTTCATCCCACCGCGTTTCATCCCAGAACGGTTTCGACCCTTTACCATTTCATCCCATAGTCGTTTCGACCCAAAACCACTTCATCCCATGGTCGTTTCATCCCCGTGTAATATTCATACCAGTACAAACCATTGATAGTCCATTGATTCGCTCGATATATAGCACACATCACAGCGGGTAACGCGGGGATCGATTACAGAGCAATACACCCTGAACTATATGCACGTCTCCGTATCTACTACTAAAATATGGGGCCGCGCCGGTGAATCGCTCACGGAACGGCTCAGCGAGCATAGCGGCAATCGATTACAGGGCAATTACACCGTGAACTTATGCACGCCGCCGCCTTTCCGTATCTACTTCTTTACGGAATTCTTTACTACGATCACGGGGCCCGGGGAATCGCTCACGGACGGCTAAGCAAGCGTAGCGGGGGTCAATTACAGGGCAATACACCGTGAACTTACGCACGCCGTCTTTACTACTTTACGCGGAATCGCTCACGTAACGGCTCAGCGAGCATAGCGGCAATCGATTACAGGGCAATTACACCGTGAACTTATGCACGCCGCCGCCTTTCCGTATCTACTTCTTTACGGAATTCTTTACTACGATCACGGGGCCCGGGGAATCGCTCACGGACGGCTAAGCAAGCGTAGCGGGGGTCAATTACAGGGCAATACACCGTGAACTTACGCACGCCGTCTTTACTACTTTACGCGGAATCGCTCACGTAACGGCTCAGCGGACATAGCGGGGATCGACTAGGGCAATACACCCTGAACGGGAAGTGTCAACCCTTTTATTTTGATGATCAACTTTTGTTTCTAAGTTCGAGAATATTAGATATAAGTACATACAAGTATACATTTATAGAAAGGAAATTTGATAAGGAATCCAATGGTGATATCGATGTGATACCAAATAAACTGCATTTTGAGAAACTAACCAAAAAGCTATTTTGTGATCCTCATTTTTTAGACAACATAAATAAAAAACAAAATTTGGCCACGGTACTTTTTTCTAATACAGATTTTTGTAAACAAGAAAATGTTGTCAAGGATCGCATTTTTTCTTTTTACACAAGGCTTAGTTTTGGAAATAATGCTTAAACACCGGAAAAGTGTAAATTTAAGGGTGTTTTTTTGCATACATTTAGCTAGAAATGGATGCATATCTCGAGTTTAAAATCCATAATTGAAAAAATGAATTCAAATGAGAAATGGTATTCATTCATCCCATAGTCGTTTCGACCCAAAACCACTTCATCCCATAGTCGTTTCATCCCCGTGCAATATTCATACCAGTACAAACCATTGATTGTCCATTGATTCGCTCGATATAGCACACATCACATCGGGTAACGCGGGGATCGATTACAGAGCAATACACCCTGAACTATATGCACGTCTCTCCGTATCTACTACTTTACTAAAATATGGGGCCGCGCCGGTGAATCGCTCACGGAACGGCTCAGCGAGCATAGCGGCAATCGATTACAGGGCAATTACACCGTGAACTTATGCACGCCGCCGCCTCTCCGTATCTACTTCTTTACTACGATCACGGGGCCCGGGGAATCGCTCACGGACGGCTAAGCAAGCGTAGCGGGGATCGATTACAGGGCAATACACCGTGAACTTACGCACGCCGTCTTTACTACTTTACGCGGAATCGCTCACGTAACGGCTCAGCGGACATAGCGGGGATCGACTAGGGCAATACACCCTGAACGAGAAGTGTCAACCCTTTTATTTTGATGATCAACTTTTGTTTCTAAGTTCGAGAATATTAGATATAAGTACATACAAGTATACATTTATAGAAAGGAAATTTGATAAGGAATCCAATGGTGATATCAATGTGATACCAAATAAACTGCATTTTGAGAAATTAACCAAAAAGCTATTTTGTAATCCACATTTTTTAGACAACATAAATAAAAAACAAAATTTGGCCACGGTACTTTTTTGGAAATGGATGCATATCTCGAGTTTAAAATCCATAATTGAAAAAATGAGAAATGGTAGTAAAAGTCCGTAAAAGCATACCTGATAGTTTGATATATTTTTAGTTATGTTGTCTGAAAATTCGTAAAACTTCCTTCAAATTTGAACTTCTAGAAAACATCGATTTAGTAAAAATATTGACATTTTCTACCATTTAAAAATGTTCACGGAATACACGGGCGTGTGACCTAAAAGGCGAGTATAAGCCTTAATACTATTATGAACAATCGAATAGACTATCAGATTCAATGTGAAGAAATTGGAAGAAAACTGAAATTTAAATGATCGTAAGATTGGCCTTTGTTTACATAGACATTGTTTTGCGCTCTCTTGTTTTTCGGTCTACGTCGCGAATATTCTACGTCGCGGCTATCACAACAACAACAAAAATGGAACCCGGGCAATTTTCTTGAGATTACAAAAGTTGTAAAAGGACAGATTTTCAGAAAATATATTTTTGGTTACCTTGTCCGATCCGAATTGAAGACTGGTCAAAATTCTCGTTTTTTTATGATTTTCTCCAAAACGGTCCTTTTTTAGAGCAATTTCATGTTTATGGTTAGATTTATTGAACCCTTTCCTTCAAGAAAATGTATACTTTTATAATATATGAATAATGACGTAGTTACGGCAGTTTTACGGAAGCTATTTCTGACACTTGACAGCCCCCTTAAGCGGCGCGTTTAGTATTACGCACGGGAAGATCCACCGCGCATTTGAGTTCCTCTCCCCGGAACCAACAAGTCAATATAACTATCCTCATTTTAATTTCTCTAATTTGAATGTGCTACTGCTAGTATTAATGTCAACCCGTATCTATAAAATGATCCTATAGTGATGGAGGTTTTATGAATTTCAGCGAAATTAAATTCTTATTTATATCGTTTGTAAGAAGGAATAGCAAAATAATATTCAATTATTTTGTTCCAAATTACCTTACACGAAGGGTGTCATTTATTAGCTTGGCATTTGTAAATCATTTTTTGTTACTTGGTGTTTCAGCCCAATGTATGTTTGAAGTTGTTAACATTTGAAATGTAAATGAATAGGCCTTGAATATAATATTCTTGTATTTATATGCATCGCGAAGTCGCATCCATTTGGCAGCGCATGACACCATTAACATTCCCGGCGCGCCGACGGCTGTGCACGGGTCGCTATCCCCCAGGCTCACACCGCCATGGACAACCGAACAAACGCCCCGTGCAAGTGCCGCCTTGCTATTCACCCCGAGATGAGCCCGAGAAACCACTCCCCCAATAGCTGCGCATTTGAGTTCCTCTCCCCGGAACCAACAAGTCAATATAACTATCCTCATTTTAATTTCTCTAATTTGAATGTGCTATACTGCTATTAATGTCAACCCGTATCTGTAAAATGATCCTATAGACCTATAGCCACATTTTAAATTCAAGTGATGGAGGTTTTATGAATTTCAGCGAAATTAAATTCTTATTTATAGGGCTCCCCCTAGCCTCGTTTGTAAGAAGGAATAGCAAAATAATATTCAATAATTTTGTTCCAAACTACCTTACACGAAGGGTTTCATTTATTAGCTTGGCATTTGTAAATCATTTTTTGTTACTTGGTGTTTCAGCCCAATGTATGTTTGAAGTTGTTAACATTTGAAATGTAATTGAATAGGCCTTGAATATAATATTCTTGTATTTATATGCATCGCGAAGTCGCATCCATTTGGCAGCGCATGACACCATTAACATTCCCGGCGCGCCGACGGCTGTGCACGGGTCGCTATCCCTAGGCTCACTCCGTCATGGACAACCGAACAAACGCCCCGTGCAAGTGCCGCCTTGCTATTCTCCCCGAGATGAGCCCAAGAAACCACTCCCCAATAGCTGCGCATTTGAGTTCCTCTCCCCGGAACCAACAAATCAATATTTCAATTGGGATAAAACCGTAACGGGATGAAACCGTAACGGGATGAAACGGCTTCGGGATGAACCGGTATTGAGATGAAACGGTAGCCGAAATTATTGGGATGAAACCGTTTTGGGATGAAACGACGTGTTTCCACCGGGAGCTGTACGTGCAGATTTAGACTAGAGCAAAATATAGAAATAAGAAATGTTTAAGATCCTCTCATCTCTGTCTCTTTATATAACCATACAATAATCGGGATTTAGCGAGTATGGTGCGGGATTGCCACTTTTGGAGCTATTTGCAATATATCGACGCTATCTACTGTATTAAGCCTATGGAGGGAACTTCCTTTTCCAACAGTTACCATGGCTAATTCGCTATTCGTAAGAGCAATATCCTAATTATCGGAGACTAGGTCGCTAGTTGCTAATTTGGTACTTAGAGGGTTTTGTGTACGTTTTCTTTATGTGTTGTTAGTCTGTGTTTATATTTAATTGCATGGTCGCGATGCTACCGCGCTATTAGGCTATTTAGCTATTGAAGGAATTTTACAAATGATGGTGTTATTGCAGTGGGTCGCGGGGCTATCGCGCTATTAGGCTATTTAGCTACTGATGGATTTTATCAAAGGATGATATAATTGCAAAGGGTCGCGTGGCTACTGCGCTATTACGCTATTTGGCTATTGGTAACCAATTATTGCATTATTGCACAGGGTCGCGTGGCTATCGCGCTATTAGGATATTTAGCTATTGAATGAATTTATCAATTGGACAGGGTCGCGTGGCTACCGCGCTATTTGGATATTTAGCTATTGAAGGAATTTATCAAATGATAACATTTTGCACAGAGTCGCGTGGCTATCGCGCTATTAGGCTATTTAGCTATTGAAGGAATTTAACAAATGATGATATTATTGGACAGGGTCCCGTGGCTAACGCGCTATTTGGATATTTAGCTATTGAAGGAATTTATCAAATGATAATATTTTGCACAGAGTCGCGTGGCTATCGCGCTATTAGGCTATTTAGCTATTGAAGGAATTTAACAAATGATGATATTATTGGACAGGGTCCCGTGGCAAACGCGCTATTAGGCTATTTAGCTATTGAATAAGTTAACCAATGATTGTATTATTACACAGGGTCGCGGGGCTATTACGCTATTAGGATATTTAGCTATTGAAGGAATTTATCAAATGATAACATTTTGCACAGAGTCGCGTGGCTATCGCGCTATTAGGCTATTTAGCTATTGAAGGAATTTAACAAATGATGATATTATTGGACAGGGTCCCGTGGCTAACGCGCTATTAGGCTATTTAGCTATTGAATAAGTTAACCAATGATTGTATTATTACACAGGGTCGCGGGGCTATTACGCTATTAGGATATTTAGCTATTGAAGGAATTTATCAAATGATAACATTTTGCACAGAGTCGCGTGGCTATCGCGCTATTAGGCTATTTAGCTATTGAAGGAATTTAACAAATGATGATATTATTGGACAGGGTCCCGTGGCTAACGCGCTATTAGGCTATTTAGCTATTGAATAAGTTAACCAATGATTGTATTATTACACAGGGTCGCGGGGCTATTACGCTATTAGGATATTTAGCTATTGAAGGAATTTATCAAATGATAACATTTTGCACAGAGTCGCGTGGCTATCGCGCTATTAGGCTATTTAGCTATTGAAGGAATTTAACAAATGATGATATTATTGGACAGGGTCCCGTGGCTAACGCGCTATTTGGATATTTAGCTATTGAAGGAATTTATCAAATGATAATATTTTGCACAGAGTCGCGTGGCTATCGCGCTATTAGGCTATTTAGCTATTGAAGGAATTTAACAAATGATGATATTATTGGACAGGGTCCCGTGGCTAACGCGCTATTAGGCTATTTAGCTATTGAATAAGTTAACCAATGATTGTATTATTACACAGGGTCGCGGGGCTTTTACGCTATTAGGATATTTAGCTATTGAAGGAATTTATCAAATGATAACATTTTGCACAGAGTCGCGTGGCTATCGCGCTATTAGGCTATTAGCTATTGAAGGAATTTAACAAATGATGATATTATTGGACAGGGTCCCGTGGCTAACGCGCTATTTGGATATTTAGCTATTGAAGGAATTTATCAAATGATAATATTTTGCACAGAGTCGCGTGGCTATCGCGCTATTAGGCTATTTAGCTATTGAAGGAATTTAACAAATGATGATATTATTGGACAGGGTCCCGTGGCAAACGCGCTATTAGGCTATTTAGCTATTGAATAAGTTAACCAATGATTGTATTATTACACAGGGTCGCGGGGCTATTACGCTATTAGGATATTTAGCTATTGAAGGAATTTATCAAATGATAACATTTTGCACAGAGTCGCGTGGCTATCGCGCTATTAGGCTATTTAGCTATTGAAGGAACTTAGGGTCCATATCCAAACTCTCAGTGCTTTTAAATCATTTTTCTAGCGATTTAAAAGCGCTTTTCCAACGGTATTTCGTTGGAAAAGCGCTTTTAAATCGCTAGAAAAATGATTTAAAAGCACTGAGAGTTTGGATATGGACCCTTAACAAATGATGATATTATTGGACAGGGTCCCGTGGCTAACGCGCTATTTGGATTGAATAAGGAAACGCTCACCCATAAAACCTATATGCAAAGTGTTTTGAAAACTCACAAGAACTTCCTGCAGTGCTGGCTGTATCATCCTCTTTCTAAGATATTTTATTTATATTTTCTAGCTTTTTAAGACATGCGCAAATTTGACATGTATTGAAATCTTCCATGATTTGTACTAACTATATTTATATTAACATAAAGTCATTAAAAGTGACAGTCTACTCTCTAAATGTAAAAGAGCTAAAACTTACTCTTTCGAGAGCGCTATAGGAGGGACGGCTCGTTGTAGGAGTGAAGTTCGCTCTTTTCGGAGTAATTGTTCGCTGTTTTTTTAGAGTAATTTTTTTACTCTGAAAAGAGTGACAAACAATCTAAAAATAGTGAACTTCACTCCAAAAATGACTGAACTTCACTCCAAAAAGAGCTGTCCCTCCTAGAGCTATCAAAAGAGTGATTTTTACCTCTTTTATGTTTAGAGAGTATGCTATGTAGTGTGGTATATCAACATTTAAATATTACTGGTTTATAGTGTAGGCCTACACTACCCATTGATCATCACGTTTATTGCAGCTATCAATCGAAACAATTGTATACTCAATTAGCTGGTTAAGATACAAAGAAAATATGATATGATATTGCAGCATTTGTATAATTTGTAACGAAATGATGTCAATAAAAACACGTTCCAATCCCGAACCAGAACGCGCATAAAAATATTGTGCATATAGTTTGTATCTATCGTCTTTTCATTCTAAGGAATCATACGCATTTAAACCAATAGGCCTACGTCAACGCACCAGGAATACATATTTATGCATACAAAATCAACAAACTAGATACTTTCAAATGTAGTGCGATACACTTTAATGTTTGGCAAATTCATGTCAACAAATGAAGAAATATACTCTGTATTTGTTTGTTAATAAACAATACGTTCCAAACCCGTACCAGAACGAGCATACAACTTGTTAATATAGTTTTTGTCTATCAGCTTTTTGATCCACGTTTTTGTCTATCAGCTTTTTGATCCAGCATTTGTATCGAAATGTTTGACAAAAAAAACCCGCGTCCCAACCAGAACCAAAACGAGCATAAAAATTCCACTGTCATGTCGTGAATTTGGATTATTATGATTTATGAACTGAAAATAAATATCTAGGGTGTTAGTGCATTCTGTTCTCTAGGGACTTTCTTTATGGGCTCGTCATAAAGTTTAAAAGAGTGAAAAACATTCAACAAATTCTTGTTCACTAAAATACTAAAAAAACACGGTTTCACCGCCTTTTAAGTTCAACAACCCCCACCCCTCTGATGTAACCTACAAATTCCTTAGCATATACCTCAAACATACAAAGGCCCTATATTAATTTATTCTAAAAAAAAAGTCGGGGGAGGGGCCTTGGAATATTCTGAAATTGACGCTTTTAAGAACGTCGCAGCATCCTCTGTCATGTCATTTAGTAAAGTAGGTAATTGCCCCCCCCCCCCCCCGGATCAACAAGTGCCGGTTCACCATGTTAACTAAAACACTAAACAAGACCAGAAAGACGGGGGAGTGGCCTTTTACAACGACGCCACACCGCCTTTGCAAACCATCCGAACATATCTGTTTTTACCACCTAAGTAAAAAAACACCTCTCAAACATACAATAAACCCTTTTTTGGAATATTCATAAATTTATGCTTTTAAGAACGACGCAACATCCTCTGACATGTCATTTAGTAAAGTAGGTAAAGGACCCCCCCCCCCCCCCCCCCTGATCAACAAATTCTTGTTCTTGGAACGCAACATCCTCTGTCATGTCATTTAGTAAAGTAGGTAATTGCCCCCCCCCCCCCCTGATGTAACCTACAAATTCCTTAGCATATACCTCAAACATACAAAGGCCCTATATTAATTTATTCTAAAACAAAAGTCGGGGGAGGGGCCTTGGAATATTCTGAAATTGACGCTTTTAAGAACGTCGCAGCATCCTCTGTCATGTCATTTAGTAAAGTAGGTAATTGCCCCCCCCCCCCCCCCCCCGGATAAACAAGTGCCGGTTCACCATGTTAACTAAAACACTAAACAAGACCAGAAAGACGGGGGAGTGGCCTTTTACAACGACGCCACACCGCCTTTGCAAACCATCCGAACATATCTGTTTTTACCACCTAAGTAAAAAAACACCTCTCAAACATACAATAAACCCTTTTTGGAATATTCATAAATTTATGCTTTTAAGAACGACGCAACATCCTCTGACATGTCATTTAGTAAAGTAGGTAAAGGACCCCCCCCCCCCCCCCCCCCCCACCCCCCTGATCAACAAATTCTTGTTCTTGGAACGCAACATCCTCTGTCATGTCATTTAGTAAAGTAGGTAATTGCCCCCCCCCCCCCCCGGATCAACAAGTTCCGGTTCACCATGTTAACTAAAACACTAAACAAGACCAGAAATACGGGGGAGGGGCCTTTTACAACGACGCCGCACGCCATTGTAAACCATCCGAACATATCTGTTTTTACCACCTAAGTAAAAAAAACCTCTCAAACATACAATAAACCCTTTTTTGGAATATTCATAAATTTACGCTTTTAAGAACGACGCAGCATCCTCTGTCATGTCATTTAGTAAAGTAGGTAAAGGACCCCCCCCCCCCCCTGATCAACAAATTCTTGTTCTTGGAATATTCATAAATTTACGCTTTTAAGAACGACGCAACATCCTCTGTCATGTCATTTAGTAAAGCAGGTAAGGACCCCCCACCCCCACCCCCTCGGATAAAACACTAAATAAGACCGGTTTTACCGCCTTTTAAGTTCAACAACCCCACCCCTCGGATGTATTCTACAAATTCCTTAGCCTATACCTCAAACATACAAAGGCCCTTAATAATTTATTCTAAAAAAAAGTCGGGGCGGGGCCTTGGAATATTCTTAAATTTACGTTTTTAAGAACGACGCAACATCTTCTGTCATGTTATTTAGTCAAGTAGGTAATTGCCCCCCCCCCCCACCCGGTTCAACAAGTGCCGGTTCACCATGTTAACTTAAACACTAAACAAGACCAGAAAGACGGGGGAGGGGCCTTTTACAACGACGCCACACCGCCTTTGCCATGTTTGCAAACCATCCCGAACATATCTGTTTTTACCACCTAAGTTAAAAAAACCCTCTCAAACATACAATAAACCCTTTTTGGAATATTCATAAATTTACGCTTTTAAGAACGACGCAACATCCTCTGTCATGTCATTTAGTAAAGTAGGTAAAGGATCCCCCCCCCCCCCCCCCCCCCCCCCCCACCTGATCAACAAATTCTTGTTCTTGGAATATTCATAAATTTACGCTTTTAAGAACGACGCAACATCCTCTGTCATGTCATTTAGTAAAGCAGGTAAAGGACCCCCCCCCCCCCCCCCTCGGATAAAACACTAAAAAAGACCGGTTTGACCGCCTTTTAAGTTCAACAATCCCCACCCCTCGGATGTATTCTACAAATTCCTTAGCCTATACCTCAAACATACAAAGGCCCTTAATCATTTATTCTAAAAAAAAAGTCGGGGCGGGGCCTTGGAATATTCTTAAATTTACGTTTTTAAGAACGACGCAACATCCTCTGTCATGTCATTTAGTAAAGTAGGTAATTGCCCCCCCCCCCCGGATCAACAAGTGCCGGTTCACCATGTTAACTTAAACACTAAACAAGACCAGAAAGACGGGGGAGGGGCCTTTTACAACGACGCCACACCGCCTTTGCCATGTTTGCAAACCATCCCGAACATATCTGTTTTTACCACCTAAGTAAAAAAACACCTTTCAAACATACAATAAACCCTTTTTTGGAATATTCATAAATTTACGCTTTTAAGAACGACGCAACATCCTCTGTCATGTCATTTAGTAAAGTAGGTAAAGACCCCCCCCCGATCAACAAATTCTTGTTCTTGGAATATTCATAAATTTACGCTTTTAAGAACGACGCAACATCCTCTGTCATGTCATTTAGTAAAGCAGGTAAAGGACCCACCCCCGCCCCCCCCCCCCCCCCCCCCCCTCGGATAAAACACTAAAAAAGACCGGTTTTACCGCCTTTTAAGTTCAACAACCCCCACCCCTCGGATGCATTCTACAAATTCCTTAGCCTATACCTCAAACATACAAAGGCCTTAATAATTTCTTCGGGGGCTGTTTCTTGGAATATTCTTAGGCCCAAACGACGCTGGCC
The DNA here is from genome assembly GCA_035610835.1 of Ophiura sarsii. Lineage (NCBI taxonomy): Eukaryota > Metazoa > Echinodermata > Ophiuroidea > Amphilepidida > Ophiuridae > Ophiura > Ophiura sarsii. The sequence goes on along the minus strand of CM069449.1, from coordinate 43,894,342 downwards.
ACGCTTCTCGGACGATCCAATATGGCAACGGGAGTGCACCATTTTGAAATATTTTTAACAGTCATCGCCCGGTTAACGATGAAAATAATTGAAAAATAGCATTTACAATTGGGGTGATTAGCCACCCAGAACGGTTTTGGATTGTAAAAAAATTCTTCTAACATATGATGAATTTTTCAAAATGATTAGATCAACATTATTCGCGATTACGTGTTATTTCAATACGAATTCAAAATGTAGGTTTCCGCATGTCCATCGTCGTCTGTCTTAGGCCCTTAATAATTTATTTTTAAAAAAAAGGTCGGGGCGGGCCCTTGGAATATTCTTAAATTTACGCTTTTAAGAAGGGGCGGGCGCCTTTAATAACGACGCATTCTACACTCTAAGAAAAAGGGTTCCACTTAGAACCTTTTTCTGTCCTGTATGTAGAACCCTAAGAGCTCTTAAGGTTCTATAAAGAACCTTTAACATTAAGAGAACGTTGGGCAAACAATTTACCAAACGTTGGTTCAACTATGAACAACCCCGTTGTTGGGTAAATAATTACCAACGTTTGGTAAAATGTTGGCTAATTTGCGCCACCTAGAACAAATTAGAAATTAATGGTAGCAGACCAAAATAGCCAATAAGCCTTAGCCAAATAGCGAATTAGCTAAATAGCCAATTAGCCAAATAGCCGGATGTCGCGTAGTTAAAAACCCACTTTTTTCATTCTGAAATAATGATATTTTGATAGCGAATTAGCTACATTATCTCCATGTTTGTGGTATTTAGATATTAGGCCTACAGGCCAACAAGCAAATTAGCGTAATAGCTCTTGATATCTTGTTATTTACGCAATTACGCAATTACGATATAAATTTGAAATAGCGAATTTGCCACATTATCTCTCTGGTCGAGGATATTCAGATAATACTTGCCAAAAAGCAAATTAGCGTATTTGCTCTTGATAGCAAATTAGCCACATTAACCCATATATGAATTTTGAAAAGGGAATTAGCCACATTAGCACCTTGAATTATACATTATACATTAATACAAGCTACTTGAAAAATGAATTATACAATTAGCCGCCGCTAATCGTAAGATATTAGGCTATATCCACGCTATAACGCTATCAAGGTATTTTTAGGTTTCTATTAGCGAATTTGCCAATTATACACCTTAATCATTAATAGCTTCATTATCACTCTCAATTATACACTACCCTTCGCTTTAAATTTTAAAATAGCGAATTTGCTGTACATTATCTCCCTGGTCGAGGATATTCAGATAATACTTACCAAAAAGTAAATTAGCGTATTAGCTCTTGATAGCAAATTATCCACATTAGCCCCTTGAATTATACATTATACAATAGCTAACGCTAATGTAAATATCGATTATACAATAGCTTCCGCTAATAGTAATATATTTAGGCTATATACGCTATTGCGATATTTGGATTTTAAATTGCGATATTTGAATTTAAAAAAAGAGAATTAGCCACATTAGCACCTTGAAATATACATTATACATTAGCAAAAGCTACTCGCAAAATGCATTATACAATTGCCGACGCTAATAGTAATATATTTAGGCTATTTACGCTATTGCGATATATAAATTTTGAAAAAGGAATTAGCCACATTAGCACCTTGAATTATACATTATACATTAGCACAAGCTACTTGAAAAATGCATTATACAATAGCCGTCGCTAATCATAAGATATTAGGCTATTTGCACGCTATAATGCTATCGGGCTATTTTGCTTTCTATTAGCGAATTTGCCAATTATACACCTTAATAGCTTCATTATCACTAGTAGCGTATTAGCTCTTGATAGCAAATTATCCACATTAGCCCCTTGAATTATACATTACTAGCGGGCACCAGCGCTTCGCGCTGGACCCGCTAGAAGATTTCACGGGGAATAAGTAAACAAAGCGTAAGAAAATTTGATACAATAATATCAAGAACATGTCCTATACATGTATACATAATCCAGACGGGGAACTAAAATAATCCGAATATCGCAGGTGCTGTGGATAATCCAGGTTATACATTGCCTTAATCTAGGTAGGCCTACGTTAGTGTTTCCAGATACCTATATGTAGGCCTCCCATGAGACCTGAAATGCAGGTACCCGTTGTCCCATTATATCCAGGGACCCCATAGGCCTAAGCCCTACCCCCTGATCCAGTTACCCCAGGTGCCCTTAATAATGCACTGGATACCACATAATCAAGGGAGGCCCACTGCAGTGTGCCGTTATCTCGAGATACCCACAATCAAGGAAAATAATAGTTGGCACACTTGACGCAACTTATTACAAATATCCCTGTGCTCGCAATTGAGATCAGACTTGGGACATAGCACTGTTTAATAGAAAGCAAAAGTCTCCCCCTTTCTTATATCCTTCCCATCCCCCATCAATCAATGTTGGGGGACCTACCATGGCTTCTGATACTATGACTCGGATCAACATTGCCTCTGGGGAGAAGAGCGGGTTTTCCCCCATAATTAAGACAAAGTGTGCCAACCTTTTTTTCCTTGATTGCAGGTGCCCTTACTTTATCATAGTCAAGTAAATTAAACGCGGGTACCGAAGATAGCGAACAGTAAAAGTCATATCACAATCATGACAATAAGCAGAGGTCAGTAATATCAAAGCGTTATAAATGTTTATATAAATATCAATCAAGAGTATGTCCTTAAATAATTCAGGTACTAAGGTGCCCTTGATATAATGTAAGTAACATGGTGCCCTTAATACACCATGAGCCTAGGCCCAATGTGCTCTTAAATAATACAGATACCCAAGATCTTAATCCGAGTAGGCCTACTCCATCAACGTGTTCTTAATACCCCCAGTTATACTCCTGTCAGCGCATGTCTCTACCTATTTTGTACCCCAAATAATAAAAAGTTGAATTTTAATGTCAAAATTGAAAGTTACTTAAAATTAGCTTTTAAATGTCTCCCCCGGTTCTTTTATTGCTCTGCCACCCCGTTTTCCTCCTTTAAAGGTATATTATGTGATCTTTCCATGGAACGCCCTCAACATCGAAACAAAAATTGAAAGCAGATTTTCTTGCAGATTTACATTTCTGATCATAAATGGTACATACATTCCAAGTTTACAGGGCGATACGATTCTTAATTACTTCAAAATCATGGTTTTAGAGTGAGAATAAACTTCACTCTAAAACCATGATTTTGAGGTAATGATCAGAAATGTAAATCTGCAAGAAAATCTACTTTCTAAAAAAAAATCACGAATAGAGGGCGCTCTCTGGAAAAGATCACATAATATGCCTTTAACATATGGTGATGGTGCAAGTGTCGCCACTGCCCATATGCACATAGGCCTACTGTATCCAAGTAATTCAGTAGGCCTACGTTCTGAGCGTTATAGTTTTATAGTCGGTCGTTTAGTTTTATGGTCGGCGGAGTCTATCATCAAGATCACTTGTACCATTCCACGCTTGTTACAGTACTTGAGCACAATGTGTGCCATCCGGGTTTTGTTTGGCCTATTTACATTAAATACATTATTCCTCCAATAGGCATGTGGGGCCTTAACGTTTAGTATATGTAGTCCCTTTATCATGTTTGCTGTGTTCTATATAAAGCCTCCCGAGATACTACCTGAGTGTACACCCTTAAAATCCAGTTATCACAGGTGGCCCACCTGCGCATAGTATATCCAGGTAATTTGAGACTCGTTTTATAGTGAACCCCGTAATCCAGATACCACGGATGCCCTGAATAATCCAGACACTCTATAATAATCATGATAATGTACCACACGTTCCGTTTATCCAGATGCCCCATGTGCCCATATCCAGATTATCAAGAAGGGAAGTGCGGAGAGGAGGAGGTGGCTTTAGGGTACACTATTAAAAAAAGGGTGCCTCAGAGGGGTTCTTGGCTGTCCCGTATAATGGTTTAAAAGTTCTTTGATTTTAAAGGCCCCAAAAGGTTCTGTAGAGAACCTTTAGAGGTTCGAAAGACCAATGTTTGCCCATATTTTGCCTATTTTGAACCTTAAAATGGTTCTTTTTGGAACCTTTTAAGGTGATATAAAGGGTTCCATACGGGACAGCCAAGAACCCCTGATGCCTGAAGCATCCTTTTTCTAAGAGTGTACGGACTGCCTGCTTTCACGCTGCTCCGTTACAATGTGCACGGTTTACGCCACAAACGCGTACACTTTTTGTCTGCGTCATTACGTGTGCGTCGAACCGCGAACGCCATGTTAAACGCGGTCGCGCAGCACAACATAGAAACGGTTGACATGGTACTGCCAGTTTCTTTATCGTTAGCAAACGTCGCATTCATCTATGTTACTAATGTGAAAGCGTCACTTTAAGATCTGTGTAAGAGTTTTTGTTTACATTTAGAAAATGTCGTGAAATATTTTTATTTGTCGGACGTATAAATGCTTGTTACTATGCGATCTTTAAGAATAACAAACAGCCGCATATACAGAAATGTAGCTATATCCCTGAAGAAAATATTTTGGGTGAAGACCATATGTCATAACTCACTCCGAAAACCACAATTTGTGTCCGAACAGTAGCTACCCGAGTAAAATAAATTCAACATTTTGGATTTTCACATGTGATCCTTTCTGCGCATGTCTGAAAACGGGAAAAAACGGGTATTGAACTATCTAATTAGCTCGTGTATTAGAGGCGCAATTACCACGCTTTTTCAGTTGAAGAGGGACGCGAGTGCAAAATTATTATTGAACTATCTAATCAGGCGAGGGACCGAAAATTAGTATATAGATACATTAGCTAACGCTAATGTAAATATCGATTATACAATAGCTTCCGCTAATAGTAATATATTTAGGCTATTTACGCTATTGCGATATTTGGATTTTAAAAAGAGAATTAGCCACATTAGCAGCTTGAAATATACATTATACATTAGCAAAAGCTACTCGCAAAATGCATTATACAATTGCCGACGCTAATAGTAATATATTTAGGCTAATTACGCTATTGCGATATATCAATTTTGAAAAAGGAATTAGCCACATTAGCACCTTGAATTATACATTATACATTAGCACAAGCTACTTGAAAAAATGCATTATACAATAGCCGCCGCTACTCGTAAGATATTTTGGCTACTTACGCTATTGCGATATATCAATTTTGAAAAAGGAATTAGCCACATTAGCACCTTGAATTATACATTATACATTAGCGCAAGCTACTTGGAAAATGCATTATACAATAGCCGTCGCTAATCATAAGATATTAGGCTATTTGCACGCTATAACGCTATCGGGCTATTTTGCTTTCTATTAGCGAATTTGCCAAGTATACACCTTAATAGCTTCATTATCACTATCAATTATACACTATACATTAGCCTTCGCTAATTTGCTATTTACACGGCTATTTGCGATAGTGTACGATCCCGCACCTTAGTGGATTTAGCCGACAAGGTGTTTTTTATTTTAAGTAAGCTTATTTAGTCATTATATTTTTATAATTTGATAAATGAAATTATGGATAATTTCAGAATGAAATGTTTAAAGACATTTCGGGAATCTCGGGTCGCACCTGAAAAAAAAACCGGGTCCCGGGATTACGACAATAATTGCCAGCATTTTAGCCTAAAAAATGACGGACACCATAAAATGTGTCCGATTTGATTTTTTTTGATGTTATTTCACATTTTGAGTTACGTATAAAATCTGTGCAGCTAACCGTTCAAACCGCAACACATTTGACGGAGAAAATAATTGCCAGCAATTTAGCCTAAAAATGACGGATACCATAAAATGTGCCGATTTGATTTTTTTGATATGATTTAAATTGTTGAAGTACGCATGAAGTTTGTGTATCTAACCAGTCAAATTGTGACCCCGACTGTGACACATTGACAGAGAAACAAAATTACAGGCAATTTAGTCTGAAAAATGACAGACACCATAAAATATGTCCCGATTTGATTTTGTGGATATGTTTTCACATTTTGAGCTACATATTAAGTTTGTGTAGCTAACCGGTCAAACCGCAACATGGAGATGGAGAAAAAAATTGCCGGCAATTTAGCCTAAAAAATAACTGACACAATAAATTGATATTTTTTGGATATGATTTCACATTTTGAGCTACGTATGAAGTCTGTTTCGCTAATCGGTCATACCGCAAAACATTTGACGGAGAGAAAGAAATTGGCGGGAAATTTACCCTAAAAAATGCCTGACACCATAAAATGTGTCCCGATTTGTGTTTTTTTATATGATTTCACATTTTGAGTTACATATCAAATCTGTGTAGCTAACCGTTCAAATCGCAACACATTTGACGGAGAAAATAATTGCCGGCAATTTAGCCTAAAAAATGACGGACACCATAAAATGTGTCCGACTTGATTTTTGTGATATTATTTCACATTTTGAGTAACGTATAAAATCTGTGTAGCTAACCGTTCAAACCGCAACACATTTGACGGAGAAAATAATTGCCGGCAATTTAGCGTAAAAAATGACGGACACCATAAAATGTGTCCGATTTGATTTTTTTGATATTATTTCACATTTTGAATTACGTATAAAATCTGTGTAGCTAACCGTTCAAACCGCAACACATTTGACAGAGAAAATAATTGCCGGCAATTTAGCCTAAAAAATAACGGACACCCTAAAATGTGACCGATTTGATTTTTTTGATATTATTTCACATTTTGAGTTACGTATAAAATCTGTGTAGCTAATCTTTCAAACCGCAATACATTTGACGGAGAAAATAATTGTCAGCAATTTAGCCTAAAAAATGACGGACACCATAAAATGTGTCGATTTGATTTTTTGGATATGATTTCACATTTTGAGTTACATATAAAATCTGTGTAGCTAACCGTTCAAACCGCAACACATTTGACGGAGAAAATAATTGCCGGCAATTTAGCCTAAAAATGACGGACACCCTAAAATGTGACCGATTTGATTTTTTTGATATTATTTCACATTTTGAGTTACGTATAAAATCTGTGTAGCTAACCGTTCAAACCGCAACACATTTGACAGAGAAAATAATTGCCGGCAATTTAGCCTTAAAAATGACGGACACCATAAAATGTGTCCGACTTGATTTTTTTGATATTATTTCACATTTTGAGTTACGTATGAAATCTGTGTAGCTAACCGTTCAAACCGCAACACATTTGACGGAGAAAATAATTGCCAGCAATTTAGCCTAAAAAATGACGGACACCATAAAATGTGCCGATTTGATTTTTTTGATATGATTTCACATTTTGAGTTACATATAAAATCTGTGTAGCTAACCGTTCAAACCGCAACACATTTGACGGAGAAAATAATTGCCCGCAATTTAGCCTAAAAAATGACGGACACCCTAAAATGTGACTGATTTGATTTTTTTGATCTTATTTCACATTTTGTAGTTACGTATAAAATCTGTGTAGCTAACTGTTCAAACCGCAACACATTTGACAGAGAAAATAATTGCCGGCAATTTAGCCTAAAAAATGACGGACACCCTAAAATGTGACCGATTTGATTTTTTTGATATTATTTCACATTTGAGTTACGTATAAAATCTGTGTAGCTAACCGTTCAAACCGCAACACATTTGACGGAGAAAATAATTGCCGGCAATTGCCATCAATTTAGCCTAAAAAATGACGGACACCATAAAATGTACCGATTTGATTTTTTGGATATGATTTAAATTTTTGAAGTACGTATGAAGTTTGTGTATCTAACCGGTCAAATTGTGACCCCGACTGTGACACATTGACAGAGCAACAAAATTACAGGCAATTTAGTCTGAAAAATGACAGACAATAAAATATGTCCCGATCTGATTTTTTGGATATATGATTTCACATTTTGAGCTACATATTAAGTTTGTGTAGCTAACCGGTCAAACCGCAACACATTTGATGGAGAAAAAAATTGCCAGCAATTAAGCCTTAAAAATAACTGACACAATAAATTGATATTTTTTGGATATGATTTCACATTTTGAGCTACGTATGAAGTCTGTGTCGCTAATCAGTCAAACCGCAACACATTTGACGGAGAGAAAAAATTGGCGGGAAATTCACCCTAAAAAATGCCGGACACCATAAAATGTGTCCCGATTTTTTAAAAAATTATATTATTTCACATTTTGAGTTACATATAAAATCTGTGTAGTTAACCGTTCAAACCGCAACACATTTGACGGAAAAAATGATTGCCGGCAATTTAGCCTAAAAAATGACGGACACCATAAAATGTGTCCGATTTGATTTTTTGGATATTATTTCACATTTTGAGTTACATATAAAATCTGTGTAGCTGACCGTTCAAACCGCATCACATTTGACGGAGAGAAAAAAATTGCCAGCAATTAAGCCTAAAAATAGCTGACACAATAATTTTAAATTGATATTTTTGAATACGATTTAACATTTTGAGCTACGTATGAAGTTTGTGTAGCTAACCGGTCAAACTGTGACACATTGACAGAGAAACTAAATTGCTGGCAATTTAGAGTTACTAGCCGGTCAAACCGCAACACATTTGACGGAGAAAAGATTGCCAGGAATTTAGCCTAAAAACGACAGACACCATAAAATGTTGTCCCGATTTGATTTTTTGGATATTATTTCATATTTTGAGTTACGTCTGTGTAGCTCACATCCCTTAGAGAGGAATTATTTTCAAGACGCCCTCGTTTGACTTGCGTGTTGCTTTACTTTAAAAAAAAAGTGATTCTAAGGGGATTCGAACCAGCAGCAGCACAGCAATCTTTGCATTCATAGACAGCGCTCTTATCGATTGAGCTACGGAGGGAACTGCCAGAGGAGCGCAAGATTATAATCTATAGGTATTACATTCTCAAAATCGATTACTGGTGTCACTATAATAGACGATTTAGTTAGCCGATTTTAACGATCTATACACAAAATTGCTGAGAAATCGACGAAGCTCAACGCACGGTAATACATGAAAATTAAATCTGATGAAGACAAATTAGGAAAGTTTAAGCAGCTGCTGTATTTCTTCTGATGAGCAATTCTCCACGAAAATGTTTCTGCGTTGAAGTTCAGTATTTTCTTCATCCAATGCGTCAATGATCTAAGATCTATCATTGGTGAATTCTCTAATTTAATGTCACTTTCATTGTTTCAACACCTGTAGCGACCTATGTTTATAACATGTAGGCCTGTGGTCGTATATATAGTCATCCATGAATAACGCCCCCAGGCTCAACACAGCTGAATTTTGTTGTGATAAAAAAATCAACAGAGGGCGGTTGCTATTATGTCCCAAATTTCAAATTTCTAAGGGATGTGAGCTAACCGGTCAAACCGCAACACATTTAGCGAAGAAAAAAATTGCCAGCAATTTAGATTAAAAATGATTTGAATTTTTTTGATATGATTTCACATTTTGAGCTATACAAAGTCTGGGTAGCTAACCGGTCGAAACCGCAACACATTTGACGGAGAAAAAAATTGGCTGCAATTTAGCCTATAAAATGCTGGACACCATAAAATGTGTCCCGATTTGATTTTTGATATGATTTCACATTTTGAGCTACGTATTAAATCTGTGTAGCTAACCGGTCAAACCGCAACATATTTGAGGGAGAAAAAAATGTCCGACAATTTAGCCTAAAAAATGACGGACACCAATAAAATGTGTTCCAATTTTGTTTTGGGGATATGATTTCTCATTTTGAGCTACTTATAAAGTCTGTGTAGCTAATCGGTCAAACTGCAACACATTTGACGCAGAAAAAAAATCGGGCAATTTAGCCTTAAAATAACGGACACCATAAAATGTTTCCCGATTTGATTTTTTGGATATGATTTCACATTTTGAGCTTCGTATAAAATCTGTGTAGCTAGCCGGTCAAACTGCAACATATTTGATGGAGAGAAAAATTCCGGGAATTTAGCCTAGGGTACCAAGTTACGACCTGTACGTATGTGAAAAAGGCAATGTTTAACGACCCCTTACTGATAACATTTCTGTACACCAGTTTTATTGAGCGTTTTAAAAATTGCTGTGCTACGCTCGATATAACAGTGACCCCACTAAACTATACATTTGTATTCATCAGTCACAGGATTAACCAAGATGATTGACACAATCATATAATAAACAAAGAACAGTAGCCAGGATGTACTTAAACAACTATTCTTGGGAATCAAGTGTCACTGACATGATATCCACACTTAAGTGGCAAAGTCTTGAAAGCAGGCGTAAAATAACCAGGCTTACACTCATGCACAAAATTACACACGGCCTGGTGGACTTAAACTGGCAAAACCACCTAATCAAGCCTAATAGACAACTCAAAAAGACCCATGACTTATCCTACCAAAGACTTCTGACCAAGACCACGACCTATTCCAACACATTCTTCCCCTGGACGATCACTCATTGGAACAATCTCCCTCATACAATTCTGGACACTGCCATGCAACCATAACCCCTTCAAAACTATGATCCGGAACCACTTCATTCAACGAGCACACAGCATCAACAAATGGAAACAGTCTATCCAGCCACAACAATCATTAGGTCATGTCATCAACTCTAGCGTGATGCGGAAAATTCCGTTTTGCTGGAGTCGAGTAACCAATCCAGATCCAGATCATGTGACCTTGAAGCTTGAAGCTTGAAGTGGATAATCCTTATGCAGCTCTAGTGGGAGCTAAACTAGGATGTGGTGCTGGTTTGACGTCATAGCCAATAGGTGCAAGTAAAAAAGAAGGTGGGAACGAAGACAAGTAGGAACAACAAAGTAATAATGTGCACTATGTACAAGGTGCATTTGTTCTGTTTATGCGGGTAAAACCTCCGATTACTAGTGCCATCCTTTTTTACTAATAACCTCTCTCTTTTAACTACAACATCTAAATACTATTTGTGGCGAGTCTGTCCGTCCGTCTGTCTGTCCGTCCAATGCCTTCGGGTGCAGATCCCTGCCCGTCTGCCCATGTAATCGCTGTGCACAGGGATCTTCGCCCCACGTAGAAAACAAACTGTTGCTACGCGAGCGCGTATAAACAAAACAAAACATGGCGCACGCAAGTGCCGGCGCACGCGTTATGGCGCAGACCGTAAGGTGCGTACGCGTTCGTGGCGCAAACTGGGTCTTTTCATGGGGCGGGTAAATGGAAGCCGTATACAGATAATATTCAACTAAAACAATATTAGCTGCCTGCTACTGCACCAATTAAATTTGTCACCACAACAATAAAAACCTCTTTTTAGTAAACATGTGTACAAACTATCAATCTATCTATTATAACAACACATCGCTAACAATGTAACAGTCATCGAATCTGGTTCCCCTGGGATCCTATTAAGTACCAACCACAAACCATGTCTACTGAAACCGCTCAACCAAAAACCATGCAACCCGATAACCGCGAAACCCGCGAACCGCTCTAGTTACAATTATATCAGGGCGTAACTAGAGAGGGGCGGGGCATCGATACCCCTGATGCCCTTCCACCAAAATTAAATGACCAACTGGGAGCTTTAGAATACCCGGCATAATTCTGTTATACCCTTCACACCAACATCGGTTAGCATGCGTCGTTCTTAAAAATCACGCACTATGAATACCCCTGTGAAGGGTAAAACAGAATTACTCCGAATACCCTACCATTTGTATTTCTCACTGTGTAAGTGTATGGGTAATACCCTACCATTTGTATTTCTCACTGTGTAAGTGTATGGGTCGTTCTTTAAAAGTCCCCATTGAAGACATGCAGTGGCAGGGTACACTAAAGGAACTCCAATAATCGACTAATATAAAAATCAACCCATTTGATCATGATAGTGAACAGGGCGTAGTATACATGTAGCTGTGGAAGAAAACATGGTAGTCCCAATGAAGCGTCAGCGGCTGTATGAATATATACCATACAAAAGAGGCGTACAGTACAGCTCGAAATAGAGTGCACGATATCAACGCACATCAGTGCAATGTCATTGCAATGTCATTGCAATATCATTGCAATGTCATTGCAATGACATTGCAATGACAGTGCACTGATCGGATTACAATTTGCAATGTCATTGCAATGTCAGTGCAATGTCATTGCAATATCATTGCAATGTCATTGCAATATCATTGCAATGTCATTGCAATATCATTGCAATGTCAGTGTACACTCTATTTCGAGCTGTACTGTATAAGACACACTAGCGCCGCAATGGCCCATATCCAATTTCAATGTTCCAAAAGTACGCTAATATATTTAACATTAACAAGTATTTCACAAAATTGAAACAATTTCAAATACTGGGGAAAGACATTTAAAAATGTGGGGGGGGGGGGGGGGGGGGGGGGGAAGATTGATATAACAAATAGATGTTATCAAAAGCAATATAGCTATTATTTCATCAACAGTTATTCAATAGAAAATGCTAACAACAATCGCAGGATGAGCGTTTTCTACACAAATGTATACGACGAAACACCTCCGATTTAACTGAAACTGAAAGCAATTTTGTTCCAAGCATAAAAATGCTTTGAGGGGCAGGGGGGGGGGGGTGGGGTGTATGGGGGGGGGGGGGGGGGAATTAGCCATGGACATTTTTTATCCCCCCAAAATAGGGGGTTTGTTCCTTTTAAGAACCTTCTTTTATGATCCCACCCCCCCCCCCCCACCCCCGCCCGTTGAAGGTTCTATAATCTGTAACCGAAACAACATCCTATAGAAACCTATAGACATAGTGACAATCACTTTTATTATGGTGTTCTGGTATGTAAGGTATTACAAAAACTAAGATATATATAATAATAATAATAACACACACTTAGGCCTATAGAGCGCTTTACTTTAGTGAGATCTAAACTCAAAGCGCTGTACAACATATAAATACAAGATTAAAGCAAAAATACAACAATAATCATACAACTACAGAGATAAACATACACAGAGTCAAATGGATATTTAAACAAGAGATATGAATGTGTATGGCATTAAAAATGCATTATGAAATGAAAGATCATGAACAAATACACATCAATTCGATTTCCAAGTTAAATAAGTAGGTCTTATGTCGCGACTTGAACTCCTGAACTGAACCTGCCTGGCGTATGTCCATTGGGAGAGTGTTCCATAATTTAGGGCCCGCGATGGAGAAAGCTTATAATAGAACATATTGAAAAGTCAAACAAAATCTATGTAGGCCTAGGTCTTCTGCTTTATATATTTGGCTTCTGTATGATCCTTCACAAGATCATTTGATGGAGCCCCTCTTAATTGCCACCTTGCTCCCACCGCCGTTGTGTAAAGAACTATGGTTATCAAGTTTCCACTGAATATTCAACAATTTAAGCTGATTTGAGTTTTACATTCCGGCATTGATCCAAGTTTATTTTTTAATTTGTATTGTTCCATAAAATTAGTTGGTATTAAAATGTAATATTATTTAAAAACTCTTTAAAAGTGCTGCTTTGCAGTGGTAGGGTATACTAAAGGAACTCCTATTTCTTTATTCACAATAATCTTGGCGGTTCACTTTCATTTCTCCCCTCCCCGGAATTTGTCGACTTAACACTTATTTTTGGTATGATTGAAGTACATTTTGGCTCTAAACAAGCTTGTACAAACAAGTATTGCCTTTTAGCATGTTTAGGGACACATACTCGCGTAGCGCGCGAAAAATGGCCATCTGTGTACTTTTGACCATCATTATTCCATGATTCCTCTTGAACCGACAGTGCCAATCTTAATCCATACTTTCGAATGGTTCGCACAAGGGAGCCCTCAATAGACTCAAAAGACATGATACGTACATGACTCTCGTGAATGGTAACAGCCAGAGACCCTATAACTATAGGACAAGTATCTCGGAGGCAAAGTCCCCCGTTTACTATGCTTAAATTGACGAATGATGATCTTAAAGGGGGCGCACTATCATGGTCGTAACAAACCAGACGACCTAAGACACGGTGGATTTTATCCGCTCAAAACATGATTTGTGACACAGAAATAGTACATCAATGGTAAAAAAAGCTGATTGTGATTTAGAGTAAAACTTATTTGCTTTGATGATAGCAGAATTTAGTTCTTATATGACACGAAACATTCAGAATTGGTTATTTGAAATTAATTTTCACGTGGAACAAAATACGAATTTCAAATTGTGGATGGCTTCGTCTGACAGTGACAGAGGAGGGACGTAGCGTTATTTGCATTTTATGAATATTGTAATCAGATCAGTTGGGAAGGATGCTGGATCGCAACGATCACATCGTGTGAGGTCATGAATAGTCATGAATGAATATTCATTCACAACGAATGATTGACAGTTTACGCTTAACTTCCGAATGATGAACTTATAGTGGGCGCTATACTGAAAAACAAAATCTCAACAATGGGCAGATAGGATGTTACGTAGGCCTGTAACAGCGCAACTTATGTGTATCGGTGATTATTGACAACAAAAGCCCAGGTATTTCAAATGGGTATAAAGCCTTTGATACGCTACAGCTTTGCCAGGTCATCTTTCCAAGTCAACATTGGGCCACTTTTTGGTCCGTAAAACTGCTACCGTATTATTTTTCGACGGTCACCGCAACAACCCTAATAGAAACAGAAAGGCTATTAATCTTAGCGGTTTGTGCAGTGAACCGTGTCACGCTGGGTTATACACATTGTGAAGCAATCTTTTTCAGGTGCGATGGCATTGATTGGTATTAATCTTAGCGTTTAATATTAGCGTTTACTATGCAATGCCTCAGTAGAAACGCGCTCTATTGGGTTTCTTGCCGTTTCTTACCGGTTCTAAACCTGGTTTGTGAAGGTTTTTGGGATTACCAAAAAATACCGATTCTTAGCGGGTTCTGCATGTTTCTACTGGGCAAACTTACCGATTCTTAGCGGTTTCTTCCCCAGTAGAAACACGCTCTAAAGATTCTACAGGGTGCTCGTAATCCCACGTGTTACTACCATGTCATTCTAGTTGTATTGGGTAAAACTGTACGTGATTCATATTGCACGCACCAGTAGGTTTGCTATTATGCGATGGTCTTATAATACACGATAACACACATATTCTTATTCCATAAATCACGCATTTTGTTAGATTTATTTTAATCAAACATTTAATCAAACAACAACAAATGTCCCCCTTTATAAAATGGGCGAATCCAGCGAGCTGTTTACCAACTTTCTGCATCGAATTAATCGCATTCTTAGCACACACACCCCCCCCCCCCCCCCCCAACGCTACGTTATACGCACAACGCAGGGTAGGGCACCCTAAAGCGATGACCATATACGCACCGAAGGTATTATTTTTCGAATGAAAAGCCCCGCCCAAAACTATATACCATCGTTCCATCTAATATAGTGCGTATCGGCTGAAAATCAACCAAAAACCAACCAAATTGCCTGTTGACATCCAAGACCACACCCACTATATAAGAATGGTGAATAAGCGTTAAACCGTCTTCGCATACACATGGCCTACCACGGTTAAGGTTTGTCCGCCGTAAACTCAGAAAATACAACTAGGGCTACATGGACAGTTTCGCCCGGGGTTAGCCTTTGAAGAAGCACCAACCACTCACAAATAAAACACTGACACGTTCACCCCTACACAACCGTGCCCCCTTTGTAACCATAGCGTAAATAAAGACTTGGATAGTCTAAAATGTAGCAGACGATAGCGCCAAATATAAAGGAAACCCCTCTAGCGCGAATTTCAAATAATCACACAGATAGGGGGTGTTATTATCTTATTGGTCAAAATGATCTTAAGATATTTTATTTTAATATCTTATTTTATAACATTGATGTATAAGTCATGTTCTAAAAAAAAGAATAAAAACAAATATTGGGAAATTGATTATTAATTAGTCACTAAACTTAATTAATTAATTAAACCTTTTGCTATAAAACACATCAAACCTCACTGTTAAAATGTATGAGTCCTTTTCAAAACATAGAATATTATTTTCCGAGCATGATTCATCAATAAATGTGATTCCCTATCTTAAAATAAAGACACCAGAGGCAAAAAACGACTTAATTTTGCTATCTATTTAATTTCGGAAATATATTGCAGGTTCAAAGTCGCGAAAATAAATACCGCAAATTTTGCAATTCATGTTTTATGATAAGTGGTTATGATTTTGAATTGATTTGATTAAGTAACCACCTTACTGAACACGCAGAAGTAGTTTTTCAATTCACAAAAATAACCAATGGCAAAAAACACCCAATATTGCCTGATTCGGCAACATGTTTCCAGATTCGGAACAATTTCACAGGTTGCCGTTTTTAGGAGTTAGCCTTGACTGATTATAGTTCATTAAAGGGCATGAAGAGATATGTTGGAGGATGCGCCCTTAATTATGATAAAAACTGGAATTTGTATACATGTATGAACTTACACCTATGAGGATTCAGAAAAATCAGCCCTCTATGTACAAAACGTCGATTCAAAAATGCTGATCGAGCCGCAATCAGCATTTCACCGTAGACAGTGTCACCGTGCAGTATGCGTGATAAATAACGCGAGCTATATTTACATAGAGGGCGTGTTAAGAAAAGTTTCAATAAATAGCGATGGTATTGTTTCAATCAAGTTTGCTGTGTTTTTATGAGCAGAAGCAACGATAATAGTAATTGTTAATGTTCATTTTGAATTTTGAAGTAATTTGATTTTCAAAAAAATCTTCAACACTATTTTGTGTCACTTTAATTATTTTGCTACCGATAGTCCTAACTTGCTTATGTGCTTTGTCAAACTAAGCATTAACGTTTTTGGGGTTATTTTCCTTGTGATCAATTTGGCTCAATTTATCTAGTAGTCTATTCATTCAATTTGACAATGCAAAATTGTTGTATAATATCCGTAAAATAATAGATTTATTTGTAACAAGTCTCCTCTCTCCTCTATCTCTGTCTTTCTTTCTCTCTGTGTCTTCCTTATGACCATGTTACAAATCTTACTTAATATATTTAAAAAAATAGGATCCTTTTACTGGCCGGCAATATTGACACAAAGTTGGATATTGTGATTGTCGCTCGGTTAATTATAGATATCTAGATGTATAAGTATTAAGATAATGGGAAATCTGGTACGTACCTCAAAATACGACTTTTAATAAGGTACTTATTATGTTTTACCAGATAATCGGCATCAACCGCAGCGGCATGTCCATGTATCTTATTCTATAATATTTAATATCAGTTCTTAACATTAATTCCGTGGTATAGAGTTCTGTTCTGGTTCTAGAACTTGGTTGGTTATCTTCACGGATAGTCTGTCTGAAGGATCCATCCCAGTAAAATGTAACGCAAAGGATAGGTGCAGTATCGGAAAAGCTTGGTACGGAACCAAAACAGGTGGCACTATAATAAATAGAAAGATTACCAAAAGACGTTGTGATAATCTTTCCTCATGTGCAAATTATCAATTTTTAAAGTATTCTTGAATGAATACATAAATAATAAGTTTCGTGGTAAACTTTCATGATATTTCAAAATTATATACATCCGTTCATGCTCATCATTTTTATAATATCAATGTAGAAACTATTTGGAATCTACTATTTGAAAACTTAGGTAACGTAGTTTGTAAAATTATGCTTGCCTACATTCTGTAGCTTGAGCTGAATTGTTCCTTCCAATCATCAAATATCGTTGCTTGTACGGAACAATTATTTTGGATTGTAAATGAAAATATCTTAATTTCTGAAGTCATTCAAATTACACATTTCAAATATAAATTATTACAAAATTAATAATACAAAACAGTACTTACATGGTCCGCTCAAATTATAAAGCACGTTCAAAAACAAATCTCCAATCAGAAGCGTTGGTCCGTTTACTCCAACAAAAAGTGTGGTTGACGTCAGTACCCCCAAGTACAATGTCAAGACTGAATACATTATGTCCTTGCTAGCACAACAAAATCACATTTATTTTCTGTGCAACAGCATCCCGGCTTATACAAGTTATAATTCTTGCGCCATGTACATGTATATCAAGTCAAACCATGATGCCTGCAGAAACATAAAACCCTGATTCGGAGTACATGCTATATAGACATGTCTCCTCAGTGAATTGAGGAATGATTACATTAAGCCAGCACTACATCCAAGAGAGAAATTATACAATTCAACAGGTGATAAAATCTACACCCGGTTTTGAAATGATATAACTATATACCATTGATACATCCACTCAATATTTTGTTATGACATCCAACTATGTATTCTCTAGTCAAACTTACTCCATCCCGAATTTACATATCAATATACCCTCTTCTATAGTTGGTCATCACCATCCATCCTATTGTGTCCACATTTATCCAACTCTGATCCCACTCTGAGTTAACGCCTGGATGAATATCATGTCTTACATAAAATGTAAAGGGTGTGGTCATTATGTCAAGATTATAACACATAGGGTTTGAAATTATCATAAATCATTATTTAATATCAGAATAGCTTATAAAATAGGTTCTAATGTGACACTTCGGGAACCATTTTGGGGGCCATTTTGGCAGCCATTTTGGATTTTGAACTATGTTAACAAACAAAAATACTGGATATGAGTTACTAGTGGTCTAACACATACATCCCATCATTAACATTATATTTTCAACATACATTTCGGTTGATATTATGCTATTTCATGTAATTTTGATCCCTTTTGACCATTAATTTGGCGGCCATTTTGGTTTTAAAGTATGTTAACAAAGCAAAAATACTAGATATGAAATTCTGGTGGTCTAGCACATACATCCTATTGTTAAAACTATACTCTGATCATACAGGTTGGTTTATATATGCCAATATATGGAATTTTACCATTTTTGGCGGACATTTTGGCGTCCATCTTGGATTTAGGTGTATTAACAAAGCAAAAGTTCTGGATATGAGTGTCTAGTGGTCTAATACATACATCCCACTATTAAAACTATACTTTTCACCATACAATTTTGATTGCTATATGTCATTTTATGAGATTTGACCAGTTTGGGCGGCCATTTGGGGAATAATTCTGTTATACCCTTCACAGGGGTATGCTTAGCGTGTGATGTTGGTTATTTTATACGCAATTTGCTATGGTTAAGGTATGTGTGGAGGGTGATGTTTTGGCTAGAAATGTCAGTATATATTTATCTAAGTATATGAAAAATAGTTGGTGTGGAGGGTGTTCTTTTCGTTTGTTTTTGATATCGCAAAATGTCAAGTACTAGGTTTTAGAATAGACGCGGTGACATTTCACCAGGGTTATGAAAAGACGTGGACGCTGTGAGAATTCTGCTGATACATAAAAAGACATGGACGTGGTGGCCGCTTGGGGGTTTAACCCCCAAAATGCACTGCCGGAGATTATGACCAAAGATTGGTTGAGACGCTGAGAAAGTAAGTGGTAATTATGGAGTATAGGTGGTATTAAAGTCGTGTTCATGAGATGCTAAAAACCAAGAACTAGGTTTTAGAATAGACGCGGTCGCGGTGGACGCGGTGACATTTCGCCAGGGTTATGAAAAGACGTGGACGCGGTGAGAATTCTGCTGATACATAAAAAGACATGGACGTGGTGGCCGCTTGGGGGTTTAACCCCCCAAAAATGCATTGCCGGAGATTATGAGAAAGGATTGGTTAAGACGCTGAGAATTCACAAATTAAGTGGTAATTATGGAGTATAGGTGGTATAAGGCTTGTTCATGAGATGCTAAAAACCAAGAACTAGGTTTTAGAATAGACGCGGTCGCGGTGGACGCGGTGACATTTCGCCAGGGTTATGAAAAGACGTGGACGCGGTGAGAATTCTGCTGATACATAAAAAGACATGGACGTGGTGGCCGCTTGGGGGTTTAACCCCCCAAAATGCATTGCCGGAGATTATGAGAAAGGATTGCTTGAGACGCTGAGGATTCAGAAATTAAGTGGTAATTATTAAGTATAGGTGGTATAAGGCGTGTTCAAGAGATGCTATTAAAAACCAAAAACTAGGTTTTAGAATAGACGCGGTCGTGGTGGACGCGGTGGCATTTCGCCAGGGTTATGAAAAGACGTGGACGCGGTGAGAATTCTGCTGATACATAAAAAGACATGGACGTGGTGGCCGCTTGGGGGTTTAACCCCCCCCAAATGCATTGCCCGAGATTATGAGAAAGGATTGGTTGAGACGCTGAGAAAGTAAATGGTGGTGTAAGTCGTGTTCATGAGATGCTAAAAACCAAGAACTAGGTTTTAGAATAGACGCGGTCGCGGTGGACGCGGTGAAATTTCGCCATGAAAAGACGTGGACGCGGTGAGAATTCTGCTTGTCAAAAGATAAGATACAGAGAGGCTACGTATATGGTGACATTTATTAAGTTGGGACCCTATTGCGTCACATGCATACATTTGACAAAAAATACATGTGATAATGCTCTAAGCCTAATAACTCAAAAAGTATACATCCAAAGTGTGCAAAAGTATACATTGTTAGAAAGCTGAGATATCTAGGATTGTGAATATCTAGTGTTTGTTCCAGTATACAGGGTGACCTAGGAAATATATAGGGTGTAACAAAAGAAATATTACTATGAAATGTAATTTACCGTATGCTTCCTAATTTAAACATAGTGCATTGAAATAAATATTGAACCCCGGATTTGAGAAGCCAAAGGCAAGACCCTTCCGGTCATATATTATTTGTAGGGGTTAACTAATTGTCAAACGAAAATACAGGGTGATCAAAATGTGTCAATTTTCACATAAAAAAACTATATATTCTGTGTGGACGGTATGACAAAAATGTATATAAATGTTGTTTGTTCAAAAGAAACACTTAAATGAAGTTTATGAACATACCTTTCTGGTAGAAAGGTACAATTCATTCAAATTTGATTATACAGGGTGTCCAAAAATGAAGAAAACAAATTCGGCTGATTACTTAGAACCACATTTCTGTATTATGAATTGATTACAATGTTAAGCCTGGCATTTATTGCACTGACATCTTGCTAACATACATAGTTAAGTCTGTTGATCTATAGAAATCAGCATTGGATATTGAACAATTTGAAAATTATATAGTAGGGTGACGGAGATGGATATGTTAATCCTAAACACTAAAAAGTGATATTAGTGTGCGGATTTGGGTTATAAAATAAGACAATCCTAAGTAATTAGTATCAATATAATTAACAAAGATTATCTTAAATATTAAGGAACATTCAACATTAGGTCCAACTCATTAAAACACTGCACCCCCCAGTTACCATTTGAAATGGGTAATAATCTGCCGTTGATACATTTTCAGATGGTATTTGTTGTATGTAATTAATTTAGTAATATTAATTAATTGTGGTTTCAATTAACACTAATTAAGGTTTGGTAATTACTATAATGATACTAATCACACAAAATAGTAATTCAATGAACTAATATTACACAAAGTTTAATCATTTATGTTGCCCATCACATTGGAAATATATACATAGAATGCATCCTCACCCGCATGCATCCTTACCGCCTCCACCCTGACTAATTGTAATTAACGAGTTATAGTAATTAATCTCAACTTGATTTATACATTTTTCTTATAGATACTAATAAAGCAATAAATTATCTTCCAAATGAGACTAAATATACTCAATTGTGATGTATGGTTTGAAAAATATAAGCATTTCAATGGCAAATGAGCGAAAAAATGTTGCCCATCCCATTGGAATACATAGTGTGCATCCTCACCCGCGTGCATCCTCACCCGCTTCCACCCTGACTAATTGTAATTAACGAGTTATAGTAATTAATCTCAACTTGATTTATACATTTTTCTTATAGATACTATTAAAGAAATAAATTATCTTCCAAATGAGACTAAATATACTCAATTGTGATGTATGGTTTGAAAAATGTAAGCATTTGAATGGCAAATAAGCGAAAAAATGTGACAAGTCCACCCTTTTTAGGGTCCCAACTTAAGAAATGTGACCATATGTGACGGTGGTGCGTGATGTGTTTGTTTAGGATATGCCAATGCAAGTACTAGGTTTTAGAGACGTGGTGAGAACTTTTAGGTTAGTTCTGTATTTCAGGAAAGAGATAGTGAAGGGTAATTGGGAGAATAGTTACTTGCAGTCATATATATACAAATATGAAGGGGAGGGGTGTTCATATATGAATATGAAATAGGTTTATATTGAAGTGGTCCAAGTACGGTTTGAATAGCTTTAACCAATAATAGTTGTTAATATTAAAGAAGATGTCGTTGATATTTGTATCGTCGGAACGAGATTGGATATGGAATGGGTAAATTATGGTCTGTCAGTAGTGGATCGTGCCCCCCCCCCCCCCCCCCGTGAATGTGTGAATAAAAAGGGGAGAGCGGGGAGAGAAGGAGGGAAAGGGGGATGAGATTTGTTTGTCAGAATATTGTCAATAATTGTTGCTGTAGTCGCAGTTATTCTTGTCGGCTTATAAATTGTGGGCATGATTGAATCACCCCTATGTAGCGCCGCCTCTGAGTGTATGGGACCGTCGGGAGTATGGTTTCCCGGGGTTCTAGAAACTTGGTTGGCCTATATCTCTTTGAAAAACTATTTCTCCAATATCAATAAAAGCTTGAATGTGAATTTTGAAATGAAATTTGGTTTATGAATATCCAACAAATATTGAAACAAAATGATGATTTTAAAATTAAAGATCTTAGTGTTTTAAGATAGCACTCCTTTAAATGTCCCGGATTGAAAACTGGCACCTTTTCTTGCGTAAATAGCGTGATTAAAATTCAAGCGTTTATATTCTAAACACCTTTTTGTAACACTTATAAAACGTGTCACAGTATTTATTATCTAAAAATGTCACCGTGTTTAGTTTCTATAACAGTCAACACCATGTTTAGAAACTAAACACTATAGTGTTCAGGTCAACTAAACCCTATAGTGTTTAGTTTCTAAGCACAGCGTTGACTGCTATAGAAACTAAACATGTCACAGCATTTAGAAACTAAACACTGTGACATGTTTAATTACCTGTAACACTTATTTTAAAACACTAAATGGTGTTCAATCTTGATAACTGAACACATGACATGTTTAGGACAATGTGTTTAGCCAAAAAGTGTTTAGGATTTTCAATCACATACCTAATCTTGAACATGTGACATGTTAAATGTGATTTGAACCAAAAGTGTATAGATTTTCATTCATACACCATTTTTCGTGAAATATGATCATGTCATATGGGCGGTTTAAAAAAAAATGGCACTGAAATGGAAGATTGTGTTCCCAAAATTCCAAAATGGATATATTAATTATTTCTATATCTGATTGTAATTCTAATATGTTAAACTAATTAAGAAACACACAAAATAGTCCTCATATTTTTTTAACACTATTTATTGCAGAACATTTCTTCATAATAATTATATCATTGTATTTTTTCTTATTTTTTTTAAATAGGCCTAGCCGTAAGCCTAGTATTGAATTATGTCACACAGGGATCACTAGGGGTCAAAACGTGATTTTCAATTAAAACGCATTTGCAATTTAGTGAAATGACCTATGATCGTCAGAATTGGTCAACATATTCCTTTGACCGTACGCATGTACAATAGTTCGGTTTTTAAAATAAAAAAAATAGTTGGGGTCACTAGGGGTCAAAATGTAAATTGTTACTCCATTCACTAAAAATGCTACTTGTCCGAGAGAAAATAACTAATGATACTCAGAATTAGTCAAAAGATTGCTTGGATCAATGTTCATATAGGGTGCTTCTCCACTAAAAGTGACATGTCAAACGGGGTCACTAGGGGTCATTGAACTTTACAGAGGGAAAATATAAGGCATGCTCCGATTTTGACCGGATTTCTTTTATTTTGTGGGCATTGATGAGACAAGAACAAAAGTCAATCATATTGTTAAGGTCAAAGGTCAAGAAAAGGTCACTAGGGGTCAAAATGAACATTTTCACTCCTCACACTAAAAATACTACTTGTCCGAGAGAAAATTACCTATGATTGTCAGAATTAGTCAAAAGATTCCTCTTATCCATGTTCATATAGGGTGCTTCTCCACTAAAAGTGACATGTCAAATGGGGGCACTAGGGGTCATTGAACAATACAGGGGAAAAATATAAGACATGCACCGATTTAACTGGATTTCTTCTATTTTGTGGGCATTGATGAGACAAGAACAAAAGTCAATCATAACGTTAAGGTCAAAGGTCAAGAAAAGGTCATTAGGGGTCAAAATGTAAATTGTTACTCCATTCACTAAAAATGCTACTTGTCCGAGAGAAAATAACTAATGTTACTCAGAATTGGTCAAAAGATTGCTTGGATCAATGTTCATATAGGGTGCTTCTCCACTAAAAGTGACATCTCAAACGGGGTCACTAGGGGGTCATTGAACTATACAGGGGGAACATATAAGACATGCTCCGATTTTGACCGGATTTCTTTTATTTTGTGGGCATTGATGAGACAATAACAAAAGTCAATCATAATGTTACGGTCAAAGGTCAAAAAAAGGTCCCCAGGGGTCAAAATGTAAATTTTTCACTCCATACACTCAAAATACTACTTGTCCGAGAAGAAATGACTGATTGTCTCAAGTTTCCATACAAATAAGAGCATACTGTTATCAGCAGGTCAAAGGTCAACACGCCCTCGACTAATGTCCGTGATCTATGATCACAATTCAGCTCTAGTTTTCGTCTATTTTTGATATCGCAAAATGTCAAGTTCGCTTGAGGTTGCTATTTACATACACGTGAAGAGTGACACCGCCCTCTATAGTTTTTTTCATCCGTGTACGACAAGTGGAGATCGCTTGAGGTCGCTCTGATGGTATTGGTGTGTAGGGCATTACAGAATTACGCCCCATTGGGACGCCATCTTGTATAACCCCTTAGCATTATGAAATTATTTTTGGTAACATCCTGAATATGTTTAAGGACATTGAAAGTAATTCAAAAAAGTTGGTTTCAGGGAGTCCTGGGGGGGGGGGGGGGGGGGGGGGGGGGTACGGCACGGTAACCCTCTGTACGCCCGACAACTGAGCTTGCTGGACACCTCCTTTAAATGGTCCGTATACAACTCAATTGATTAAGAGTGTAATGCGTAGTTCGGTTTCCATAGGACTCCACAAGGGTCGATCTCCGTGTGGACGGTCATCATAATTTTGGGATTAAAATTTATTAAATGTTCGACGGCCCGTACGAACATAGCTAAAATAGCTATATTGCAAGCACCTACAGTAGATAGGAGTATGGTGTACAGCGTGTCCCAAAAAACTGTGTCCAAAATCTGCAGAGCTTGTAACTTAAAAAGTTGAAAACGTAGCTGCTCCATATTTGAGGATATTAAGGTAACTTCAACTTTCTGAAATACAAAGCTTTCAACAGAGTGTGGTTAGAACCCGTTTTTTCCAATTTAGCAATAAACCACCTTATGCCTTGCATTTGCGTTGTGTGCAAGTTTTCCCTACATCATGTGCATGGTGTTTATTCTCCGAAATATCTGATGTTTGGTAGAAAAAGGTTAAAGGTATTTTTGATCAATATTCACCATTATAAATACCTATTGCAGTAACCTTGTTGTTGAATATATACAAAAACAGAGCAACTGTTACCCTGATACCATGCCTGGAAATAGCACCCGTCCACCTGCCCATAGCGGGTAAATTTTGTGTCGGGAAAAAGTACCCCGGCAACCGACTGGCGGGTAAACAATTTCAAACTCACGGTGCAAGTGTGAGAGTTACACTGGCTGGTGGAAATTCTGTCGAGCAGGTATTTTTGTGAGTTACCTGCCCGATCCCGACTGGCTGGTTGAAAAAATCTGAGTTCCAGCCCTGCCTCTAATTCCTTTGATGAGATGACTGACTTAACAGCTGTTTTCCAATTTCAAAAAATTGTTCTTGAACTGCTCTAAAAGATGGCATGTGTTTCAGAAGGTTATTTATTGATTTTTCTAACAAAAGAAAAATCATAGGTATTTACAATTTTTATCCCCCTTATGACGAAGATTTCCCTGAGTAAGTCATTGTTATCAAGTCAAAGGCAAAACTTTGATGACGTCAGTACGATGCACAAATGCATCGACGGTTCATGGGCAAAATCGGGGAAAATGAGTTCTGACCACGTATGCAAAGCTTTGTATTTCTATAACCTTACATCCGATTGGTCTTATAATTTCACCAAATGATGTCAGATATATTTACTTTTATTTTCCCAAACATGAAGCATCTATGTTTCCCATATTTCAAGTTATAAGCTCTAAAATTTTGGACCCAGTTTTTTGGGACACGCTGTAGATGTCCCAAGTTTGCAAATGAGGATTATGAGATTGATTCCGTTGTTGAGTAGGGGAGAAAGGGGTTGAATTTGATGAACACAAAATGTATTCCGCTGTTTGTTGCGATCTTCCCATGGTAACATGAATGATCTGCGTATAATGTTTGTCAAATTATCATAAAAAACAGTTTTACACCACAAAAGTGGATTTTCTTCCATTTTTTAAATTGATTTTTTCTCAAGATATTCGTAAAGAAGATTTTAATGTTAATACTCATTAGGTAGGTATGAGATGGATAGGTTATGGATTAGATGCCGTTATAAACCCGTCATTGTCTGTGGGACATACGTGGTTTTTTATCGTGGCAAATTCGCCATTTCATGATGGGTTATGTTCGCCAATGGGGATTTAGGGGAATATGGGGCAAGTGGTCCGAAATGAAGGATTTTGTAATTGTATGGGCATACTTCTTTCTTTTGAATAGTACGACTTTTGTTGATACTTGACATATATCCTTACCTTCTACAATCCAAAATATTTGGAACTTTAGGGTATTTACACATGTGATTTTTCTCCAAATCTTTGAAGCCAACTCCCTGAGTGACTGATTGAAAATTCACAGATAGTATGGGCGATATATGAAGATGGGTTTAGATCATGTTTAATGTACTTTATATGATTGACAGATATGCAACAGTAAATATATACATGCAGTACTGTAACAGTCGTCTTAAGATTCTAGGTGCATATTGCATTTGATGGGTGCTATATTGTAGTGTGCTTAGGGACTTTCCTAAATATGATTAAAACCATAGGTTGTGGTTGAAACGACCGTAAAATGGCGCATATTGCTAACTTGGGACATTGGTGGTTTGAATTTCCGATCAATATTATCATTTAAAGAATGCTTCAACTTAAATCATTATCACGGGTATTCATTTGGTAGAGTTATTAGTTTATGAATTTGCAAACAACAAAGTACACCATTTCTTATTTTATCTAAAGACACTCGTCTACTTGTAGGACCCCAACGCCGTAATATTTGCGAATTCAAAGATACTTGCTGGCTACAGAAATCTGTGTAATGGCTAAAAACAAAAAATGCAGTTTTGCCTTTTTTCTGAAATGTATTGGAGTTATTGATTATTATGACAAATGGTGGTATGTTTTAACAAAAATTGGCGTAAAATTTATTACGTCACAGGCGTGTTTGAATAATGTTTCATCTCGACAAAGTGCTACGTCACTTGTTAAGGCAAGTGGTCCGAAGGGGTATGGGGGCAACTGGTCCGCCTGCAAAAACTTAATCAAAATTGTAAAATTCATTTTGATTAGTTGTTAGTGTCAATAAAACATGACTCGGTATTGAAATGTAAATAGAATATGAAATAATTCACATTCTTTCTAGTTCTTAGACATTTTGAGGCATTTCGGGTCTAATACCACTATTTCTGATATTGAAGGGTTACAATATGACATGAAATTGCTTTAGAATGGTTTAAAACCTCGGTATTATGAATTACATCTTTATTATATTTTAAATGGTGTCTGTAAAGGTATTTGCTATGACGCAATATCATGATTTATGTATTTTATCCACTGCTTTTTGTGTATATTAACCGTTGTCATATTGACTAACTTCCCCTGTAACATGAAAAGCTGGCTAAATATCAAGATGGTTTATTATAAGTACTAAATGATGATTATATGAAGTAAATAAAATCATTAAAGAAAGGGGTATACATAGACAAATGTATGGGGCGTCTGAATATCACAACCATGTAACCATTTAAGAAGGACTTTCTGAGAGAGTCAGGCACTATGGGAAAATCTGTGCAGATGGGGGTCAGCCAATTTTAATCATATTTTGGTGATTTAATATGTTTGGTCAAATATTCACAAAAATCAGTATTAAAAATTCAGGCATACACCCTCCCAGAAAATAGGAACCCCCCCTGGAATGGTCCCCTTGAACAGTCTTCTCAGACCTGAAAAATACAGTTTTGTGTCAAATTTAGACTAGGGTTTCATACCTAAGATGAGGATCTACGAACTTCATCTTTTCTGCATAGGATGTTTTATCCTTTGTCTTTATCATACATGCAGAAAAAAAATGTTATCATTTGGAATATTCCATTTATGAACAGGGGGGTGAGCCTATTTTTGATAATTTTCAAAAATTCAAAAAAATGAAATTTAGGTCTATTTTACTCTTGCATTGTACCAATCCCAGCAAAGTTAGATATTGATCTTTGGTAGGAACAATGCCTAATCCAAGGTGATTGATAAAATGCATTCAAAACGACGGAGACTTTTACACTCTTAATAACTCCCAACCATTTATTACCCTAACTTTCAACATTAGTCAAATTCACCTGTGTCAAACCAATGGTAAAATCGTTGTATTTTCTCTCTATTACTCACTATTTCTTCAGTGAATTATCATGATATGCATGATATTGATTGCAAAATGTATGCAATACATTATAAAAGTATAATGATGTTGGATTGTTCCACTTTTGCCACAGGGGTACCATTAAAATATTCAAAAATCAGATGAAAATTCATGTTTTTGTAGGCATGTCAATCATTTTCAATGTGAAGGCAACACAGAGTATAGGAAGTAAAGATCCTGTTATTGCCTGTTGTTTATTGTTTCTTTTAAAATGTAAACGTTGTTGAGTGCCCTTGATTTGCTCCATTATATTCCGTAGGGGTGTGTTTTTGAATAGCAAATTGTGTTTTGCGACACTTTTAAGCAGATATCTGAGAAAGTCAGGCACTATGGGAAAATGTGTACAGATGGGGGTCAGCAGTGGGGTCAGCCAGTTTCAAACATATTTTGGTGATTTAACATGTTTGGTCCAATATTCACAAAAAAATAACTATAACAAAATCTGACATAGCCCTCCCAGAAAACTCGACCCCCTCCCCTAAAATGGTCCCCAGGAACCTACTTTTCAGACCTGAAAAATACTGTTTCATACCAAATCTAGACTAGGGTTTGATACCCAAGATGAAGGATCTATGAACACTATCTTTTGTACATTATGATGTTTCATCCCTTGTCTTTATCACGCACACAGAAAAAGTTGTTATCATTGGAATATTCTATTATCATACAGGGGGGGGGGGGGGGGGGGGGGGGTGAGCTTATTTTCGAAAGTTTTTAAAATTTCGAAAACTCTAAAATGTAGGTATATTTTACAATGCCACTGTACCTTTCCCAGTGTAGTTAAAGATTGATCTTTACTGGAAGCAACCTCTCATCTAAGGTGGTTAATAAAATGCATTCAAAACGAAGGAGACTCAACTTTGTATTACTCACAACCACCTTTTATTATATAACATTGGTCCAATTTCACCCGTATCATACAGGAAGTACAATCGTTGTATTTTTTTCAGTATTACTCACTATTTCTTCAGTGAAATATCATGATATTGATTGCAAAAGACTACAAAATATATCAAATACATTTTAAAAGTATAATAATGTTGGATTGTTCCATTCTTTCACAGGGGTACTTTTCAAATGTTCAAAATCTTTTGTAGGTGTGGCAATTCATTCAATGAGAAGGCAACACACTGTATGTATGTGGAAGTCTTGGTATTACTTGTTCTTTATTGTTTGTTTTAAACTGTGAACGTCCTGTAGTTTTGACTATCAAATGGTGTTTTGCGACACTTACAGGTAGGCGGCCTTGGTAGGCCTTCTTTTAATAGATGATCGATATTGGCTAACATTTAGCCTAAATTGAATCTCACTGAAATTGAAGTGTGAATGTCATTAAGTACTCTTGGATTATTCCATTAGGCCTACATGTATATTAAATAGGGGTGTAGGTTTGACTAGCAAATGGTGTTTTTCAACACTTACAGATACTTTAGATGATCGATATATTGGCTAATATTTAGCCTAAAGTGAATCTCTAACTGAAAGTTAGATCAGAAGTTCCTTTCTCTTTATAAAAAACGAGAAATAACATATTGTGAAATAAGTTACTCAACCGGGTGGGGCGGGTGTCAAAATTGTCAAACTCTAACCATAAAGTGACTTATGAAATAGTAACAACCTTTTTTAAAGAAGTCTTTGAAAAGGGTATCATCCCGGGTATCATATTTGAGCAAACGTTTCGTTCCGGCATTAATTCATGTTGGGTAGTAAAACAGACTCGTTGTGCGGGAGGAGTGGCGACTCCCCACAGCCATATATTACACGGGGGAGTCTGGCCCAAATGCTAATGAAAGAGAGATGCTCGGCGCGAGTCTTTACTTTTACTTTTTTTTAATGGAAATACTTCATGACTGTCAACCCGGAGTTGACGCTCATGTGTGTCGCAGCTCTGATTAACAATATTATGTGCAGTGATCATAACAGTAGTCTAAATATAGACAAAGTACTTTTGAATAGGCGTTTTATGTCTTTGTAAATGAAAAACAAACAAACAAACACCCCAACAAATTTATTTATAACAAAAACACAGCTATCAAACCAGCCATCAAATCAAAGTTATATTATCAATTCTAAATCTTTTGGAGTTTGCATGCACAATATATTTATAGCATTAGACGTATGTTAATAGCTTACAGTATATTATCAACAAAATATGTATTGTATTGATATACATACTACACTATTTTGATAGTTGGGAGATTGAACCAACATGTCAGATAGTCGGATCTTACATGAAAATAACTATTTCTGTAACTATAAATTCTCCTAGAAAACTATGGCATAGCATGAACAGTGCTGTCTTAAAAATATAAATTGTACAATGTCATCATTGGAACTGATTGGTCAAACGTATTGCAAATTCATACTGCCCGGATATAACAAAACACCCCTCTTTAATGAGTGGAATAGTCTCATTTTGGGCTATTCCTGATATTAATGGTACCCCCCCCCCCCACATGGAAGGTGTGTGAATACTTCAAACTACTTTTTCGCTGGTGAGAATTCCCCAGAAAACATCCATGTCCCTTCAGAATGGTATAGAAGGCATAGGAATTCCCAGAATTGTCTGTTAACAAATGTTTGCCTTCTATATGGGGCGGGGGGGGGGGGGGGGGGGGGGGGGAGGGGGGGGGGTGGTACCATTAACTTATGGAATAGCACATTTCCATCGCACTATTGTAAGTACATTTAAAGAATATTATTGTCATTTGCTTAATATACTAGCACGAGTTTTATGTTATACGATGCATCATCACAAAACCTGACTTTTCACATATTCAGGATTTTTTTGTATGAATTACCCATGAAAATAATGGTACAGTCCAATTTTATTTTATCTTATTAACTTTATTTGTAGAAATGAACAATATTGGTCTTGTTTGTAAGAAATAATTATTTTAACCGCAACATTCATTCAGTTGAGAGAACTAATTTACTAAATTAACGCCAAGTATGAAAATACTAAAATCTGTATTTTCAGAAAATGGCCCGAGTATATGGTGTGAATATATTAATGATGAACAAGTCTCCGTCGTTTTTATTTGTTGAATTGTTTCATCTATGTCTATTGGTGCTCTGAGGAAAACAACAATAAAAAAAAATCACTGGCAATTTTGCTATGCTATTGCAAACTTGACCTTCATTTTGCCTTTTCTCCATTTAATGAAAACCCTGAAAATGCCATTATACCCCCCTCTAAAAATGGAACAATCCAATATCTTATTTTTTTTATTATTATTGCATTGTAAAGACAAAAGATGAATGTTTGATGGAAAGCATAACTGAAATGATATTATAATGTTGTCAGTAATTGGCACTAGTCTGAAAATTGTGAAAAATTACTTTTTTCACTTCTGAAAATGTACTATTAAGGGTCATTAGTACGGGGGTCATATATCTCCCAGTAGGGGGGGGGGGGGGGTACCCAGAATTTTTTATTACCATTGTAAATCTTCATGGACATGTATCTTATCCCCAAAGTACAAAAAAAAATTGGCCGACCCCCATCTGCACACCTCTGCCTGACTCTCTCAGAAAGTTCTTCTTAACTAGGTTCATACCGTTTTATCTAATAAACGTGCAGTCGAAAATTGCGCTTGCTTTGTACACCATAAGTATTACTGCTTTTTACACGTTTACCACGAAAACTGTATAAAACATGGGTTTCATGAGACCTGTATCCTTTTTACACGTTACATAATATGGAAATGAGTATGTAAAGAAAATACTGCCTAGTTACCGTGTTGTCAATCAATGATTTCTGTGTATTCTAACCTTTGGAACATATAGGACCAGTTGCCCCAATGATGGGGTAACTGGTCCGTGCCAAGTAAAGTTTTTAGTTAGTGGTAATTGGCCTTTTGTTTGGATATTTTTTAACATTGATTATATGTTATATGTAAACAGTTGCATGGTTGATATTTTTATAGCAATTCCATAAATATTTACAAGAGCTTTAAGCTTTTATATCATGAAATATACTTAACCAGACCAGTTGCCCCATCCTCCCCTACTTGATTAAGATTTTGTAATTTACCTCCTATAGCCTATTTGTAATTATAAAAATAGCTATCTGGAATGGATTAGCACTAAAATGAGAAGATAATATATTAAAATGTGGTATTTATTATAATTTTAAAATTCTCAACGAGTTTATTCCGTAAAAATGACCCCACCCTTGGACTCTCTAAACGTTATTTTGGAAGAAAATCACATTGCATAACAAAAGTGTATATCTATTTGATACATACTACTTTATAAAGCCTAATTATGAGACCATGCGAACTTGCCCCGGCCTATAGTCGAACCTGCCCCGGGGTCGGGGCAAGTTCACCATTTCGACACCTGTCTTTATCATTTACTCATTCCTTTACAGTAAGGCCTACCCAGCGGGCACTCAACCATATTTCAACGTTGAATCAACGTTGAAATAGTTATGGTTGCGTTGTTGAACAACATCATTTCAACTACATGTTGTGCTTTGTTGAAGTAACGTTGAATATTGACGTTGATTCAACGTTGATGAATGGACTTTAAAAAATCATGTTTTCAAAAATCAGTTAGGAGCTAATTTGCATATTTTACTTGGCCTTATATTAGCCGAGTGAATTGCGCAAATCGCTCATTGCATAATTGCAATGGTACAAAAATAGCACCGGTGCTCGTTTGTACCATTTCAATTATGCTAATGAGCTAATTTTCACCTTTTATTCATTTAATCCTATTATTTTATTTATATTAAGTCGATGCATTAATTTAACACTGTGGAATGTATATTGATATACACTTGTATATGTATATTTTCGCACTGTTTTTAAGAAAGGTGATTGCTCACTAAATAAATGCATACACATTGTGCAAGAACAAAAACATCCAAGAGCCAGCTCACCATCCCCTGGTTGCCAAGCGATACTAAAGCTTCATAAAGAACATTTTTAAGAAAAAAATCAACACATTTTCTGTTGATTCAACATCGTATTTCAGCGTTGATTTAATGTTGAATTCTGGTTAAGTAGTTGAAATCTGGTTGATATATCTACCAAATTTCAACTATGTGACCAAAATTCAATATTGAATCAACGTTGAAATATGACGTTGAATCGACGTTGAAATCTTTGGTTGGTACAAACTTTCAAATCCAACTGTTAATTCAACGATTTTTCAACGTTGATAATCAACGTTGATACAACGTTGTTACAACGTCATTTTGCCCGCTGGGTAGGGTACCGAACTTGTTATCGTATGTAGCCAAGCTATCAATCTTTCATGTAATGTCAATATAAATGTAAGTCCATTCAATCCTTAAAATTGACGTCTCTAGGCCATTACAAATACAAATGGGGCAAACACTCCCCGCTCTCCCCTACTGTGTTAAATGTGTGGTAGAACATAACATTGTATTCAGTGAGATAAGTTGCATATTTTAGACTTTTACACCATACCACTATACTCTATTTGGCTTCCTCTGGACAATGACATAACTTAACAGGCGCAGCTCTTACGCACACGTATGTATCTTCCGCCTTTCAACGCTCGTGTATACGCCAGCACCGCGTGTAGGCGTGCGCGTTATGTACTGCAATTAGTAGAATACGCGGTTACGTCGCTGTCTCGTGATGGCCAAATAGACTATACCCTCTTCTAAATTTAGTGGAATATAATGTACGACATTTCATATACCACTAAGAATTTTGATTTCAGAAAAGCTGAGACACACTTTTCGAAGTGTATGATAGATATGATTGCTAGCATTACATTTTCGCTTGATACTTTCTTCTCATCCATTGCTCTAATCCATTCGTCCGCTGACATAATCGCCCCGACTGCTGTTCCACGTACATGTAGCAGCGATCGGGCGATAATGGCGATTGTGCAAGGCCTCAAGCGATTATAAGGTGCGAATCACTGTATATCATCAATTATTGTTATTGTTATCTTATAATCTATATCCTAATTTTCGGAACATCGCTTGATTAGATAGTTCAATACTAATTGTACACTCACGTTCCTCTTCAACTGAGAACGCGTGGTAATTGCGCCTCTAATACACGAGCTAATTATATAGTTCAATGCCGTATTTTCCCGTTTTCAGACATGCTCAGAAAGGATCACAGATGATAGTCTGTAATGTTGAATTTCTTTTATACGGGTAGCTACTGTTAGTACAAAAATTGTGGTTTTCGGAGTGAGTAATGACATGGTCTTCACCCAAGATTTTCATCAGAGATATAGCTACATTTCTGTATATGCGGCAGTTTGTTATTATTAAAGATCGCATAGTAACAAGCAAATAATTAAATATAACAAACTCTTACACAGATCTTAAAGTAACACTTCGTAAAGTAAACGCGACGTTTGATAACGATAAAGAAACTGGCGGTACCATACCAACCGTTCCTATTGTGTTTGCTGCCAGAAGTGGTAGACTAGGGACATTAACTACAGCGCCTCCAAGTGACAGCATTTAACTATTGAACTAATCAACCATGACTGAATGTTTCAAATACCAGTAGGCCAATAATAAAATATTGTTTAGCTGTCCTCGACCTCTCCATCTTATTTTCCGTCAGTTCTAAAACCTCGCAACCTTTCATATCCAAATAACCCGCTCATGCTTAACCGTAGAACTGGAACTGTAAACACATGTATAAAAGTGTTCCAACAATATTGCACGGAATTGTAGTGCTGGAGGTTGTGGAATAGATTATGACAAATGACAGATAATAAACACGGTGGCACGCTGTACAGGGTGAATCAAAAAACATTGTGCACGATTTGAAGCGGCCATTTGACCTTGATGCGTGCATTGAACCATGGCATTTTTGTTGTTTGTATAAAGCGTTGTTAATCTAGTTTATCCTCCCAAAGTATGAAAGTAATCGAATTAAAAATAAGCAAACTGTGGCAAGTTTTGTAAACTGACCGCATTTTTCGCCATTCCAATGGGATTTACACACAGTAAAATTGGTTTGGCTAAAATGGTCATTATTATCACATTTATTGTCAAAATGTTCCTGTAAAATCATTCTTTCACTCTGGGATAAGTAATTAATAGTCTGATACTGAGTTGTCAAATGAAAAGGCAAATCTGAATACAAGCATCACCTGTTACAGACCAAGACATCAAGAAGTCTTCAAGAAGTGGAGGCACGTGTCAGAGCCGAAGTGACAGGCTACACCGCAACAGGGGAATGAGCTGTTCGTAACATGTTGGACAGGAAACACACATGTTTTCAGCAAAATGGTGGCCATGTCGAAGGAAGGCTTCATTCTCAAAACTTAATATCAGCAAACAACTAAATGATTTCTATTTTGAATTGCAAGGAAGCTAACATTTTATTGTATGCCTTAAAAACACCTTAGCAGAAGACCGTAACGCATACCGTGTGAACCTAAAGGCAAATGTAAATGACTTTTCAGTGCAACTATCAAGAAACAAAGTGTCTTCAGAACATTTCATTTGTGCAATATTTTTAGTTTGTGAAGTATTATTTATTTCTACAATGTTTTACCACTTTTGGCTCATTTAATATACCAGGAACCTGTAATAAATTACAGGCACAACAATGCCTTTCCTATAGGCTCTCACTCCATATCATCATGCTGCTGCAATATTCATGTCTTAACTGTGTAAATCCTATTGGAATGGCGAAAAACGCGGTCAGTTTACCAAACTTGCCACAGTTTGCTTATTTTTAATTCGATTGCTCTCATACTTTGGTTCAATGCACGCATCAAGGTCAAATGGCCGCTTCAAATCGTGCACAATGTTTTTTGATTCACCCTGTAGTATTGTATATATTATATAAATTTGTTCAGACTTTGCTCAATCTCTTTTAAAATCAAACGAGTTCCGCGGTTGGTTACCAAGATCAAGAAGTGAACAAGTGCATTATGACTCTCCGTAGTGCTCACAAATTAACTGTACCTAAAGCACGTACCATGCGTTACGCACACAGCTCAATTCCATACATGGTCAACATCTTGAATCAAACATTATAAATCTGTAAGAGTAGGAGGGTGGGTAGTTTGTTATGCAAGCTACGTTATCTTTATAAATATATGGGTTTTTTTTCTATTGTTCTATATAACATTGATTGTAAATATTTTTGTAATTCAACTTTTTGCTGCGTTTAATAAACCTTGAATTGAAATACATGTAGGCAGAAACCCATTTGAGAGTAGAGTATAGTACATTAAATTTAGATTAGGGGATTTGTAATGTTTATTTACTTGTCACATGTATTTGACGGTGTTTTTTGTTTTGTTTGGGGGGGGGGGGGGGTCACAATTGAATTTGTTTTGAAACTGTGGGTGGTGTAGAGATGAATTATTGGACAGGTTAACATAATGTTGTCATCTTCACATCGGTAATATTGCTAAGACTGTAAGTTTAAATTTGTTTTGAACAGTTTTTCTGGAGGTTCTTTACTCACCAATAGTTGATACAGCAATATTGCAACATAAAATTGGGTGTATTTATATCACTAATCATAATAAATGCATTTATATAATATTGAAAAGTCTGAATTGTGTTTTACTGTCGAAAGTTGCCCTCTGAATTTTGATTCTTAAACCTACCTGCCTAATCTTTGCCTACTGTAGTTATATCTCAAACCAAATTATTCCTAACAAATAAGTTCCAAGTCAACTTTCCAACTTTGGTCCCAAGATAGGGATTAGACCTTTAGCTTTTAGTCCTCAGGAGTTTTGTATGCAACATTTCAGATGTAAAGTTTATTTTTGGCACTTTTCTGAACCTTGATTATCAAATTTTTGCCAAGAAATCAGAGGTGAATGAACTAAAATTTACGTCTTTTGAACCTGCTCACTGCTCCTTGAACTTAACATGCACCCCATTGAATTTTATATCATTAGAAATCTCTATTCATGCCCTGTATGAAGATGTACATGCGCATTTAGGTCACATCATTTACTGCGCATCACATTTCTTCGAAGCAACAGGTCACTCAACCCGGTGAAGGAAACAACCATTTATCGCCAGTTATTTCCTAAAATGTCGACATTTTGGAATGAAAACTATTACTTCAAATAACAAGGAGTATTCATTGATTGAAGTCAAGTGATATTTAATACAATTTCCTAATGTTAAAAGTCTAAATTGTGCCATAGTTGGCTGTACTTCACTGTATTGTTTATTACTTGTCATCAAAATCGAAGATCGCGGCGCCCAGTGAAAATGTTGAAAAAGTGAGATTGCCCGAAATCTTATGGCCTTGGAGGGATATATATGATCATGTTAATCACCTTTGAATTCCGAAAATGCAATGTAAAGATTTTGAAAGTGAAGAATTTAGAATTGGTAATAACATTGCAAACAAATTAGATTAATAACAAAAGTCCTTTTAACATGACAAGCTATTCTGCGTGATATTAACACATAGTTATTAAAGAAATTTAAAGGTTTTGTGTACGGAACTTTAACCTTTGAATTGTCAGTTTCATGTTTTATTGTTGCGTATAAACTTGCTGTCTTTAAAAAACTATAACTGTAGTTCTAGATGAATTTTTTGAAACATTTAAACAGTTCTGATATCAGTAGAATATGAAGCTTGCTGCCAAATTAAAAAAAAAAACAAGTTGCTAGAAAATGACCATGTGAAGGGTTTTCCTATGCCACAGGGGGGCGTGTTGTTGTTGTTGTTGTTGGTGTTGTTGTTGTTGTTGTTGTTGTTGTTGTTGTTGTTGTTGTTGTTTTTGTTTTTGTTATTGTCCTTGCCCTTGTCCTTGTTCCTGTTCCTGTTCCTCTTCCATATTCATGGTCCTGTTCTTGTGCTTGTTCGTGTTCGTGTTCGTGTTCTTGTTCTTGTTCTTGTTCTTGTTCGTGTTCGTGTTCTTGTTCTTGTTCTTGTTCTTGTTCTTGTTCTTGTTCTTGTTCTCGTTCTCGTTCTCGTTCTCGTTCTCGTTCTCGTTCTCGTTCTCGTTCTCGTTCTCGTTCTCGTTCTCGTTCTCGTTCTCGTTCTCGTTCTCGTTCTCGTTCTCGTTCTCGTTCTCGTTCTCGTTCTCGTTCTTGTTCTTGTTCTTGTTCTTGTTCTTGTATTTGATCTTGATCTTGATCTTGATTTTGATTTTGATTTTGATTTTGATTTTGATTTTGATTTTGATTTTGATTTTGATTTTGATTTTGATTTTGATTTTGATTTTGATTTTGATTTTGATTTTGATTTTGATTTTGATCATATTCTTGTCCATGTTCTTGTACTTGTTCTTGTCGTCTTCTCCTATTTCTTCGTCTGCCTCTTTAATTCATTCACCAATTCATATATCTAAATAAAACACCAACACAATTATTATAGTGTTGATGTTTGTAATGTTGCTCGGTCAGTGCTGGTCATTGAAGGATCATTAATCATTTTTTGTTTGTGGTTTGTAGTGATTAAATTTAAAGAACCCACAATATTTGTATCCCGAAATATGCATTATGCATTAAACGAGATAGAGATTATAACTGTTGTAAAATGTTTGCAGCATTTACAAAACCTATGTTCAACAATTGTTTTAATTACATTTCAGTTCTGTATGCTGAGTTAGCAGCCAAACAAATGCACGTGTTTGCTATTCCTGAAATCTATCGTTTGGAGTCCAGACATCTACCTCGGGTTCTAATTACTACGTCATCATTGAACCCAGTCTTCACTACACTCACCATTCCAGGTTTGGGATTTGAGGTGAATACGACGATAACAAGATATAACAACGCTGACATCACATTGCCCTATGCGGCCCGTGTTACAGATGCCGGTTTGTATAATGACAAAGCCATTATTGTATTCTCCTCCTATGCAGTTAACGTACATGCATTCAATAATGATATATCTGAACATGCCGGCTTCTCTATCTATGACAACTTACAATTAGGCATGGAGTATATAATTCCATCTTATGTGCCATATTATTCGTCTTACCGCTCTTTTTTCACAATCACTGCACTTGATAACGAGACATCTGTTGATTTCGTAACCAAAGCTGGTAAAGCACAAATTAATCTCGAACAATTCGAGACTTTTTGTTTTAATGGCGCAAGCGGCGAGGATTTGACAGGGACATTCATAAAATCTAACAAACACATATCTGTAACTAGTGGAATTTATACTCAAGTAGGGGAACCATATGATGATGGTTTACTCGTTAATGTTCCACCTGTTGAGACATTGAGAACAAGATTCGTGTTGGCTCCGATCTTGACAAAATCCTGTGGATACATATATCGTGTTATTTCCGGTAATCAGACAACAATGCTCTCCATATCTAATATCGGGACCGTTGAACTTCAAGGAGCAGGACACTATTATGAGGCGGATGTCTCGGCGGAGACGATGGTTACGATTCGATCAAATTACCCAGTACTGGTTGTTAAATACATGAAAGGGAAATATGCTTGTGATAATCGTGGTGATCCTTCTATGATAGTTGTTACCCCGTTAGAATCCTACTATAACAACATTACCTTCCCGGTTCTTGAAACGAAAACTGAAGTATCTAAATTATATTCCATAAACGTTATTACAAACTGTAGTGATGTTGAGAGCATGGTATTCGATGATACGATCTCCATGTCAGATTGGGATCAGCTAACTACTGAAGACGGATCCATGTGTTGTATCCGTGGTGAAGTGACACCAGGTGTGCATAGCGTGGTAAATACGAATCCGTTGGCGACATTCACTGTTTCTGTCTACTTGATGTGTCTAGGTTACTTTACCTCATATGCTTACCAGGCTGGATTCCCTTATACAGGTGAGTACCTCGTGTATGAAAATAAATACATCATAATATGCAGTATAATTGCTTTGTCGTTATTGCAGGCGAAAAGTGTGTCATTTTCAGTATTTCTGTAAAGCATACCCCTAATTTTAAACCACATTTTACAATTTTCGTTGCGGTTGTTTGAATAAGTAGCCTACACCATTCACTTGACGGACGAATTAATAAAAACACATAATATTATATTATAATGTTTGTGTTTGCAAATTTGCCCGAATATATTTCCTAAAAGGGATGACTATATCTATGTTCGCTAAATAAATTCGGTTTATTTGATCAAATTACTCACACAATATGCTTTCTTTAACCCTAAAAGGTCCAAAGGAATGAGAAAGAGGAAATAAGTGTATTTTATGAATAACAAAACTCATATTTTAAAAAGAACTTCCCATACTAAATGATGTCCTTATGTTTTATAATATCAAACCACAGTTCCAGTTATTCCAAGTACTGAGGTCCCTTCTACCACTGATTTATCTCCGGTCTCGACTATTGGTGGTAAGTAGTGTTGTAATTTGCACTCGGGAGATATAGTTAGCTACATCATGTGATTTGCACTCAGAAGATATTGTTAGATGCAGTATGCAATCCTATGCAATCCAATTAGTTACATGATGTAATTTGCACTTAGGAGAAATGGTTAACTATATTACGCAATCCCATTAGTTACATGATGTAATTTGCACTCAGGAGATATTGTTAGCTACAGTATGCAATCCCATTAGATACGTGATGTAATTTGCACTCTGGAGATATTGTTAGCTACATTATGCAATCTTATTAGCTACATGATGTAATGTGCTCTCAGGAGAGATTGTTAGCTATACATTATGCAATCCCATTTGTTACATGATGTAATGGGCACTCAGGAGATATTAATAGATGCATTATGAAATCCTATTAGTTACATGATGTGATTTGTACTCAGGCGAGATTGTTAGCTACATTATGCAATCCCATTAGTTACATGATGTAATTTGCACTCAGGAAATATTAATAGATGCATTTTTCGATCCTATTAGTTATATGATATTATTTGCACTCAGGAGATATTGTTAGCTACATTATGCAATCCCATTAGTTACATGATGTGATATGGATTTGGAAGGTATTGTTAGCTACATTACGCAACCCCATTAGTTACATGATATTTTTTGCACTCAAGAGATATTGTTAGCTCGGGGGGGGGGGGGGGGGGGGGCACTCAGATACAAAGTTGTAATCATCCGTGTGAATGAAAACGAGGAATAAGGGTGCTTTTTTGAGGACAACGAGGATAGCGCGGGTCCGTGCCAAGGGTATCACAATCACCTCATTATTTCTAAGAATAAGGGTATATTTTTTAACACTATGAACCCATGTTAAGGGTAGCTTGAGAAAATCATGATGATCACAATAAAACATGGATAAAACAGCTTTGTGCCAGTCCTTGCTAAGGGGTGTATTTTGAAGTGTCCTTGCTATTAAGGGGGGTTTCTGGGAGTGCATTCACAAGGATGTTATTCAAACTTTTATACATGGATGCCGCTCACCTCCGCGTGTTAGCTATGGTATGCAAGCCACTTAGCCCTAATCACCCCCGTTCTACATATTCATTTGTGAGAAAAAACGAATCAATTCAATCATCCTCTTTTGTATAAACCAGGTACAAAACAATTTGGCCTACAATCATGTTCAAAACTGTTGGGACACTTCCTGCATGTCCTGTGAAACGGTGGTCCCTCCCCCTAAACTCAATGTTGGTCCATATAAAAGCATCGTCCAGCAACGTGCTGTGTTATATGTATCAGCCCCAACATTAGTCGAGGGGGGAGGGGGAGGGGTGGCAGCTTTACATAAACTTGTTTTGACTATCATACTTTCAACTAACAGCTTTTTACTCATTTTGGAAGATATTTCCTGCGCACGTGTATAGTGTCCCAACAGGTTTTGAACAAGATTGTATTAAAGCATTGACAAAATAATGTACTAAATTCATATAAGTCCATGTAACTAATTATCTCATATTTGGCAATATTATAGAGCGATAATGTACAATTAGCATCGTTTATTTAAAAAAAGAATGGGTTAGTAATGTCTTCAATTTAAAGGGGCATTGTCTGAATGACGCACCTAAATGGTATTTTTAATAAAGACTTCTTTATAAGATATAGGTAAAACAAAATAATGTCATTAAGTAAACTAATGATTGTGTTATTGCTGTAGGGTGGGGGTGTTGTGGTGTGGGGGGGGGGGGTGACCGTTTATTTCTGATTTAAATACTCTTAATTGAAGCAAGTTCATTGAGAGACGCCATAATAATTAAGATTCGTATTCGTATTTGTATAGAGGTAGATGTCAACAAACACAAAATATCCGTTTTTATGTTCCAGTATCGGGCGATACTACTCGTGCTGGTTGGTTCGCTGCTGTCATGACTGACAGCTCGTGACCTTACAGATACTGGGCCAAAGATAACGATTTTCAGCAAAGGAGTAACTATCACGGAGAGGGTGTCTAGTAATAAATCTTATTTGGTCAACCCACCGGGACCGAGGTCTGCCTTTCTTTCTCTTCCATTCAATCATGCCTTGCATGATCAACTTCTCTAGGCTGTTACCCTTGTGACGTGAGATATGGCCGAAGTGTGGATGTTGATGGCATGAAGAAGTCGTTTAGACACCCCAATTTCTTCAATACTGGCATTGGTCCTTCAAATTGTCTATGAGATGTGAAGCATACGCCTCCAACACTACATCTCGAAAGCAGCTATTCTGTTTTTGTCAGCTTTTGTTAAGGTCCACGTGTCACAGACATACATGGTAATTGGAAATACAAGGGCTTGGACAAGCCTGGTTTTTGTTGCTCTGGTAATTCCACTGTCAGCCCAGATCTGGCTAAGGTTAATCATTGCTGATCTAGCCATTGCCAAACGGTGTCTAATCTCTTGGCTGCAGCCACCCTCTTTGGTGATCAAGGATCCAAGGAAGTTGAATTGCGAGATTGATTCCACCTCATTACCATCAATTATGAGAGGCTCTCCCACGCCATCTGTGCCTATGGACACGATCTTGGTCTTGCTGACATTTAGACATAGGCTAAGTTGCTCACTCTCCACCTTGACTTTCTTCAGGAGTTCCGCCATCTCTTCCATATTTGTTGCAAACAGGGTGGTGTCATCCACATAACGTAGATTGTGTATTTGGTATCCATCGACTGACAGGCCCCCTGGCTTAAACAATGTACCAACTGGTACACGTGCTACCAGTAGTAATTTGTTCCAGTATTTAACGATAATGATACATAATTGTGTTCCAGCGTAGCCCGATACCGGACCGTTTAATATGTGCCATTATCGTCGGACACTGGGACACTGACTTTGGACCAGAGCGATTCTGGGTGTTCCAGTATCGGACGATACAGTGCAACAGAGCATAAAATGCCCAAAAGTGCATGTTATTGACATGATGCTGCAATTCAGATATTATATCATAGAATCCAACTTTAACGTCATAGAAAGAAGTTGGTTTGACCTCATTTGCATATAATTAGCATATTATAATGAAATAAATTAAAAAATGGCCTATTTTTATTTCTTCCCAAACATTTGATTTATGGATGGTCCATCGACTGTTACAGTAGCTCCCCCGTCCGCATTAGTAGACTGTGTCGATAATACAATGACTGTGTATATTCCTCGCTCCATCATTGACAATGTTCCTGGTGATCATCTACATTTCATCGATGAAAACTGTGTCGGTTCAAACTATAATGATACACATGTCCGTATTATGACAGATCTAGACAAATGCGGAACTACTATGGAGGTAAGATCTATGTATTGGTTCAAACCACGATATCTCTAAGAAGTTGTTTAAAATGACTAGAATCCTATATCAAAGGACACAAATGTAGTCAAAACTATCAAAGGTAAAATGCAAGTTTCCAAATCCCCTACTATCTGTAGGCTTCCTACAAGACACAATTTGGTACAGAGCACCAATGTGTCTCGGGCCATTCAGTTGGAAGGAAGGTTCTGGGTAAAATACCGGGAACCACCTAAGTGGCATCGGGAAACACCCAACATACTTTTATTTTGGTCTAAAATACGTTTTTGATTGCATGAGTTCCCACACAAGCGCATTTCAGTAAGATGAGATAATTTGGCCTTCATTTGAAGTCAATACACAGAGAGATAGATGAATAACAATTTGCGATCACTGGAAAAAGTTCTATACAATTGAGATTAAAACACACGTTGTACTTCCTGGTTAATTTTTCCCAGGTTGAAGAAGAGTACGTGGTTTTTTCAAACTTCATTAAAGACGAAGCCATTCCAATCACCCCTGATAACATAATCACACGTGACCGAGATATCGAGATATCTGTACAGTGCAACATGAAACGTGACGGGCTAAGTT
Organism: Ophiura sarsii; assembly: GCA_035610835.1. Taxonomy (NCBI): domain Eukaryota; kingdom Metazoa; phylum Echinodermata; class Ophiuroidea; order Amphilepidida; family Ophiuridae; genus Ophiura; species Ophiura sarsii. The sequence goes on along the minus strand of CM069449.1, from coordinate 43,849,443 downwards.
CCATCAGCTTTCATGCCGATACGTCTAAGATGAAAAATTATGATGAAGAAGGCTACGGTCAATTTAGCTTTAACCTTCAGTTATATCCGGACGACAACTACACAACTCCATTCCCGTCTGAAACTTACCCAATCAATGTACATCTACGAGATATGCTCTACTTGGAAGCCGTTGTCGATGCTGACGAAGGACTGGAAATCTTTGTACAGACATGTGTAGCAACATCGACACCGGATCCTAGTTCAATGCCGCAGTATTACCTTCTACAGGACGGGTTAGTTTTCCTTTTTGTACGCTTTTGCAGTTATGTTCTTGAAGTTTCCGATAACGTATGTTTTCTGTGCTTTGTAGGAAATCGCATATAATTATTAGTCAAAGTATTATAAATAGAAGCGGCCTAACAAAAAAGCCCATATCCCCGAAACAGCTCGATGTTAATATTCAAGATTCGCAAACTGAGATTGATATTGTTGTGCCTTTCCAATGAGGTCAACATTACACTCATCATGAAATGCCCTGAAGTTGTAAGTGTGTTTTTTGGATACCATTTCATCGCAATGTTTCAGGAAATTATTGTACCTTGCCTTGGAGGGCTAAATAATAATAATTTTGAAAATCATTAATGATATTACTTCGATTCAAAATTTTGAGCATTCGTGGTTGTATATATTTCACAAAATGGATTTGTGTTGCCAGTCCGTGGTAGTATCCTTAAATGCCATTTAAATGCCTTGGGTAATGTTATAAATGAACGCCATATGTATTGGTTAAGAATATGAAAAATTTCGCCCTTCGCTCTATATATTTGCAGACCGTTGGCATGGTTGGTGAAAGAGAAATGAAAACAAGGGTTTTGCATGGGAATACGATTAAATTCCACAAACCCTACCTTACTTGGGTAACGCGTTAAAGAATCTAAAGGGGTCTAAATCGACCATTTTTAAAGGGTGATGAACTTGTTACGAAATTCTGTCGATATTCTACTCATATAAGGGTCAAGTGGTGGAGAAAAACCTCTGGATTCAGAGGAAATAATCGTTTCGGGGTGTGTCTGGAAAATCTTTGCTTACATCATGATAGTTCACTGCCCCCTCCTATCTCCGAGAGATTCCTACCCACTTCAAAGCTTCCCTGGCAACCAACCAACATTGTTTGACTTCAAGTTCCACATTCATGACATTAGCACATGCTTTTTATTGTAGGTGTATCAAAGACGACACACTAGAGTTTTTCCCGACTGGTGACCCAATGGTTGAACGATTTGGATTGGAGGCTTTTGCATTTGTCGAATCCAATACACCGGTAATTATACTACACCAGTAAAGGGTGACTAGTAATAAAGTATTATCCCATTGTATTTAACGTACGAGAGGGATAAAACAATCTCAATCTTTTTTCCTTATTTCCCATTTTTGAATGTCTATAAATGCTTATGGTTAATAATTATGCTTGAATTTTTTATTAAAATTATTCCTAGCACTGTTTGACACATTGTTACTTGTGCTAGTTGTTTCACATAATCACCCCGTGGCGATAGGGATAAGCAAAGAAATTAACGAAACACTTTTCTTGCTTTGTAAAGACCGAGCCCTTTTCTCGGTGGGTACGAGTTTTTATTCTCAGTCACTCGTGTGTAAAATTGTAGTTTTATTTCGTTGTCTCCAGGTCTACGCTCATTGCTATCTGATGGTTTGCAATATATCTGACACAAATTCCAGGTGCGCTCAAGGTTGTCATGAGTCCAGAATTGTCAAACGAGATTTGAACATGCGCAGTGGGTCTAAGGCATACGTCATGACACAAGGACCCATCATTTTTGATGATGGCAACAACTTAACCGGGATGGATGCATCTAAAGGTATTGTAGTCATAATGTATTGTTCAATGCAAGAAGCAATTGAATATTCTGGTTTAAAGTGTGTTTGAGTAAATACTACCTGTTTGATGTAAACTCGAACATGTGGATATCTATATAGCAACCAAAAGTATTAGGACACTAGGTTATGGTGTCAAAATTCTCCCATATATTAAATTTGGACTGTAATATATTTCACTATGAGTGAACAAATGTGTTGCTGCATCTCTTCTCATTAATAAATTCATGTTTCCTACAACACCTGCTTATTCAATTTCATTGAATTGAAGAAAACATGTGCCTAGTTCAAATCCCCATACAAATTTCCTATTGGAAATAGCTCATAAATAATTAATCAACCTCATTATAGCCAATGTACTCCTATGGTGGGTAGTCTGACAGTTTTGACTTCTTAAAAATAATAGCTTCTCAATTGTTTGTCAATGGATTTATTCAAGTAAAACTAATCCCAATATCGTCACTAGTCTTTAATCTCTCACAGATATTGATACTTGATCTCTTTATGACAGATAATTGGGATGAAAATTTAGTTTCATTTTGACATTCATATTTTAAATGGAAACCATCCAAATTATCTGTACGTTCTGATATCACCTACATGACCTAGGCAGTTAGGCACACTACACAGCTCTCATTCATTTCAGCTTAACTTAGCATTTTTGTCAAGCTAATTTGTCACATTAATTAACTAAATACATCAAGTGCGAAAAAATTAAACTAAAATACTGTTTTAAATGTTTTCCTTTTAAATAATAATGTCTCAAGAATATTCCAAATCCATATGAACAAACTTTTAAGAACTTTTAAGAACTTTCCATTAATTTTATAGCCCTAGAAGTCCAAAAATCTAACACAGTAGTTCAATAGATTCCAAGTGTTTTCCCTAAATATTTGCATCTTGCAAAGTGTCCTAATACTATTGGTTGCTAGTGTATAAATCACCAAATACCGTGTTATGACGCACGGTTTATTATGTCTGGAATATTAAATGTTATGTTATAGAATCACTACTATAACCGGGTGTGCTTATAAATAGTCAAATAACTCCTCACGTGGAGACAATGGCTCACGAAATGGCTGACGGGTTATTTATGTGCGCATTAAATTCTAGTAATGAATCTAGAACATAACACAATTATTCAATTACACATTATAAACAATGTCATAATCGTACCAAATCGTTCTCGTATTGGCTTAGAGCCTTTAAAATCATCGCGAATACGTATGAAAAGTGGTAGAAGTTGTGTAATTAGGCCTACAACCAAGTTTTTGAATTGGTCAATGAATTAGCAGGATAAGTTCATAAATATTTATGCATTGTAATAAACCTTCGTGTCGCCATCTGCTGCATAATTTGAACAAATAATTCCCCAACCCAATAAATTAAACATGATAACCTCATAGTTTCAAGGCTTGTTTATATGTACATGTAAAGCACCTTTGCCCTTTTATTAGTCCTATTTCATATAAAGGGTGACCATCACAATTTCACATCATAATAAATATTCATATTTTTACAGATGCCACTAAGACTACTTCTTTTCTCAACCAACCAGGCTTTATTTGTTTGATGGCTTGTTTGAACGATGTTAACACTGTCGGATCCTGGTGGGACCAAGCTGAAACGTGTGCCGAAAAATGCAAACAGAATCACTGAGTGCCGCCCAAACACATATCGTCTTATTACGAATTCCCTAGAGTCAGTAATTGAAACTTGTTTGATCAAAAACGTGACTTATAACTAAACTATAACATTTATCTCCAAATTATTATTTGATCATAGACCTAGTTGTATACGTCAATTTTACAACTTGCGATATTGGCCAATGTAATTTCACAAATACAGTGGCGGCAAATCAAGTTTTTATTGGGTAAACGAGAGGGGGCAAGTAAAATCTGGGGGGAAATAGCTATTTTAGACCAATTTGAAGCTAATTTGAGGAAATATTGCAATTAAAAGTATACATTTCTGATTTTGATTTTGTGATGGGGCTTGATCTGATCAGGGGAAAGTGGGGGTGTGGTTGGGGAAAGTATCGTGACTGGAAGCATGGGGCGTGCTGCTGCTACTGCACAGATATCTGAAATATACCATAATTATTATCAAATTTCAAAAGTGTTTTTTTTCTCGAATAAAACAGAACCAAAACAAGTTCTGTTTCATTCAAAAAACACTTAGTAGTGTGTCATATTAATGTTTCTATAACGAAATTACAATTCAAAATAAGAAATTAAATAAATCAATTGTATTACAAAATCCCTAAATGGCGTTTACTGGTAATTACTGAGAGCGGGTAGTCCTTCCATTCTTGCACTTTATACTTATCGAAGTTCAGATTGTTGTTTATCGTAAAGAACAATTTGAACGATGCAAATGATGTGACAAAACGAAGTACAGTTACCTTCCCATACACATGAAGTGTTACTATCTCACTGCTAGTTTCTTGAGAAAAAGTTATAGTACTACATTATAGGCATATCTGTTACCGTAAACTTGCTGATGTTTTGGAATGTAGATTTGTGTAAAATTTTAAAATAAGTCATATTGATTTTTGAATAAATTCATCTCGGTTTGTTCTGGAAGGAAGCAAAATCTGTTCTAATCCCTTATATATAAAAATATATATCGCCGTAAGAAACGAGAACATTGCGAGTTAAAAACAAATGAAACCCCCTCTTACCATTTTGGAATATGTAGTCTATCATCAAAGGACACCTTGTCAATGCTAAGTATCATCTGTATTGTACTAGTAATATTATTAAAACCATGTGATCTGTATTATATATTGTGTCGTTAACATACATGTAGGCCCTGTGAGGCAACTGAAAAATGAATAACTTTAAAATAAGTTTATCTCGATTTTTGTTAATCTGTGATTTGATTTTGTTGTGGTCAAATATAATGAATAATTAACCTGCTTAATATTAGCCTAACGTTATCTAGCCCCTCTCCAATCCAGACGGATAGCGGAACACTCCGTGTGGTTATGTACAGGGTGTCCCATTTCAAAGCTTTATATATCCGGTAAAATAATTCGCAATAAGTATAAAACTAAAAACATGTTGGGATAGACAGTCAACAATACGGAGAACATTTTCCAGAGTACCGTAAATGTAATGGACAAGTGACTAATAGGGGGTCGCCATGATGATGTCGCTTATATAATGCATGGCTAGTTGCTTTCTTTTCAAGGGCATTTTTGATCAGTATTGTTTATTAAGCTTACCTTACTATCACACTTACGAAAATCAACAAGGAATGCATCTATTACGGCTATTATTTTCCGCCCATGAGACACATTTCAGTACCACAGACCACACGGTACGTAATCCATGCTGTCACAATTGCCATGATTTGCATGATGAGAACTACTATTACATAATATGAATGGTCAATATGAGGTATTCACAGCTCGTCGTATACAAGAAGTATCTTTAAAAAAGTATGTAAACAGTTTCACTAAAGCTTCCACATCCGGGGATCTTTCTCCGCTGCACTCGCAATGGCGGCCTCCTATAGTCACATGTCCATTAAATTTACTCTGGAAAATGTTCTCCGTATTGAGGACTGATAGAGAAGACTTGTACAATTATTTTGCTACCAAACTTACAATAACAGCTATCTGTGTTGCTAAGGTGCAGATAAAACTTTTCCGAACTGTAAAACTGTAGTTTCATATAAACGCGTATAATAATGAGTTTAATGAGCGACAGAGCGATAGAGGGAAAGGAGTAAAAATGTTGTTCATGATGAATCCTTTAAATTTCAAACGGAAATAATCTTTGATATAAACATCATACATGTTGTGCAAAAAGTGTGATGAGTGAAAGCATTTTGAAGAAAAAAATGGACATGAACATGCTGCATGTGATGACAGCGACGTACACCATGAGTCTGGCAAGTTAAACAATTGAATGGTATTTTGAGTTATGTGACCAACCCTTTCAGCGAGTATTTCAATGATGTGGTTTTATAAAAAGGATCAAGTTTGGTATCAAAATAATTCTAAGTACCGGAGATATAAAGCCTAGAAATAGTTTCGAAACTTTTTGGACACCATGTAGTTACGAAATTTGGCTTAAAAGTCCGCCCTTGGAAGTCGTGATTTCATGAGAGAATTGTTTTGAAGTATCATAATTTTGTGCTGAAAAACAACGGACATGATCAAAATTCAGATGATTTACCTAGTTTTTGCTATAATTTGAACACCGCATTGGATTCGATTCAGTAATTACAGAGAAATGAGCGATTACGTAACAGTGGGCAAATTGCATTTGGTGTTTTTAGGAGGTACTTCCTTGGGTTTGCCAACATGATGAAATTATGGTATTTCTAGATATAGATCATTGAGGCAGCCATGTGTATGTAGTACCAGAGCAGATTTCACTCATGTCACATTCATAACATACATGTATGCTTCTTATTTCAAAAGTACCACAATCTGTGAAGTACTCATTTTTGATCAAGCCAACAGGATTGCTACTGTTCCTATAGCCCAATACAGGCAGCATTGGGTCGGGTACTGAAGTGGTTTTGTTGTTTGTCCATCGACATTTATGCTTCATAAACAATTGGGCTATACATATCTGATATATTTAGGAACACTGAGTACATTCCATTAATCAATGTCAAGACAAACATTTTGAGGTTGCCATATGTACTAAATACGCACCAAACACGTTCTGTGTACTTACAAATGTACTGCATTGGCTACACTCTAATACTGGCAACACTAGAATGATAATCATGCATACGATTAGGCTACTCCACAGATGCCAAGGGCTGGAAAATTTGGGGTTTTTTTTAGTCCATTTTGAAAAAAAGGTAGTATAATTGAACTTCAAAAGTACCGAGTCCATTTAAAAATGCCAGTTTCAAGTGTTCATTTAAAAAAAAATCATCTTACGCCTGAAAGCCAAACTAGATCAAGAACTTCCAGAAGAGCAAGCCGCCTATAGGAAAGGCAGGGGTACTGTCGATATGCTGGTTTGTCTGCAGATCTTGATGGAGAAAATCATTGCAATAGGTCAGAAAGCCTTCATCATGTTCATAGATTATTCCAAAGCTTTTGACTCTGTGAGCCACATCAAACTTTTCACTGCAATGATAGAGATGGGATTTCCAGCACATCTTGTAGCACTGCTTCAATCCCTCTATGTGAATCAGAAGGCAAGGATCAGATGGAATGGTGAAAATACAGATGAATTCAACCTAGGTTAAGGTGTGAGGCAGGGATGCATTGCTTCACCACACATGTTCGTTTCCTACACAGAAAAAGTCATGAGAGACGCTGATGTTGACCAGTATGGGATAAAAGTAGGCGGTACACCAATTTCAAATCTCAGATATGCCGATGACACTGCACTTTTTGAAACCTCTGAAGAAGACATCGAGAGGCTAACATCAGCCGTAAATGATGCAGGCAGGAAGCTCAATCTCAAGCTCAATGTCAAAAAGACAAATCTTCTAACAACTGGAGAAGAACAGCCCGTGCATAATATCTCAATCGATGGTGAGGATGTTGAACAAGTTAGTCGCTTCAAATACCTAGGCTCTGTGAAAACCACATCTGCTAGTTGCACAGCTGATATAAGAGCTATAATCGGAATAGCCAAGGGAAAGATGATAGAACTCCAGGACATATGGAATGACCGCAATCTCACAACAAACCTTAATTCAAAGATTGTAAAAGCATTGGTATCGAGCGTGCTCCTTTACGGTCTGGAGGGATGGACTCTAATCAAAGCAGATGAAAATCGCATAATGGCTGCTGAAATGTGGATCTGGAGAAGAATGTTAAGAGTTAACTGGAAGGAGAAAAGAACCAACATAAGTATCCTGAAGAGCTTGGTGTAAAGAGGCAACTGCTAGGAGCTTATCAAAAGAAAGCTGGCCTACTTCGGGCACATCATTAGAGGCAGTGGTAGCTTACTGGCACTCCACATCATAGAAGGGAAAGTGGAAGGCAGCAGGAAAAGAGGTCGTCAAAGGAAACAATGGTTCGACAACATCAAGGAATGGACTGGTATGAGTCTTATAAAGGCCAAGCGTCTTGCACAAGACAGAGTAGCTTGGAGAAAGATGATCCGGAGATGTGATCGTATGGCAGCCAATCGTCACAACTGACGGAGGCCGAAGAAGAAGAAGAAGAAGAAGAAGAAGAAGATTTTTAAATTGGTGATTATTCGTGTATGGGTCGTTCTTCGGTAAATGTCACATTTCATGTCCCGATACTTTGATACCCTAAACGGCCGAGTGCATCAATGACGGGTAGCTGAAGAATAGCGCTACCTGGCTAGTAACTGAGGCGTAACCCAAAATGTTGAGAGCGCCAATGCGGGGTAAGCTACTAGGCTAGTAACTGGCGGGTAATTTACGCTAAATGTTATACCTGACCGGACCCAAGAGAAAGTTGGGTCATAACGTTTTATGCCACAAGTCAGTCGATTCTACATGTAGCAGTAGCGTAAATTTGTTGTGAACACTGGAGGGGATGATTCGCTGATGCTGAAAGACCAATTGCGCTTTTTTGAAGTGGAATGTGACCCCTCATAAGCTGAAAGATTTTATATTTTTGAAAATCCATTCATGCAATTTGGTTATTTTTAAGCCAAAATTTAGATCAACTCCTTTTGCCCATTCAAACACTAATCGCACCGACTTTGGGCCATATTTTGACCAAAATGTACTAATTGTCCAAGGATCTTAAATAATGACTAAATAAATAAACTTATTATTGTTTTTATTAATTAAAAACTGATAAAGCCAAGTTTCAACATTATTGTGAGTGGAAGGGTAGAACTAGAAGAACGAAAAATAAATAAAAGCATATCGTGCCGCGCGTGGTCTGGGGATCGAACCGGGGTTCTGCGGTTAACAAGCGAAGGACAAAGTATCCACGCCACGGAAGTATTTGTGCTAACATGCTAAGAGATGTGTTATAATTGTATATAATTGTTTCCATCGGGTGTTTGTGTTTGTCATTAAAATAGTGCTTTTTGGTGCAATGTTTGTATGTGCCCCTCGCCCAAAATATGTTTGTAATGTCATGATAGTCCTTATTTTTGAAAAAGCGGTAAACAAACTTCAAATTCTTTGGCCATAAAATGGCATCATTTTTTTCCGGATCGCAGAAATCAAGAATCACGTGGAGTCGCCACGTGATTCTTGATTTACACTCACCTATGACCTAGCGAGTGACGACACGTTTTAAATATTACGGAGGTCCATTCACGTCAGAATTTTACAGTAAACTATAGGTTAACACTTGGCATATGCGCCAATTAATTTGGTAAGGGGACGATGCTGATTAATGTGGATATTTACCTCGCCGGTTGCTATTCTGGTGTTATTCGGCAGTTATGCTCTAAGAATTACATCGTTAATAAGTTATGCTACAGTTAGAGCATAACTACTAGGGAGGTAAGCTACCTCCCTATTAAGTTACCCGTCATTGGTGCACTCGGCCGTATATCTGGTAACTTCGCCACATTTATCTACATCTTTTTGTGTATTCTGTTCATCAACGTTATCCCCATCATAACAAAGTCATAAAACGCTGGAGATTTTTTTTTATATAACAATGTTTGATGCCAATACCCTACAAAACCCCATGTCCAGGTTACGTGTAAAATATCTGATTGCCTTATACATTTGATGGAGGGGATTTTCGTCATGAAAATACTGATAAACGCTAGATATCAGTGGCGTAACAGCCGGGGGGGGGGGGGGGGGGGCAGGGGGGCACAGTGCCCCCCCCCCCCCCTGAAGGTGCTCAGCAGGAAATTCAAACCTACCCACCAGGAAAAATGGGGGGAAGTGAAAAGAGGAAAAGAATGGGGAAAGGGAAAGAAAAGAGAGAGAGAAAGGAAAAAGGGAGGAAAAAGAAAAAGGAAAAGGAGAAAAAAAGGGGAAAGAAAGAAAAGAAGAAAGGGAAAGAAAGAAAGATAGAAAATGTTGTGACAGTGCGAAATTTTGTGACCGTGCGAAATTTGTGACCTTGCGTAATTTAGTGACCACGCGAAATGTTGTGACTGTGCGAATTTTTTTGACCCCCCCCACCCCCCCCCCCCCCCACCCCCCCCCCCCCCCCCCCCCCCCCACCCCCACCCCCACTTACGTGAAATTCACGAGGTGACTGACTGGGAAAAAAATTGGGGCAACCTTTTACAAACAATTCTAACCAGGATTTTTTGGCTGTGCCCCCCCCCCCTGACAACCACCCTCTGTTACGCCCCTGCTAGTTATTTACGTTTTAATTATATTTCATCCATCCAAATATGGCATTATAGGCCTATTGGAGCTTAATTTACCAGTTTTTTTGTCGTGAAATTTCTGTACCGACGTTTTGCGTCATCTCCGTCACAGCCCATATGCAGCGCAATATAATTCGTATAAAAAGGAGCATACAAATACGGCTTTGACCGTTTGAACTTGCCGCACAAATTGAACGGATGTGAGTTAGCCTACGCGCTATTATTTAGCAATACATCAAAAGTCAGGTTTTATCGAAATATATAATGTGCGTATGTTTATTCCGTGTCATCTCAGAACCTTATAGAATTAACTGAAAATATAGATTCATTGGATTTTTAGGATTAGTGGCAAAAAAGTGTAGTGACCACTAACGATACCCCTGTAGTAGACCGCTATACATACTTTTCCGGCGAAACTATACCGTCCCAACACTTACGACGGTCATCCGTTACGTCATTTCCGTCACATTCATGTCATCTCCGTCACATTTTCGTGGATTGTCTGTGTGACGGAGATGACCAAGGACCTGTACGGATATGACTTTGGCATGCAGTCATCTCCGTCACATGAGTATTTGATGTTCATGATCTGTAAAATACAGCATTGGACACAATATTATCAGTTGTAATCTATAAATAAATAGTGTTCTCTTGCTAACTTAGCTGAAATGTATACATCTCTAAGAGGGTGTCGATGAAAAATCGACTAAAACCATGATTTTGAGGTAATTAGGAATCGTATCGCTCTGTAACTTGGAATGCCGTGTATGTAAGAATTATGATCGGAAATGTAAATCTGCAAGAAAATCTACTTTCTAAAAAAAAATCATGAATAGAGGGCGCTCTCTGGAAAAGATCACATAATATGCCTTTAAATAGCTCAATAGTTCGAACGCTTATTTTTTTCCCACGAACGCAATTAAGGAAAAAATTGAACGCTTAATAGAACGCTTAATATCAATTTAACCGTTCGATGACTGCTTAATGCCCATAACTTAAGCGTTCTGTAGGCTCGACCGCCTAATTAACCGTTCGCAGCTGGTGGAACGGTTGTGGAACGGTTCTGGAACGCTTATTAAGTAATCGTGCCTGGTAAGGGAAAATGGCCCCAAAATCGAGATTTTTTAGGCCCATTTTACGTGTAATCTAATGGGACACTTATTTAGTGCTGTGTCCCCTTAATTGCTCCCCAACATGACCGTATTAGATCGACAGTAGGACACACCTCGCTAGATATTTGTATGGCAAAATCAGCTTCGAGTTCACCAGTATACGCCAAAAAGCTATACGTGGTGGCATGAGGATCATGAAAAGGTTTTCGATACTAAAATATCAGCCCTATTGTATATTACTATTAATGCTAATAAGTACAGAGAACTCCAAGGTCCGTCTCAGGTTAATCGCACTTTTACTTTAAGCGTGCTTTAAGCTAGATCCAGATATAACGGCAATTGAACTTTAATTCACTTAATAAAAGATCAGAGGTGACACGAAGTATGTCTCTGAACCGCGGAAAACGTCAAGGCATATTTATTCAATGGAACTTGCCGATGCACACACAGTTGAACTTGGATTTATCGCAGTTAAAAGATCAGCATGATCAGAGGTGATACACGGGATATGTCTGTACACCACTGTGAGTGCCGAAATTGGTATGACAATATGAGACCAATCCGGGGAAGGGGGATACCTACGTGGCATAGCATATCATTGTACGAGATATATTATTAAATCCGCGGTCTTCCTACTTATGCTATATTAACAATAAAATAAAAGATACAGTGTTATATTAACTTAATTCTGAACGACACGTAAGGAAACCGACAGAAAGGAGAAATGAAAACAAACAAATTAGTTGGAAACTTACATGAAAAACCAGGCTACGCCACCGGGCTGAACTGGTGTTCAGCGGGAAAAAATACCCTTTGCCCCCCCCCCCCCCCACCCCCTGACGAGTGACCCTGGCTACGCCACTGGTACTGTACGCAAATAACCTTATATATCCACACTCTACGTGCAAACGGTTGCGTACGGATGAAACAGTAGAGGATAACATATAAACGATGATATTGAATATCAAAAATATCACAATTTTGAAATCTGCTAATCCCATACTCCCCTTAATCAAACGTTAACAAGGTTAAGATGGGATCTTGGTGGCATAAGATTGCCATTTTGTGGGTTTCAGTGTGTCAAGTTTATATGACGCCGTCGTCCGCCACTGCCTCATACACCAGGTCGCAAACTGACATTACGGTAAGACTATTTATTGTTTTGAATTAATACACTATAGGCGTTAAGAATCTATTAGATTGTAAGGAACAAAAATGTGCGAGATGGATGGAATTGAAGTCAATCTGTTTTAAATTGTTGATTTGGGGCACATTCGGCTTAAGGGGGAAAGCCCGTATATACGAGGGGCATTCAATAAATACCTGCAACCATTGAAAATCTCTGAACCGTGACACGTGTCAGTAAAATAAACTTATGATACTTAAACTGTAAGTTTTACTCTTTTCTCACAACAAATTTCGAACACGTAGGTTATTTTTATCATTACAGGGTGTATCAAAAAAATTAGGACACTTTTTCATGACAGTGTAATACTTGTTATAATCATTGGACCATGACCAATTTAGTCTCAATGTAAAGCCCAATTAATTATTATGATATCCTGAAGATATGAGATCAATCCGATGAAAAATAAGAACACTAGCATAATTTACGTAAACCATGTCATTTACTGGTTTGTACAATGGGATTTACATGTATAGACCAGTAAATAACATGGTTTATGTTTCAATACGTTTCAATAATTATAAACATAGAAAATAATCTATCAGTCAATAGCAAAGAGTAGTTTGGTAATCCATTATTCTAGCACAAATCAATACTGGCTAAATAGGCCTAATCCACAAATCAGATGCATGCATATTCTGTGCAAATTAAAACAGTTCTCGAACCCACTGTAGATGGTTCATTAGCATGATACGAAGTAGAATTGGCATTAATAGTGTGCACGTTCATGTTAATCTACTGTTACTGTGTGAATGACCATTGTACATACTACAAAATAGATTGCCTTGCCTAATAGGTCACAATTTCCTTAATTAATAATGGATTTTTCTCATCTTTTCAGGATTTTATCTTTATCAGTTGTTCTTTACAATAAAATAAAAATTGGTCATGCTTCAGTGATTTAACAAGGATTTAAACCATCATCAAAAAGTGTCCTAATTTTTTTAATACACCCTGTACATCTCAGCACTGTGTATACCGTGATCTCAGGGCACAGGTTAGGAAATTAAATGTTACAATGGCGGGAAATTTGAAAGACAAGTTTATGGTATGCATTAAGATACATGCATTAACAGTGTTAATATTGGCGCTTGATTTATAATGCTGATTCTTGTCAATTTTCAGTGCCCAGAGACCATTATGTTTATAGTACTGAATTTACAAATCACCCATGTGGTTGAAATTTTCCGTGAGATACATGTAGGGTAAGACTTACAGTTTAAGTATCACAATTTATTGACACATGTCACGGTTCAGAGATTTTCAATGGTTGCAGGTATTTATTGAATGCCCCTCGTATGATGTAAATTGTAACAACTTCCCCAAAACTTGACCCAAAAGTGTCATATACCATAATATAGCCCGTATCGCAAAACTTTCAAAATTGAATAACAATTTTGCTCTGGTTGCCATGGTAACCAGACAGGACCTCTGATTGGCTAAACACTGTAACGGATGTAACTCAAAAAGCTAACATGACAAAAAATGGGACCACAAACTCAGGTCTTTTCACCGGCTTAATAAGCCGCTGGATAACAAGTCATAATCTGTCAAGTTGTCACTATATTTCAAAACTAAATTACCCACTGGGTAGAGGTCGCGACCTCTGCATAACTCTATAAACACAGGCAAATCTGTCTAGCTATACAGTAGTAGGGTCTGGCTGTGCACTAAGTTACAAAATAGTATTGTACATGCATGGAATATGTATAGTGTAGCAATCTCTTTTGCATTTAACATGTGTTTAGTGTTTGAACCATTGTGAAAAGTTTACAATACTAAATATTTATACGATTTCAAAACTTTAATATTTTACCTCAGAATTTATATGTTGTAAGTCCAGAACACTATAGACACTTAAGGACACTCAATGAAATAATATTAAAACAAACCCTTGATACTTGATAGCTTATTATTAAATACCACATTTGAAATATTAGGAAGCATCAACATTTCCAGCAATATTAAGCAAATAGTAAGCCATAAAAGTAGGTCATGGCCGGTCATACACCCCAGTCTAACTTTATTTTTCAGTGATGATAAAAATATGTAAAACAGAAAGATTATTTTATCTTTAGTATTCTTGACATTTGTTGAGAGTGAATTCTTTCTATATATTTATGAATAAAATGTATATGGGTAATATGAGTATTAAATTAATGAAGCTGATATCCAAATGAAATATGTGAAATATGAAAATAATTACTTGGCGAAATATGCCGCCTGTGAGAGTGTGTTTATAAATGTTCAATATTATTTGCCTGATGATATTTAAAAAAACATTGTTGAATAAAGTAAATTGTTTAATTTTTATTATTGCTAAATCATATCTAGCTTTAATTTTCAAGACAGTGACACAACAAGCTGATGAAGTAACACTAATAAAACAATACAGGGAGTATTTTAGTTCCATTAAAAAACAATATGGAGCGTAGCTACATGTAGTCCCTAAGTTCGCAGAAATGCGCGCTCAAACAGGCCACACTTTCAAAATTCGATGGCATCATGTAATGTTAGAAGTTATGTAAATTTGTTTGTCATCTATTAAATATTTTCTAAAATTACAACTATGATATGATAAATAATTTAAAAAAAAGTTTTTACAATTCGCAATTTTAACAATATTTATTAATGAACAACTCAATATAGGCCTAGTTTGACAAATTAAATTTAGTATGAATAAGTCAAGGCTCACAAAATTGAAAGGTTAATATATGATATCTTTATTTTCATAGTGATTAGTAATGTTGATTTTGTTTCATGTGGAAGCTTAAAAAAAAATACTAGTACTATGTTTTAAAAAGTTATCAGTGTTCAGGGGCGGACTGGCCACTGTGGCGTTGTGGCGATCGCCATATGGGCCGCTTGGTTTTGGCCTCTCAGGGCCAGTTACTCAAATGTTGTGGCCGTGCGAACATTTGTGACTGTGCGAAATTTTGTGACCGTGCGAAATTTTGTGACCGTGCGAAATATTTTGACCGTGCGAATTTTTTTGACCCTACCCCTCCCCCCTTAAAGCTTTTTTAGGACCAAGAAAATACATGTGAACATTATCAAAATGTAAACATTTGAAACTAATGCATTGATGCCAATATTATAAATACTCTCAACTATTTTCTTTGACTTTTCATGCATTCAGCAAATTTCACATATTCTTTTAGTTGTTTTACAAAGTTCACCCTTACACTAAATCAATAAATATGTTTTATTTTTATTTATACATTCAATTAATAATAATGATACATTTTCCATACTCCGATCAGCTTAAAGCAAAAGTTTAGGGCACATATTATAAATAATCAGAACGCAAACAATTAAAGAAGTCTGTGTTTGCCCATAGACGGTAAAAATCATGTTTTATGACTTATGAGAACTATATATGGTTTTCCTTTTTTTGCGCACATAATATTTCACTTTGATTAATTATATATATTTTAAATGTGGTCCATCCATTTATTATTTCAATATTTGAGATATATTCAATATAATAATCTAGTTGGAAAACATGCTTGAAATACGCTAAAACAATGTTGTTGAGATATTTAAATATTAAATCAAAGATTTGCTAGCACCCTATTGCAACACTTGTCATACAGCACAAACTGTAATATTAAATGCTTGTGTTTTCCTGCCTAAGGCCAGAGGTCACCAGGCTGCATATTTGTGAAGTTGGAAATCTGACCTTAGGGACCACTTGCATTTTGTCTGCGGTTGATTTTTAAAGCAGGGTAATAAATCATTATTGATATTACAGTGATTTTTTGTTTGTGGGACCAAAAATTGGCATGAACTAGTAGTATACCGGTATTTAGGTCGAAGGTTAACAATGACATATCGTACAACTTAATGGAGCCGGATTCTTAATATCGTTGCCATGGCAACCATGAACCGACCAAACAGGTAATTTTGCATGATAATTCAAATGAGGAAAAGAATTTCAAAATTAGGGATCCGTTAAGTTGTAGCCCTTAATGGTATTAATCACATAAAAAGTAAAGTCTCGTGCCGAGCAAAGTTCATGCGTGGAGTGCCCATTTCTCTTTCATTAGCGTTTTGGCCAGACTTCACAATGTAACTTTGACTGTAGGGGGTTCGCCACTCCTCCCACACAGCGAGTCTGTTTTACTTCCCAGCATGAATTAATCAGTGGCGGCACCAGCATCATAAATTTGGGGCGAACCGACAACCTTTGTATTGTGGAACGATAAAGTATCCGCTGGACCACGCGTGACCGTTTTGGTTACCAACTATTATTCCAATCCAACATTCGTTACATCCGTTACAGTTTTTAGCCAATGGGAGGTCCTATATGGTTACTATGGCAACCAGAGCGAAATGTTAAGTCAATTTTGAAAGTTTGCGATACGGGCTATATTATGGTATAATTATGGTATATACACCACTTACAGGTCAAGTTTTGGGAAAGTTGTTTAAAACATTGACATAATAATACGGGCTTTTTGACCACAGACCGCCCCCCCCCCCCCCCCCCCCACCCTCCCCGAAGGGGTTTGGTTGAGGAAATGGCATGAATGTGGGCCTATTTTCAGTAGGACATTTCAGAACCATTTTAGTACATGGCTCAACGCGGGTAACTATAATAACGTACTTGAAGAAGAAAAAAAACACACGTGGTATCATGATTACATGGGAACAATTATGCTGGTTCCCTGTACCCTGGATCCTCGGGCCACCTTATCCATAGGTGCAGGTACATGGTTCCCCTTTGCCGGCCGTAACCGTGAGTTCAACACAATACATTGTCGCTCTGTTATGGCATAAGGTAAATAACGATCAACACACGTCGTGTAGATGAGATAGCTACGGCGCAAATAATGTCCGTATTTGTTGTACCCATAATGACGTACCCTATGACGCGCCCAGGTAAAATTACTGACATTAACGCACCCATCGTCAATATTGCGATGGACCAAAGGCTACTCATGACGTACCCTGTGTCAAGAATATGGTGGTAAATAATAATAATAATAATGATAATAATAAGATACTTATATAGCGCATAAAGGAACGGCATCACAGCTCTGTAAAACTCAAAGACTACACAATTGTACACAACACATAAAACAGTTTTGCCTCGCAAAAGTGAATTTTCTTCCATTTTTCATTGATTTTTTTCCAAAGATATTCGCAGAAAATCTTTTAATGTAAATTATCATTAGTATGGTATGGGATTGATTATGGATTTGATGCAGTTAATAACCCATCAATGTACAGTATGTGGGACATCCGTGGTAAAGGTCAATGCACTTATTGCGCTATAGTGGGCACATACGCCTATGATGATGGGGCAGGTTCGCCAATAGGGATTTATATAGTTATAATTTTGCATAATTTCACAATTGTAATTGTCCTCTAACAGGATAATTGTAATTATAAAAATAGTTATCAAGAATGGAGTAACACTATTATTAGAGGAGAATATTTCAAAATGTGGTATTTCTTATTACTTTTAAAATTCTGAACGAGTAAGTTCCGCAAAAGTGCCCCACCCCTATGATTTTGGACCCCTACATTTTATTTTGGAATAGAATAACGAAGAATAACGAATCTATGTATTGGATATTATGGTACTTTGTGTAGCCTAATTCTGAGCGTAGGGCGAACTTACCCCGGGCTATGGGCATACCTACACCGGCGTCGGGCAAGTTCGCCCTTTTGAGACACTTTTCTTTATCATTTACTCTTGCCTTGACAGTAAGGCCTAGAGTACTGAGATCATGGTCGTATGTAGCCAAGATATCAATCTTTCACATGATATCAATAGGTCCATTCAATCTTAAACTTGGCGTCTTAACACCTCTTCAAATGAAAATTGGGCGAACACTTCCCGCTCTCCCTTACAGCCGTTTCTTTGTGGCCTTGTGCATGTGATTTTGTAATAAACATAATGATAACAAGCTCGTATGTTTTCCCACGTTTAAAGGGCTAACCTATCGACATATTTAGACAAAATGTCCCATATATTGCATTTTATAAATGCAAACGTAAGTCCTCTCCAATTACTTTTTGATTGGTATTAATAGCCCTCACATCACGGCGAAGCAAAGGTCATGTTAACCGAAACCAACCAATTTCGTAGTTGTAAAGCGATGCATTACACGTTAGAATCCCACTTGTTTGCAGCTTCGCTGAATATCCAAAATCAGCAAGCAACTTAAAATATAATAGCTTTTTGCAATGCAAATTGTCATTTTGTTTTTATTACATATTGGGGGTTCTCCAGTTTTCAGGGAAATGTCCCCTGTCTATAGGCTTACATACAGGGAAAAGTTTACTTAAAGCTCACAGATACTGGTATACCAGTACCGCACAATACTAGTACATGAAACTTGCGAGTATTGATATCAAATTGGATGGATTGAGCGTGATACACAAAGATATTGATCGAGCTATGAGTTTTAAAAAATATGTTTAAAACTCATAGCGAGTGAGAATCTGACTTGACAAAAGAAATCCAAAAAAAAAATCCAAAAATGAAATCACCAATTGTAAAAGTTTCAATTAACTTTTTTTTTAAAAAAATATAAAACATTTTTTTCCCCGAAAAATTCTCAATTTTTAAAAAAAAATCAAAAACAATTCACAACAAATTACAATTTAATTTTTTTTTTAAAAAATCAAAAATCAAAGCTTTAAATGTGTTAAAGAGGCAGGTAACCAACTGACCAAGTTGGAAGGATATTGGTGTGGCCAAGTTCGCTCCAGTGACATAATGTTCAGAATAATAGGTCTTTACTAATGCATTGCAAGTATAGGACGAAAGATTCTCACTGCATAATAATGCTCGATACTGGTACAACTTTATTGTTCCAATATCATCCGATACTGGAACACTTACTTTGTACCAATATCAGTACCTAGATTTTCACTCAAATATCAGATAAAAGGATAAACTGATTCTAATGAGGTTTATTTAATAATGTAATAAAAGATAAATCAGTAATAGACCCCAGGCCCTGTCCTGACCAACAGTTTGATAGCCACTTGTCGAAATCAAAGGGAACGGATCACTGTGATTTTATCTTCTGTATAAAGGGTAAAAGGACACGCAAAGATGGGAACTTCATGGGGCATCTTTGCGTTTCTATGGTTTTCAGTATTTCTAGTTAATCTAGCACCGTCCTTTGGTGCTCCTGTGAACATAAATTCATACGCCGATTTGAAGGTAAGACTGATTTTGAAACATTAATAATTTGTTGTTGGATGGACCTATTGCCGGATTGACCTTAATCAATCTGCCACGGAGGCTATCAATATCTACGCATACAATGTTTCTGACATATGATTTTTCCGCAAAAAGTTCAATCGCGATTTAATCGCGATTCTTATCTCGTGAGATCCGACAGTATGTGATGAGGACGACGAATATAATAATTTCAACCTATTTCGTTTCTTTTACAAAGCTAGGGTTTACATGCCCTTGGTACTGGACAGCTTTTGGACGTAAGTGTTACTACACACAGGGTGCACATCAGTCATGGAGTTTAGCAAAACATACATGTAATATCAACGGAGGTGTTCAGGTAGGGATTCACATTTTGTTCTCATTTCATCTAAAGTGGTTAAGTGGTTAAACATTATGTTCCCATCCCTTAACACTTTTGGACAGGTGATTTTGACATTTCGCCGGTAATAAATCATCTAAGGATGTGTCTATTTCCCACTATGTGGTCCAATTAATACACTGCAAAGGACATAATTATGCCCAAAGGGCATAAACTAACCTTCATAACCCTGAAGATGACCACATAGTCAGCGGTTGACAAAATCTTAGATGATTTATTACCGGCGAAATGTCAATATCACCGGTCCAAAAGTGTTAAGCGATGAGAACATAATGGTTAAATGAGAGTTTATTCTCTAGACCAGTATTATCAGCTGATTCTCTCTCTGATGAGTAGCCTTGAGCATTTTCGTGGTAATGTTCTAGTCACAGATGGCATCCATACAGGACATTTCTTCTGTTAACTTTAAATGAAAAGCATACCAATAAGGCAAATACAAATCGTTGAAAATGAAATATCTCAAACTTGTTGTCTCATCACAGGGATGCCATAAATGCTTGTTTTTACATTATCCAGAATATGATGTGCCACCTACTGTATATAGGGTCAAATCAGAGGTTGCTTCAATGTAATCCCAGCAGTAGAAGCCCACTGTGCAATGGAATAATTGAGCCAATTCAATCCTTGTTTTGCATTGAAACGTACAGAAAAGAAATGGTTCATTAGAGGAACTAGTCAGTAAGACTTTTCAAATTGGTATCAATATATGAATTTATATTATATTTCTCAATATTATAATGATACCAACAAATGTAAAATTTCAATGTAAAACACGGATTGAATTAGCTCCATTATCCAACTGCATAGTGCGTTTCTACTGCATGCTGGGATAACATTGAAGCAATCTCTGGGGTCAAATAGTTAAAGGGTAAAAAAAACCCTATTTAAAATAAAATGAATGTCGATGTTTTGACTTCTGTTTTCTTGAAATAAATGTGAAATAGCACTGTTTAACCGTTAAAAGTCACAGTACAGTACCATAATTTGGTGCTTTGAGCACAGACCATCACAGACCGGTTGCTACGAGATCAGCTTGAGTGCACACCGATGTATACACATTAAACACTTCTCTGCATCAAAACAATACCGAATTATTGACCCTAGTATTTGGTCCTAGGAACAGTGGACAATAGGCGCTACAGACTATTTTGAGCAAATTAGTGCTTTAAACTTTTGTCATGCGTTCAAAGGCCAACGACCTTCTAACGCCTTTTCTGATAACAGTGGTTGTAGGGCACACCATGCATTTTGAAAGTCCTTGTGATCAGATGTAACAAACGGTTATACAGGTTGATATGCTAGCTTTTCAGATCAATCAAAACAATATGACATTTGATATTCTACCTGCCAGCCATCTTGAATGTGTTTGTTTCTACGAAAAACACATCTTGTATATGCAAAAATCAAGCTTGGTCTTAATTATCATTGACTCTAGTTTTGAATAAATCGTGGGATTCCCGAAGTTCACATATTTACCACTTAAATATCTGGCTGTAGACATTACTGAAAATAACGGCGCCATTCAACAAAGATTTATAGAATGCTGCTTCCGAAAAAGAGGAAGACAGTTTCGATAAAGACACTCCATTATTCCTTTATAGAGTAAGAGAAATAACATGACGGTTACAACTTACAATATTGTGTATGCATTTTCATTATGTTATTATTTATCTCAGTTCCCTTTGTCAAATATTCTCTTACCCTAATTTCTCTTTTTTCACATTTTTTCTTCTTTTTCGTTTCAAATTTTAAGTAGGCCTACTTGTTATTGTCTTCTGCTTACGCCCCTTGGCCTCATCTTTCTACTCGGCTATATTAGTTTTACAATAATAGTACACAAACCTTGCCCAACTTTCAAGTCTATCTCAAGAATTACCAATACTACTAGTATTTATTGTCATGCATTTCTCTTGGTGATTCGGTTATTTTGAAAATTTGACTTTTTACAATTATTTTGTGAAATTTCGTCTGCATATGACCGCCGCGTGGAAAGTGTGAAGTGCTAGAATGATACTTCCCTTCCTCACTAATTACACATGGCCCTGTCAAAATACAGCTCCAAAACGCCCATGATCAACATATCACGCACTGTCCCGCCGCACTGCCGCGTGGTTTTGCGCGAAAGCGCGAGTTACCGTACTTGTTAATTAAGGGGTACAAACATATGCGCATGCGTAGTATTTGTGAATTTGTTTACGAAAGGCCGCATACTTTTTGCCGTCTTTACTCTCCAGTACAATCCGCCATCTTTAAAGTTGGTGGCTATACAGAGGGACTCGGGGACCCAGTACAGGCTTTTAAGAAATAATGAGTTTCTGTCAATCTTATTCCAGGTTGTTCTTGAGGATCAGACCGATATTGATTATCTCGTTTCTCAAAATCCATATCATAGTCCAGTAAGTCATGATGGCTATTGGTTGAGATGCAAAGACGAGGCTGCCGAAGGGCAGTGGAAATGTGAGGGCTCAGCTAACTATTGGAATTCAGACATGGATAGTCGGGGATTATGGGGTATGTAAGAAATCAAAATAACGTGTGACCAATCAATGAAAATAGGCCTTTTATAGTTGCGTCAAATTTAGTGATTCCGATCCGTGACCGTGGAACACGAAGGTTAGTTTCTTGTTTATGTGTCTTCTGAAAAAGGGAAGTGGCCCTCGCGGAAATTATCAGGGGGAAATAACATGGGATCAAATTTCTAAAATGTTCTTGGTAAATCCCACGACAACGTACTATGCATTTTAAAAAAACCCTTAATAGTTTGACTTATCTCTGTGCACTGGTGTTTTAAAGTTATTAGTAAAAATGGTCAAAGGTCGTCACACAATCAGCACATTTGAAGCGGCGATACTCTGATTTCCATTTCATTCCACATCATTTCAAATTACTCAGTATTTGTATTACGTTTCATATTAAGGTAATTTGATCTTTTAAGGACGATTTCTTAACTGCAAACTATATACAATTTGTAATTGAACTTCATGTCTAAATACGTCTAAACATTAGGTCTGTAACTAATGCAGTAGTTTTCTACTATGGATAATATCTATTCTTGCTATAAACACTCTTAATTCTGCTTTTACTCATTATAGAGTGGGAAACTGGAGAGCCTAACGGTGGGAGAGCTGAAAACTGCCTGATACTTAACTTTGGCGGGAAATTAAGCGACGTTCCTTGTAGTCTGAGATTTTCATTCAACGTTGCCGCATGTGAGATCACCAAGATAGCAGCACCAACATCGACTCAACCAACACCATGTGAGTCGTATGAAAAATAAATTGGCTTAATTCATGATATTTATCTCTCGATCGTTACCACCAGACATTATAAAGGAAGACGGCGAGAGAAACCAGAATGTAGCGGAGTCTCTGTGCGACTCGAAATATTTATTAATTGTTTCCATCTTTCAATAACATCTCAACTGCCTAAGGTTGTTTGTAAGTAAAGTCTAAAAATAATAGGAAAAATACCACATTTAAGACCTACTTTTACTCGTACAATCAAACATTTCATTGCTTACTTTTTATATATTTTTTGCTTAGTGCAATACTTGGATAGCAGGTTTTCCTGACATTTTGATCCTTTTATCCACCAGTTTTACAATGGTTTTTATTTCCAGTTATGTATGTTTTCATTTTTATGTGTCTCATTGTTATGTATTTTGTGCAATGCCTGTGGATGATGGTGAAAGGCCCATTGCCTACTCCATCTTCTAGTCTGGCTTATCTGTATGCTTTTTAATGTTGTTTACCAATAAAATTGGAATGATTAATAAAAATAACAAATATAAGACACCGCTCGTATTTTTATATATATATCGGCTGGAATTTACTTATAAATCCATTGAGAGATACGTATGGGAGTGCGCTCTAAATTTTATTGGAAATCAGTTTTTTTTGCAGCTAAGTAATACGTAGGCATATACTAACTACCCTATGAAACCATTTACCTTAATTCGCAGTATATCATATAATATTTCACAATTTGTTAATTTCGAAATGTAGATTACATCGAAATCAACTGCATATTTCGGCACATATGGCTTCACTAAAATGTCTATCTAGCGCCATCACCTTAACCATTTTCCCATGAAATATAACGTTTCTTGGTTCTATTATACCTTATCTATTGAAACTTTTTTCTTTCTTTTTTAATTTCATTTTTATCGCCAATATCGCCGTGCCCCTTTAAGCCATGCGATGTTACGTTAATCGGGTTTTCAGTAGGCAAGTGCTAGAATTAACATTGGCCAAAATTGCCATCTTGCTCTTTGACGATCATTTTGTCGCTCTGAATACAAAATCAAATATTTGTGTGTTTAGTAATTGTAATAGTCTCATATACTCGTACAATCAATTTACAGATATGTCAACAATAGCAACAAGACATACTACTCCCTCTACGTCTATTTATGAAACGCGGACGCCCCAATACACCACCCAACCAACGATTACAGACGCCCGTAAGTATGTAACGAATGGTATGTTCTAAATTATTCGGAAAATAATACTCTTTGAAGTTGAATACAAAATAGTAACAAATTGTCAACACTTTCCACGCGCTGTAGACGGCAGTTCTAAAATTTCACAAAATGTTTCAAACTTTTCAAATTTATTAAATTGAATCACCATAGGTGGAATTAGCATGATAATCGCATTACACTAAGGGGCCATATCCAAACTCTCAGTGATTTTAAAGCATTTTTCTACCGATTTTACCTCGGTATTCCAACGGTATTTCGTTCTATTGTTAAAAGCATCGGAAAAAGATCGGTGATTAACTAGAAACCTCTCTACTTATCTGGCGTTAACAATATAACTATTGTAGTACTCTCGATGGCTCAATTAGGTTGTGTTATATTCTTTAAGAAATACTATAAGCTTTTTAAATCCGATCATAAAATGTTAACGTTCACCGCCGATCAATGTATCTGGTCGTCTAGAAATATGAATTAAGCTACCGCTCCATCACGAGTGTGGCATGTTGTTTACGCTCACTCTATTCATCTATTGTTCGGCGCAGTATTGCCAAGATCTTGTGAAAGTAGCCCATTTCCCCCTTCATTCCATTGAAATCAATGCTGAAAACATTTTGGCGATAGGCCACGTAACATATTTGTACAATGGATGGGTGATGACGGAGGGGGCGTAATATATTGAGTGAAGTGGATTCTATTGATGTAATTCCTTGATGTCTGACTGTGCAATCGATAGGGATTTACATAAGTTTCGTAAAAATCGTTGAGTCATGAATGCAACCTTTGAGTTGGGAGGTGGAGGGGGGGGGGGGGGGGGGGGGGAGTGGGGTATACTAGGGGTTTTATGCTTTAAAATCACTGAGAGTTTGGATATGGACCCTAAGTACAAACATGCCTATAAAGTATTGGACTAGTAATTCTGGAGATAAGACTTTGAGGAATTTGTGTTTTATATTTTATTCCGAATAAAATATGATGAATAACAATTTGATGACGCCAACTTTAATTCACAGGTACCTCAATAACTATAAAACACACTACGCCCCCTGCGTCTATTTCTAGCGACCAGCAGACTACCATATCAACGGACAAATAGATTGACGATATGCATAGAACTGCATAGCTAATGAGGCACAGTAGCGCAACACTGACAAATGTGTACACTAACACCGCCTTCTTTTAAAGCCCCAGACATCTACTAAATGGTGGATAAACTGACTGTGAATCTTACTAGATATTATTTACAAAATACAGAATCTATGGTGGTGTTAAATTAATTTTAAGAAAGGGGCATCATCAAAATTACATTTTTACGTTTCTTATCGTTTATCTTTGATATCAACTGATTTATACGAACAATATTTGAAAATACATTTAACCATATTTTTGAAAAGGAATCGAAGTCTACTGAAAATGGATATCAAGAGTAAAAGGCATTTAAAACATTTGGTATTGCAGCGCCCTCTATTGCTCAAATGCGTCAGATTGGCAGATTGGCTGGATTAAGCCACTGGTGGAATGAGTAGATGCCTGGGTCTTTGATATGAAAAATTCATCACTGACGTAGCTATAATCACAATATTCTGATTGGATAATATTGTGTTAAGTTCAAGGTTTTTATGACTATTTATAACTTGTTGCAGGATGCTTCATAAATTGCATGTTATGGTTATGTCTTCAAAATTCGGCGAGCATTACTTACATGTACCTATTTTGAAATCTGCGATACAGACTAACATAGATGTGTTCAAAATAGTCTAAAATACATTGAAAACAATGTCCTATATGACATGTCAAAATTCATCAAAGTAATCTGATATCCTGGGTCTTGGTCTTAAAACGCTCAGAAAGGCTTACGAAAAAAGCTGATGACGCCTCAAATTTTTGATTGCCACGATTTTTAAAAATTGCATTTCGAGAGATTTTTTATTCGTTTATGTGATAAGTATGATGTTTTGTACTATCTAACCACCAGTCTACTCCGGAACGGGAGCGAGTTAGGCTTGAGGGCGCGCTAATTAGTGACGCACTGCCGTCAATTTTTACACGGCGGCAGCGTGCATCCTGCGAACAATGTACCATCGCTTCTCTCCATACGCACGCGTGTGGGTAATCTGTTCCTGACAATATAACTTGTAGAAATGGTATATATTCCATTATGAACTCAATCTACCAATACTAAGATATTTAATTTAAGAATAGAATCATTTCAACCTATTTTATCAGTCACTTTCCGTTTCTTTTCAAAACTAGGGTTTACATGCCCTTGGTACTGGTCAGCTTTCGGACGTAAGTGTTACTACACACAGGGTGCACATCAGTCTTGGAGTTTAGCAAAACATACATGTAATATTAACGGAGGTGTTCAGGTATGGCTTCACATTTTGTTCTTTCTGGTTTTATATTTACATTTCATTTCATCTAAATTGCGAACGTTAAATCAGAGATTATCTCTAGATCCGTGTTCTCGGTTGATTCTCTCTCTGATGGGTGCGGTGCCACTTATAGCAATAGTATAAAATCTTGTTCAAATGTTTACACATATTCTTCTCTCTAATAACGATTCACTTTCAGGAAAGATATTTCTGGACTCAGAAATCTACTTCTACTTTATCTTCCGTAAAAATCCCATCACAGAACTTTACTAAATCATGATGAAAATCTACCTCCAATTTAAGGAACTTTTCAACATATTTGTTTCGATTTTCATCATAAAACATTCCATAGAGTATGTTCATTTGTGAATAGTTGCGGTCGTAACCGGAAGCACTTTATACAAATACGCCGGAATTCTATCGAGCGAGAAAAAACATTCAGAAGATAATCTGTCCTGATATCATGACAACTAATTTCAAAAATCTGATTTTGAAGTAATTAGAAAATGAATTGCGCTGTAATTTATAAGAGATTTTAGTTTCATGGTTATAAATGTAATTTGACCCCAAAAAATGCATTTTTAGGGAAAAATCATAGATAGAGGGCGTTCCATAAACAGGTTCGCATAATATGCTTTCGAGAAACCTTGAGAATTTTCGTGGAAATGTAAAAGTCAAATATGCATCCATACAGGTGGTCAAATTGACATTTATTCTGTTAAATTTATACGAAAAGCACACCAATCTGTTTGGCTGAGCGATAGTGATTTCACGCGGCGTTATACATCACGTAACGCGAGAGCGCGAGTGACCGCACTTGGGTATTTAATGGGCACAGACAGATTCGTATGTGTAGTATTCGTGGATTTGTTTAAAAAAGCCCCACACCTTGCCGTCTTTATTCTCCGGTAGGCCAACATATTCTCGCGTTAAAATGCATATATCACGCATTTCATTTATTGCTGTATTTTGCATATTTGACGCATTTTAAGGCAAGAACCCGGTGCGATTTATTCCGTTAGCGCCCTCAACGGAATAAATCGCAATAACACCGACAATGACAGTATACGTACAAATATAAAATACGTACAGTATACGTATTTTAGATTTGACACCTTGGAAATCATATTGATACATAATTATATGCCAACACACTCAGGGGGTTGGTGGTCGGGGAGGTAAAAACAAGGACAGCACAAGCTAAAACTATAAATTGGATATCCTACAATCTTAAACTATAAATATTGGATATCCTACATTCTTAAACTACTTTGTCAGTGTTATTGCGATTTATTCCGTACGTCTTAAAATGCGTCAAATATGCAAAATACAGCAATAATGAAATGCGTGATATATGCATTTTAAGGTAGAGGATGGGGTGGGTAGGCCTACCCCGAATTGGCCCGCTATCTTTACAGATGGCGGCTATACAGAAAGACGAGGAGACATAGGCTGGGCAAAAATGCGCATGCTCGGTGGATCGTTTGAATATTCATATATGCTAAATACTCGTAGAATGCCACAAGTAACCGCACACTTCTCGTCGTGTTCTTTTCCCAGTCCCTCGTTTTGGTCCGCCATTTTTAAATATGGCAGCCATATATAGCGACGCGGGGGACCCAGGCTCAGTAAGGGCCTCTTGCAATAATGAGTTTCTGTCAATCTTATTCTAGGTTGTTGTTGAGGATCAAACCGATATTGATTATCTCGTTTCACAAAATAATGATCATAGTCCAGTAAGTCATGATGGCTATTGGTTAAGATGCAAAGACGAGGCTGCTGAAGGACAGTGGAAATGCGAGGACTCAACTAACTATTGGAATTCAGACACGGATAAACGGGGATTATGGGGTATGTAAGAAATAAAACATAACGTATGCGATCAATCAATGCAATTAGGCCTAATCTGGTGATTCCGTGACCGTTTGTTTCTCGGTGATGTGTCTTCTGAAAAGGTGAGGTGGCGGAAATTGTTAGGGGATATCCATGGTGTTAAAAATGTTCTTGGTCAAATCCCCAACAACGTGCATTTTGACATAAGGATTAAAACCCCGTATAGTTTGACTTATCTCTGTGTACTGACTTCGAGTTATTAGTAAAATGGTCAAAGGTCGGTACACAATCAGCACATTTGAAACAATACTCCATTTTCCATGATAAATTATTTCAAATTACTCATAATTTGCATTAGGTTTCATATTATTTAGAACGATTCCTAGGTGTTAACTACATAGGTCGATTTGTTAATATAGTAGAATCGTATTATAGGAACGACACATTCTATCATCGCAGAGTAACGTAAGTCCTGTAATACACCTAATCTAAAACTAGGAGAATCCCTTATTGACTGTCAATCAAAGGGTTTTTTTGTGCGTAATATGGCCCAATCAGGCTACGGTTGATATCGTAGATAGGCATTTGTTACCACGGGCTGTGAGTATTGGCAAATCACAGCGCCGATAAGAAGATGTGGGCGTGACTAACGACAAAATGCAATTTATGAATGAAGAATGAAGTCCGTGAGAGATAGGCTAGTCCAGGCATTCTCAAATGGTGGCTCGCGCGCCACTTGTGGCGCATCAAGGCATCCTAAGTGGCGCGAGAGTGGTTAAAATTTGTTTTAAAAATAAATCATATCATGATATAATATGATATGCAATTTGCCAGATTTCATAGGCCTATGACGGTGCGCGCATATGCCCTCAAAAGAGTTATATTAGTTATTATGTTGCCTACATAGGCCTATGTGTTATTATATTTTGTGAAGGGAATTTTGCCATTGTAAATTCTAATAAATATGACCAAGTGGAGCTTCAACAAGTTGGTTACTAAATGTGGCGCATCAGTAAATCTAGTTGAGAAAGCCTGGGCTAGTCGTACGTAAAACGACTCGGTGACAAATCAAGATTACGTTATTGTTGTGATATTTTCTAAGAATAAAGGAAATATAATCAGGAGGAACTGTATCCTGTTGATTCATTCGAGGTGTAATTTAAAAATTGTACTTTATCTTGTTATATGATCCTATTGTATTGTTGTAGTCATATGTTGTACCGTATGTCAGTATTTTGAACAGCGCTTTAACCCCATTGATTAGGCGCTTTTAGAAGTGTCGCTTTAGAATCTAAAGTTTAGATTATAAGCTTGAATAATTAAACATTGATTACAGAAACTAATTCACTCGCGCAAAAAAATGGCTTCTTTTGAGGGGGCATCGATCATTATCACTCATCATCATGTCTAAATAAGTCTTAATATAAAGTCCTGTGGCAATTGCAGTAGTTGTCAACATATTTATATTATGGATAATATCTATGCTATAAAATACTCTTAATTCCGCTTTTCCCCAATATAGAGTGGGACACTGGAGAGCCTAGCGGTGGGACAGCTGAAAACTGCCTGATACTTAATTTTGGCGGGAAATTAAGCGACGTTCTTTGCAGTCTGAGATTTTCATTCAACGTTGCTGCATGTGAGATTACCAAGATAGCAGCACCAACGACTCAACCAATACCATGTGAGTCATATCATAAACAAGAAAAAATGCTTATATATGATATCTCATTACCACCCAACATTATAGAGTTAGATGGCGAGAGAAACCAGAATGTAGCGGCATCTCTGTGCGACTCGAAAGGTTGCATTTATTTTAAATTTGCTTTTAAGTGCCACATACTAATGGCATATCAATTTAACGTGACAGTGAATGGCGCGGAAATGTTCCATCTCTCAAAAAAATATATTGCCGCGGACATATTTCAAGAGCAGAGTGTAGAATTTACAACTGAAATACTTATATATTAAATATATATTATGTCATTTATATACGGTATGTAATTATATGTCATTATATACACCCAACAAAATATGTAAGTTCCCCCCTAGCATATACTAGAATATTCCTAGAAACCTTGAGACAATGTAACGATAAGAAATTGTGCCATTTACCAATTGGTATACAGAAAAAAGTGGCACTAAATCTCACTGGCTATGTCTGATTTTGTCCATAAATTAACAGACATTTTCTTGGTGGATTTTCGTGTACAGACATGGGAATCGACCAAACAATTATGGTTGGTATCATTTCAAGAAAATCAATACGCAGATATTAATCTTGAGCACCAAGACACAGTAGCAAATTTATTATCTAAAATGTTTGTTAATTCTATGGACAAAACCAGCCATAGCCAGTGAGATTTAGTGCCACTTTTTTACTGTATAAAAATTGATAAATGGCACAATTTCTTATCATTGCATTGTCTCAAGGCCATAAAAATGTGCCTAACAATTGGGTGCATCTTTCTAGCTAAACATTATATAAATCCATCAAATATTTTTGGAAATATTCTAGTATATGCCAGGGGGGAACATACATATTTTGTTGTGTGTATTATGTCATTTATAAGTATATAACACGACGTCCACTACGGAATTCAAGTTAACTGGACATTTTAAACAGAGATCAGCAGCACAGAAAAAACGGGTACATCGTGAATACGGTAGTAATGGCAGCACCCATTCGGTATTGACGAATATCAATAAGCGAATACTTTTATTCACGCGCTGACTAGTCACCCTGAAATACTTGGAAACTTGGAAATAGCATAATACCAGCGCCCCCACCCTAACAATATCCAAACCGAGATGCAGAGAATGCTTACTTGTATACCATGGTATAGCTAGAGGTCTCCTTTTTCCATACATACCAAAACAAGTACAAACATCCCACGTATGACGTCACAAGACGTCACTAAACATGACCGACCTCAAAATCCCGCTGTATTCATCTGTACAGTGCAATATACATATAGGCCAAAATTGAAATTTGAAAAAGTTCCACATTTCGGAATTTAACCCGTTTTTGCTTAGTGATGGAAATGATGTTTCTAACATATACTATAAGATTCAGGACCATACAATTAATGTATTTTTTTAATGGTAATTTAAACAAATTGGAAGGTATCAACCCCCCCCCCCCCCCCCCCCCCCCCCCTACCCAGGATAAGGTGGTACCCTCAATTTGTTTCCATCAAAATGAGCGCAAGGACATTAAAAGTGATCACCTATACGCCCTAGGGCACTGTCCTTTGTGTTTTAGCACAATCTGCAAACATTCTTAGGGGAGCGCCCCCCCCCCCCCCCCCCCCCTCCTTAGGATGGACTGAAATTGAAAATGACACATTCCCCCCAAAAGTTTGAGAAAAGAAACACAGTCAAATAATTGGCATTTGAATGTCATCTAAATCATCTTAAAGATTATATAAATTTAAGTTTATGTAAATGGAATCGTCATAAGCATTTTGACTAACAAAAACATAAATGCGCCTTTAACGGTCGTGTAAATAATTCTGGGACACCCTGTATTGATATTGTGTATCATATCAATGAAATTCTGATGAATTCCTTTTTCCAGTGATATCTCACTCGTAGCAATGACTGGTTTCAGTGCTTAGCCACGTGCTTGAGAATGTTGGAAGGGCTCATTCAAAATGTGCCAAAACCACTTTTTCGTGCTCTAAAGAACAACTATGTTTTGTTCAATGAGGTGTTACATTGACAACTGCTTTGACTTTTCAGCACCAAATAGTGATAACATTGGCACGTTAATTTTGAACCCTTCCTATATTCTCGAGCAAGTGGCTGAGGACTGAAACAGGTAATTGCTATGAGTCTTAATTATCGGTTATATGATCATATTCATAGCCTCTCATTTGACGACAGTAGAGCCGACACCTGTTGAATCAACTACATTTGACGAGACTACCATGAGTATAACAGAGGAAACAACAACGGACATCGTAACTGGTATGTGTTATTTATTGGGGGAAATATCATATCAATAGTGATAAATAGAGTTCTCGATCAAAACAAACATTAATGTAGCTCCGATGTTCAACATATCAAATTAATGCAATTAGAGTGATTTATTAAAATATAATTGGTTGAACGTTCGTAGTGAATAAGAATATATTTGCTTTCTTCGTGTTACGATATCATGAATGAATATATAAGATGGCTCGAGGCGTAGCGGTTTGTAGGTCCTTTTGCATGCCATTTATCCACATCACTGTTCAGTGGGGTGTGTGTGTAATTATACATTCGTAATAATTCGGTTGCTGGTTACCTTTGCGTTGGAGCTCCTAATTTAGGGGCTGGTTAATTATTCAGTCATCGTGTTGGCATGAGATAGTTTGCACCCGGAGCCAAGTATGTTTCGCTTTCTCTACAAATATAGTTTATGAGTTTTTCGCAGGCGGCTGCTATCAGATTGAATTTTTGTAGGTTGTCGTGTATCTTTAAGACCTATCATATAATAATTATATGCATATATTTATTAATGATTCTGTTTATAATATGTTGATTCACAATTACGATATTGACAACATAATTGTGCCCATGCATTACAGTGCAGCAATACACTAACAATGGGGTGTGCGTTCATTGTTGTGCACTTGCATTACACATCAAACCAACGTATTAGCTGCTACATTTTGGGAGAACATTTTTCTTTGTTTAGAGTATACCATATGGAACCAACAAAATACATCGGAAGATAGGGGCAGGTTTTTAATTGGTGAAACACCCTCCGTGCTTATGGCATGCCTGAGATTGGTGTATTTGTTACGTTTATACTGATGAACATCGTCAGTATAAACGCAACAAATCGCTTGGATTCACCCCTTCTTCTTTTCAAAAAAAATATGTACTCTAGTTTACTTCCACAAGGCAATCGTCACTGCGTCAATCACTGATTGTAGTGCAGGCGCGTGCCTATTTGCGGCGCTGGCATATGCACGCACGTATAGAGAGATGTAAGATATACAAGTACGTAAAATGACGTCATTGTTCATGTCCAGACACATTTAAACGTTTATGCAAGTTTCTATTTATTCGGACCGATACACAAAATATTTATCATTACAGACTTTATTACGGCGACTGCTGAGTTCACTACTATTGATGAGTCAACTACAACTATTGACGAATCAACAACTAGTAACTCTACTACCCATGATGAGTCGACTACCCCTGGTGAGTCAATAACTGAGTCAGCGACGTTTGCAGAAAAACTTAACAACTACAATAACCAAGTAAAGCTATATGTGATTCTTTCCTCAAAATGTTGACCCCTAAATTATAATAATAATAATAACCTTCTCAGTCAATACAAATCACCATAGCTACGGCATTCGATCACGCTTCCCCGTCCTCACGCGCAATCATAATACGGCGTATACCAAGGATCTATAATTATGCGTGTACCCACTTCCCCACAGAATATTTAGCTTTTGTGGAAACTCACTTAGGGACGCACCATTAGATTTTCAGGGGGGGCGGGGGGGGTAGGAAGTTTTCGGAAGAAAAAAAATTCACCCTCTATGCAGGCCAACAAAAAAAAATCACCCCCTGATGAGTAAAATAAATTCCCCCCTTACGATGGCAAAAAAAAAAAAAAATCACCCCCGAACCCAACTTCCTACCCCCCCCCCCCCCCCACTGAAAATCTAATGGTGCGTCCCTTAGCCTACCGGTTATGGGACAAAAAACGTCTATGAACTCAGGATTCCCGTTCACAAAGAGTTACATGGCTTCAAAATAACGTTTCTTAAAGGCATTATTATGCGATCTTATTCATGAAACGCCCTCTATCTTTGATTTGTTTCAAGAAATGCAATTTTTTTGTCAAATTATATTGTTAAACATTATACTAAAATATCTTGAAGATTACAGGGAAATACGCTTCCTAATTACTTCAAAATCATGGTTTGAATTGGGTTAGATAAACTGTAGAGTTTAACCCCGACAACTTATTTTCCAAGTGGTTTTTAGTTCGTAAATAGAATCCATGGTTTTATACCGTGTTAACGCCGACAGTGTTTGTGGATACGTTCGCAACTGTACACAAGTGAACATAATTATTGAGTACTATTTCATAAAAGAAACTGAGCGTAAAGTATGAATATTTTAAAAGGTACCAATGTTAGCATATGGAACATTTTACTATCTGGCATTTACGACATAGGTGTGTATCAGGGAATAATAACAAATAATTCCCATCATCAAATCTCGTATACGGCACATATTTGACAAAATCACTGTTTTATTTCTCCCATTTATTAACCGTAGCTCCGCCGTCCGCACTAGTGGACTGTGTCGATGATACAATGACTGTGTATATTCCTCGCTTCATCATTGACAATGTTCTTGGTGATCGTCTACATTTCACCGATGAAAACTGCGTCGGTTCAAACTATAATGATACACATGTCCGTATTATGACAGATTTAGACAAATGCGGAACTACTATGGAGGTAAGATCCGTCTAGGGTCAAACCACGCTCTATGCTTATTTCAATCCTATATAGATCGAAGGACACAAAATAAATGTAGTCAAAACTATCAATGGTCAATACCATACACCATTTGGTGCAGGGCACCAATGTGTCTCTCGCATTTCAGTTGGAAGGTAGTTTTATTATAAAATACCGGGAACCACCTAATGTGACATCGGAAAACACCCAAATTACAACAAAAAAATGTAAATAATCATTATGTTAATTTACAATGTCAAAACATGATCATTGAGCCTACTTAATAAGAATATTTGCTGCTCAAACAACGCGGAGCCGAAAACACAGGGAACCACCAAAGGTCTTATAATATTTTGATAATTTTGGTTCTATAGAATATTCCTCTGCTACACATGCTAGGGTACTAATGATTTGGAATAGGAATTCAGCTCAGTTCAGTTTGATGTCTAAAGAATTAGATAACTACGAGTATGATCAGCATTATGCAACGTTTCGCAATTATATCTTTGACAAGGCTGTATGAAAACGTGGAAAGGGGAAGATAATGGAATATGTATAATTGATCGAGGGTGTGTCCGAAGATGGCACTAACAACATATCCCGATTCTAAGCATTACAAATCACTGCAGCAAATATGTGCTGAATCCCATTTGTTTAGTTTTCCTCATTATTTTGTATTAATTACGGCCGTTATTATGTCTGGATCGTGATCACAACAATACAATTGCCGTTTTTAATGCAACAATTCCACGGGCATGATTTATCGCGCCAGCGCATTTCAGTAAGATGAGATCTTTGGGCCACACTCTGAAGTCACTGCACAGAGAGACAAATGAATAAAAAAATATGCGATCCCTGGAAAAATGTTTTACATAACTGCGATTAAACATACGTTGTACTTCCGGGTCATTTTTTTCCAGGTTGAGGACGAGTACGTGGTTTTCTCCAACTTCATCAAATACGAAGCCATTGCAACCATCCCTGATAGCATAATCACACGTGCTCGAAATATCAAGATATCTGTACAGTGCAACATGAAACGTGATGGGATAAGTTCATTCAGCTTTAACCTTCAGATATATTAGACTAGGTATGATTTCCCGCTATAAAACAATTTCCGTGGTCTCCACATTCCACATGGGCCTTGGTTCAGACCATGCTTAAAATATTGGTAATATGGTACTTATAAATAATTCAGCTGACCCCACGCTCTAAAGTTGTACCATTAAGGCACAATTCCCGCCAATAATGAAATCAGCAAAAACAAGAAGTTGTTTTTAAAAAGGCTATACAGGCTGTAACAAAAAAAGTTATACAGTTTTGGAAAAAATATTAAAAATATCTCCCGTAGAATTTCTGTTTCGAGTGTTAATGGCGTGCAACGGGAATTTTCTCAGCTTTCGAATAAGCTTTGTTTCATTACAATCGATGGTCGGTAAGCAGAGATATGATCAATTGTCTTAAGTAGTCATAAAATCACCTGGGCCACTTTGGTGTAATCAATGGTTCAACAACTCCCCCATACCTCAAGTACAGTAACAAAGCGTTGTTGATTTGAGATAAACCCACTCTTCATATTCAAATTAATAGGATGGCGAACCTTATTTGGAAACCATGCTTCGATGCAAAATTGTAAACAAACAACAAATGTTCGCAAAATGTGTTCATTTTTTCGTCCGTTTTTTCGGCGTATAAATGCATTTCGCCATGCGATCCTTGAAGTTAGCAAACAGCTTTTACCAAAATGTAGCTATATCCCTGAGGAAAATATTTTTGGCGAGGGCCATATGTCACGGATCATTCCTAAAGCCACAATTTTAGCCGAAACGGTCGCTACCCAGCACAAGAGAATCGCCATTTTGTATCATCGCGCGGCGAAATGACATCCCTCAGATCTATTTGGACCGTAGCACTATTGAAATGGAGGGGTGTGTTTAATTTGATACAAATATTCTGTAAAC
Organism: Ophiura sarsii; assembly: GCA_035610835.1. Classification (NCBI taxonomy): domain Eukaryota; kingdom Metazoa; phylum Echinodermata; class Ophiuroidea; order Amphilepidida; family Ophiuridae; genus Ophiura; species Ophiura sarsii. Next base: position 43,812,302 of record CM069449.1, on the reverse strand, counting down.
ATATATCAAAATGTGTTATGTAAATTAAACGCATTCTTGATTTAATTTTCTCTGAATGTTAAAGGTGGTGTGTGAATAAAATGCTATTTACAAAATATTTTAAATTCCACAATTACTTGCGCAATAATTTGTCTTCTCTAATATTTACCTTTTGTAACCCATCCTATCCCATTCAGAAGTTCCCTCGCCCATTTACAGGGAACGGACGATGTCCAAATAAGGGTCTAATTATAATAAAACGTAAACATTTTGTTCCGTTTTTCAAAGAGCAGCTATTTTTTTATGTCAAATTAAGCCTATTAAACCACGTTTTTTACTTGTTTTCATCAATTTTCCAAAACGCTATTCACATATAAATGATGTAAATATGTTTGGTCGTTGTTGAACGGGGTTCAACAAGGTCTTCGTTGTTGTTTATCTTGAATCGACAACGATAAGACGGGTTTATTTTGCAAAATAAACCCGTCTTACCGTTGTCGATTTCAAGATAAACAACTCCGAAACCTTATTGAACCCCTAATTAAACCACTGGGATGAATATGAATGGAATCGAACCAGGAACATGGTAGTAGAGCGCTCTTGTTAGACAACAATGGTTCATTTCAAGTGGTTAAAAGTATTGCAAAGAAGGTTAGGTCTTTACAAATACACTTTAATTATTTTATGAATTTATTAATTCAAATGAAATAAAGAGTTATATTGTTCTCTTTAATGTTCCTTGCATGATACCCTAACCATTTAATTTATACAAGATATAAGATTGTATGATATTGTGAAAGTGGCCCTACCCGATTTCTAGACGACTTAGTAGATTAGTCATAAATTTTCAACGCAAGTAGTTAAAAAGACCAAATAAAATGATTCTGGTAGCCCAAACGGACCTTAACATAGAGTGCAAAAAAAAAAAAATTGCGATTGTATAACTTTTTTGTTACAGTCTATACATGCATACAATAGATATTTGTGATGAGCTATTCCCCGGAGGCGCTTACAAAAAAACCCACCACAGACTGCCGAATAAATACAGGTAGATTGTTCCATAACTTGGATTCACAAACAGTAAAAGTCCTGTCACCAGCTTTAACTCTTTTCATAGGATACTCAATACGAAGATGATCCTTAGAAGATCTTAAGGGGGATGTGCACCTTCGCATAGCCTCCGTAAAACTGCCGTAACTTCTTCATTATTCATTTAATCTGAATAAAAGTATACATTTTTTTGCAGGAAAAGGTTCAATGAATCCAACTATGATCATGAAATTGACCATTTTGGAGAAAATTATAAAAAACATGTTTTTTTTACCCATTTTAGGTTTGGAAAAGATAACTCAAAATATATTTAGTTAAATTTTGTCATACTAGTTTTATTATATTCCTCATGCAATTCCCTAGGAATCGTTTTTTTATTTTAATTTTTACTTTATTATTTTTTGAATTACAGACCAAAAAGTGCCAAAAAAACTGTTTTTTAACCTCCAAAATCGTGAAAATCACGTTTTTTGGTAAAAAATCATATTTGTTGGCACTTTTTGTTCGATAATTCAAAAAATAATAAAGTAAAAATTAAAATTAAAAAAAACGATTCCTAGGGAATTGCATGAGGAATATAATTAAACTAGTATGATAAAATTTAACAAAATATATTTTGAGTTATCTTTTCCAAACCTAAAATGGGTCAAAAAACGTGTTTTTTATAATTTTCTCCCAAAATGGTCAATTTCATGATCATGGTTGGATTCATTGAACCCTTTTCTGCAAGAAAATGTATACTTTTATATAAATTTAATGAATAATAAAGAAGTTACGGCAGTTTTACGGAGGCTGTACCTGAAGGTGCACAGCCCCCTTAAGAGTGAATTTTTTCTAGATTGACAAACTTTTGGACACACATTTTTTAGATTTTGCCTAAAGTTTGGGAGGTGAAAGACATTTAGTAGTTATGTAAAAATATGGTATTAAAAAATGCAGCAACCCTCTGTTGCCATGGTAACGAGCCTATCTTGTTTTAGGTCATTTGAGGGGGAAATTCTACTAATTATACTGATTTCAGCAACAAAAAAAGTCAAAGTTTGGCAGAACCCTACACTTAGGTGGTACATTTTTTGCCCAAACTAACTTCCTGAATGAGTTGCCCTATCTTTGGTCTAACAGCCAACCGATTTAAATAAGTCAGTGTTGCCATATTGATACCCTGTTGCCATGTTCAAATATCACATTTTGAGGAAGTTGAAAAAGTCAGATATTACTACCCGACTTCGGGTTGCTACAGTTCCCCTCGAGGTGATTTGTTTTTCTTTGTACTTTGTTTTTATAACAAAGACCTCATACCCTTTGAGTTAATTAAAGAAAAAAAATGGGGAAACCCGGCACTTGCGTATCACGTGACCTGAAGTCACATGATCCAATTTACGTGAATTTGCATAGCCGGGTATATATGGGGGGTTACCGTGCATCCTCAGGACTCCCCCAAACAACATTTTTTAAACTTTCTTTCATTGTCCTAAACATATTCAGTATGTTACCAAAAATGATTTGGGTATGCTAAGGGGTTATTCAAGATGGCGTCGAAAATGGCCGCCAAAAGGTCAAATTTCCTGAAATGACATCATATCAATCAAAATCGGGAGCAAAATATATGGTGAAAGTATAGTTTTAACAGTGGGACGTATGTATTAGACCACTAGACACTTATATCGATTACATTTGCTTTGTTAACATATCTAAATCCAAGATGGCCGCCAAAATGGCTGCCAAAATGCTAAAATTACATACATTTGGCATATATCAGCCCAGCATGTATGATCAGAGTATAGTTTTAACAATGGGATGTATGTGTTAGACCCCTAGAAGCTCATATGCTGCATTTTTGCTTTGTTTACAAATCTTAAATCCAAAATGGCCGCCAGAATAATGGCCAAAATTGGTAAAATGACATAATTTTAATAAAATAAATGATGAAAATATAGTTTTTTAACAATGGGATGTATTTATTATATCACTACTCATATCCAGTTTCTTTGCTTTGTTAACATACTTGAAATCCAAAATGGCTGCCAATATGAGTCCCAGAATGGCTGCTAAAATTGTCAAATTCCATAAAATAAGGATAATGATGACCAGAATGTATGACGACAATATAGTTTTAACAATGGAATGTATATGAATGTATTAGACCACAAGTAACTCATATCCAGTATTTATGCTTTGATAACATACTTAAAATCCAAAATGGTTTCCAAAATGAGTGTGTATTTTGTATCGCATTCGCCAAATAGTATGTTCTAAACTGCTAAGCTATTGCATTTAGATATAAGACCCACCTCTGTGACAATTTTTATTCTGTTTCAGTTTCCAAAATGGCTGCAAGATGGTTAAGTTGATGTTAAATGACCTAAACAAATTGTGTTGTATTGTAAATGACCATAATATGTAATACCAATACCCCTAATGGTACAACATTCACTATAATATATGATAAAGCCTAGGGGCTGTAAGATGTCGGCCAAAATACCTGAGAAGCAGTATTAATTTATTGTTAGTGTCATTATAGAACATATCATTTGGTGAATGTGATACAAAATACACACTTATAGACTATTTTTACATTTACAACGACCATTTTGGCTGCAGGTTTGGATTTGAAGTAATACAAAGCAAAAATACTGGATAGTAGTAACTAGTGGTCTAATACATACATCCTATTGTTAAAACTATATTTTCATCGTACATTCTGGTTGATATCATCCTATTATATGAAATTTGACAATGTTTGCAGTCATGCTGGGACCCATTTTGGCAGTCATTTAAGGACCCATTTTGGCGGCCATTTTGTATTTTAAGTATGTTAACAAAGCATAAATACTGGATATCAGTTACTAGTGAAATAATACATACATCTCATTGTTAAAAACCATATTTTCATCATACATCTTGGTTAATATTATGTCAATTTAGGGAATTTTGTCAAATTTTGGCCATCATTCTGGCGGCCATTTTGGATTTAAAGTATGTTATTACAAAGCAAAAATACTGAATAGTAGTTACTAGTGGTCTAATACATACATCCCGTTGTTAAAACTATATTTTCATTGTACTTTCTGGTTGATAGTATCCTATCTTATGGAATTTGACAATTTTTGCAGCCATTTTGGGACCCATTTTGGCAGTCATTTTGGGACCCATTTTGGGACCCATTTTGGCAACCATTATGTATTTTAAGTATGACTTTGTAATAACATATGTTATGTTAACAAAGCATAAATACTGGATATGAGTTACTAGTGAAATAATACATACATCTCATTGTTAAAAACCATATTTTTTTCATCATACATCTTGGTTAATATTATGTCAATTTAGGAAATTTTGACCATCATTCTGGCGGCCATTTTGGATTTAAAGTATGTTATTACAAAGCAAAAATACTGGATAGTAGTTACTAGTGGTCTAATACATACATCCCGTTGTTAAAACTATAGTTTCATCGTACATTGTGGTTGATAGTATCCTATCTTATTGAATTTGACAATTTTTGCAGCCATTTTGTAACCCATTTTAGCAGCCATTTTGGATTTAAGTATGTTAACAAAACAAAAATACTGGATATGAGTTATTTGTGGTCTAATACAATACATACATCCCATTGTTAAAACTATATTTTCATCATACATTCTGGTTGTTATTATCCTTATAATATATGGAATTTGACAATATTAGCAGCCATTTTGGGACTCATTGGCACCCATTTTGGATTTCAAGTATGTTAACAAAGCAAAAGAACTGAATATGAATTACTAGTGCTATAATCAATACATCCCATTGTTAAAAACTATATTTTCATCATTCATTTTGATAGTATTATGTCATTTTATGGACTTTTGACCAATTTTGGCCATCATTCTGGCGGCCATTTTGGTTTTTAGATTTGTAAACAAAGCAAAAATGCCGCATGTGAGCTTCTAGGGGTCTAACACATACATCCCATTGTTAAAACTATACTCTGATCATACATGTTGGGCTGATATATGCCAAATGTATGGAATTTTAGCATTTTTGGCAGCCATGTTGGCGGCCATCTTGGATTTAGGTATGTTAACAAAGCAAAAGTACTCGATATGAGTTCCTAGTGGTCTAATACATACGTTCCACTATTAAAAATATACTTTCACCATACATTTTGATCCCGATTATGATTGACACAATGTCATTTTAGGAAATTTGACCTTTTGGCGGCCATTTTTGACGCCATGTTGAATAACCCCTTAGCATACTAAAATCATGTTGGTAACATACTGAATATGTTTTAGGACAATGAAGGAAGTAAAAAAAAGTTGTTTGGGGGAGTCCTGGGGGTGCACGGTTACCCCCATATATACCCGGTTATGCAATTTCCCGTAAATTGGATCATGTGACTTCAGGTCACGTGATTCGTAAGTGCCGGGTTTCCCCATTTTTTTTCTGGAATTAACTCAAAGGGTATTAGGTCTTTGTTATAAAAACAAAGTACAAAGAAAAACAAATCACCTCGAGGGGAACTGTAGCAACCCGAAGTCGGTTAGTAATATCTGACTTTTTCAACTTCCTCAAAATGTGATATTTGAACATGGCAACTGGGTATCAATATGGCAACACTGACTTATTTAAATCGGTTGGTTGTTAGACCAGAGATAGGGCAACTCATTCATGAAGTTAGTTTGGGCAAAAAATGTACCACCTTGGTGTAGGGTTCTGCCAAACTTTGACTTTTTTTGTTGCTGAAATCAGTATAATTAGGAGAATTTCCCCCTAAAATGACCTAAAACAAGATAGGCTCGTTACCATGGCAACAGAGGGTTGCTGAATTTTTTAATACCATATTTTTACATAACTACTAAATGTCTTTCACTTCCCAAACTTTAGGCAAAATCTAAAAAATGTGTGTCCAAAAGTTTGTCAATCTAGAAAAAAGTCACTCTTAAGTGTCTATAACTGTAGCAAGTTATCAAGTGCAATAGATAAGCAAATATGCAATACTGTTCACACTGTTCACCTTTTCTCCTTGTCTATTGATGACCATTCTTTTTTTCAATTGTTATCATAACATAATAGAGACAAGATCGACAAAAATTACCGTTCACTTGATGTTTTGACTTAATTTTTCCAATTTACCAGTATAACAAGTTATGTTACAGTTGTGTATTACAGTTTAGTGTAGTGCCACTGTATCAAATGTATCATGACCATGGGAAGAGTACCGTGCACTTGATGTTGTGATTACATTTCTCAAATTTACTGGCCATTGATCTTCGAAAAGTACTGTGCACTTGAGGTTTGGACTACATTTCCCACATCTACCGGCACAAATCAGTACATTGACAATAATTTATGTTCCAGAATCACTATCAGTTTTGTTTTACAGTTGTATGATGTGACCAAATAAGTTAATCATGATCCATGGAAAAGTAACGGTCACTTCATACATGTATTTATATGTAAAAGTAAAAATGTATTCAAAATTTCATTATTCATCCAATTTATACAATACCATCATTCATTTTTTCTGTATGTCTGCTTTGTTTAATCAGACTGCTTTTTGTATTATGATTTAAAGTGATTGTAATGTTATCTATATTTTACTTTTATGCTATTTCCTCCAGGTTACAAGCTTCTGCAATATGAAGTCAAGTCCTTCCCACAAGGTGAAGATAATTATCTCTTGGATGTAGAACATTTAATTGAAGTCAAGTTCTTCCCACACGATCAAGATACTTTGCTCCTGCACGTAGAATATTAATTTAAATACAATCTTTGCCACAAGATCAAGATGTTGCTCTTTAACATTAAAGTAAAGTCCTTCCGACAAGATGACGATAATTTACTGTTGGACATAAAACATTTAATTTGCAAAATGTTGAATTTTATATTATTTAGCTTCAAGTTGATAATTGTATCAGGTAGCTTTGCTTCACATCCCTATCATGCCTAATTGCATGTTGTCGTCTGTGATCCTAGCCGACAAGATAATCAAATATTCATAATCGATCCTCGTTTAGCCATTATTGACCACCTGACTAAGTACATGTAGGTGTGTCATAAACCTGATTTTTGAAGGTTGATCTTGGTCAGATCTAAAAACAAAAATAATTTGAAATAGGTAAATGATGTCTGAACTGTGGGTTTAGGTTACTACATGTAGGATGGCCAAATACCTCATTTAAGCATTAAACAATAATAATAATAATAATAATAAAGGTCTAAATGTTATTGTAATCGCAGCCAACTGGCTGAATTGTAACAATATTACAAATCAAATACATTAATAAACAATGCAACGTCCAGGCAGCAGCTAAGTCAGCGCCAAGTTGCGACATAAACCAACATGAACAAACATACATAAGCCCTATTATAGTAACCCCCTAATAGGCAATGTAGACTAAGTGCCTTGCCCAAGGACACAAACACATTGACACCAGCGGGGCTAGAACTCACAACCTTATGATTAGAAGACCGGCAACTACTCCACTGGACCACACGTGCTCTACAATATGAATGGAATACCAATAATTTGCATTGCAAGACGGGAAGGATGCATGTTGTATAATGTTTATTATTAGATTTCTGCACGTAAGGGTCACTATTGCAATGAGGCAACAATAAATGTGTCATCAACATTATATTTACTTATATTTTTAACAATATTGCATTAGTTGTGTTCAACTAATTTAAGATAGCCAACATAATATTTTAACTGTGACTTTTTTTTATAATATGCCTATTTTTTATTTTTAAAGTCCTTTTTGTCTGAAAATCAAAAGGTTGTATTACAATATTGACTCCATTAATTCAACATACAACTTCAATTATGTACATGGAGGATGAACAGAATGAAGAAAAAACATGAACAATTTGTTAAAATGTGTGAAATTGGGCTATAAAGGCCAAAACTGGCTGAAATTAAAAGTGCGGAAATTATGACCTCCAAAATGGGATTCCTTTTTCAAAAGGAAAATTCACATGCATGTATGTAACATCATAGTAGATAGTAATAATCACCACCTTTAATTATTTGATCATGTAAGTGCCACTACCAGGGCTGGAACTTCAGATTTTTTTCAACCAGCCAGTGGGGCAGGTAAATCGCAAAAGATACCAGCCCGACAGAAATTCAACCAGCCAGTGAGTTTGAAATTGTTTACCTGCCAGTCGGGCGGGTATTTTTGCATCTTCACCTGCCCGACACAAAAGTCACCCGCTATGGGCAGGCGGGCGGGTGCTATTTCTAGCCCTGTCCACTGCAGTGCAACAGAGCATAAGTAACCAAATATTTAATTATAAATATAGTGCCTCCTGAGTGTTATACAACCATGAACATTTCAATCCTAAGTATGTGTATCATATATAATCAAAGCAGCTTTGCATTAACCCTAACACTCTTGAGTACTACAAATTACTACGATGCGGTGTGCTTGTGTCACCCGGTTCGACAGTTTTTCGATGAAATAATGGCCCAAGGGTAGATACATGGCGAAGTATACTGAGCCATGTATGGTTTCCCCCGTGGCCTAGCGGTAGATCGTTTGCCTCTGAACCCAGAGGTCCGGGGTTCGAGCCCCGGGCGTGGGCCCTTTTCTCCTAGCTATTTGACAGCGAATTTTTGTGTGTGGAAAAGGTGCCTCGGGGTTAGGGTTAAAGTACTCTTTGTTGTCTTTGTGTGATTATCAGCATTGCTTCATTTCTTATTAAACCTGATTTCGGATTGGCCAATACTTAATTATCCATACACGCTAATCCAACCAGCTACTGGCTACTTGCTTTTATGGCCTTGACTATTTAGACTTAGTACATGCTTTTATGATAGTACCTGTATGTACAGGCTTGCATGTCAGCACACGGTTACCTAAAGTAACATACACCATAATGCTTAAAACCCTTGACTGCACACTGCTGAATGGCATTTCAAGTTTCTTGTAGCGCGGATTTCATAACATTGGTCCCTTAGCGTGAGCATGTCCTTGATTGCTTTTATTGTTTGCGTGCATGGCTGGACAAATATTAATAGACTTTTGCCAAGTCTTTGCACAGTTGAACAGTATGAAATACATCGTTATTGTAAAATTAATGTATCTAAAGTTCTAATTAATATTACAGAAAAAGAAAAATGAGTGTGTCATATTAATGTTTCTATAACGAAATTACTTGTGAATGGTCTAATCCAAAATAAGAAGGAAAAAATGGAAGTAAAACAAAACAAAATGGCGATTACTGGATTTTACTGAGAGCGGTAGGCCTTCCATACTTGCACTTTATACTTATCGAAGTTCGGATTTTTGTTTATCGTAAAGAGCAAATGATGTGACAAAACGATATATAGTTACCTTCCTATACATGTATGAAGTGTTACTATCTTACTGCTAGTTTCTTGAGAAAAAGCAAAGGAAAGTTATAGTAAATACAATTTCTGTGAGTTTTCAATATCACATGTTACGTTGACGTAAACTTGCTGATGTGTTGGAATGTAGAAGGTAATGATAGGTGTCAAACTTTAAAAAAATAGGTCATACTGTGTTTTGAAGAAGTTTATCTGGATTGTTATTTAAACATCTGTGATTTGATTTCGTTGCGGACAAATCCAATAAGAGAGGATCGATTTGAAATCTCATACAATTCAAACTGAAAATGGTGAAAATTCAGATGATTTATCAACCAGTGAAATAATCAAAAGGGTATCGATGTGAGTGAACGGTCCACTCTTGATCAAATTGAAGGTTTCGTCGGACCAAAAAATATTTTAAATGTTATATTTTATTACTACCGGGTGTCCCAAAAAACTACAACGTGGCTTTAGGGGATTGTAACTTTCTAGTTTCAGAATGGGACATGTCAAACGAGCAATCAAAGTTGAATGTGTTTGTTATAATTTAAAGAAAACCGCATTCAATTCGATTTAGGCATTACGGATAAATGAGCGATTACGTAACAGTAGGCAATTGTTTGCACTCATAGATCGTGTTTCTGCTGGGGCACTGCAAAAAGTAAACGCTAATAAACGCTAAGTTTCAATCGGTCAGTTTTTAATCCCCCCCCCCCCCCCCTGTTTTTACCGCTAAGTTTATCGATCCTTAGTCGATGGGCCACAACCTTTGACCTTTTGTAATATCAAACAATGCCACCGCACCTGAAAAAGATTGCTTCACAATAATGTGTATAACCCAGCGTGACACGGTTCACGGCGCAAACCGCTAAGAATCACCTTTCTGTTTCTATTGGGTTTATTGCCGATTATTGCCGGTTCCAAACCTGGTTTGTGAAGGTTTTTGGGATTACCAAAAATACCGATTATTGCCGGGTTCTGCCTGTTTCTACTGGGCAAACTTAGCGTTAATTAGCGGTTTCTTCCCCCAGCAGAAACACGCTTATTGTTGATCAATCTAACAGGATTGCTACGATTCCTATTTCATAGCCCAGTACAGGCAGCATGGATTGCGTACTGAAGGGGTTTGTAATTTTTCCATTGACATTTATGCTTCATTGGGCTATAAATGTCTGCTATATTTAGGGACACTGAGAATATTCCATTAATCAATGTCAAGACAAACATTTGAGGTTGCCATAATAAACATAATTAGGGCATTATATAATTAGCCTGGTATAATCTGGTCTTCATGAATTTGAATATTAGTGTAATCCACTAATCTATGATCTGAGAAAAAGTTGGGCTACTTTAATATTCCTTTTGGGTGCATTACAGTATGGGAAAACCTTCAGAACCAATAATAAGAATGAAACAAGAATGAGGTCGAAATGTATTCTCTTAATGTGCTTTGCTCCGAATTGTATCTATCGCAGTGCATCAAAGTTGAACGACTGGACGAATTGTACCGATGCGCTCTAAACACGCTCTGTGTGTTAAGCACACAGAGTACTGCATTGGCTACTCTCTAATACTGGCAACACGAGAATGATAATAATACGAAGCCTTATTGGTATCATCTCGCATCTCGCCCTCGGATCTCGCATCTCGCCCTCGGATCTCATATCTCGCCCTCGGATCTTTTCTTCGCATCTCGTATCTCACTGAAAATGTTGGTACGAAGTTCTCACCGGTACAATGTGTCTATTGTACATGTTGTATGCATGGGCCCATTGACTAGTCGCTATACCTTTAAAATTGTAAAAACATTGACTTGCTGTTGTGTACCACAGCAATTACAATGTTTGTCGTACGACCAGCAAATTTGACATGGAAAATCAGAACATAATTATGTCTTAATCATAAAATGTAAAATAAATCGACGACTAACGTTTAATATTTCTATAATAAGTGAAAACTTTAGGTCATTTTCAGAAAAAAGACAAAACACATAAACATTTTTGTTAACAATATTTGTTCACTCAAATTCAAAATTTATTTCGATATATCATGTTAGAGTATACGCTGTTCTTCAAGTTACAAAAAACTGCATGATTCTATGTTGTTTTGTTTTCCTTTTACATGGGTTAAATCGCAGATCCATATCAACATGAAAATTATGCAAATTTGATGTTAATGACACTATTGTTTAAAAACCAATGACGCGAATTTTTGCACATTTTACTGGCAGGCACTTGAAACTGTCGTTTTCAATCCCCACAATTCCAATGTGTATCGTAATTGGTCACAGGTCACTAATAGGTATATCAAATAAGGTGGGGTCGTTTCAAAAATCCTTAAATCGTGATACGTGTCTCTATTTTAAATAGAAGTTGTCAAGAAAACATAACATTTTTGATATCATATTAAAGACAATTTATCCAGCTACCGAATAAAAAAAAAATTAAAGCCAAATGTTTAGCAACAGTGAAGTTATCAATCTAAACGTCGAGTGAGTCAACGGTGGGATAGATGAGGCGTCGGTGGATGTGGCGCCCATAGATTTCTACACAAAACAGTGGAAAACTAGAACTTTTGAAATTGATGCCATTTTAAAATTATACATAGGAAAGTTTTCAAACTTCTCATATGTGTTAATAACATGTGCTTGCTACTATGAATAATAATATTGAATTGTTAAATAGACATTCTCTACTAGAATATGATGTTCAATTCAGGGAGTGTTTTAATGTAAAAAATACACAGTTTTATTCATTTTATTGATTAAACCCGTGGCCAAATCGCAGTCTCTCTATTTCATTTGTGTGACTCTTCGGTCCTTTTCTACCCTGGGTAGTAAAACACTTAACTAAAAAAGCCAGAAGTGTTTCTTCACAGAATTGTTCATAGATTTATGAAAATGTTTGCTATTTAGACCTATTTTGGACCACCCTGCATTTAAAATAAAAGGAACTTTAACGATATTCGTGTAGTTCATTTTGATAACCATTTTCTTTTAAATTAAATAGTCCATGCTAACTTAATTTCATAGAATATTATATACAAACCTTCATTTTATGCATTATTTCATTATAATTTTAGACACCATGTACTTTTCCTGTGAACATTTTGGGCAAGTGATTCTTAGCAAATTTGGTAGCACCTTCTGCGGTTGTTCTGATTTTGGTGACTATCTTCAGCTAAACCCTAATTGTACAAACTATCAAAACGATCAACTTTTTTATGTTCCACCCTATACAAATTTTACACACCCTGTATAATTTGATTATTTTTTGCAAAAATGAAAAACCTTGAATCATAAGCTTTCCAACAATATATAGTTTGTGGGTCATTAAGTATGTAAAACTTAAGTTTTGTCCCGTTTAATCAGATTTGGTGTATTTCTCAACATTATTAGAATAGAAGTGAAACATTTTTTTGGACTAGTTTGTGACTTCTGACCAATTGCCGGTTTCCTCATTGCTCTCCTATTAAAATGCCATTGAAAAAAGTAATTACGTTACATATTCAAACCAAACAGGGCATTCAAAATTATTTGATTGGGTTATATTAATGGCGGCTATTTCCGCCCACTTTGGCAGGATTTGCCCATGTCATTATGTCAAGTGAGTGTTTAATTTATGATTTTGTCATTCTTCTATAGGCTATACATATTCTTTTTGAACTCGGTTTGGCATTTTGATTACACAAGACTTTAGTAGGCCTACCTGCTATTATCAGTATTATTATTATTACGCAAGACTTTGGTTGGTAACCTTTTACCACGAATGTTCACTTTCTTGATCAAAAGTCTATTCCAACCACTGGCACCTTGATTAAATCAGGGAGGTATTTAACATCTCTCTGGATAAATACACTTGAAACTGGTGTATCCTTGGTGTTATTCACCAGGTTAGACTGGTGAACACTTTCCACTCAGCTATTACAAGTGGCTTCCCTGGTTTTCATAAAGTACATATAAAGTACTGTACTTTATGTGTACTTTACGTAAAAGGTACTTATTTGGAACGTAAATAAAGTATACTTTTCATGAAGTACACATTAAATGAACAAATCAAGTATACTCACTGTTTAGTATACTTTATGTGTACTTTATTATATTCTGTACTTTATTTTGGTTGCAATAAAGTATACTTTATTTATTTTTCTGGCCAATAAAGTATACTTTATTATTTGGACAATAAAGTACATGTCTAGCCACAGTTTGTACTTTATTTAGGTTCCAATAAAGTATACTTTATTATTTGGTCAAAAAAGTACATGTACTGTACTTTATTTATACTTAATAACACATTATAATATACAAAACAGTGCAGGCACACAATTTTACAGTTACAAACAAAATAATTTTTATTTCGTACATTATATTACATTCAAATCTTTTTGAACAAGATGCTGCAATTAACTTAACAACCTGAAGTTATAGTAAAACAATATTAAAATTTAACTGACACACTTATATTAATGACCTGGCAATGTTAAACTTGAACTGACACACTTGTACATTTTCTAGCCACAATTTGTACTTTATTTAGGTTCCAATAAAGTATACTTTGTATTTTGGTTAATAAAGTACATTTCTAGCCATAATTTGTACTTTATTTAAGTTCCAATAAAGTATACTTTATTTATGTTCCAATTAAGTATACTATATTTAGGTTCCAATAAAGTATACTTTATTATTTGGTCAATAAAGTACATTTCTAGCAATAATTTGTACTTTATTTAGGTTCCAATAAAGTATACTTTATTTAGGTTCCAATTAAGTATACCCTATTTAGGTTCCAATAAAGTATACTTTATTATTTGGTCAATAAAGTACATTTCTAGCCATAATTTGTACTTTATTTAGGTTCCAATAAAGTATACTTTATTTAGGTTCCAATAAATAAAGTATACTTAATTGGAACCTAAATAAAGTATACTTAATTGGAACCTAAATAAAGTATATACTTAATTGGAACCTAAATAAAGTATACTTAATCCGAATTTATTGGAAAATAAAAGTACAAAATGTAATACTGTAATAGTGGAAATTTGTGCGCTACTTTTATTTTCCCGCCTTTCGCACTAAAACCAGCAAGTGCGAAAATAAAAATGCGCAAAATATATTCATCTGGTATGTAAGTAAGTCTTTGTATGGAAGCTCAAAATCGCGAAAATAAAAACAAGCGAAAGTGTTCAAAATGTGCAAAGCACGAAAGATTATGCACAAAAAGGCTCACCAGGGTCAGGTAGTTGGGTGAAGATTGCCAGGGTCAGGTGTTGGGTGAAGATTGCCAGGGTCAGGTGTTGGGTGTTGTTTCAGTTACTTGGGTGTGTCTGTCACCGCTTTACCTCTGGAGTAGGATTTCTGGAAGGAAAATGAAATACATAAAATGTCAATATTAAAAATTATGAAATAAAAACCACTATGAGACAAAACATTGCACCCACAAATAAAGAAATCTAGTGTAGATAGCTTTGTGCTTGTTGCCAGGTCAACGGACACAAGCTTTTATCATGGCACATACTTTTACTGGAACAGTTGTATAGAACCAGGATTGAACCAGTTGCTAATGTCAATGAATAGATAGATGCCTAAATTAAACCTGGGTGACAGGCTTGGCTTATACCATGTATATCGCAAGATTGGATAGAAGGTGAGTGTCCATGTGCATAGACATGCTGCTGGCTGTGTGGTTTTCTTTTTAGTCACGTATTTGGTATAAATTACTTTTGCCCCCTTGTTTGTTGCAATCTTGATTCTTACACATTACCGGTGCTGTCTGTGTACACTGAAAAATAAATTGGTGTCACAGCGACGCCTTCTTGGAGTCAACTGTAAATGACACTTACAAAGGCGTTATTTTGACTCCAAAATTGGTGTAATCGTCAATGATATGGGTTTGCACATAATTTACGGTGACACCGTTAAGTGTCCGACGGACACCTTTCAGTGATCATTTAGTGATTTACACCAAAACTGGTGTCAAATTAATTGAAATAACTCCAAGGGCGTCAATAGTTGGCGGGAAAGCTCACGGTTTTTAGAGGCGTCGAAGCAGCATGACACCAATTGGTGTAATTCTGACACCAGTTGGTGTAATTCTGACACCAATTGGAGTAATTCTGACACCAACTGGTGTAATTCTGACACCAATTGGTGTAATTCTGACACCAAATTGGTGTAATTCTGACACCAAATTGGGTGTCTATCAACATATCAACGCATGCGTTTTCTCGTCGCCATTTTGTTTGCATGTTACGAGCCGGTAAGACTGGTAAGTACCGATCTGCTCCATTTCCAGCAGACATTTTTGATAATAATTATGATACAATTAGCGTAATGTAAGCCTTGTTCATGTTGTTTAATATTGCGCCAACTAACTGATGAAATGAATTACAATTTCATAGTCAGAGACTAGCATTTTGTTGGACTGTGTGTCAGTGCATGAACCTACTAGTACTATGTGTGTGTTCGTCATGCATGCATACGATGATATGTGCAACATTACATACATGTAGCACGATTTATCTGGCTCAGTGGTCATCTTTTTCATACGGACGTCTTACATTACGCTAATTGTATCATAATTATTATCAAAAATGTCTGGAAATGGAGCAAATCGGTACTTACCAGTCTTACCGGCTCGTAACATGCAAACAAAATGGCGACGAGAAAACGGCTCCTAAACATGTGCTATCTCAATATGACTCTTAAGAGAGACAATATTACACCCCATTTGGGGTGTAATGACATTTTTCGAAATGGGTCCTCAGGTAACCACCCAAAGGTGTCAAAATGAATATGACACCCAAAGGTGTCATATTTGACACCCATAATGGTGTCAATTTGACACCTTAAGGGTGTCAAACTCAATATGACACTTAAGAGAGTCAATATTACACCCCATTTGGGGTGTAATGGCATTTTCGAAAATGGGTCCTCAGGTAACCACCCAAAGGTGTCAAAATGAATATGACACCCAAAGGTGTCATATTTTACACCCATAATGGTGTCAATTTGACACCTTTAGGTGGCCAACTGAGGACCCATTTTTTGACGCTTGTTTTAGTGTCAAAATGACACCAAATTATTTTTCAGTGTACATGGTAAACGATAATGGTCCAAAAACTGATCCTTGTGGGACGCCATCTGTTATTGGACCATTAATTATAATTTACCATGTACACATCACCTTTGGAAGACGTCATTGATTGACATGGCCTTGGCATCTAGCGCCACCTTTATAAAAAGTAAACATAATGAGACCATTTTTGCACCATAATGTTTTTAAGGACCAGTAATTACACTGACAACATTTTATCGATAAATAGCTCCTTCACTTCTGGGTGAGTTCAAACACTTTTTGATACCCCTCGTATAAACTTGAAATAAAATATTTTGCAGTTCAAAATCAAATCTATTCTATTCTATGTCAACGAGTGTGATTAATTAATTAGTATGTAAAACAAAACAAACAAACCTGCTATGCTCGAATGGAATATGTCTATGTGGTTATATACGGTAGGGATGGTATTGGAAGCTTGAAGATCCTATAAAAGGAAGAAAGAAAATGTTGTAGAAGAATATGTTCATTTTTTTGTCTATGGTATTACAACAATATTTAGAGAATAAATGTTTTGATATACTGTACCAGTACCTGTAAAATATTGTCTGACATAAGTTCTGCTATTACTTAAGTTCAGTTCGATCCTCACCTAAATCCCATATCGATATTATTAGTGATAATGCATATGAATGAATAAGACATAGCAATGCGATAGTGTCACAATTTGCATAATACACTGATACATTCTATCAACTTTTAAACAAAAAATTAACTTAGTTGACCTTGAACATGTTTTAAGGTCAACTAGCATAGCTTTATGTTACAATCGGCTGATCACATTATTCATTAAGCAATAACATGGCGCATAATTTGATTGGAAGAGGTATAGGGGACCATGGTTTTGAACCTATATTTGTTTTCAATTAAAGTATAAGTGGTCAGAATATCCAGAAAAAGGGGGGGGGGGGGGGGGGGTCAGGAAAAAAATAAAAGTCACTTTATATCCATGTAAACGAACTCTCCAAAACAACCCTAAAACACGCAAATTCTCAAATAAGGAAAAAGTGACCGTTGACAAGGAATTTCCTCGATCGTCTACAAAACATCAAATAATGACAGAGTCTATATAGTCATTAATTTGAACGTATATAATTGTGTGTTTTAATGCCAAACATTTTGGGCTATAGAATAACAATGATCACACTATATTGGCCCACACCTTAGGGCAGATGACGGTCAAAAAAGAACCCTTATTCCACTTAATATCAATTGCAACTCTTGCCCAAAGGGACGGTAGCAGGGACGTACGTACACAAAATATAACCCGGTTATGTGGGGCCCCCACATAACCGGTACGTAGTGGGTTCACTCGAAGGCCGGTGCATTCAATCATCAGAATCAATATGAGCTTACTTACACATTTTATCATTTAATTACAATGCAACAAATTTATAGAGAAACAATGCTTAATTTAAATAAGCAGACATCTCCTTACCATTAACATGTTGGCCACTCAGTATTCAGCACATCAGTCCACACGTGTTTCCATTGTAGTAAGCTTATTAATGTTCAGCACTTGTTAAGGTTCCACATGCTGCTGTATTCACCAATGCAAATCAAACTTTCGAAGTACTATTCTTAACACTTCCCTGTCTTTCTCATCTGCTCTATTATGACTGTAGTAAACTAGTATATTCCACAAAATGTATAAGCTCATTTGATTATCTGTATGTAAACCACTGCCTGTAAAGTACATGTCTGATACAGTTTCATTTCAGCTGCATTTCTAATCCACGTCAGTGGCGGTTGGTATTTCAAATATAAATGACCTTTGACCAAATGCTCTGTGGGTGATGGGTAAACAATAATCTAGTGTTGACAGATATAAAGTCTCATAAAGTACACATAAAGTACACATTCTTTGCCAAACATTTGTAAAACCTATTATATTATATCCCATAAAGTACAAATAAAGCCTACAAGAAGAGTCTTTAAAAAGACAATCATCGCTTAGAAGCGGTGATTAAAATTTATTTAATTAATCAATTTCAATTAATGGCCACACAAAACGTCCTTGATTTAGGATAAAGGAACATGTTAACATAAACTATAAATAAAGAATAACGTATGGTACTACAGGGCCACATTTTCTCCATGGCCCTTGATATGGTAGTAATTGGGCATGCATCATGAATTGGCACCCTAATATTAAAGGGGCATTGAGAGATACGTATTGGAGTGCGCCCTCAATTATCCTGGAAATCAGTTTTTTGCATCAAAGTAACACTTACGCATATACTAACTACCATCTGAAACAGTTTATCAACATTCGCCGTTTATCATATAACATTTCACGATTTTCTTAGTTTCGATATGATCATATCGAAACTCAGGTGCTGAATTCGGAAGTTATGCATCGTTTTACTCACAGACTTTCGCGGCAAATCTCAACCCGGAAGTGCCGTTATTTGCTTATTTTGGCATGAAGGCGATGTCGGAATTGTATGACTTTTTGGATTTGGGTTATGTTGATGATTATCTTTACGTTATTTGCTCATTTAGTATATCCATGGTATATCCAACCTGGTCTCTTTGTTAAACTGCACTATATATGCAGTTTACAATTCGTCTTAATCTGTAGGAATAGTGCAGTTTAAGATCCAGATTAGATTTATTCCGTTAGCGCCCTCAACGGAATAAATCTCAATAACACTGACAAAATAGTTTAAGAATGTTGGATATCCGATATTTATTGTTTAAGAATGTAGGATATCCAATATTTATAGTTTAAGATTGTAGGATATCCAATATTAATAGTTTTAGTTTGAGCCATCCTTGTTTTTACCTCCCCGACCACCATCCCCCTGAGCGCTTTGGCATACAATTATGTATCAATATCATTTCAACGGTGTCAAATATTAAATACGTATACTGTACGTATTTTATATCTGTACGTATACTGTCATTGTCAGTGTTATTGAGATTTATTCCGTTGAGGGCGCTAACGGAATAAATCGAATCTGGTTCTTAAACTGCACTATACCTACAGATTAAGACGAATTGTAAACTGCATATATAGTGCAGTTTAACAAGGAGACCAGGTTGGTATATCGATACATCTCTCAATGCCCCTTTAAAAATGACATAAGTGTCTATATCTTTAGTTGTACAATGAAGATTTGTGTCAATTTGAAGTATGTACAATAACTATACTTTCCATACTAGCAACGAAAATGTATGTTTATAATTTTCAGTTGTAATCAGACAGTAATTGGTGCTTGAGGCGGTGGCTAAGGAGCCAATGTCATAAACGTGGAATACCTCCTTTCTATCACTTTTGACAATTTGATATCAGTGATTGGATGTTTATATTTATGTTTAATAGATGTACTCTAACAAAGGTGAACTTTAATAATAGTTGACTGATTTGTCTCAATCATTGGTTGTAATTGATAATTCAAATAACTAATTGCCCGCACGTACTTTGCCATGATCTAGCTAGTTAAATGACCACTTCCATGAGTAAAGCAATTTCGTGGTATGTTAATTATTAATAATATCGGTCCAACAAGGCAATGTTTCATTATTTTTACATGATGTGTATAAACCAATCTTAATAATTATTAAATATGCTACTAAATGCTAATTGTTAATGCTCAAATGTTATTAATGAGGACTGAAAAGTCTATACCTATTATGGGTAACCTATGATCGATCCTGAATAAGATAAAGGGGATATTTAGTCACTTTAGTAGTCACTGGCTTATTACCATTTTATACAAATCCCCAAATATTGATTGTCGTGTCGGTTGAGATTGGCACTGTCGGTTCATTTACAAGAGGACTCATGGATTTATGTTGGTCAAAAGTACACAGATGAAAAATGAAATTATGAACGTTCAACTGCTCAAATGAACTCCGAGTGGTTTTTTCCGTTCGTAAATATAATTCCATGTTTTGACACCGTGTTAACGCCGCCGTTTACAGTGATTTTGGTTATACAACAAATGCAGTATAGTAATAAGGAATGCTTTTATGATGAAAATAATTTTTAAAAATATGTTGAAAAATTCCTTAAATGGGAATCAGATTTCAAGTATTTAGTAAGGGATCACGTCAAAACTCGACCGCCAGGCAACCGCCGGTTACGGCCGGTTCCGCCCGGTTCTCACAAAACGTGTCGTCTGTTATAATATACACACATAATGAGGTCAAATAGTTACACTCTGGTGAACACGACCGGTTGATAGTGCCTCGTCACACGCGTGAGCAATAAAATCTTGAAGTAATGGGCTCAGTTGACAACCAGTACAATACAGCTATTGATTTTCGCTGGGGTTGGCTTTTTCAATCTGTTTATAGCTCAATTAACTTTTTAAAATCAGTACCGAAAGTCTATGAATGTGGGGTTTTTTATAGAACGATTATAGAGAGAGCTATTATGACCGCAAAGTAACAGATTGATAGTGTAAATTGGTCCGGTTACAGCATTAAGTCAACCGGCGGTTGTTCAGTGTTGCATGCGCGAATATTCATATACCAGTAAAACATTTGACCTGAAAGAACCGGGCGGAACCGCCCGTAATCGGCGGTCAACGGGCGGTCGAGTTTTGACGTCTTCCCTAAAGTTGTGCGTGATCTTTTTTTACGGAAAATACATTCAATATGAGTTCAGGAAAGATTAATCAAACTTCATTTATAAGAGACTAGAAAAACATCTACAAATTGAAAAAAAATCACATAATATTGCTTTGAAAAGTTTTAATTACAGCAGCAAAGCATAGGAATGACAAGAAGAATCCTTACGGGATATGTGGATGAATTACAGTGTTTTGATAATTACGGTATTTTAACGTTGATGGTGGTGAAAAACTGACTTAATCATTCAAACATGACGAGGAGGAATTTAGGCTTTCTGATTGAATGGACACCACCTTCACGATTTCCCATTGACATTAAGTGGACTTTGTAAAGTAACATGGGAGGGATTGCTAAGGCGACGGACCCCAGTAGGGTCGGTCGGTCGGTCTTAAACCTAAAAATATCACAAAAATCTGCAAATATCTGGAATTATTTTTAAAATTTGTGGAAACAAAATGTCGACAGATTTTCGGCGGCTAAAAAACGGCTGATTTTACATTTGAGGAAAAAAAAAATAAACAAAATCTTAAACAAAATCTTGAAAAACGCAAAAAGTGGGTCGGGCCGTAAACACATGGGTTTTGTTTTTCCTCGTCTAAGCGTAATCAAACACGTAGACCCATTGAGTGATCATAATTCACATTCTATACCTGCCATTGAATATAACTCAATTTTGACAAAACTGTTTGTCATTATCTGCCATGCCGTATTGTTTATATGAGTATAATAAACAATCCACAAAACCTCCTAAGAGAGCGTCGTCATGGAGGTGATCGTACATTTAAATTTGCAATAAAAGCTGAGAAAAAGTTCGAGTGACGCACAACAACAAGTATTTTGACCCAAGTAATAGCTAAATCACGCCATTGATGGGTAGTTTAATAACGCAGTTTTTAATATCAACTGATAAACTAATACCGTTATTAATTTGCTTTTGACCACACGATAATGAAAATGATACTAATAATAGTTACGTACAATACAATATCAAAGAACGTGCAGCAGTGGCCGGATGGGCGGAATTACCTCTGGCCAACAATAATAGTATGCGTCACCTTCATAAAATATCAAAGAACGACCAGCAATTTCTTTATCTTGAGAATTAGCTTGAAAAACCTCTGGTTAATAGGCCTAATGGGTGAATTTTACAAATTTGAAACTTTTTCCTTATATTATTATCAACCAATTTTAAAAAGTTTTGAAATCCTGATAATTTGCGGTGTGTTTGCCCTACACCCAAGCTTATTTTTCGTAAATATTTTTCACAACAGATTAAAAAAAAAGATTTCTTATTATACGAATGTTCCTTATTACGATGCTTTTTGCGATTTCGAGAACTATCAGCTCTTATGTTTTTTTCGCCTAAAAATCAATTCTGATTGGCGGAACAGAATTAGCCCACAATATTCGGACTCAAAATGTCACACCTTACTAAAAAAGTAATGTCTCTTTTTAAAGAATTTGGATGAAGAATTTAATGTTAAAAAAAGATAGTCCTGCTTTAGTGGAATTAAACGAAAAGCGAAAAGAGCTTTTACATGATATGTTGGAACTCAAGTCGTTTCATCCCAAAACCGTTTCAACCCATAGCTTCTGCCACCGTTTCATCCAACTACCTTGTCACCCAATACCGTTTCACCTCAATTGTTATCCCATACCGTTTTATTCCAATTGAAATACATTGAGTGGAATGATTGGTTGAACCCGTTGAACTATGGAAGATCTGAAACGCGCAAAGGGAACAGTGTGAGTCCCTGTAGGGGAGAAAGGACTCGATACAGGTCTACCCGTGCATACCTATGGAAGGAGTGTGGCCTACGGACCCGCAAATCCGTCGGTGCCGCTGTTTTGACAGTGTTTTCTGAATAAATAATAACATTTACAAAAATATGGCTCAAAGTCGTCCCGCGTGCGTAGAACAGACAGGCCTATAAGCAATTCACGGGATAAATAAAGGCACTCGATTTACGTGGCCTATGCCCGGCGCCGGACGTTATGGGCGTAATCAATGATTTGTACTAGGATGAAAGTGTACTGGGATGAAACGGTATTGGGTCGTAACGGTAATGGGATGAAACGCCGGCGTGGAATGAAACGACCTGTTTCCGATAGGATAGGCCGTCATAAATTATGTTTGTCAAAATATAATTTAATAGTTGCAACTTTATTTGTAGTTTAGTTTTTTTAGAGACAAGGATACTTTTAAGTACGTTCCGAGTGATCGAGTTTATGACAAAGCAAAAATCTGTTTTGTATATTTTTATGGTAAAATAATAGCCGCGTGAAAAGTGTTAAGACCGCAGTATCATCCCGAGGTATATCACCCTTTTTTGCCTCGCTCTTACCCACCCGTGACCCCATATTTAAAGAAACATGTAAACACTCTCATCCAGTGACCCGACATTATTTTTAATTTGAAAATGTAAACACTCTCACATACAGACCCTTATTCTGAGCCCGGGGGGGGGGGGGGGGGGGGGGGGTGGGGGTACTCGGATTTGGTTTGGTCGGGGGTGTGCCGCTGGAGATTCAAAACCCATACCCATTTCTAAGGGTGATTTTTCGCGAAAATAGACCTAATTTTGGCAAATTTTCGCGAAAATAGACCTGATTTTGGCAAATTTTCGCGAAAATCGCGAAAACAGGACCCATGTCTAAGGATTTTTCACTGAAAAGCCTACCCATGGCTAAGGATGTCTCATGAAAAAACGACCCACTGGAGCGGCACATCCCCGTATGCCTTACATACGTGAGTACCCCCGGGATTCTGAGTGACACATTTCTCAACTAAAAAACACTTGTGAATATATTTCTCAACCTATTTTGGGCCTGATTGGCACTGGCATGCTTTCATCCAAAGACCCTACTTTTTGGACGTTCTATCTCTTCATAATTTGAATACCACCACCGGCTTAACCCACGCCCCACCCGGTAAATAAGACGCAGTCTACTTGTCAAATCATCATTAAAGGACATCACTAATTCAACACTGTACAGACTGTAACAATAAAAGTTATACAACCGCAATTTTATTTTTAATTCAATGTTAAAATCATGCAAAATCATGCAAAATCTCTTACACTCTGTGTTAAGTTCCGTTTTGGCTACCGGAATCATTTTATTTGGTCTTTTTAACTACTTGCGTTTAAAAGTTATGACCAATCTACTAAGACGTCTACAAATCGGGTTGGGCCACTTTCACAATATCATACAATCTTGCTTGTATAAATTAAATGGTTAGGGTATCATGCAAGGAACATTAGAGAGAACAATATAATTATTTTTTCAAATAGTTTTATTTCATTTGAATAAATAAATTCATAAAATAAATAAATATTATTTGTAAAGACCTAACCTTCTTTGTAACACTTTTAACCACTTGAAAAGAACCATTGTTGTCTAACAAGAGCGCTCTACTGCTTCCTGGTTCGATTCCATTCATATTCATCCCAGTGATTTTACCATTGATTAAACCAAAGTGGCCCAGGTGATTTCATGACTACTTTAGACAATTGATCATATCTCTGCTTACCGACCATCGATTGTCATGAAACAAAGCTTATTCGAAAGCTAAGACAATTTCCCTTGCCGGCCATTAAAACTCGAAACAGAAATTCCACGCGAGATATTTTTAATATTTTTTTCAAAACTGTATAACTTTTTTTGTTACAGCCTGTATATAGCGATTGTTTATCCGTAAAGCCCAAATAAAAAAAATAACATGTTTAGCGCCCTGACTTTTTCAAAAAAGGAAGGAGGAGGTCCTTTTTATATTTTATTGTTGGCACATTTTGGAGCAAAATCATCCTGATTAGCGACAAACTTTGTGAACCAAAAAAAGAGGAGGCCTCTTTAAATTGTTTTTATTTCATGGTTCTAAGGGGTTGGTCACCACAAACTTTGTATAAAATGCATAAAGAAAGAAACAAAGCTGTTACCAACATCTTAAACTCTGAAACACCTGAACAAAAAAAGTCATGACTGAAATAATTAAAAAAGAAAAGAAATTTGAAGCAGACCCAGAAAAGGAAGCGAGAGGGGACGCTAAACATGTATTTTTTGCCTAATAGTGACTTCATCATTTTAACCGAATGTCGACCGTTTGGCAGTCACTTGTAGTTTT
This sequence comes from Ophiura sarsii, assembly GCA_035610835.1. Taxonomy (NCBI): domain Eukaryota; kingdom Metazoa; phylum Echinodermata; class Ophiuroidea; order Amphilepidida; family Ophiuridae; genus Ophiura; species Ophiura sarsii. The sequence goes on along the minus strand of CM069449.1, from coordinate 43,787,134 downwards.
CCATGCGATGAAAATAAACACTTTCAAACTAAATCCCTGGCTGACGGACGCGTGTATGGTGCATGCATAGTTTCAGGGGAGAGACGTATAATATCTCACTGGTTTCAGCGCCTATTTTGCCTGTCAAGCCGCACCGTATCGACGCATAGAAATTATGGATATGATGATGAATTTGTCTTTCGAAAATACTACGGAGTCATCCACTGAGGATGTCAATGAACCCCCAGTTCCACCGGCAGGTGCGCTTGTTAACACGATCATTTCTCTGATTGGAGCCGTTTTGATTTCTATAATTCTCTTTGGTAATGGTATGGTAGTTGTACTGATTTTACGATATGCCAATTTGCGAACACCGACCAACTATTTCATCATGGGTATGGCAAGCGCTGATTTTTTAATTGGTATTTTAATGATCGCATCAACTATCATCAGACTTAGCCCACAAATATCGTTCACGCCATTTGAATGTTTATTATATAGTTCCGCTCTCGTTTTTCCAGCCGTAACGAGCGTGTTTACTTTACTTTTTGTTACGTTTGATCGTTATTTGAAAGTTGTGTTACCATTACGTTACGGGACACTCATTTCTAATAAGGTAGCGATATCATCCGTGATACTTATTTATATGTATACATGTGTGACTGTCGTTGTTATACCAGTTGCGCAGTTTCATCAACTTGATAATATAGACTTTTCCCTCCCGTGTTTTTATTTATTGTCGAAGATATTTGGAAAAGAATACATGCAGTTCATTATCTATTCCATATTTGTTCCTCTTGGTATCGTGGCTATCATGTATATACATTTATATTTCGTTGTACGGAAACTTCAAAAAGAAAGAAGACGAGTGTGTCCATCACCTCACGGTATGAGATTCCAATGGATGAAGCAAGAAGTCAAAAGCATAAAGACTTTGACTATTTTACTTGGTCTCTGTATCGGTGGTTGGGTACCGGTTCTGTCGGTGCTACTCAAGGAAATTTATAACCCGGAATATCAAGGCAGTCTCATAATTCGCACTATTGTTGGCTATCTTACTTCCTTCAACAGTGCCATGAATCCATTGTGGTACAGTCTTCGTAGCGAACAATTTCGGTCGTCAGCCAAAAGGCTACTGTGTAGAAGACATTAGAAATAGATTATGTAGCTGTTATTATACTCACAGAATATTAAAATGTCTAACAGAGTTGGGTTTCGGAGGAGATGGTCACGTATCAATAAAAAGAAGAAAGAAAGTGCGAACTCATAAGAGAGATCAGATTTGATCTGATCATCATATAACAATACAAAAGACCTTCGAAGAGATTCGTTACAAACACATAAAGTTCAATTTTTACGCTGATGATACACAATTACTGTACATCTCATTTGACCCAAATAAGTCAAGGGATGCTGACCATGCTCTTGTTATGTTATCTGCGTGCATTGAGGATATCAAATCTTGGATGTCGCAAAATATGCTTTGCTTGAATAGTGATAAAACAGAATTTTTCATTGCAGCCAACCCAAGAGCCTTAAAGTCACTATGCAACATCTCACTTCGTGTTGGTGATATTGAGATCAGACCGTCCCCCCATGTACGCAATCTTGGTGTTGAATTAGACTGCCATTTAAACATGTCTCATCATGTTACTAACATTTGTCGCAGTTTGAATTTTCACCTTAGGAATCTTTCTCGTATTCGGATGTTTATTGATGAAACAATATGTCATCATGCCATACGCGCACTTGTTACATCGCGGCTCGACTATTCCAACTCTCTCTTAGGGATCTTCTGCGAAAGATATTAAACGGCTACAACGTCTCCAAAATCGAGCAGCCACACTCATTTATAATGCTAAAAGACGTGATCATGCAACTCCTCTTCTCCACAAGTTACATTGGCTGCCTGTTAAAACGCGCATTGAGTTCAAGATCCTGACTATTGTATATAAATGTTTCAATGATGGCGCGCCTTGTTGGACCTTACTAGTACTTATGTACCTAAAAGAAGTGGTCTTCGTTCTGCCTCTGACACTCGGATTCTCACTGTACCTAAAACTCGTCTCACTACCGCCAAAAAAAAGATTTTATGCCTCCGGCCCATTTTTGTGGAATAATTTACCGCGTCACAGCAGGCCTGCCTCATCACTGACTCAATTTAAGAAGATGTTAAAAACTCACTTATTTCACCGTCATAGTGCGAGTGATGTTTAACACTGTTATTTTTAATTTTATGTTTTAATTTTGTTAAGCGCTGTGGTACCATTGTATAATGTGTAAGAGCGCTATATAAATGCTCATTGTTATGTTATGTTTATGTTTTACCATATTGACACCCTGTTTATTGCTAATCGAGATGGTACCATGAACGTTAAAATAGTATTGACCAAAATTATTTAAAATGTGACAAATTACGACATCACGATATTAGTGTTCACCGTATTTGTTTTACTTTATGTTGTTGCGGTATGTGTGGTCATGACGTATTCGAGGAGATGAATATGTTGAAAAACACTTTTTACGGTCATAGTTATTAGGCCTACCTAGTATTCTGTGTGCAGTTTTGTTAAAGTGATTGATATAGTAGAATTATGATATACAATTCATCAAAAAAGTAACTATGCAGGTAATAAATAGGCTTTTAACTCTAAGAATATATTTCCTATACCTAAAAATATTAAATTATAAAGCTGTTGAAGAATTGATCTACTTTAATATGAGATATTGCACGCTTGGATTGGGTGATTATTGAGGAAGTGACACTCCAAAATATAAGGTGAAGTCCAATTGTCATTTTCATATTTTTCTTTTCTACACGCGGACCCAGCTACGGGTACAATATCGATTACCGGTAGTGCAATTGGGGATGCACGCGCAGGTTGGCTAGTCGGCCGTATTGTTCCGATGGATCAATACGCCACACACACGCTAGTCATAGTCTCCCCCGTGTTGAAAAGTAAAATGTGAAAATGAAATTGTGACGTTACCTTGCATTTTGGATTGTCACTTCTTCAATATTCAACTGATCCTAGCGTGCAAAAGTCTCACATTAAAGAAGATACATTTCTCAACAACTTTATAATTTAGTATTTTTAGATAGGATATATATTTTTAGAGTTAAAATCTCATTTATTACCCGTATAGTTACTTTTTTAATGACTGTAAGTTCAATAATCATAACCATGATCGATAGTGAGAGAATATCATAAACAACTGTCGTCGGGGATTGGATGGCACTTAGAACTGGAATCGGTCACTCACGGTAATCTAATACACTGATTTCGAATTGAACTCTCTCTTGCACGGATTTTCTGCGAAAGATAGTAAACGAATACAGAAGATTTTAAAAGTGGATTGGTAAAGGTAAAAAAAGTAATATAACTCAGTAATAACATTGATATCATATTCGGAAGCAATTAAATGCTAAGACTTTCGACCATGCAATACTGTGATAAATTTAGCAAATTGTGTATAAAACCTTTTGGCAGGCATTGTAAAATTAAAACAAGAGATTCAATTAGCATGCACTCTCTTTCTCATATAAAATTAAATATTTAAATTTGTCACCCATACAATTTATAAAATCCTGTAGGTATCTGCCTACAAAAGTTGATGAGTGTTGTTGCACCTCAATTGTTGATGCTTTTAGGCTATTCCTCAAGTCATAGCGTTTTGACACATTCTTTGCCCACATTCACAATTGAATCAATACCCACGAATAGTATTTGTGGTTATCATCCCCAGGTGATCCTTTTTCATGATATCAATCCCTATTGAAATTCTTTTGGGAGTTAGGCCTGTTGAGCCTACATCTGTGCATGTACAGGAGAATTAATTTTGCCTTCAACTGTACAAATTCTTCGGTCATAAAAAATTAAGAGAGGTGAACCTCTTTTATCCAAGGTCATTGTGCCTAGACGCAGTTGTCAACAAAGTCCATCTCTTTGACATTATTTATGCACTCGCCAATCGCCATATTATGAATTGTATTTGTTGACGATGTAGTATGTAATTTATCAATCAGACTTTCAGAAATGTTGTGTACTTCATCCTCACTCATCCGGTATCTAGTATATTCTCGCAACTGTCCACACATAGTTCAATTCCTTGTTGCTGCGATAGCGATACTTTTTCTTGTTGTTGTTGCTAAAGTTGTTCACATTTTGTGGAATTAAGGGCAACACATTTTTGCAGGACTTTTAGAACCAGTCCTTGATTATCCAAAATAGTGAGCATTAAGCTACGTATGATTATTACTGCTGATTTAGACAACTCAAATTTAAATAAAGTTAAATTTAGCATAAAAGCAGAGCAACTTAGCTTTGGAGTCTGTGAGCTCGTTTATAGATATACATTTTTGACAGAATGAAATAATAATTGCATAACCATAATAAATAAGAATTTACCAAAGTAAATTCATTTGCACACCACGATTTGCCCACGAAGGACTTAGCAACACAAAATCTGGCATTGTCGCCCCCGTTCTTTCCTCATAAGGGTGAATGATTGTTTGCCTTGTTGTTTTATTTTATAATTTTAAATAATTGTCTTTCGACATCAATTGAGGTAAATCTATCTTGTATTGTGCAATCAATTATCTGTCAGTATACACATAACTGAGTGCATAATATAATACTTATATGATGAGCTCTCAATAATCAAATTTTTATTGAATAGAGTTATACGGATATCGGATGACCATTACATAGACACAATCTTTTTGAAGTCTCATATCATAATTGCTATTGACATATTATAGTAGAATTAATAACCGATTCCATTTTATCGTGGTAATCTGAAATTGTATACGTGGTAAAAATGTAACAGTCACACACACAATTTGTTTTTGGATTTAAATTATAAGGTACCGTATAGGTTAAATTGTAGTTGGTAATAATATATAGTACAGTTCACAGCCAACACTTGTCTGTCCATGAAGCTGGTCTGTCCATAATAAATATGGCACCACCTGAAGGTGAACCTTCACAGGATAATCCTGCTCCATCTGTTCCTCTCCTACCTGCAGAGTTAATACCTCAATTTGATCCGATGTACTACCAAATTCCCTAAATGGTAAACAAGATGATGATTTTGATCTTTGGTGTCGTAAACTTGAGATTGCTATTCAAAATTATCCTGTTGGTGCTCCAACATTGGCTATTGCTCTTCGTAGTCGTTTAGATAGCAAAGCTTTTGCATTCTGGGATCAATTGCCCGAGGCTACAAGAAAAGATTATAAATTGGCTAAAGCTCAATTGGCAAGCGTTTTTGGTCGCACAAATCAATTGCGCACTGTTCGCGATTTCTCTTCATCACGTCCCAGATTCCCCGGTGAATCTTTGCAAGTATATTCATCTGCCTTGCGTGAGTTGGTTAATTCTGCCTTTGTTGGGGAGTATAATTATGGTGAACAGTTTAAAAGTCTAATTCTATTAGAATGTATAGAAGGCGTTATACAAATTTGGTGCTAGATGACATTTTGTGGAAACGTCAAAAGATTCCTGGAAAAGGTATTGCTATTCAGGCAATTATACCCATTGTGTTAATCCCTGACATTTTGTCCCAAGTACATGTACTCCTTTGGTGGGACATTTTGGTACAGTCAAAACTTTGCATAAAGCATGCACACCCTTCTATTGGCCTTATATGCGCCAAGATATAGACAAGAAATGCAGAGAATGCATAGAGTGTCAAAGACAAAGAAACCCTGTTCCCGCATATCGTGCCCCTTTGAAATCTATGCCAATCGTTTTGAAATAATAGCAGCTGATTTGGCAGAATTAGGAACAACTACACGTGGAAATAGATAGTTGTTGGTTGTGACTGACTATTTTACTAAGTATGTAAATTTGTATCCTATTCAACGTCAGACAGCTGAGGCTGTTGCAGAGTGTTTATTTGTTAAATATATCAGACAGCATTCGGTACCTGTGAAATTACACAGTGACCAAGGTACTCAATTTGAAGCTAATGTGACACAGAAATTATGTAAGTAAGATGCTTGCAATCTTACCCAGGTGAATGGGATGAAATCATTCCACAATTGGAATTTGCTTATAATACCACTGTCCACTCGACAACAGTTTTTAGTCCTTTCTATCTGGTACATGTGCGTGAACCTAGATTGCCAGCAAATGTGATGTTTGGTGCATATGATCAAAATCTGGATAAACCGGAAAATACCTTCACCTTTGCTGCTCAAATAGAAAAGCGTTTTAAGATGGCATCCCAACTAGTTAGACAAAATTCTGCGAGAGCGCAGAAAAACCAAAAGCGGCAATATGACAAGCGAGTACGCTTTAAAAGGTATCAAATAGGACAAATTGTATACATAACGAATCCCAAGAGTGTACGAAATAAATTGCAACCAAAATGGATAGGTCCATTCAGAGTCATGCAGGTATTCAATGATGGAATAACTTACCAAATAATTGATGCAAAATCTATTACTGCAAAGCCTAAAGTTTTGCATTATAATAGAATGAAACCAGCTTATGAAATAAATTCGCAAAGTAAAGAGAATGTCCCTAGTTCAGTTGAGGTGAATATTCCCAACATTCCTATGAATAGCACAGAGTAAATAGTAAATAGTAGGATCTGATATTCTTCTTGTAAAACACATGTACATGACAGCCCATATTATATATTGCTTTGTGTGTCAACTCAACTGCGAAGGTCATGTGCCATTGATGATCATTAGCCATCTATCTTCATGCTAATGGCAATTGTTGCAGAAATTCATAGGTTGACACAGAATTCTTGATCCTTTGGTCTTATATGTAACTTGGATATTTGCATGATCATTTGAGATAAATATAAATTGATATGGTAGAGTTACACTGTAGTCAAATTTTGTATGTGATATGAAATAGTGTAAGACTAGCGCTTCCTTGGTGTTTCTATTATATTGATACACTGTTAGAACACTGGGTAAAATAGTACGGGGTAAAGTCAGGTTGGGTAAACTTTACCCAGTATTGGTCAAACAAATGCGGGTTGGGCAAAAATCATTTTACCCAACGGTTGAGTAATATTGTTTTCATCAGTTTTACCTATTAGTTGTGTAATCAGGGGTGTTACAGGGTTGGGTAAAAAAGGATTTTGCCCAACGTTGGTCTACTAAGGTCACGTGGTATCTTGGACGAGCTGTTATTGGTCACCGCGATCAACCGCATGATTTACAAAAACAAAATGGCCGGTTTGGTGACTGGTAAACCGGCGCTGGCTGGGGAGGAACTACTGAAGGTTTTTCATGGTAAAATAACATATTTATATTCTAATATTGTGTTGTCTACAAGATTTCCAGGTAGAGCAGTAAATACGCTAGAGGACAGTCGTAGCTTTTAGCGAAAATTAGATAAGCTTATTCATTGAATTCCGTCCGACCGTTAAGTTGCAAGCATGCAGTGTTGGCCTACGCTATGCCAACTAGTGTGTATTACCATGCAGTAATACTATATACTGCAACCAATATGGATATAGGGCTATCACTGTTCTCTAAGTCTAACAAATTTAACGCTTTAACCTGATAATGGTGCAGGCAACGCAGTCTTTTGAAAATAAACAAGTAGTAAAATAATTGTCCAATAGCATTGGGTAAAATTATATTACCCAACAAAATGGTAAAAAAATTGCCCAATATCACTGGGTAAAATATACTAAAATGATATTACCCAACAAAATGGGAAAATAATTACCCAATACAATAATTACCCAATATAATTGGATAAAATGTAATTACCCAGAATTAGGGTAAAACAATTACCACTATGTTGGGTAACACGTTTACCCAGAAAAAGGGTTGTTGATATAGCACCCAGCGGTTATACTTCTATTATTTGGAGCATCGTATAATTTAATAAACGGCCAATAATGGCGAAGTAAAGCATCTAATTTGTGATAAAGACTTTCCTTCTTATTGTAAGAATTGGCTCTTACAAGCATATTATCATCTAACAAGTATTGCACACGATACACATATAAAACGTTAAAACACATTTACCCCACGTAACAATGTTGGAAGTTTTTAGTTCGCATGAATGTGTTAGATATGTGCTGAATTTTATTTTAAACTTGATTTGTCTTGATCAATCTAGATAAACTTTTCCGCTGCGGGCAACTAAACAGCGCCCTCACCATTTTAAACCAATATTTTCGTTTCCTCACCGGTTCATGCAACGATAACCTTTCGCAGACTAGGCTCCTTGCTTCCCCTGGGACGATGATCAAATTGATATAGGTACTATTTCTCCGAACCATACACCAAACGCGCAAGGATTTAGTGTAGTCCCCCATAGATGGCGCTACAACATGAAAGACGCAGACGACAGGGCATACGGTACCGAAATTGAGAATGAATATAAATTTGATTTGGGCAAACCAGATTATTCATCGAGGTGATTTAGATTTGTTTTAATTTATTTGTAAAACACTTCAAAAATAGCAGCACCCACCCGTAGATGGTGCATCCAAACAAATATTCAAGAATCACGTTAAAATTCCAAGATCACCATTAAAATGCTATTGAAAAAAGTAATTACGCTACATAGTCAAACCAAAAAGGGCGTTCAAAAATATTTGATTAGGTTTTATTAATGGTGGCTATTTCCGCCCACTTTGCAGGATTTGCCCATGTCGTTATGTCTAGTGATTGTTTAATTTATGATGTTGTCATTCTTCTATAGGCTATACATTATTCTTTTTGAACTCTGTTTGGCATTTTGATTACAGGCCTACCTGCTATTATCAGTATTATTATTATTACGCGTGTCGGTTGATATTGGCACTGTCGGTTCATTTACAAGAGGACTCATGGATTTATGTTGGTCAAAAGTACACAGATGAAAAATGAAATTATGATCTTTCATCCTTAAATATTTATAGACTCATCTATTTGTTCCTCTGCACGGAAATCTTTAGTAAAAGGCAAAAGATATGCGTGCATTGCAGAGAAACCAGAGTCATATCCAACAAGTTTCGTCCATGTACCCCTTTGGCTGATTAAACACATTTTTCGGGCCCCTATATCGTGACACCTATGGCCCCCTCACAGGATGCGACCCGGCAGCAACACAAGTTATTGACTTTTGGCCCCCTAACTTAGACCATCAAACCTTATGTACGTTCTCAGCTAATTAAACCTTCTGGGCTCCCGGCCTACTATAATTTAAACTCCCGATAATGTTTAACGCCACCTATGGCATGATATCCATCAAGGCGAGATTAGTAATGCGAGATCCGAAGGCGAGATACGAGATCCGAGGGCGAGATACGAGATCCGAAGGCGAGATCCGAGGGCGAGATGCGAGATACGCGGGCGAGATGCGAGATACGCGGGCGAGATGCGAGATATAAAGGAGAGGGCCGGGTCGAGGTCTTTTTGGAAGATTTTGGGGTCCATTTCCGAATTTATTTCCCGGTAAATTAATGCGTCGTCAGCGAATAAAAGCGTACCTTGGGCCATTGGAGATACAGTCAGGCATATTGTTAATATAAATTAGGAAACATAGCGGGCCATGGGGGACGCTTGAAGTGACTTCGGCAGCTGAAGACAATTTACCATCAAGCGTTACACGTTGTTTTCTTTGTGTTAAGAACGTTTTAATCCAGCCGAGTTCTTTTCCCCTTATCATGCTTATCCCATAATGGTTGAGCTTCTAATTTCAACCCCAAGAATTCAACAAAAGTGTAACCAATTTCTTTTAATGATTTCCCTAATTTTGGTGTTTTTGTCCGTTCTGGTTTCATTTTTGGCTTAACAATGTTACATATTCTATTTTTATGATGTGTAGTTTTATTCAAACTTTATTATTTATGCTGTAAGCTAAATTCTAGCAGTGGAAACTGAATTTAAACGTCAACTCCTTACGAAGAAAACGGGGTTTTTTTGTTAAAATCATAAAAATGTGCAATTTTCACTCATTTTTGATCATATTCATAAACTGCACCCCTTTTAATTTTTCATATTCACCATAGCGATAACCCAAATACATCTATCTATTACCTTAAAGTGATGGTTATCTTCTAGCTTTCAACCTACTCCTGCACCCCCCATTTTTCACTGCTGGCCGTCGAGCTATATTGGCTGATTTTATTTACCCTCAGCTTTACAAATCACAACAGCAATTCAACTCTGGGCCATTGTCATTACGCATTCATGGAAGGCTATATTATATTCGCTCAAAAGCTTAAGTTTTTATAGCGCGACCCCGTGTTATCGCACTCAACAGTCAGTAGGGCGGTCACGCTGCATGTCATATTTTGTTATACGCAAGAAAACAATGGAGTATCAGTGACTGCAATATTTGCTATAGTCTATCCATCTGAGAGCGATCTTTGGTGCTCGGATGGGCAGGGGAGATGAGCAAAAATAAGATGTGCTGACTTCTGGCGTATATTTGCTAGTTGTCGAAGGATCCCATTTGATTCCAACCTTCGGTCGAACCTCATCTATAATGTGAATTGAAACAATTAAGCTGCCTTATGCAAAATCACACAACACTGTTCCAATGCATATTATTCTCGTCACACGCATGCACATAGCAGCTACGTCTAGTGTACCATTCAAAGAGAGACAATTATCGAACCATTTGCGCATTATCTGAAATCAAAAGGCTTTGAAATCGTCACCTGTGATTTCGGCCTATGAATAGAATCACAAAGCTGAGAAGATCGAAAGTGATGGACTTTTAACATTTAGCATAATCGTCACCTGTGATTTCGGCATATGAATAGAATCACAAAGCTGAAAAAGGTCGAAAGTGATGGACTTTTAACATTTAGCATAATGTAGGAGGCCACATTTAATTTTTATATGCTATCTTGTAATGTTTCCAACAGTAAATAATGTTTATTTTTCAGATTGGCCGGGCCTATAGTAAGATAAAATGGTTGTAAAATGATATGAAACTCCGTATCCCTATTATATGCTCTGTCTGCATGTCCGAATCAATCAGATTTCCTTGTTAAGTATAGAAAGAAACAAATACGCTTACAATGATATGGTATCAATATTGAAAGGTACGATTTTTATTTTCAAACAAATATTATACAATTTGAACGCTGACAAACTAAATAAAGTTTATTTTCTGACTTGTAAAATGAAAGGTTGTCTTCATCGGGGTCTATCACTTTACATGTACCTGTTCATAGAGGCCTGTAGTATAGTAGAGCTTAAAATGGCACAAAATAAGACCATTAAAGATGAGATGCAGCCAGTGCTTGCCAAATTGAAAGCATTTTTTGAAATGGAGAAATTGGGAAGGGAAAGCTACCTGTCTTTGCAACGTCAATTAAACTGACTCTCATCATGCTCATGGCACAACTTGGGTTATGATGATAAAAGTAGGTGGATAACATAATTATTTTTTATTATGGCCGTTTTTCACTCTACTGATTCCATCGATATTTTTGTCAGAAAATAGCCTCCTCTCCCAGTCAATGGAACGGCTGAGTCACGTGGTTGGAAGATCGGTCTCAGATGGATAGACTATAGATATAGCTTTGGAAAATGGTCTATTTGGGCATCTCAAAAACTGAGAAACGTGCTAAAAATCAGGTATAATTTTAGAGGAGGGTCAATAACATCTGCAGATCGGTAAAATGTATTATATAGTATTAAAAACGTTTTGTGACCAAATTTATGTCGTAAAATGTTGGAAAATTCACGTTTTGAAAATCTGTGGTCTTCGAAATTACAGGAATCTTAACTCATTCTAAACCTCACCAAATCATGAAATGAACCCTCGTCTACAAAAAATTCCATGTACGTATTGCTCTATCTGTTTGGAGATAGCGAAGACCACGGAAACTTCATAGCTTCATACCACGGAATGAAATCCGCCATTAGGCGCCATAGACATTACATGGCGAACGTCGTACAGATTTGCACTGTAGTCCTCTGTGTAGGGAGTTTTGACAATAGCAAGGTCGTTCGACTATTGTGTTTGTGCATGTTTGTGACTACTGACCCCGTTTAACAATCTTCATAGCTTTCATATAGGGCTTGGGTGACCTAACTATTGACTGTCAACGACTGGGATTACATGTGGGCTATCCGGGTTCAATTCCTGGCGCTGGTGACTGAACCCCGTTGTGTATACCAGTTGTTCACACCCCTAATTAATGTATTGCTAATCTACAGATGTACGCTCATTGCTATCTGATGGTTTGCAATATGTCTGACCCGAGTTCCAGGTGCGCTCAAGGTTGTCATGATTCCAGAATTGTCAAACGAGATTTGAGCATGCGTAGTGGGTCTAAGGCATACGTCATGATGCAAGGACCAATCATATTTGCTGATGGCAACAACTTAGTATCCGGGATGGACGCATCTAAAAGTATTGTAGTCATAATGTATTGTTCAATGCAAGAAGCAATTGAATATTCTGGTTTAAAGAATGTTTGAGAAAATACTACCTGTTTGATGTAAACTCGAAATATCGATATCTATAAATCACCAAATACCGTGTTATGACGAGCTGGATTAACATTAACGCTATCTAGCGCCCTCTACAATCCAGATGGATGGCGGAATACTCCATGGTGTTTTATGTAATAACGAAATTCAGCTAAAACGTCCGTAGTTGAAAGTCGTGAAATAATTTCATGTTGATGGAGTTATTAATTATAGACCGTCATAAATGATAATCCTGATGTGAAAGAAAGCAACAATTGCCAGCTGCGGCTGATAATAATGTGATCTGTTTGTAGTATAGATTCATGACCTTTGGCCGATCGGTTACAAATTTGGACCATTCCATTTGATACCAGAGGAACTATTTCCGACCAATCGCTTCTACTAATTGTGGTAGGTGTTTTTATCATCCAAGATCCAAGATCCTCCAATAGTGGTATCATTCTGTCCAGACGACTCATCTGATTCATATTTTTATATTACCAAATGAAAGTTTGTGATGGTTATCGGAAGCCACCGACGAAATTGCCTTTTGTCAGTGTCTTGGTCGCTGAGACTCATAAGTACTATAAGTGGCGGTAGCTTTACCTATGTTTTCCTTATAAGATTCAAATAAAAACAGACGATATAACAACGTTGGCCATTTTGGGCGGCCATCTTGAATTTCAAACTGCCATAAAACAAATGTTAACAAAATCTAAGGTCATTAAATCATATATCGTAGATAAAAAAAATTCTCCTTTCGTCACGTAGAGTGCTCAATCCTTTCGGAGAGCAATACACCTACATGGAATCAACTTAGACCTGTTTCATTGACAGATCATTTTGCAAAGGTTGCTGAATCATTCATCACAGACTGGTTGATTAATGACATTGATTCTGTGATAGATGATGGGCAGTTTGGGAATCGCAAAGGAAGGTCTACCTCACACTATTTAGTAAAGCTTGTTGATAACATCTTAAAACATGCTGACAAACCAAAGTCAATATCTCGGATAATAATAACGGACTTCAGCAAGGCTTTTGACAGGGTAGACCATAATATTGCGATCCCCAAGCTGCTCAAAATGGGAGCCAGACCAGGGGTCATACCCTGGATATGTAGTTTCTTATCTAACAGAGTCCAGTGTGTCAGATACCATAACACTTTGTCTGATTGGAGTGAACTCTCAGGTGGGGTCCCACAGGGCACGTTGAATGGTCCAACAATCTTTATGGCCTTAGCTAATGATGCTGCCAGAGTGGAGGAGCCAAATAAACTCGCTTTGAAATATGTTGATGATTTAACTATTGTAGAAAATGTGTTTGGAAAACAAATTTCCACCATCCAACATGATTTGGATAAATTTGAACAATGGGCTACAGAGAATCATATGAATTTAAACCCGACCAAATGCATGTTTATGGATGTCACCTTTGCGATGGATCCACCGATACTTACCCCCCTCCGTTTGTATGATCAAGACCTTCATTGCACTGACACGGTGAAGATTCTGGGCATAAAAATTGCTAAAGATCTGAAATGGAACACCCACATTGGTGACATTACGAAACGTGCAAGTGGACGGCTATTTATGCTTAACATCCTAAAACGGCATGGGCTAAGTGTTAAAGACCTGGTAACAATCTATGTTGGTTTTGTTCGCCCCCTTCTTGAGTATGCTCTACCAGTATGGCATCCTGGTCTGACAGAAAATCTCCACTATGATTTGGAGCGTATTCAGAAGAGGGCGTGTAGAATCATCTTAGGTTTTAACTACATAGGCTATCAGGATGCCTTAATAACATGTGCTATTCCGGAACTCAGGAACCGTAGAGACCAACTTTGTTTAAACTTTGCTAAATCCCTATTAAAATCTAATGAATTCCGTGGTTGGTTACCAAAATCTAGAGATGAACAAGTGCATAATATGACTCTCCGTAGTGCTCACAAAATAACTGTTCCTAAAACACGTACCCTGCGTTACGCTCGTAGCTCAATTCCATACATGGTCAAACTCTTAAATCATACATTATAGTTCTGTTTCCAATAGGGGGTGGGTTGTTGTGTTTTGCATGCTTAGTTATTTCTATGAATATATTGTTTCTATTTTTCTATATATTACATATTGTAAATATTGTTGTAATTCAGCATTTTGCTGCGATAATGATATGTTTATTAAACCTTGAATTGAATTGAATTGAATAATACACGGGGAAGAAGAATACAAGTAAATTTACTCCATATTTATTTCACTATCTCCTATCACACTTCGGGCCTATCACACTACGGGCCTATCACACTACGGGCCTATCACACTACGGGCCTATCACACTACGGGCCTATCACACTACGGGCCTATCACACTTCGGGCCTATCACACTACGGGCCTATCACACTACGGGCCTATCACACTACGGGCCTATCACACTACGGGCCTATCACACTACGGGCCTATCACACTTCTGGCCTATCACACTACGGGCCTATCACACTACGGGCCTATCACACTACGGGCCTATCACACTACGGGCCTATCACACTACGGACCTATCACACTACGGGCCTATCACACTACGGGCCGTTCACACTACGGGCCGTTCACACTACGGGCCGTTCACACTACGGGCCGTTCACACTACGGGCCGTAGTGTGATAGGAGATAGTGAAATAAATATGGAGTAAATTTACTTGTATTCTTCTTCCCCGTATGTCATTAAATCATATATAGGCAACATGTTGCGGATGCCGGAGGGCATCTCAACAAATTCGATGTTAACATATAAAATATGATTCCCATAAGTCGCCTGAACAAAATGATACAATTGTTGGATTTCGGAGGATCTGGGGGATGCTAACGGGGGACATAATTTATCTAATTCAACACTCCCACCTCAATTTGTAAATAGATTTGACCTTTTACTGAAAACAATACCGAGGCAAAGGTTTATGAATCAAATGAAATTCCATCTAGGAAACATGTTAAATAAAGTGAGGTAGCAAGAGAATTACATAACAATAGTATTCCTTATCAACACTCCCACATTAATATGTAGATAGTGAGTATTACCGTAAATTGTAGCACAGTTTGAATTGTCAAATAATATTGGACCAATCAATGATAAAGATATACCAATCCTTATCAAGATTAGGTTCGTAAAAATGTAGTAATCACATAATTCCATTTAATGAGATTAGAGTCTATTAACCATATTCGCTCAACTCACCAGCTATTAGATACATAAACATTTTGTGAAGTACAAGACAGCATATGGAATTGGTGGTTCATCGTCTGAATATAAAGTTAACATGGTTAAGATGGGATCTTCGTGGCATAATATCGCCATTCTGTGGTTTTCAGTGTGTCAACTTTATGTGACATCGTCATCCGTCACTGCCTTGAATACCACATCGCAAACTGTCATTACGGTAAGTCTTAAATATGTCATAATTATACTCTTTGGGGTTTACTAATCAACCAAAAAGCAAGAAACACAAATATGCGAGGTGAATGAACACATTTTGTTAGAAACGTTGAAGGATATTTGACGTAAAACCAAAGAAGGGATCATATGGCTTATTTAGGGACATTTCGTTCCCCTTCTGTCCGTTTCCCCCACCGATTTGTCTCGACCATAGAAATCCTACAGCTTACGGGTAAGCTTATCTATGGTCTCGACGTCCATTTACTCCGCCAATGAACTTTTGCTGGGATTCAGGCCAAATATTTTCTTCGTTTCCAATCCATGTGTGACGGCCAAAACTTACTTGGTTCAATGATTTGCAAGTTCATAGCCTAACTTAATTCTTTTGACATCTTTTTCTTAGAAGACAAACCTGGAACCAACCAAGACAGCACCAAATGTATTGGGTAAGTTTCAGTAGCGCTGACAAAGAGTATAAAATAAAAAGGAAGAGCATGAAGAAGGAAGAGGAGACGAAGAACTTCGATTTGTGCATACAATCGTGTGGAAGTTGTTTAAGTTAAAATTTGAATGTGAGCATTAACTTGTGTTGTATTTTACCCCTTTTACCTACCTACT
This sequence comes from Ophiura sarsii, assembly GCA_035610835.1. Classification (NCBI taxonomy): domain Eukaryota; kingdom Metazoa; phylum Echinodermata; class Ophiuroidea; order Amphilepidida; family Ophiuridae; genus Ophiura; species Ophiura sarsii. Next base: position 43,770,714 of record CM069449.1, on the reverse strand, counting down.
CGTATGTAGGAATCATTGTTTTAGTAGTTAATAGGCATGTGAGAAAATGCCAACATTACTGCTTCAGAATGCTGAGTTGTTGCCTTAATAATGCCTAAGGGACGGCATCCAGATTCATATGGATTGAAAAACGTTCGACGCATTTATAGACAAAACGCACTGGCTGTCCGTACTAGGGAGTAAACAGTGTACACAACCCTAGTTGTGTAATATCTATACAGCAGTTGTGTAATATTTCTAAAGAACAATGTGTAACATTAATTTACACAATCAAGTTGTGTAAATAGTTAATAATTAACTTTTTACACAACGTTTTTTTACACATGAAAATAACAGTGTATACACTACTTATTTTCCGAATAAGAGTGACGGGATTGAATAAAACAACTGATTTACTGATTGAATATATATAATAGGTGTTCATGTCGTGCCAAAATGTGATCGAAATATCACCAAAATTCGGAAACCATTGATGATTTAAATGTATAAATTATTATATTTCTATCTCGAAAATTTAGCAAGACATGGGATTCGAACCTCCGCCAATGCGAATGCTTTAAAGTTAGTGCGCCAACCCATTAGACCGCGGCGCTGAATGCCATTTGATTGAAGATTTTAAATGTACACAACTATTATACAAATACTGGACGCAACTTGATGAATATCCTGCTTCATTGATTGCTTAATCGCGTGTAATAGAGTGCGCTATTCAAGAGCCAAATCTCATCAGCTATAGATACATTGACAATAACTTGAGTCCTAGACCTATAGCCTAAATTCCTCATGTATTCACTCTCAGAACAGGTATTAGAAAACCATGTATTAAAAGAATGTTTGTTAAAAAGTTTACTACATTGGTTAAAAATTAAGCGTTGGTTAAAAATTACTTTATTCAACGTTGCTTAAAACCCAGCCAATCTCACACATTTGAGCAATAGAAGGCGCTGCAATACCAAATGTTTTGAATGATATCCATGTTCAGTAGACGCCGATTCCTTTTCAAAAATATGGTTAAATGTATTTTCAAATATTGTTCGTATAAATCAGTTGATATAACAAAGATAAACGATAAGAAACGTAAAAATGTAATTTTGGCGATGCCCATTTTTATATCAATTTAACATCATAGATTCTGTATTTTGTAAATAATATGCCTGTATTGGTGTTTACCATCTACACGTGAAATTGTTTAAATATATGATCTAGTTGATTCACTCTTACATCCCATGTTATATATCAAGCAGGATTAACCAACAAATGGCTAAGTTTAGCAGAATTAACCAACAAAAAATGATTAAAAGTTTTAACCAACCACATGTTAAAGCTTAGCCAAAAAAAAAAAAAGTTTAACCAACATTTTTTAACCAACCACTGTTGGTTAAAACATATTAACCAGCAAATGATTAAAAGTTGTAACCAACCACAGGTTAAAGTTTAACCAACAGCTGTTGGTTACGGTTTTACCAAACCAATTGTGTAGTTCACCTGGTAACCTCCCGTTGGTTAAAACATGGTTTAAGAGTTTAACCTTTGTTCTGAGCGTATATGATCTCCATCAGTGGCGTGTGCAAAATCTCTTCAGGGGCGAAGTTCTCAAGCCTCCCCCCTAATGATTTGACACCATTTTTTTGGTCATATAGGCCTACTCCATTCATGATACAAATATATACAATACACATTAGAGTAGCTTTTTACTGTTTTGAGTAACAATCCACATCTACTTCATTCCATTTGAATTGAAGTGGCACACAAATAAGCTTTTATCATTACTTAATTCTCTCTTCTCTTGAAGTAAAAGGTCATATAAACAAGATGATGTTTATTTAAATGGTCCATTTAATGGTCAATTTTGCGCCACTTTGGCGGTTGGTAAGATGACTTAAACCATCTGTTCTTTTAAGTTCATTCCATTTCACAGTTCTTTTTACTAACCAAACTGAAATCTTATTCATATCTGTATTTTTAATAAATAGATTGCGATGAATACCACACGGCACCATCGGGTGTAATAACCAGTCCGAAATATCCTAGTGACTATCCAGGCGATGCTGATTGTAGCTACGTTATTGAGGTACCTAACGGTATCGGAATATCATTTCAATATACTACATTTGAAACGGAAGACAAGTAAGTCGCAAATGACGGACCATCAAGATTTTCATCGGTCTTAAAACTTAGGGGAATACCGTAAATTACCAGCATTAGGCACTCTTTCTAAACCTTGAAAATACAAATGATCACAGCGCCATCTTGTGAAAATACATGTATGTCGAGTGTTTCGAGATCAAATCAAATCGGCAAAGTGCAAAAACGTCCTAAGTCGCTAAAGTATTATTTTATTGTCAAGAGCCAATCCACTGTAGAACTTATTGCATACTAAAATAAAACCCTCTCTGTTGTATCGTACAGATTAGCTCAATTGGTAGAGCACCGGACTTGAAATACAGACGTATGGTTAAAGCCAAGGCGTGAGTTTGAGACCCATCAAAGTCAAATTTATTTTTAAATCATTTTTTCTGTAAATTTATATCTTTAATTTGTTCTAGATTCCGTCCTTTTATATGAGGAGCTAGTCATCATTGCCATAATTATTTTTAAGAAGTTGGGTTAGTAATATATGTATGAGCATTTTCATGAAAAAGCAGGAATTCCTGTTTTTTATAGTCACATTTTACGCAGTTTCTTGTAATTTCAACCTGTTTCGGGCCTTTTTTTTACCAAGTTTCACGCGCTCTGTCAGGAATTTTCCCCAATTTCCTGCTATTTTTAAATAACTCTATTCTCATGGTTCTAATTAATTGATTGATTGATTGATTGATTGATTGATTGATTGATTGATTGTGTTTAAGAGTTTCAGATATGATAATTATGTGCATATTTAGTTGATTATTTATCCTATGGATAACGTAAAATGACTATAACACACATAGAGGTGGACTAATATTTATTGGTCTGTTTGGATATGATAGTTAGGCCCAAACCTACAGCAGCCTAAACGTTCATCCCATAATACTACAAAATAAAAATAAACAGTGTTTCTTTTGGTTTCATATAATATATCGCCAGCCTCCGCATCTGGCTAGGTGACCTATGAGCAGTATTTCTTTATAAAAACAGTTTATGGTTTGTTGAGGATTCGACCCTGGTATTCATGCGTGGGAGCCCTACATCGTGACCACTGCTACGTCGGATTAACGTTTTAGTCGAAGTCGTTGATCAAAGATGTATTTTAGTATGAAGATTTTTGCCCGTTGCTGATCCCCATACTTCTTTTAAAATTAATATATTGAAGCGATTAGCTTTTGAAACAATGGGAATTATTGATTATGTTATAAGGTTCTTGCAGGTGCTGTTAAATCTCTAATCGCTTTAGTATTACGTGCGCTAGAGCTGTAATACCTGAACGCAAATGATTGCAGTTTCTATTGTGGTTCCATGTTTAAGAATGGTTAAATTCCGAAATACTATGCGTTGCGTGAATCATCAAGGCTGTTTTCAGTCAGATGCCAACGTTGAGTGAGTCTATTGTATACGAAGAGATTTTGTTTTCCCTTGAAAAGAGGATGTCGATCTCGTGCAATTCAATATGCCAAAATGTCAGCCTTCAACAATGACAACATTAAGGCATTTAAATGTGGTTCAATTCCCCATGTGACTAGGCGAATGTTTTTACATTTTTACATGCTAAAGTCATGTTTGCAGGGGACGTTTCTGCTTGAAAATGCCTGGAGATTTTTTTGTCATTACTGAAAAAATAAGGTATATTTCCCGTGGCCCTAACCCCTGTCTCATTAAAAGCTTTAAATTAATAACCTTTCACGATCATCAATGTATTGCTCTTTACATAGAATCCAAACCTAGCTTGCACCGACACCGTTTTCACATTTAAAATACAATTTAGAAACTGGGTTCAATTTGGTTAAAATTTCGTCGAATACTCAATACTTCACCACTAGTTCATTATTATAGAGAACACATGGACACGTCAGTAAGTAGTTATGGCCGAGCGGTTACGAATATGGACTAGTAATCTAATAGATTCTCCCCTCCTCGGTTCGAATCCTGCTGAATACCTTTTGTTAGAAAAAACGATTTAGTCTCTGTGTGTTGGAAAATGGCGTATATTTTTACCGTAGGTGAATAAAAGTCGTGGCCCTGACCCCTGTCCAAAAATGTATTACAAATAAACATATTTTTGATCAAGTTTTATACGTTAAGGAACATTTCTTGTGCATAAAGTTTTTGCTATGACGTCTAAAAATCATCAAAAATACGATGTTGACGATCGCATTGAAAATGCATCTTTATCGACTCAAAAATAGTAACAAAAATCGTGTTTTTTTTATTAAATCGGAAATGACATCTTACATAAATAGGACTTCCCGTTCAAAATGAGCCTAAGATTATCAAAATTGATGGAGGCAATCCTTCACAATCGCGAGTTGTAAATGACCCGATTTCTATTTGTTTTTTTGAAATCTCACTTTACTGGCGGGCCGACGCGAACAAAATAGACGGTATTTTCATGCCTCGAAACCATTCGAAAGTTGTATGTAGCCGCGCCGTACTGCTTAGTATAATATCAAAAACGATAAGATTATCTGCATATTATAATGTCCTTGAAATGGATCAGTGCAGCCATGCATGTATATGAAGCGCTTAGCAGAATGGCTCCCATATAAAATTGTACAGAACTTTATTGTTGCGCAGCTTCCCAAATCTCTTGTAGCAGCTATTGCACTTAGTATTCCAAAAACTGTTACTAGGTATCAATAGCAATATCGAATAGCGGTATAGGGTCACGCGTTATGAACTCGCCTCCCAATAGGGTGGTGCCGTTACATTTTTTAGCTTCATGCTGTCATTTTCCTCAAATATTTTTAAAACCACAAAAGCTATCTCAACAAATTTGGTATCATTTTAAAGCCCTAATAACAAGCTATCTGCCTGCCAAATGGCATTGGTATAGCTAATACAGAAAGGGTGATACAGCTGTTTGATGTTTGGGGACCAGGGGTGGTGCTGGAAGGGGTGTTTCTGGAAGGGGTGCTGCCTGTACAAACTCAATGGGGATAATCCCATGCTTTGTTCTTTTTACAATAACTAGTCATCCCCTAATGTTAAAAACACAATTTTGGTCCCATTTTCAAAGGATATTTAGTAGTCATTAAGTATGTGGTTCAATAGACTTGTCAACTATTATTAACAACTAATTAATTATGGATAAGACAATGATCATCAGCTTTCTTCCTATTCGCTACACAGTCAACATGAATAATCAGCCTTAATTTACCGGATTTATAAAAATGACTATAACAGAAAAAGTTTTCAACCTATGACAGCAAAAGTATACATTTTTGGAAAGCTTGTAACTAGAGGAATTCAGAAATGCAGTTTATATCATGGATGGGTTCATCCTTAAACAAATATTTCTGAAAATTCTAAAAATATATAAAATAAAAATTTGAGATATTCACTAGCCGGTATAATTACCATACCGACGTAGTAACTTTGACAAATATATATCATCTAATGGGTAATTTCATGAGGAATTCAAATATGTAAACAAAATAATGATAGGGATAGGTATACAAAATATATGGATCTCAAATTAAAAATTAAAAAACTCTGATATTTTCCGAACATTTCCGATCATACCATTTTAGTTCTTGATCGTACTATAATTTTAATGACATATTTGGTTTCCTCATGCAATTTCCCTTCAGAAAATGTATACTTTTACTACCTCAGGGGGGTATACAAGCAAATATAAATGTGTAAAGTTAAATTCATGTCGCGAAAGCCAAAATCCGTGTGTAACGCGAAAGGAGGCGAGCTTAAAACACATGACCATAGTCATTTTTGCCCGGTCAATTTGAAGTAACACTAATTTATGTCGCTTGAATTGAGTGTTCTGCAGCAGAAGGAATTCCATTGAAAAGATCAATAGTGTTTGTCAAACGGGATTTGTACCAACACATTCCTTATTCAATTGCAAGTTATGCTCAACTTCCAACCATGCTTGGTCATTGACTATATCTTAACTAAAAAGATGGTCAGAGTTCATGTCCCGAAAATCTTAAATAGAGTTTACTAGTACCCGCACTGGTATGAAACGCAGGCAGTCTCTATACTGATATGCACAGTTGACTGATTGACTATGGTTGTCATTGGTGGCTGGTTTTAACACATAATTTGTTTTATATGTAAATACCGCTTTCCAAAGTTAAAACTGATAGACCTATTCATTTTTGAAAATAAAAACGAAAATAAATAAATAAATAGATAAATAGATAAATAGATAAAGAGATAAAGAGATAAAGAGATAAAGAGATAAAGAGATAAAGAGATAAAGAGATAAAGAGATAAAGAGATAAAGAGATAAATAGATAAATAGATAAAGAGATAAAGAGATAAAGAGATAAAGAGATAAAGAGATAAAGAGATAAAGAGATAAAGAGATAAAGAGATAAAGAGATAAAGAGATAAAGAGATAAAGAGATAAAGAGATAAAGAGATAAAAAAGATAAAGAGAGAAAGAGAGAAAGAGAGAAAGAGAGAAAGAGAGAAAGAAAGAAAGAAAGAAAGAAAGAAAGAAAGAAAGAAAGAAAGAAATATACTAATATAAATAAATAAATAAATACATTAATTAATATACTAATAAATAAATAAACAAATAAAACCCTTACAAACAAATAATGATTTGACCACGTTTCAATGAGTAAATTACCCGCCTTTGTTAAAATGTTCTCGCTTTTAAACAGATCTATTATTCTTATTAAGTATTAAAATGCCTCACAATTAATAAACCAGCGTTGTCTTGATCACATTAAAATTAACATACTATATTGACAATGGATTGGCTCTTGACAATAAATAACAATATTTTAGCGACTTAGGACGTTTTTGCACTTTGCCGATTTGATTTGATCTCGAAACACTCGACATACATGTATTATCACAAGATGGCGCTGTGATCATTTGTATTTTCAAGGTTTAGAAAGAGTGCCTAATGCTGATAATTTACGGTATGCGATCTGCCATTTTGCCCTATTAGAGGTAAAGTAGACTAAGCCACATGTTGCAAATTTTAGTTACACTATATCATATGGCTCCCTGTGCCAGCAGACCGGGACCGAAAAACCCATGCACGCTCCCCAGCTAATTAGTGCCAGTGGTCTTAGGACATGCACTGAGAAAGCATCTTCTGGCCTGGCATGTCCAGCGAAATAAAGCAATACATCGCGACCTGCGATGTCTGCCGCACATATGAGACCAGCCAACAGAAAGAAACCCTAATGAGCCACGACATACCGTCCAGACCATGGGAGCGTGTAGGAACCGATCTGTTCTCATGGAATGGGACGGACTATTTAGTGACTGTGGACTATTACAGTAACTTCTGGGAGATTGACGTCTTACCAGACACATCAAGTAGTATTGTCATCAAGAAATTAAAGACACACTTCGCAAGATACGGAAGTCCGACGCAGATAGTAAGTGATAACGGTCCGCAGTTCACATCTGACACCTTCAAGAATTTCGCGGAAGCCTGGGACTTTGAACACTTGACAAGTAGCCCAGGCAACAGCCAAGCTAACGGTAAAGCGGAATCCGCTGTAAAGACTGCGAAACGTCTACTCACCAAAAGCAAGAAAGCATCGACGGACCAATACCTTGCGCTTTTGGATTACCGGAACACTCCATCACAAGGTTTGACCACTAGCCCGTCACAGCGTCTCATGAATCGCCGAACGCGAACGCTATTGCCAACTTCTGCTAATCTCCTGCAACCAAGGATCACAAGTGACAGAGATAACATGCTGAAAAAAACAAACTCAAGCAGGCTGACAACTTCAACAAGACAGCCAAAGACATGAAACCTCTGGAACAAGGCGACGTGTGTGCGCATGAAGCCATTAGTGCGCGGCAACAGAACCTGGGAGAAAGCGGTTGTCGCGAAACTTCTGGACGAGAGATCCTACTCGGTAGAAACTCCTCAGCGAATCTAAGCTCCTCCTCCGGTAGCTCCTCCTCTGGAAAAGCGAAATATCACACACGAAACTCCAACAACAACAGACAAGACGCAAGAAACGCAAACAAACGTGAAGGAACGCGTCCAAACGACAAACGCGAATGAAATGCCACTGACGCACGACATACAAGAAAACGCGTATCACACTCGGGTCGGACGCAAAATAAAACCACCATCTCACCTAAAAGACTTTATTCAAGGATAGATAGTATCTTGGTGTAAGTTCATCCGGATTGTTCAGAAATTATAATATGAAATTGTTTTTTCATGTGACAAGTCCAAAATGAGTTGAAGTATAATAATAAAACAAATTATTATACTCACTTGTGACAGTTTCATGCTACACTGAGCACTTCCTCAGACTATTTGACGTCAGCTCTCATCACAGGCTTTTTATCCTGACGACCACCGGAAGTAGAGGGCGATCAGTTAATCTCATCAAGACCGTTGAGGTCAAGAGTTCATTGCTGATCTTCCTTACATCGAACGACAGAAAGAGTTAAATCTACCAGCCTTGGCATACAGGAGACTATGGGAAGACATGATCCAAGTCTTCAAAATCATGAATGGACTGAATGACATGAACAATGTCATTTTTGAGATGAAAGACGCCAACTTAGACCTAAGAGGACACAAACAGAGGATTCAGAAACCAAGGGCAAGACTGGATATAAGGAAGGGTAGCTTCACGCACAGAGTCGTCGACAACTGGAACCTACTTCCTATTGCAGCTGTAGAAGCACCAACAGTCAACTGTTTCAAGTCCAAGTTTGATGGTTTCTTTTCCAAGAATACAACAAATTCACATAAGTCTAAACCATTGTTGAAGAAAATGTGGTATAATTTGTCAAATTATACCACATTTTTGACGAATTATTATTTTCAGTGTTACAGCTCACAAAGGTGTGTCATATAGAAGCTCTTTAAAGCCTTGAGTAAAAGCTGTAACGTCCGTAACGATTTATATAACGTCCGTAACGATTTATGTAATGTCCGTAACGCTCGTTAAGGTAATTCTAAGTATAGTTTGTTTGGTTTTTTTGCTCAATGATTGAACCCATCACAAACTAACAGTGAATGTGTGATGTTATTAAAATCAGCCAATTAGTTTTCTCCCAGAGGAAAAAAAAGATAAAAAATGTTACGGACGTTACGCGATCCAATGGAAAAAATGAACGAAAAAATGATAACTCGCATTGCGCCTTTCGCAAGTGATATCACTTTTTTGATTTTTACTTTTATTGGAAGCTTTAGTTAGAATAACTAAATCACAAATAGCATTTAAAAAGCAATACTTTATATTACAAAAATAATACACTTTCTTAACTAGCTTTTTTCAAGCCAAATTAAAAAAAGGCATTATCCTTTTTGCGCACCTATTTTCAAACGATGATGTAATGACCAAAACGAACAAATTGAGGTGAGATCATATCAGAATTGATAAATAGAGATATACCCCTTACCAACAATAGAGGAGAAAAACATTTGGCATGGAATTGGCCAGTAGCTAATGATCAATTATTGTAACAGCATGATTTACTTAGGCTTGTCCGAATATAATAGACCTAGGTGTAATCATTAATAGTCTTTCAATGGAAGAGTTATTATTATTTTTTTAAATTGGAACTGCTTCGATACTTTTAATGTTGTGCATGTTATAAGATAAATAAGTAACATGGGATAATTCGTATGAATGTTATTTCAAAAAAAATTTTAAATCAGTATCTATCTTTGTCAATATATTTATCAGTGCACAACAGTTTAATCCTTTATTTTATAATAAACTTCACAGATTCGACGTTTTGCGGTACGGTATTGGTGCCGAAGTAGGCGTAAATCAAGTGGGACAATTAACGGGACGCACTGTGCCAGCACCGTTTGTCATTGATTCTGGTTCTGTGTGGTTCCGTTTCCAGAGCGATAACAGTGTTGGTTTCGAAGGATTTTATTTCACCTGGAATGCTACAGGTATACTTATTTCAACCCATCTTTTCTATTCCTTGAATAAGTTGATCAAGATTGTTGAACCGTAACTCCTCGGGCGTGTAATACGAGATAGACCGGGCGATTGCGCCCGAAATTGTAGCAGCGTAGAGTTTTGTAGTGGGTAGGAGGGTTAATAGCAGATTGGGTGAATATTTATGTTGAACCAATCCATGATATTACTTCCGTTCAAAAACGATTGAACAACACAAATAAACCGGCCGTCACTACTGACGAGATCGCACAAAAGAATCACACCATTGACTGGGAAAGATGCAAAATGTCAGTTAAATCTTAAACAAAAGAGGAGGAGGAAACACAACGCTACTAACTTCGTTATCTAGATCCCGATTTTAATTAAATTTTACAATATATTGGACATTCCAATATACCCTTTCTGCGAAAACTATTTGCGGCTACTACCAATCTGTGCAATATATTTTCTGCTACTACCAACCAACTGGAGACCCGGGTTGCTTATACATGTACACTTATTTCTGAAATAAATTCGCTCAATCTTACGAGACGCTCTAAAGTCATCTAATCAAAGTGTTCACAAATTGTAGCTAAGTTAAGATAACTCACCATCACATATTCAATTTGAGTGCCCCTTGACCCTTCCTCCTATAATCATGATAACGCACCAAAAACAATCATATCGTCGCTGTTCTAATATACCGGCACATGCGCCATTTTGGATTTCATAATCTACCAATGACACTCCTCCAGCAAATAGAGTTAAGTTGCATTTCATAATCTACGAATGAAACTCTTTATTCGCCAAAAAATTCGTGACAAAAAGGTAATCAAATAATGAGATACAATACTTATTAGTGCGATATGCCATGTGATAATGAACATTGAACGTAAAGTATTATCTTGTATACAAATTACTTCCGCTGAATAGTGAATATTCATGATGATGATTGAGACCAAATAAGGTAACATTTGTGTCTTGTGTCTTATTGACATATTCCGTAAATTGTTGGCCAATCAGAGCGTGCCACGACGGGGCGATGTTTGCCTCTGTGCCTGGGTGCGAGATTTCAAATTACTTTTCTTCTGGCGCCGAAACGATCATAAAGTTTGTCAAGTATGATTATGACGTAAAACATCTTACAACTGCAATTATTGTTGACTGAAAGATAACTTTATATAATAAATCATGAATCACGGCTGTTTGATCCCACATAATTTGTCCGTTTTATTCTGAGAACACCGTAACTTGCTGGCCCGGTTCTGGTTTTAACTTATTTAAGTACCTGAATATACTGGCCATCTTTTGTAGACATTTCAGAACATTTGTTTGTGCCATTTCTGAGAAATAGAGCTTTAAATATTATTATTTACTATAATAGCGCCCTCATCGGCCACATTTCCCATAGAGTTACATGTTAAATGTGTGTAAAGTAGAAAATGCCGAATATTTAAAAAGGGCTCGTACAATTTTCGTGAAATTTTCACCGTATACTCGCATTATTTTTAAGATTATTATTTCTCACAACAGTAAATAAGCTTACCTCTAGGGTAGCTTTCTGGCAGCAACTCGCTTGCCTTTCGTCAGCTCCAATAACACGTGGGGGCGCTGTTGGCAGTTTTGCTATTGAGTCTCATCATCATCGCCGTCAGGCGGTGATGGATAACAACTCAATAGCGGCGTGTAGATCGCTGGTAGGTAGTACCATCCTCCGTCTCTGTTGAGGGAGCTCTGCTTGAGCCTGATGTGAGCGCTTCGTGAACTCCTCGTCCAAACCAAGAGGAGTCAGAATCAAGGATTCCGATGTTGTCCTTTTGGAACTTATGCCCGGTCCTCGTGGAATGTTCAGCGACGGGGGACGGTTCCCGTTGGTGTTCGGCAGCTGATGCCCAGGGGGCGTTTGGTCTCGCCAACGTAGGAGGCAGGGCATTGCTGACAAGCAATATGATAGACTGTGCCACATTTCTCCTTCAAGTCTATTTTGTCCTTGGGCGAGACTAGGTGCTGCCTGAGGGTGTTCTTGGGTTTAAAGTGGACCCGGACACCGCGTTTGGTGAGTATTCTGCGCAGGCCTTCCGAAACACCTCTGACGTAGGGTAGGGTTACCGACTCTTTTTCTGCGGACGGAGCGTCTGTTTGGTTGCGTTTGGGCGGTTTTGTGAATTGGCGATGGCGAAGTGTGACCGTTTATATCCACACACACTTAAGGACACTACGAATGCGCTCTAGTTCTTCCACTTTGTCCTCCTGTTCCGTGATTAGAGTTTTTGCTCGGTGGGTTAGAGTCCTGATCACCCCGAGTTTGTGTTGGAGAGGATGGTGAGAGTCCATAAGTAGGTATTGGTCTGTGTGTGTGGGTTTGCGGTAGATGGTGATTTTGGTTGAGCCAAGTATACGTATACTCGTATTCATTAGCGCTACCTAAATCAGGTCAAACCTTAACTGGGCCACTATGTAATCTTTTTTTATTCCATAATTTTAATTATAAATCGGACAGTCAAACAGCCGTGGAATATATCAGTAATTGTATTAAGTAGTGAATCCAGTGAATGCTATTTTAGCAGTGATTTCTACGATTTAATAAGTTCCACTCGATTTTGAAAGATATTAACCACGCATTATCCAACATGTCATGGTTTTTATATATTGCTGGCATGAAAACCTCATTTTGTGTTCTGACATAACAGCACATCACGATATTCCCCAATATGATAGACCACCGTGTAACTGTAGTTCTGACATACAGGCATATCACTGGCATTGTAGGAAGAATGGGAAGTCTTTTTTGGGGGGTTCTGACATACCGGCATATGACTTTACGACTTACTCGTAATTAATAATTGCAATTTGTTTTTGTAACATGCTCTAAACAAACATAATTATATATGTATTAAAATTCGTTGACAATTTGATATAAATGCGGCTCTCCAATGAGTCTTCAAATATTGGAACATTTTCAAACGCGATATTCTCAAAACGTAGTTTTTGGTCTTATATGAAAAAGGGTACCACTTTTTCTTCAAGAGTGGAACCATCCCGCGGGTATTTCCGGTATGTGTATTTAAAAGGTCATAATGGCGATCGGTTGATTTATTTTACGCATACAATTTTTGCATTGAACACGCGAGTTGCATATCTAAAACATATAGCCTGGTTGGTAGTGAGTAGGGCATACATGTACACATAATGTTCGTATTTGTTGCACGCATGATGACGTACCCTGTGACGCACCCAGGTAAAATGACTGACAGTGACGCACCCATTCGTCAATATCGTGACCGACCAAAGGCTGTCAATGACGTACCCTACGTCACGAACGTGGTGTTAAATGACGCACCCGTGACGCAACTCTCCCGGGTGTCGTATAGTGCGTCATACAACTGATATGTGAATTACTTTACTTGTATTGATCATGCTATCTTCTAAAGTGGGTCAGTAACTGCAACAAAATATGACTATAATACTTTACGTTTGGTTCTGTTTAGCAACTGAACCGCAGTCATTATCCAACATATACTCTGAAGTATTTACCATTGTTATCATATTCATTCCACAGTGGTTGGTCCGTCGGCAGCTCCCCCGTCCGTATTGGTAGAATGTGTCGATAATACAATGACTGTGTATATTCCTCGCTCCATCATTGACAATGTTCCTGGAGATCATCTACATTTCATTGATGAAAACTGCGTTGGTTCAAGCCATAATGACACACATGTTCGTATTGTAACAGATTTAGACAAGTGCGGGACAGCCATGGAGGTAACAATTAATTCATATATATTTAAAAAAATAAAATCACTTTCATTACCACCGCTCCCCCCCCCCCCCCACTCCAATAAAAAAAACAAAAAAAACACCATAGTTATTTCCTTATTTTGCAAGCAATTGATCATAGTTATGATCCAGGCCTCAGGCCTACCTGAGGAGACTCTCCTCAGGTAGGCCTGGATCATAACGAGATTTTTACGGTACGCTTTTGTTATTTACATGATCCTTTCAAATTGACACTTTTGAAAAATATCACATTTCTCATAAACCATTGCCAATCCAGAACACTTTAAGAGCCCTTATAGTGACATTAATGTGGCACAGAATTGAACATGTACCTAGTTGAATTTATTCGCCCCTATACATGTATTATACATGTAGCCTACTATATTAATTAGAAATTTCAAGATATTATTTCCCCAACTTGCAACATCTTGACTCAGAGTTATAGCTTTTTGGCAGGTAGTGGACGACTACGTAGTTTTTACCAACTTGATTGAAGACGAAGCCATTCCAATCACCCCTGATGACGTCATCACACGTGACCGCGATATGCACTTCCCTGTACATTGCAATATGAAACGTGAGGGGCTAAGTTCCATCAGCTTTCAACCTGATACGTCTAAGATGAAAAACTATGATGAAGAAGGCTACGGTCAATTCAGCTTTAACCTTCAGTTATATCCGGACGACAACTACACAAATCCATTCCCGTCTGAATCTTACCCAGTCAATGTACATCTACGAGATATGCTCTACTTGGAAGCCGTTGTCGATGCTGACGAAGGACTGGAAATCTTTGTACAGACATGTGTAGCAACATCGACACCGGATCCTAGTTCAATGCCGCAGTATTACTTTCTACAGGACGGGTTAGTATACCTTTTTGCACGCTTTTGCAGTTATGTTCTTCAAGTTTCCGATAACGCATGTTTTCTGTGCTTTGTAAGAAGTCGCATATCATTATTAGTCAAAGTATTATAAATAGAAACGGCCTTACAAAAAGTTAATTAATATGCATTTTCGAAGTTCCGCCTGCGCATGTTCAGAAGCTGGATGGTAATGTTCAAGATTCGGAAACTGAGATTGATATTGTTGTGCCTTCCCATTGAGGTAAACATATCACTCATCATGAAATGCCCTGAAGTTGTAAGTGTGTTTTGGATACCATTTCATCTCAATATTTCAGGAAAATATTGCACCTTGCCTTGGAGGGTTAAATAATAATACTTTAAATAATTAATGACATTACTTTGATTCAAACTTCTGAGCATGTAATAGTATCCTTAAATGCCATTTAAATGCCGTGGGTAATGTTATAAATGAACGCCATATGTATTGGTTAAGAATATGAACAATTTCGCCCTTAGCTATATATATTTGCAGACCGTTGGTGAACAAAGTTGGTGAAAGAGAAAAGAAAACATAAGGGTTTTGCATGGGAATACGATGAACTCCACAAATCCTACTTTACTTGGGTATGAATGAATGAATGAATGAAAACGTGATTTATTAAGCGCATTTCCAAAAACACGATCAATGCGCTGTACAGGAATTATATAATATAAAAGATAAGCATAATAAAAAATACCAATCAAAGTACAACAAAGTACATTAAAGATAGGTTTAAAAATAATTAAATATACAATGTAATAATATACAGATACAATTTAAGCATTAAAAAGCATGGATTAAAAAACACACAATTTTTTTTATAAAAGGGTGCATTTGCATCCGAAATTGACCAACAAATAACACCTTCGGAAATAGATGAGTTTTAAGCATCTTTTTAAAAGATTTGACACTGCATGCGGTGCGTATGGAGAGTGGGAGATCATTCCACAGCCTTGGACCGATATATGAGAAAGCGGTTTCAGTCTTAGTATGTTTGTTGAAAGGTACAACAAGGCGGAAAGTGTCGTTGGAAGATCTCAAACCAGCTCTAGGGTAACGCGTTAAAGGGTCTAAAGGGTCTCAAATCGACTATTTTTAAAAAGGGTGATGAACTTGTTACGAAATCCTGTCGATTAAGGGTCAAGTGGTGGAGAAAAACACACCAAAACCTCATTAATTGGTGAATTCTGGATTCAGAGAAAATACTCGCTAAAGGGTAAACCAGGGTAACGCGTTAAAGAGTCTAAAGGGTCTCAAATCGACTATTTTTAAAAAGGGTGATGAACTTGTTACGAAATCCTGTCGATTAAGGGTCAAGTGGTGGAGAAAAACACACCAAAACCTCATTAATTGGTGAATTCTGGATTCAGAGAAAATACTCGCTTAGGGGATGTCTGGAAAATATTTGCTTACATCATGATAGTTCACTGCCCCCACCCCCATCTGCGAGAGATTCCCTACCCACGCCACATCTTACAGGGCAACCAACCAACATTGTTTGACTTCAAGTTCCACATTCATGACATTAGCATATGCGTTTTATTATAGGTGTATCAAAGACGACACACTAGAGTTCTTCATGACTGGTGACCCGATGGTTGAACGATTTGGATTGGAGGCTTTTGCATTTGTCGAATTCAATACACCGGTAATTATACTACACCTGTAAAGGGTGACTAGTAATAAGTATTATCCCATTGTATTTTACGTACAATATGGATGAAACAGTCTCAATCTGTTTTCCTTATTTCCCAGTTTGGAATTTCGAGAAATGCTTATGGTTGAAAATTATTCCTAGCACTGTTTGACTCATTTGTAACTTGTGCTAGTTGTTTCACAGAACCACCCCGTGGCGTTAGGGATAAGCAAAATAATTAAGGAAGCACTTTTCTTGCTTTGTAAAGACCGAGCCCTGTTCTCGGTGGGTATCAGTTTTTTCTCAGTCCCTCCTGTGTAAAATTGTAGTTTCATTTTGTTGTCTCCAGGTCTACGCTCATTGCTATCTGATGGTTTGCAACATATCTGACCCGAATTCCAGGTGCGCTCAAGGTTGTCATGAGTCCAGAATTGTCAAACGAGATTTGAGCATGCGCAGTGGGTCTAAGGCATACGTCATGACACAAGGACCAATCATATTTGCTGATGGCAATAACTTAGTATCCGGGATGGATGCATCTAAAGGTATTGTATTCATAATGTATTGAGAAATGCAAGAAGTAGTTGAATATTGTTGTAGCGAGATTGACAACATACTATCTGGTTGATGTTAACTCGAACATGTGGATATCTATAAATACAGTGTTATGACGCGCGGTTTATAATCATGTCTTTATTGGAACATTATGTTATGTCCTAGAGTCCCTATTACAGGGTGTTCCAAAAAACCTGTGTACGTATTTACCCAGCTTATTGACCATTAAGTTCTACATTTTGATGCTATACTTTTATACATATTAGAGGACTGACGCTCTTCTTTTAGATGCCGTTTATTTCATCGGATTTGGTTTTGTCAATCCTGAGATATAACCAATTAACTAAAGCTACCTAAAATTGACGTTGTGCCACTTAACAGTTTGCAATGAATACAAAGTTTTACTCGGGAGATACAAATCTTCCACCTGTTCGAGTGGTCTTAAGAAATGTTATGCAATCATAATGTTTTTGTATTGCGATTAAAAAGGTTTAAATACTAGAATGAGTGTCTGTGTAGCCAAGCAGAACTGAATATTTATAAAATTCAGACCGAATGCCACAACCCTTCCCCCCCCCCCCCCCAAATGTTTCAAGACGGATTGATGATACCCATTGGAAGAACAAGTTAGTGTCGGTTTGACGCTTATAAGCATTCTTTCTGTATTGAAGTGCCACAACATCGATTTTAGGTAACTTTAGTGAATTTATCTCACGACAGACAAAACCAAATCATGGCATCTGAAAGCTAAGCGTTTAGTCTTTCACTATGTGTAAGCATGTTACACCAACCTTTAGATCGTCATGGTCAATAAGTTGGGTAAACACGTGCACATTGTTTTTGGGACACCCTGTATAATCGGGTGTGCTCATGAATAAACACGTCAATGATAACTCCTCACACGGTGACAACGGCTCACGAAGGGGGGGGGGGGTTGGCGGGTTATTTCTGTGCGCATTAATTCTAGTAAATCTAGAACATAACACAATTAATCAATTACACATTTTAAACAGCGTCATAATCGCACTAAATCGTTCTTGTATTGGCTATGAGCATTGAAATCATCGTGAAAACGTATGGCAAGTGGTAGAAGGTGTGTAATTAGGCCTACAACTAAGTTTTTTTTGAATTGGTCAATGAATTAGCATGAAAAGTTCATGAATATGTATGTATTGTAATAAGCCTTCGTGTCACCATCTGCTGCATAATTTGAACAAATTATCCCCAATAAATTAAACATAATAACCTCATAGTTTCAAGGCTTGTTTATGTACATGTGAAGCACCTTTGCCTTTTCACTAGTCCTATTTCATATTATTGACCATCACAATTTCATATCATGATAATTATTCATATTTTACAGATGCCACTAAGGCTGCTTCTTTCCTCAACCAACCAGGCTTCATTTGTTTGATGGCTTGTTTGAACGATGAAAACACAATCGGATCCTGGTGGGACCAAGCTCAAACATGTGCCGAAAAATGCAAACAGGATCACTGAGAGCCAAACGCATATCGTCTATATACCATGTATTGGAATTCCTTAGAGTCAATTATAGAAACTCGTTTGATCAAAAACGTGACTTATAACTAAACTATAACATGAATGTAGTTTATATAGTAGATTGTCTGCAATGTATTTTAGATCATAGACTCATAGCTTTTTCTAAGCTTTAAAATGACACCAAATGTATCAAAATTGACTTAGGCATTCAAAAATGACGAATTTAGAAATATAATCAACCATATCTCAGCCAAACAGTGATAGAAATACCCGATTTATTCACACAATGTAGCTTGATGTATGGGCATGCAAATGATACCTAAACCAAGCAGCAGAGCTCTACCCCATTTATTTGTTGAGTTAATAGAGAGACAAAATAGAGAGACGACGCCACACATTTTGGGTCACGACATACAGGCACTCATCTTCTCAGATCCACTAATCTTTATTCGGATGGAATTATCCTGTATGTACGATATCAGGGCCAAGGAGTATTATACAATGTATAATAGGTGGGAACAGCTATAGTAGATTCATAAACTCTGGCGCATCGGTCTCGATTTTGGACCTCGTCCATTGGGCGTTAGAGGAACATATTTTGACCAATGATGAATTAGCGGTACTTTTATAGATGTTATTATCATGATTATTTGCGCTCCATAATCAAATGCTATTCATGATAGTGTGGTTTTATGAATAGGGCTGATCATAGCTTTACAATCACGACAACCAAAAACTTAATCCAGCAGCTTCAAATGTGTTATCCCTTTGGAAGCGGTTACCACAATAAAAACAAATCGACCATCATCGACCATATACCGGTTTCGAAAGAAAAATATTATGTATATCATTTTACCTATTCATAATTTAGTGGATCCTTTTTATTATTTTCCGTTTTTATTATGTACGTGAAATAAAGGAAACATTAAAATGAAAATAACAGTTCTACGTATTTATTTGCGAGAAAAAAACGGAAAATAATTCAATAATCATTTTTTTGTATATACCTAGGTACAAAACCATTTGTCCTAATTAAATGGAAAAACAGTTATATCAACCAAGGTACGGATTATAAACGTTACTTTAAGTATTTCTGGCTATGAGACCACCTGAATACCTTTATCAATTTATCTGAATAACAATACATTTCTTTATCGTTATGCCGATAATCCAACCGCAAGTTCCCTGTCACTAGGTACATCACAGTAGTACATGCACACGAAGACACTGTATTTACCTTGCATATTACGATTAAATTCGCAATAATCCACCATCTTTTGCTTCTGTTACCTCTTTACTGAAATGGTAAATCGCTAAAATCGGCCAATGTCTGCGAATCGACTATAACTCCTTTGCACATTTGTTTATTGTTTATTTGTTTATTAACCCCGCGAACCCTGTCAAAAGTCACAGGTAACGCCCTCTGGAGAGTCAAAGGGACTTTTCTATTTTTCTCTAACGACAGCGTTAGGACAGCGCATGAAGCTTCATGTACAGAGTTGGCGATGAGCGATTGAGAAGTATAACAAAAACATACATAAACAGATCGTAACATGAATAATGCAATGCAACACGTCACACAACGTTCAGTTGAGCAATGATTGTGCACCGTATAAATTACGACATTTTTTGTGTTCGAAAATGTAAATTTGTGTACCGTTCTTTCCAAAATAAGGAGTATAATCACATTACTACCACATTTTGTGCGAGAGTAACATATAAATACGAGTATAGTATAAAATGGCAAAAACGGCACGATAAAAATCCGTTCGTTATAAATAAATGGATAATTGGTTAAATAATAAAACTATCACAATTACACTCGTCGATCTCTGTGGCATGCATACGTTGGCCATATCGTTTGCAATCGGCAATCGCGGGTTCGATCCCCGTGTATTCTTTGTTATTCTTTTATTTTTTATTTTTTTAAACTTGATGGTGGATTAATGTAACATCATTTTTTTTGTCAATTTTTATAAATTATAAAGGCCGCCCATGCGTTTATATTTATTTATCTATCATCTTTCTCTTGATTTAAACAATGAAAATGCGTAAACAATTATATATATATTATTGCTCGATAAATAAGTGATTTAACCTGAGTTCAGTTTGATATAGCCAAACTTGTTGTAAAACCATTTTACCAGTGTGCCCAACAATTTCTCCTTTGCACACTTTGTTTATACATTCAGAGATGTCACTTTTAGCTTGTTATAGCTAGGCTTATATACAATTGTATGCTATTTGTATACACGAAGCAAACACATTTCCAAAACAGGACATAGCCAATTGTACAACATGAGAAACGAGAGACCGTTACTTATGTTAAATTTACCATGATTACCAATTTGCTCTTTTGGAAATCTATACAACCTATGAATTTCTAGAAAATCTTTGGTACAACTTCATTTCAGGAATACCATATACCAAGGGATATACCCACTTTGACTATCTGTGATATACCAAACCGTCAAAGAATATACTGTTTCGTCAATGTTTATCAAGAAACAAATTTCCCTCGAAGTTTACAATTTTTAAAAATTGTCAGGTATAGCGCCGATTATTTTCTCAAATCTTGTGATTGTGCGCCTCTAGTGATTCTCTCAACATAAACATAACACCGACCGGTCAGATACTAGATTCAACAAGGAATGATCATGATGATGTAATTAGCTATGAAAGTCAGATATTTTCATCAATATTGTTCAACTTTTTGGAATAAAATTAGTCAAGGCTTTTGGCTTATGATTAATGTTCAAATAATAACCAATGGCTAATGGCTAAATGGCTCAACTTTGGATCGCCCTATTCCGATATAATAGGCAAAAGAGGTCAGCCGTCCAAAGCTCGAGGTCTTTCAAATAGATTGTGACAAACATTTTCCATCTTTTAAGTTTCCAGTATTTATGATTATATTTAGCGCAAAGTGACCTCCTTTTATGTTGCAACTTGGGTCATATTATAATCCAAATCCATTCAGATTATTCTTTTCTCATGTTAGAAGGCTGACAGCAAATTGTTAACTTTTACTATATAAATGTTGGGAGTGGCTCTTTTTACTTCGATACTTTTCTTCCATATTTTCAAACTTTCTTTTATTTCAGCCAGCATGCTTTATAGGCTTTTTAAGGACCTTCAGGACCCAGGCGCGTGTGTTTGTACGGACCGACCGTGAAAACGAACAAACAAACAACAAACAAACACCCCAACAAACATAACATTGAAACCAACGGATATTCAACAATTACGGCCGTTCGTGTCTACTATGGTCTGGTACTTTTCATTTTCGACTTCACAAATGACGTTGTCTTTTCAATATTCATTGATATGATTATTCATGAACGTCGCTGCGTGCGATTGTTCGAACGATAGAGTGTCTACCCCCTGTCAGGGCCCCAACACTGAGATTCCCGTCGTGTTTTATTGCGATACACTCTCAGAATAGGTATTTAAAAACCATGGGTTAAAATAATGTTGGTTAAAAAGTATACTACATTGGTTACAAATGAAGCGTTGGTTAAAAATTACTTTTAAAGGTATATGACACGATCACATTTTCATAACACAGATTTTCCTCAAACATATGGAGATTTTCATATCATATGAAAGATCATATTTTTCTGATTAACATACTGAAATTTGACGGTACAAATCAGTATGATTGCGAAGAAATCGGTGAAATAACATCGAATTACCGCGAAAGGTGGTTAACCACCAATATAGTTTGTGTACAACTCAATGGGCACATTTCACGGCATCTTGTGCGTCTAACATAAGAACCATTAGAGTTATGCAACTCAAACTTTGGAATACAACTCTTTTAAGGATGACATTTCATGTCGAATAGAAAACCTCAAGTTGAAAATCGGAACATCTACCTTTAATACTGCGTTGGTTAAAGAGTAAAAATATAAAGAATATGAAGAATTTCATTGGCGGGAAAATATTTTGCGCATATTATTTAGACCACGTCAGAATTTGTATATGAAATAAATCGTGTCATTTTCCGCCCCTGGTATATTGTGCCCAATATTGGACCAATATTGGTTTTACATTGGCGCTCTTCAAACCAATATTGGACCAATATTGGTTTTACATTGGCGCTCTTTAATATTGCCGCCGCTGTTTTAAGTTATCGCTTCCAGGCCTTTGGCTAGGATCTTGTGCATTGTACTGTGCCTTGTCCTGTCCCTTATCCCTGGGCTTGCCCTTTGCCAAAGTTGGTCCTGGCCACGGGTTGGCGCCAATATTGAAAGCCATTGGGCCAATATTGTAATGTTGTCTGGGTTAGCACTGGTATCGTGCCTACCCAATACCCCGAATATAAACCATGTGAACATACGTATGCACACATATTGTCTTGAATTTTCCTCTAATTCTACCTGTTGGTAGGTATGTGTTAAATCTAATTTAGAGAATGAGTAGTGGATTCGCTCATGCCCGCTCTACTTATAGGGTTTCTTTGTTCCGGAAACTGACACGCAAATAAAGCATATTAGTGTGTTTTCAGGTGGTAACAGTCGCTATAAACATGATTAAAGCGAAAACCGCGCTTCGATTATAATGCGTTTTTATTATGGCCAAGTGTCTCCTACTACTCTTCAACTCTCCAATAAAATTCCCGCCGGTAAGCCATCCTGCAGCGCTGAGGCCCGTGGTGGAAATACGGTAAAGTGGAAATACGGTAGAGGCCTATGATATATTCTGCTGCCTGTTATATCTTGGATTGGTTTTTATGGGACTTATTCTTAATGGAGTAGACAGGACAAATATTGTAAGTGAGAATGCAAGCTTCTAGACATTGGACTAGGAAATCAATGGTGTCATTTTCCGCCCCTGGTATATTGTGCCCATTATTTGACCAATATTGGTTGCCAACATGATGCCAATTGAAGAGCGCTAATGTAAAACCAATATTGGTCCAATATTGGACCAATAATGGGCACAATATACCAGGAGTGGAAAATTACACCATTGATTTCATATACAAATTCTGACGTGGTCTAACAATTGCGGATTGCACAAAATATTTCCCGCCATTGACATTCTTTGGCGGGAATCTTGTTATGACCTATTGTTGGTTAAAATTACGATGCTTTAACCAACGTTGAATAAACTAAAAATGAATTATATTTTTACTCTTTAACCAACGCAGTATTAAAAGTAATTTTTAACCAACGCTTCATTTTTAACCAATGTAGTATACATTTTAACCAACAACAAGAAATTTACGATCACATATTTTCTCAGCTCAACAGTAAAGTCAATAATATTGAGTCGGCTTTAATTCGCAATGAGTACAAATTGGCCATATACACCCGTTATTGCCTCCCATCTCTTAGATTTTGTCTTACTGTTCATGATCTTACTAATTCCAATCTCCAACTTTTAGACCGCAAATCTGAGCAGATCCTGCAGAAGTGGCTTGGAATTCCAAAACATGGCGTTAACACTGCCTTGGTTCACATGTCACGAGGTCTCAATATCCACCGCATTTCTGATGTATATCGCCAAGCTCATTGCGCCCCATACAGCAGATAAATAAATGTCAGCTGATCAAATAACAAACCTGGCTTTAGACCTTAAACTTCAGCGCGAATCTGCCTGGGCTCGTAAGATCTCAATTACCAAACTATGTCATAACATACATGCTATTGCTTCCACGAACTCCGAAAATAGTTCTTGGAACAAAATCAAACCGGCAGTGCAAACATCTCTGAAGGATGAGACCAATAACTACTGGAAATCCATTGAGCCCCTCTTGAGCCAGGGTGACCTCCCTAAAATTTTAGAAAAATGTGAAACAGACTTAACATGGAAATCTATAATTTACTCATTGCCAAAAGGTGTGTTTAAATTTGCTATAAATGCCTGTATGGATTCTCTGCCTTCTTTTACAAACCTAAAAACGATGGGGTAAACGACTTAGTGACATTTGCCCTCTGTGTAAAAGGAAAGGTTCCTTATTGCACATTCTCAATAATTGTCAAAAAATACTGGATAGATACCTCTGGAGACACAACAACATAATCCGTATTCTGCTTTCAGTGTTTAAGGACTCAGAATTATACAAGAGTGGTAATCTACTTATCTATGCCGACATTAAAAATAACACTGTCGGAGGTGAAACAATTCCACCCAACATAATCGCCACCTCCCAAAAACCTGAAATTGTGTTATTCTGGCCTACAGACAAGCGGGTTGTTCTGTTTGTATTGTCGGTGCCATTTGAACCCAACATCGAGAAAGCTCACCGTACCAAAAACGAACGGTACGCATCCCTTGTTACCGACATTGTCGACGCCGGGTTCTCTTGCACCTTAATCCCTGTCGAAGTAGGATCAAGAGGGCTTATTGATACTGACAATAAAGCCAGAATAACTCGCTTGTCCAAAGAACTTCAAACTCCTACCACATATACAGTTATGAAGAAACATATCACAACATCCGCGATAAAAAGTTCTTCATACTCCATTTTTAATGCCAGATATGAACCTCAGTGGAACGTTCATGAATTTATCTAGTCTGCTTTCCTTCGCGCCATGGTATCTATTTTCCTCTTTTTCTGCTTTCTTTCTAGTGGTTAATTATTAGTTGTTTGTCTTTGTCTAATCCCTGCCTGAGATCGGAATGGATCTCAGTTGTTCCTGGGTATTGTATGTTATCTTCTTTTGTGGTTTTTTAATACCTGTTCTGAGAGTGTACAAGTACAATGTACGCGTATTGCGTGTTTGCTCAATGCCGCGTGGCGTAAATCTTGTCTCCATTTCCCATAGACATTGCACTCGATCATGGCTTCATAATCATAGCGCGGGTGGCGATTTATTTATGTTTGTCCTTCATAAGTTGAGCAAATTTTATTTATTCCGTTTTAATACGAAATAAAGCAAGATTCACTGAATAAAAAAATTAAAAAATAGAATTTTTAAACACATGAACTGATTTTCCTTAACTCATGTACGACAAAAAGTAATCGCCGGACGCTCTTCGTTAATATCCCATGGAGCTCATACGTTCTAGTCAATATTAATGAATAACTAGTAGTTATCCCTGGGTTTTTTTTAAATATTTTTTTGAACTCGACAAATGCATTCAAAAAGGGTTTATTTAGTTGACTGGCGTTTTCGCAAGTCATTGTAAGTCATTGTGGGATCCATTACGTATCATACACATTGTAGAGCTGTCGGACGGTGTAATGACTAAGACATCGCCTCCTATAAGCTGGTTTTTGTTTTAAAATACTAAGAAAGTATTCAATAACCACCAAAAAAATGCACAAAAAGTGACTGTTGGGGAACTCTTGAAATTAGGGTTTAAAGTTGGGTGTGTTTATTGCGTTTTTAGAAATATTGACACGATGGCTTTCCATGAAAATGACGACGTGCTATGTCTACACTCTGACTACGAGCTGTGTGTACATACGAGGGACGTTCAATAAATACCTGCAACCATTGTTTTTCTCCACTCATGCGCGACGTATGCCAACTAGAATTAGGGTAATTTGAAATATGGGTCTTTATCTTTCCTCGCATGCATGAATGAACAATATCGTTTGGGGGATTACGTAATGGCACATGCGTAAAATCAATACCCTCTGGACACTGCATGAAAAATAGCTGATCAGGGCGGAGAATATTTGCAAGCAATTTGATGCACAGTTACTTTTTTCAAAATATCTCAAGAACCGATGCATGGAATAAGTTGCCGTTTGAAACAGTGATAGACCAGTACTATGTGCTCAACATTACTTATTTTCAGATGCAAATTATGGAGAAAAAACACTTATTATGTAACATTAAAACGTCATCTTTTTGTCATAGCTTAAAAGAAATTCTTTAATGAATAAACAGTCAAGGTCAAGGTATCCAACCGCAAGATTTGTCTTAAACCTCTTGTTCCTCATTGTTACATGTCATAGATTTAAATGGGAGATTACAAAGACAATATCTGAAACCGTTTTCTGCAGAGAAAATGTTTATACAATGAAGCTCTTTTTACCCAATTTGAGTTTATTCACTATACTGACCATAACATTAAATTGAATTGGATTTTCAAATAGATGTTTACATTTTTGAACTTTGTATATGTATTGAAGTTCACCACAGTTCTTGTTTTCTTAAATTAAATTCCTTATCTGTAACTTTTACGTTGGTTGCAGTGATTGTTTAACATTTCTACTCATTATGAGCGCTTTCTGACCACCTCGCGTTCTACGCATGCGCAGATTTTTATTCCAAGTTCAACAATTCTCGATGTATTTATTGATACCCTGTCATCTATACAATAACGAATCCTGCATTTGCTGTGGTATTTCAGGAAATCCCAATTGTTTGCTATAACTATCATTTTCATTTCTTTGGATTTTCGGCATTTTGGGGCTCACTGTCAAAGCCTAATGTTGACCAAGATAAGATGCAGTGTATTTCCAAAAGTTGTTGTTAACAGAACCTCTCCATTTAGGACCTCGTTGAACATGGTCTCTGATTTCCTGATGCAAAATGTTAGACTTGCACACTAATCCGGAACAAAGTTCTGCTCATTTCAATACACGTGCTATCAAGCAAATTCAAAATTCCTGCCAAAGTGGCATGTTTTTCAGTGTCCAAATATGGGTTATTTTATGCTAATGCTATTACGTAATTATGAATATTCAGTAAATCCAGATTGTGTTAAATGATAGATTAAGGTTCATACTGTATAACAGGCCTTCTCAAATGGTGGCGCGCGCGCCAATTGTGGCGCATTGCATCAGTCTGAGTGGCGCGAGGAATGACGCA
Organism: Ophiura sarsii; assembly: GCA_035610835.1. NCBI lineage: Eukaryota > Metazoa > Echinodermata > Ophiuroidea > Amphilepidida > Ophiuridae > Ophiura > Ophiura sarsii. The sequence continues at coordinate 43,743,586 of CM069449.1, read as the reverse complement.
TGAAATAAAAATAAATAATAAATAAATAAATAAATATATCCCCAACTTCAACCAGATCGCAAGAAACATGAAGAGCCACTTCAGCCACTAACTGCATTGGTGTAAGTCATGATTATTATTAGTAGGCCTATTGATTATCACTACATTTGCTACCATTTTTTGTACATTTTACCATCAACATCTCTTTATTTCTTGTACCATATTGCATGCAGATATAGCTCTCCTTAGCCTCTTAAAAGGGGGTAAACCCATGAGCTTCCAGGGGGTAGTGCCCCCTGGACCCCACCCGTTGTTCGCTCAGCTCGCGTCGCTCACTACGCTCACAGGGATAGTGGCGCTTCTAGATCACTAACATCTCAAAAGTGGTGCTTCACAAAATCTAATTGAGAAGGCCTGCTGTATAATGTACCCACTTAGATTTCACAGAATCACTCAGGTGTGGAGAACAACAATGGTTGCGGGTATTTATTGAATGTCCCTCGTACAATTCTCAATTCAAAATACACATCGAAGAGCATGTTATGTGTATGATACGGTAAACGATACATTTCATAGATATCTGAGGCTTTTGATGATATTGATGTCCTTGGGAGGGATATAATGTATAGTATAATTAATGTATTATGACTGTAAACTTGTTAAATGGCCAACAAAGGTGTTTATCCGATGTTTATCGTCAAATGATATAGGGAGGTTGTATGGTCGGCCACAGTGAGTAAAAATTACTAATCGACAGAAGACGGTCTACCTCATTCATTGAGTGTTGTATTGATGATGGACCAAGGGGTTTAGTGTTAACATTGCTTGTTTATTTTGTTCAGTTATCATGGAACAAAATGTAAGAGTATTTGGAATATCAGAGGGTAACATAAACAAGTTTCAGTAGTCAAGAATGGTCTCTATTCCAATAACGAATTGGCTTGTGGTACAATTATAACTTTCCCCAATCAACTGATTATCTTTAAGTGTTTTAAATGTGTCGTTTCCACGATGTAGGAGTTTTTTGGGCGGGCATTCACATTACTAACAGTCGATGGGATGTGCGTTGCATGATACTTCTTTCTCACGCCTCTGTTCAGATCCGTAGGTTCTACTTTCACACCTCAACTGTGACCCCAGTTGAGTCTCAAACGTCGAGTTTTGAGTTCAATTTCGGATGGTTTTTTTGCCTATCGTTTTGATAAATTAAAACCCAAATATCAGTTTGGTAAAATATAATTTCAACGGCGCAGTACACCCGTTGAACAATTCATAAATGTTTTGGTTCGCTATCCTTTATATTTGAAATAGGGTTCGCTACTCCCTATCATTCGTGTCATTAGTTATGAATATCCCTAATATGAAATACTGAATAACGAGCCTCGTGGCCTAAATGGGTTATTCCTTAAGGGATGGTATTCCTATTTGGAGGAGGGGGCGTCTCGTTCAGATGGTAAAGGCGACGTTCAAATTGTTTTTAGCTTTTGGGAAGTAGTTTAAAATGTTACCTTTTATCCATGATTATTTATAATAGTATAGCAGAGACGGGCCTACTCATGATCAGAAACATCCAAACCCGGGTGAGGGGCTAGTGTCAAATCAAATTACGGGTCATTTTAACCGTGTCGAAACCCCGGTGGTTTCAGTCAACATTGACTTTGGGTACGCATGATCGTTCCAAAAATCGCGGAAAAGGAGGGTTTTCTGACATTTATGTCCGCGATGTCCCCAAATTAGGGGTGTTTTTTAAAGCCGGGTGTCCGCGATTCCCAAAACTAAGGGGTCATTTTGGATGCTATTTCCGCGATATCAAAACTAAGGGGTGTGGTTTTTTTGAGAGGCTTTATCCGCTAAGAAGAAAATAAAATAGAATAAGTATTGTGTCATATCAAATTGTCCCGAGAATAGGGAAAAGGGGTATTTTGAACCAGATGTGTCCTCGTTTTTGCGCAAAATGTCCTTGAAATGGTGAAAAGGGGGGGTTATTTTTAGTCAAAATTTTCCGCGTTTTTGTGCGAAAAAGGGGGTCAAAAATTAGTAACATTGTCCTCGAAATGCCGTCAAATAGTAGGGTATTTCAGGATCCTGGAATGATCATGTGTTACCCCTCTGAATATGTATAGAGAGAACATCGGGTATGTATACCTAATGAAAGTAAATTTTATTCACTGACAACTAAAAGAAGAGAACAGATCTGTTAATATTTGGTCAGTCAACATTCTTAATGAGTCCTTTTATTATTTTTCAATTTAACTATCGATTGAAAATTCCGGAAAATGAATCTGTGGTTCTTTTATTTATTTAAACTAATTTCATATAATCAATTTGGTATATATTGGAAACTATGTTACGGATACCTTTTAATCAAAATAATAATAATAATAATAATAATAATAATAATAATATTTATTTCTTATACAGCGCAATTACATCAAAAAGAACTCAAGGCGCTTTACAAAGATACATTAAAAGCGTAAAACACACGTCACGGTAGCAATATATAAATATACAATATTAAAAATCCGATAACAACAAGATAAAATACTGTATGAATATTGCACAGTTAAGTCTAAATAAGAAGAGCAAACACAGATAAGGGGATAACTGTGAATATATACATAAGTAAAAATGGGAATAGTTAATAAGCGTGATGCACAGAAGACATATTGCACAATCAGTATTGCATCAATATTAAAGCACGAAAAAGAGTGAAATGTGCATTGCAATTACAATATTCCGGATTAACAACCTTAATACATACACACAGCAAAATATTAAACACAGGCAAAATGTAACACAGGGAAACCAACTGTAAAGTGATTAGAAACACAGGATGTCAAAAAACATTACAAAACGCCTAAAAAAGTCGACTGTTCACAAAAAGACATAAATAAATGAAATCTAAAAGGTTCCATGATTGTAGGCTTTCTTAAATAAATGTGTTTTAAGCACCCTCTTGAACTGGGTAACAGATGTAGCAGACTTGATATGATCCGGAAGTTTGTTCCACAAGAGGGGAGCGGCGGCGCAAAAAGCCCTATCACTATAAAACATAGTGTTTCCTCTAGAAGGGGGACAAAGAAGGTTTTTTGATGATGAACGGAGAGAACGCCCGGGTTGATATGACGCTCAGTTGCATTTGAGTCAAGATACTTGCATATCTGTCCGATTTTGTAAATTGCAAATGACGCAGATTTGGTGACGCTTTTGAGATGCTTTTTCATATCAAGTCTGCTATCAAAGATGACGCCAAGATCACGGGCGGATCCAGATGGATTAATGAGAGAATCACCGAGTTTCAAGGGTGGAAATGGCGATGAAAAGAGACGATATTTTGTCTATAATTTCAACAAAGTTCAACTGCCATTTTGGGTTTATTTGGACATATTTAAAGATGTTCATTGTATGCTATTTACGTGCAAGGATAAGTTCTCTTTGACCGACATTTCAGAGAAATATCCTAGAAATACCCTTCCTTTTCATTTTGGTGCCAGGTGTACTATTTCAAAGAAACGCACATAATGTTGATGCTATTGTATATAACAGTTGATGTGTGAAACATATTTTAGTTTTGTAATTTCAGGCAGAGAAATGAAATATATCAATATCAACCTGCTTTAAAAGCAAATTGCAACGTTTGTCAATTACAATCTGACAACTTGCAATACAGTATTTTAATATTACAAAATCATGATATGCATAGTTTGCGTGGGGCCTCCATTCCGACACAAGTAATCATACTATAAAGTATCACGATGCATATAGAATATATTTGAAGAACACATATAATGCATTAACAATGATGCAGCGTTGCCGAGCTGAAGATTTCATTTTACGGTGTGTAAGTAATGCCATGCATTTTTCATATCTTTTATTATATTTTTACCTTTGACATGTTCATATTTATTCTAAAATAGTGCAATAATAGTTTGTCGATCGAACTTTGTATGAAATGTATTAGGCCCTATGTCAAATTGAGAACAGAAAAGAACCTAACTTTATCATTTCTCAACAACGGATTTAAATTCAACTAGCTGTGTGTGATCAATTCCCATTGAAGTGCTCAGACAATAAGTGTTGAATAGATGAAAAGAAATTCATATACTTAAAATTTAGTGTTAAATACGCGTTCTTATGCACAAAACACACACCTAATTAATATTAAATCAAGCTCAATTTATTTGTATGGACAAGTTATCAACACTGTAAAGATTTGCAGTTGCTTCCAAAATCAAAATCGCCTCATCAATATGAAAATGTATTTTAAAATTATACACTATACTTGAACAATGTTGTATTATGAAACATTTATTTATTGTTGTTAAAAGGATAAACACAAAATAAAACAACACTGTAAAGTGTAAACTAATAATAACTGTTTGTTTTAATATACCATATTGCCTTTAGCGAAGATAAAGCCTATACATTAGATAGGGCTGTTTATTTTCATTTGATACACACTCTATTAATAACCAGTCTATCAGAACTAACCGGCCAGGCCTAATCCGTATTGAATTGTATTGTGCTCTATTGAGGTAGTATTGTCTCTATGAATAGCAAGGCATGAATATAATTTCATGGCTGATGAAGTATAGAGTGTCCCAGCAAAAAAAGAGTCTGACTGAAACTTTCAAATATCGTATTTTGGGATTTTTCCCCTCACGGTCCCAACTTTAACCTCATATAAAAAAAGTTCCCCAAATAGTCAATTTGTGTGCATTTTTTTTGGTGATTATTGAATACTTCCTTAGTATTTTAAAACAAAAAACCAGCTTATTAGAACCATGTCCGGGTTTCACAAAATCAAGTGTAATCCCGACTGATCTATTGTCTCATCTCCGAGGAATAGGTAACCGTGCATTGTCGTATGTAGGCGTGGTATAGGTTATAGTGTGAATGACCCACGTGCTTAATGGCACGTGCGGCATAGACAAAGAGTGCGTCAGAAATACCATACAAAATGCAAACAAGTTGACGGATGGGATTACCTTTATGTATGACGCCGCGATACGCCACTTTTTCAAAAGAGCTGGTTTTGTTCAATGGTACTTTATAACCATGGAAGAATGTCGTACCTCCATGTTTTTACACAAGTTAAAAGCAATTATCCAACGGTTTATCAGTTAAGCCGCAGCTCGAAAAATCGATCGACTTGTTTTGTATACACAAGGAAAAAAGTATTGCACCACTACTTTTTTGTTGAAAAGTGCAAATGTGTCCTCAAATTTTGCCACCATGGTGTGATATTAAGAATCATTTGTTTGCGTAAGCTGTCTAACAAAATGTTGTGCAATAAAAGGGCCACATTTTAGTTTGTGACGTAATCGATGTAATGTTTTTCAAGGCCAAGGGTAAAATGCATGTTTTTGTCCAAAAACATGCATGAAACAAGTTTGGATATAACACGATGTTGAATAGACTTTAAAAACTTAAAATAGTCATTATATTAGTTCTGTAATTGGCGCAAGATATGTCAATAAATGTCTGGACAAAGTGCAAACAAAATCATCTGAATTAGTTTTTTCTCCCATAACTCAAAAACAAAATGTCGGGTGAACTTGATATTACACACGATTTTAGATCCAACTATAGGCGTTAGAGCTATAGTATTGTCTTTATAAAAATATATATTTAAGGAACGGTCACTTTAAACAATCCCCTATGGCAATTTACATGTAGACGTCCGTACCCCTATTTTGTTAGTATGTTCTAAATCGCGTGACATGGAGCTGCATGAATGTTGCTGAGAATATATTTCTTTCTTAACTTATTTTTGTATTAATAGATAAATGTGTTACAAATAATTTAAAACAAAAAATAAAACATAAGTAAGCCACCAATAGGATTCGAACCCACTACCGTCCCTTAAAAGTAATTATCCAACGGCTTATCCATTAAGCAATGTAATCTCAACAACATGCATGCAGCTCCATGTCATGCGTCTTATATAGAACACAATATTTAAAAAAATAGGTCTACATGCAAATTACCATAGGGGATTGTTTACAGTGACCGTTTCCTAAATAAATCATTGTGTTTTTCTACAGCAATATTATAGCTTTAACGCTTATGGTTCAATCTACACTGAAAACCTAAACAGGTCGCCTCTCCAACATAAAGCTAGTCCAGATGGTGTCCATTTTGACTAGCTTTAGCCTACTAGTCCAGCACTGCTGGACTAGCTTTAAGCTCGACCAGTTTGATGTTAGTCCGTCCTAAGCTGGACTAGTTTAGGCTAGTCGCTCGACTAGCTTTAAGTTAGTCCAGATGGTGTCCATTCTCACTAACGAAAGGTTAGTCATAACGTAAGGTTAGTCCGGCTTGGCTCGACTAACGTAATGTTAGTCCAGCTCAAACCATATAAAGTGCTCAACAAAAAAAAGCCGCACACTTTGTTTACAGGCTAGATAGACAATTGGATGAATTTTTTAGGCACATTTTGATACCAAACATAACACATAGCAACAAAGATAAACCATGATTAGCGCAATTTAAAGAAAATTAATCACTTTTCACATTTTCAATACACTACGCGGGAGGGAAATGGGTGTGTGTGAGGTTCACTCCGTGTGTGACACTGTTATAATCATGATTGACCGGCGGGCAATCGATCACACAGTGCAGCCGTTTCTCCATTCCATAAAAAATCCCTTTACATTCATATCCCTCACCCATGCATGACACTTTGAATTTGAATTAGCCCACTCATTGAGGGGAAATGCGCAGCGATCAACACGGGACTGATACGGCGTATGCGCTCGTTAACAATTGGTGTTTTCTTCCGCGTAGTGTATGTGGAAATGGTGATAATCATTATTTATCTTTGTTGTTAGGTGTTATGTTTGGTATCAAAATGTGCCGAAAAGATTCATTCAAATGTCTATCTAGCCTGTTTGGTAAACAAATAATTGAAAGTTAATTTAAATGACCTAAACAAAGTGTACGACTTGCTTTTGTTGAGCACTTTAGTAGATCCCCCCTGACTCAAATTGTTCACGTTGCGTAGCAGTACTTGGTTTCGCCACTGGTGATTGCTCTGCTGTCTGTTCAATAGCTATCACTGACCCGTTAGCGTTCGAGATGCCCGCGCTACCGTTGTTATTTACAGTTAGTTTTTTCCTACTCCGAGTCGTCATTCCAAACAAAATGTAGCATAAAATAGTCTACAGATGTTGGCAAACACTATGATGTACACAGTATGGCCACACAATGAAATAACTACGGCACATTACGTCTGGATTGGCTAGCAAAACCGGACCGGCGATGAAGTACATCTTATCTGCATGCCGCCATTGATATTTTATCTCATTGCTTTTACAAACCTAAAGCTAGTCCAGCCAGCTTGACTAACCTTAAGCTAGTCAAGTCAGCTTGTCTAATAAGCTAGACAGCCACAGACTAGTCCAGCAGAACAAATCAAGCTAGTCAGGCTGAGCCGGACTAACCTTAAGCTAGTCATGTCGGTCATAACCTATCCAGCAGGCTTGACTAACCTGCTTGACTAGTTTAAGCTAGTCCAGCAGGCTTGACTAACTCGCTCTACTAGTTTAAACTTAGTCCAGCCTGTGTCTGACTAGTTTAAGTTTTCAGTGTAAAATCATGTGTAATATGAAGTCAATACGACATTCTGTTTTTGAGTTATGCGAGAAAGTTGAAATTTAGATGATTTTATTTGCCAGTTGTCAATACAATCTTGGAAAAAAAGTCCTTGGAACGCTTAACAACACGTGTTGGTTATTATGTGGAGAATTTGCTTGCTGATCTTTAAATTATGTTTATTTTGTTAAACTGTGAATAGGACATTTTCGACAACAATTTTTCCTTCCCCCCACCCCATCGATCAATGTTGGGACACCTTGAACAACTGCTGAAGACATTAACATTCCTCAACATTGCACGGGGAAAGGAGGTGATACTTTACTGTTGTTAACGAATGAGCTTTCGAAGACTTTTTTCCAGGATTGTAGTTACAAAGCTCTGTTTTTGATTCTTGTTGACCTGTTTATAACTGCTGAATTCCTTAATAGTATTCCTTATCAGTTTGAATGGTCAAATATTAATAGACCAATCAATGATAAAGATATAACAATCATTATAAAGATATAAGGTTCGTAAAAATGTAATAATCATATAATCCCATTTAATAAGATTAGAGTCTATTAACCTTATTCGCTCAACTCACCAACTATGAGACACATTAGTATACATTTTATAAAGTACAAGACAGCATATGGAATTGGTGGTTCATCATCTGAATCTAACGTTAACATGTTTAAGATGGGATCTTCGTGGCATAATATCGCCATTCTGTGGTTTTCAATGTGTCAAGTTTATATAACATTGTCATCTGTCACTGCCTTGAACACCAAGTCGCAAACTGACATTACGGTAAGGCTAAATCTATTGTTTTCACTCTTATGTCTATATCATATTGTACCTTGACTAGCTTTACGTTAGTTACGCGACTACTAGTCCGGCCGTCCTAAGCTGGACTAGTTTAGGCTAGTCGCTCGACTAGCTTTAAGTTAGTCCAGATGTTGCCTATCTTGACTAGCTTTAGACTAGTCCAGCATTGCTGGACTACCTTTAGTCGCTCGACTAGCTTGATGTTAGTCCGTCCTAAGCTGGACTAGTTTAGGCTAGTCGCTGGAGTTAGTCCAGATGGTGTCCATCTTGACTAGCTTCAGCCTAGTCCAGCAATGCTGGACTAGCTTTACGTATTAAGTCGCTCGACTAGCTTTTATTCTTTGACCATTACCTCGTAGTAATGGTTGTATGTACTGTTAACAGAATATGATATCAGAGATGTTTATTTCCGATAAATGCAATTTTGCGATGGACTGAGAATATCAATCTATGAATCGGAGTGAATAATTAATGTATTCTTGTTTAAATTTCATCACTCGGTGAATGAGTGAGTGACATGAGAATTGGATATATCACTCTCTATAGAGTGATTTTCCACTCTTTTAGAGTGAAAATAATTTCACTCCTGTGTTAGAGGGGTTTTTCTCGCTCTTTTAACATTTAGAGAGTATATAGTCAGCATGAAGAAGATTTAAACAATTGAGTGGGGTTAGTGATAAGTCCACCTGTATTATATAAAAATTAATGCTGATATAAAGAACATTAAATTGCATCTCAGTGTCTTGACTTGCGTTAAGCTAGTCAAGCAATGCGACTAGTCTAAACTAGTCCAGCTTAGGACGGACTCACATCAAGCTAGTGAGCGACTAACGTAAAGCTAGTCCAGCAATGCTCCAGCTTGACTAACATAAGCTAGTCCAGCCACAGACTAGTCCAGCAGAACAAATCAAGCTAGTCAGGCTGAGCCGGACTAACCTTAAGCTAGTCAAGTTAGCCATAACCTATCCAGCAGGCTTGACTAGCCTGCTCGACTAGTTTAAGCTAGTCCAGCAGGCTTGACTAACCCGCTCGACTAGTTTAACTTAGTCCGACCTGTGCCTGACTAGTTTAAGTTTTCAGTGACACTTTTTCCTGTTTTTCTTTGAAGGCAAATCTTACACCAGCGGAGACACCACTAAGTTTATCGGGTAAGTTTGATCAAACATTTTTAAATTACTGGTTCTCCTGTTAATTATGTTATAACACGTCTTCCGAACCTCCCTAGATTTTCGTTACTAAACATTCCATGCGTATGTTGGAACGTGTGGATAGCAGCGAGTCTCCTCTTTTCATTGATACAAAAATAAATACCAACATTCCCCATTGGATGCCACAAGTGAATGTCTAACAAATATCAGCTCAATAATCAGAAAATGGCCGATTTTCACTACATACAGGCAACAAACATGGGGTTTTCGAGGCAGTTTTTATCCAGATTTGTTGCTTGGTAATCATTATACTTTAAGTCCAAAATGGCTGCCATAATGGCCGTTGTCAATGTATAAATAGTCTATAAGAGTGTATACTATTGCATCGCATTCACCAAATACAATTTAGTATTATGTTTTAAACTGCTAAGCTATTGCTTTTAGTTGTATAAAAGACCCCCCTCTGTGACAATTTTGATTCGGTATAACTTTCCAAAATGGCTGCCAGATGGTTGAAGTTGATGCTAAATGACCTAAATCAATTGTTTTGTATTGTAAATGACCATATTGTATAATACCAATACCCCAAATCTAATGGGACATCATTCACTATATAATAAAGCCTTGGGGCTGTAGATCTAGTTTGCGTATTTATAAAATATCTGGATTGCTGCAAAAGGTTAAAATAACTTAAAAGCTGTATTAGTTCATTGTTTAAGTGTTACATTATTAATAAATTATTATATCTATAGCTTTGAATCTACTCAGTAAACGTATTCGCATACTCTTTAAGTATATGACAAGGTATGATTGAATGGTATAGACTCCATTTTCACAATGTAATGTTATCAAGATGGCCATCATAATGACCATTAAAATTACCTCCAATTGGTCAATAAAATTACCCGCTTCAAATGGTCAAGGTGGCCACCAATTGATCAAAATATGGTCAGAAATAGCCGGTTAATTTGAGATATTATAACAGTAAGTAAAGGATATTGGATACTATCTCTGATTATTATGTTCATTGATAAATTCATACAACTCACGATGTATGGTTGGCCATAAATACTGGTTTGGCCAACTTTAAGTGCTTGTTGATCCTATTTGATGGATATTTCAATTACTAAGGTAGGTTTTTCAAGTCAATAATTAACACCATAACATCAGTGACATATCTGCTCGGAAAGTTAGATACAGGTATTTAGTTTATAGTACTGGATGATGTCGAATCAGCTATTTCTGACCATACTATTAGTATAAAGATCAATAGTGGCCACCTTGGTAATTGTTTTGACCATTTGGAGGTAGTTTTATTATCCATTTGAGGTCATTTTAATTATATGGTCATTATGATGGCCATCTTAATAACATTACATTGTCAAAATTCATTCAATCATATCGTGCCATGTACAAATACGTTTACTTGGCGGATTAAAAGATATATATATATATATATATATATGTATACGAGGGTCATTCAATAAGTTCTACCTCTTACCTCATAACTTTTTTTTATTATATGAGCCAGTCTTATCAAATATCACACGAATAAAGCTTGGAAACCTCAGCTACAAATCAGATGTAAATTGATCTGAGTACTGGTTGTACTTTTCCGGACATGCAGTGAGAACTGAACCTCGATTTAGTGTGACGGAAACGGATGAAAAACAGCCAAATATCGCCGAAGTGCTTTTCAATTGGCCTATTGTATTAGTGGCAAAACATACCTATCGGTCAATTATAACCGTTCTAAATGTCAGATATCTCTTTAACAGACTGTAAACAATAAAGTTCACTGATTGGTTTGGAAAAAAAATATGCCCTCTGATTAGCCAGATCCAGGTCAGGACAACCATTCAGTTTACCCCTCCCCTAGAGAACCCTCTAAAAGTCATATTTGACTTTCATGATAATTAAGCGATCTTCAATATATCGAACTAAATGGAGGGATTTAAAGTCTGTCAAAGCGATCATTTCTATCATTGACTACCTGATTGACTATTCTAAAGGTTGCACATAAGTAAAACTCATAAAGTGACTATTATGGTAAACATTTAACATTCGAGGCATCATTGTGGCTTAAGTTGTAACAACGAAAATTTGACTGATGTCAGTATTCTGGTATGCCAAAGGCATAGCAATACATTTGAGTTGATAGTAACCTATTTGCAAGCCTACAAGAGTTAATATTATTTACAATCTTATCTATACATGATAAAACTGTAATATATTTAGATATCATTCATTCATTTCCATTTTCAGTATTTAAATCATGCTCTTATATCTAACCATACAATACGAAAAAACACCCAAAACATGTGTATATGTTTAAGGTAATTTTCTGTGTCCGTTGTCCAAAATCTCTCTCTGGCTTTGACCACGTCATAACAAAAGTAAAACATATATCAATTATCATTTACTTCGTATTTGTAGCTATGATTCGGAGCTATAATCATGACAAATTTCATGAGGTTGACATTAATATTAGCGATGTTATGAAGGAGGAGATAGTTTCGAATTAAGCCATATGGTCAGAGGAATGAACCTTTTACATACATTTCTCGCCTGAAATTTGAAACCATATTCGTAAATATGAGTTGTTGAATGGATTGTGTTTTCTTTGCATGTTCAGATTGTGGTGGTTTCTCTTCAGACCCATCAGGGAATTTTACAAGCCCAAACTATCCACAGGATTATCCTGATAACGCCTATTGCACATACATCATAGATATCCCAAATGCGGAATTGATTACCATTGAATTCCAAGACTTCAGGCTGGAACTAAATTATGACCACTTATACTATGGTACTGGCACATCTCCGCATTTAGATGATCGTTATGGTACATTGACGGGACTCTCTGAGCCCGATACGATAGAAATCCATGGATCTGCTGTTTGGTTAGTGTTTGCGTCAGATTCTTTGAGTAATTTCAGAGGATTTTGGCTCACATGGCATAGTTCAGGTAGGTCAGGTGTTTAATCATTTTTATATTATATATTTATTATGAATTTACTGACCACCCCTGGTGAATCAATATCTGAGTCAGCAACGTCTCCATCAAGTAAACATATGTGATGCGTTCCCAAAACATTTGCTCCCTAAATGATTTATTAACCCACGACCTTCTCAACCACTACAAATCACCATAGGTACTCCACGCAATTCACTACTTAGTTTACACGAGGAATGCACTTCACGTGACGGTTAGAGGCATAGACCAGGATAATTTTTTTCTTCCAAAATATTTGATTTACAGGTGGACCAGCAACCACAGCTCCCCCGTCAGCATTAGTAGACTGTGTCGATAATACAATGACTGTGTACATTCCTCGCTCCATCATTGACAATGTTCCTGGAGATCATCTACATTTCATCGATGAAAACTGCGTTGGTACAAGCCATAATGACACACATGTCCGTATTGTAACAGATTTAGACAAGTGCGGGACAGCCATGGAGGTAACAAATAATTCATATATATTTAAAAATTAAAATCACTTTCATTCACCCCCCCCCCCCAAAAAAAAAACCAAACCCCCCCCCCCAAAAAAAAAACACACACAAAAATAATCACCCCCAACAAAAACACTCCAATAATTTCCTTATTTTGCAAGCAATTGGAGTCGAATGAATCTCCTTAGATAGAAGTAGTCCTAGGGCATCCCCGGTAAGTAGCCAATGCAATATAACGAGTTTTTTCGGCACGCTTCGCTATTTGCATGATCCTTTCAAATTTACACTTTTGAACATTCACCATTTCTCATAAACCATTGCCAACCCAAGACACTTTAAGAGCCCTTAGTGACATTAATGTGGCACAGAATTGAACAAGTACACGCCTATACATTGCATGTACTACAGGGTGACCCAAAAAATGTTAACACTCCGGGCACATAAGATATCTTAAAAGGACAGGAACACACGGAGATAATCTTGATGTATTATAAAAGCTGAGTAAATAATCTGTCATTTGCATTTCATTGCGTTCCAATTGGTTATTTAGAACGCGAGATATGCTTCAGCAAACATGAGGAAGCAAAATCGGCTTGGTCCAATCCTCTCAGTATGAAAGTAAAGCTTTTAAAATGCACGAAGCAAGAAGCAACATGATTAAGTCACACACACACATCAGTTAATCTCTTCTTTGTTCTTTTCAAGCTTAAAATACATAAATAAATATATTCCACATAAATTATGGGTAGCTGTCAGTAAAGCAGTCTTTAAAGGAATGGTCCCGCAAGCACAACATTGAGCATTATTTGTTAGAAACATAATTATCGAGCCGAAGTTACGTAATTATATAGAACAAAACACCGTACTAGTCACAAAAATGAATAAAAACTGCCATCACTCAACATGCACTTTTTAAAATTCGCGGCGATTGAAAGTCCCGGTGTCGATGACGTCATGGGTATCGGTGCTCAAATTTGCGCATGTGTATTGTACAACTATGACATCATCGACACTGGGACTTTTGATCGCCGCGAATTTTAAAAAGGGCATGTTGAGAGATTGCGGTTTTTATTTGTTTTTGTCATAAGTGTGGTGTTTTCTTCTATATCATTACAAAAGATGGGCTCGATAGTTATATTTCTAACATATAATGCACACTTTTATGCTTGCGGGACACCTCCTTTAACATTGAAATTGAAACATTTCATGTTCTTTGTTGAAATGGTCCATCCAATTAAATAAATTAACTAATATTGCACTGAAATAAAACTAGTATTGCACTGAAATTAACCATAAATCAATTGCACGTAATGAATCCTTCAGGTAAAACAAGAGCTTTCAAATAGTCAACTGAAAGAATCGAAAGAATGCGTTGAAGAGAACAAAGAAGAGATTAACTGATGTGTGTGTGACTTAATCACGTTGCTTCTTGCTTCTTGCTTACATTTTAAAAGCTTTACTTTCATACTGAGAGGATTGGACCAAGCCGATTTTGCTTCCTCATGTTTGCTGAAGCATATCTCCCGTCATGAATACAAGTACTTATTAAGAGATTTAAAGATATTATTCCCAATCCTGCCATATATTGACTCGAAGTTATTACTTGTTGGCAGGTAGTGGACGATTACGTAGTTTTTTCCAACTTGATTGAAGACGAAGCCATTCCAATCACCCCTGATGACGTCATCACACGTGACCGCGATCTGCACTTCCCTGTACATTGCAATATGAAACGCGAGGGGCTAAGTTCCATCGGTTTTCATCCCGATACGTCTGAGATCATAGCGTACGAAGAAGAAGGCTACGGTCAATTCAGCTTCAACCTTCAGTTATATCCGGACGACAGCTACTCGACTCCTTTCCCGTCTGAATCTTACCCAATCAACGTGCATCTACGAGACACGCTCTACTTGGAAGCCGTTGTCGGTGCTGAACCAGGCTTGGAACTCTTTGTACAGACATGTGTAGCGACACAAACGACGGATCCAAGCTCTGTGCCGCAATATTACTTTCTTCAGGACGGGTATGTTGACACTTTTTTTTTGTAATCTTAGATTCAACCTTGCTAAATATTTTTAAAAAGTCCTGGTATTCGTTTTACAAAGTCGATCCGTTATATGTTAATCAAGCCGATATATTTACTTTAATGAGAATTACGTTTAGATTCAATGTGATTATTATAATAGGTATAGCATTATCAGGCGAAAGGTAAATTATGAGTAAGACAATATTATCTGATAACTTTTGATTGTCTACAGGTGCATCAAAGACAATACATTAGAGTTCTTACCGACGGGTGACCCAATGGTTCAACGATTTGGATTGGAGGCTTTTGCATTTATTGGATCCGATACACCGGTAATACTATTATTACTATATCTCAAAAAAGTTCGGATTATTTGTTTCATTCTCCCGGATCATAAAATATCCGAAGCAGAGTGCTTAATAAAAATGTCGAATTTTCTTTTTGTGAAGCTTGGAAACAATCACAAAATTAATTTTGATTGAATTATTAATACAATATAATTAAGTTGGCTAGTGATAGAAGGGTGTGGATTGAGTTGGTTAAGCGCGCAGTCCAATTAGGACGGAAAGCGTATTGATGATGATGCGTTATATTCAGAAAAATATAGAATAATCATAGGCCTACATACAGACATATTAAAGGTTTATTTGCCGTGCCATTTCAAAAGACCACAGCACGGTATAAATACATAATGTAATTGATAGAATAGCACTATTTTTGACCGGGCGCTACTTCCATAAATACATAATGTAATTGATAGAAAAGCACTATTTTTGACCGGGCGCTACTTCCATAGCCCAGAATATGGAACCATCCATCCCTTTCAATTTTTCATTGCTCGGTTTTTATTTCTGCTGTTTGTCAAACTTTTCTAATTTGCGGAAGTATGCCATTACGTGACTGAATTGTATTATATACAGGTCGGGCGGGGTAGGTATTTCCAACGACATACACTATTTTAAGTTGATAATGTTGATTTTACATGTATATTATGTCTTTGTTTGTTTCCCTGTAGATCTATGCCCATTGTTACCTAACGGTTTGCAACGTGTCAAACCCGAATTCCAGATGCGCCGAAGGCTGTCGTGCCAATGTTGCCAAACGCGATGTGAGCATGCGCAGTGGATCTAAGGAATACGTCATAACACAAGGACCAATCAAATTCGCTGATGACAACAACTTATCTGCGATGGAAACTAATGGTATTTATCAATGTCTAATATATCACTTGTTCTCCCTAAATATCAAAGAGGGGGCACTTTGGAAGAAATGTAATAAATATTGAAATCCTTCTACAAGTAGTAGGCCTATAATATGGATGGGATGTCCGAATCTGGATCTGAATATCTTTAAAAATGTCGTAAAATACCCACAATCATATCCAACAAAATAGTACTCATCAAAAGTAGGTGGGGTCGGACGTCCTTTTGCAAATAATTCACACAGCCTACGTCTGATCCCCTTTGATCTGCTTCCTTTTTCATAGTACAAGTCACTTCATTCTGTAATGGTATCAGCCTATAGTGTTGATCATGTACTACCATATTATGATAGTTTGATGGCTCATACATTGAAATGTGCGTAATCATGTAATGTACGTCCGACCCACTGCTATGTTTACCCCAAAATATTTTTGTGGCTCTCCGCCACAAAATAACGCCCAATTTCGTCAATAGAATGTGTCAGATATAAAGTCATAGTGACCCTATGCCATAAACCAAAATCAGGTCAAAACAACTTTCAGTGAATGAGAGCCAATAACGTGATTTGGCAATTGGTTTACCTATTTACGGAATTGCCCATTAGTCAATCTGAATGTTACAAGCAGCTAATTCTACACCCGTATCATACAATATTATTGTTGACCTACAATTACAGTACTATGAGTTCGGACACACGTTTAAATTACCATATAGTAGGCCTACTACGTAAGCGCGCGAGCACCTATTAATAGCGTTAGCAAAAACCTTGTCTATGATCCTCTGAATGTTTCCATCCCACAAACCCCAACCCCAACCCCTTCCACTTATCAAATTTACAATAATAAATATGTGCTGTTTTGGGCATGTGGAACAACACAACATCAATCAGAGGATAGAATGGAATTTAAATCATTAATATGTCCACCCTTTCTTACTAGTTAAACTCGGTTCATTAGGTGTTGACAGAAAAAGCATCCAATTTTATTTATTGTTGATATCTCCGCAGATGCAGGCAAAACTGGTTCCGTCATTACCCAAAATGCTCTTCTTGTGGCTTGCATTGGATCCATAGCTTTCTGTGTGGTAATTGGTGCAGTGGTTATCATGAAGTCAAAAAAGCGTCAACATGCGACAGATTACACGGCGGTACCGGCTACAGATTCAGAGTCTTTAATGGAAGATTGTGATCAAAAGCATGACTAAACAATGAAAACCGACAAGTGAACTGTTCATTTATTCCTTCATTGTTACTCATAATCACAAATAACTTGAGTTACTAAAAGTTGGAAATTCTGAACAAAAGTAAACGCTCGATCTTATCACTCTTCTTTTAATGTTTTCATTATAATTATTAACTTCTACTCTCAAAATAGTTAGGTCCAATTCCGTAGCCATCGGGTGCACAATCCGGGTATAGTTCAATCAGTTCCAAATTGGCGAGAAATATTCGGTATTTATCTATCCGCGCGAAAAAGTAATCCAAACGTGTAAGCGTGATTTGGCATACGCAGGCGTCACACGCATACAATGACGCTGCATCATTGCGCGCCATATTTCGCCATGCGAGCGTTTTGCGCGCGACGCTCTTCTAAATTTGATTCGCTGTTGTAAACAGGTTTCGCTTATTTGGAACTGAATTATAGTCTATCATCAGCACGACGAAGACCATTCGGAATATGGTAAAATAATTGTCGGCCCTTTAATTGTTGGTAATCATGGTAATTTGGGTATGTCAAATAAAAATGAAATCAAAAACTGATCATTGATGATTGTTGTGTTATTATGAGTAAGTGGCTGAATATTTAGGGCCTAGAAGATACAAATATGTCAAAACAGGCTGATTACAAACTATTAAAACACCGGGAACCTTAACACTTTCCATTCGGTTATTATTTTTACCATATACAATACAGATTGTTCGAAAACCTTTTCCAAATTTCAAAGTCTATCGTCAAGGATTACTGAACCAATACTAGGTATGTTTGTACTTATTATAATGCATTTCTCATGGTGATTCCAAATATGGTAATGTTATTTAATAATGATGACATTTTTGAAACATTTTGTGAACTGTTGGAATGTCGTATGCAGACGCCTGCCGCGTGGAAAGTGTAAACCACCAAACGAGCTCTATCACAGCAACACGACCAATCAATTAGATATTCATAATTTAATATCTGCATTATTACCTTAGATCAAAAAGAACAACATTAATTCTATCAAGACTTCCTATAGAGCATAGCTTTTGAAATGATCATTATCTTCATGTTCTCACAAAAGAGATACAAGTTCATTAAAGTTATGTGTCACATGTGTTCACATTTTGTTATATAATCTATAGTTCAATCAGTTCCAAATTGGCGAGAATTTTTCAATTTTTATCTCTCCGCGCGTAAATGTAATCCAAGCGCACGCACGCAATTATGGTCACACGTACGCGGTTAGGTCACACGCACACCGTTTTGGTAACATGCACGCGTCACGCATATGATGTGCAGTGCGCTTGTTACCTTCATGCGCGCCCGCGTCCTTCTGTATTCATTCGCTAATGTTTTAAGGAGGCTTCACCAATTTGGAACTGATCAAACTAGAGAAGGCCCGTCAAATAGCCAGTCTTACTTCAAATTTGAGTGGGATTACACTTATCGAATGAAGCAAAGAACATTTCAATTTCTTGTGAGACTTATTTTGTGTTTATTATAGTATTCTATGGATACCTTGCTCAAGCCGGATATTTTTGAATGGTAATATTTTAGATAGTACAACCAGTGTCGTTGAAGCCGACAAGAAAAGTGAAGTCAATACATGGAGAGGCAACACCACTGGGCCTATCGACAACACGAAACAAAGGCCAAAAATCGCTGACATGAAAGCAAATTGTCTGATAGGCCCGGCGCCCGGTAAGGCAAAAAAACCAGAAAAGAGTTGTGTTGCCCTCAGCGACCGACCCTTATATTTGTCCTTAAAGTGTCTAAATATTACTATTTCTTGCTTGAAATGAATAAGTTAGCCTTACTAAATATTTTTAGACTATTATCGCACTAGAAACCTTAGTTAAATTATCATATGGCCTATACCAATTTTGTCTTGACATAAACCATATATTTTTCAGCAAAAAAAAAAGAAGAAAAAAAAGACCCACCGACCCAATTTTACATTTTTAGCACTTGACCACAACTCTTTTTTTTGTTGGCCTAACCAAGACACGCCGATGCATATTGCAAAACGGACAACCCAGACGGTGTCTGCCCCAGAAATAATTTGGTTTAATGAGAAAAGTAGACACTTTCTTCAAAATCTTTATCTTTATGGCACCCATAGATTATGTTCTTATTATGTTACTATATTTATACGCACTGCCCTCAATAGTCGAGAAATGGTAATAATTTTGCCGTTGATTGCCACATCCGGGTAATTTGAATGTAACGCTATGGGAAAACATACAATTTTTTGGTGGCCTTTTTATGAAAAAATACCGGACATTTCATCCATAAAATGCATAACACTTTGAAGAGTGGGACAAGGCTACCGGCTAGCTGGCATACTTTGGGGATAGCATACCTTTGTAGGCCAGTCAGTAAGTTGGGGAATACCGATGTCATGCGAAATACGTGAAACTTCGTACTTGCAGATGGCATTTCTCAAAGAGAGTAGTTTTAATCACAGAATAAGTAATTGTAGCTGATAAAATGTGTTTCAAGCTTTCCATTGATATCAAATATGTGGTATTTACCAGCCAAATAATGTGTTCAAAAGGTATACAAAGGTATACCTTTAGTAGATTTGACCTTTAGTAGGGGATGTACAGCAATGTACAGTCTCATAGTAATCTTATAGGTACATGATTGTACTTTTCCATGCAATTCTGCATTTTTTTTTACTACATTATAATATGGCATGTACCATAGGAATAGTAGGAATATCAATGATCCATGATTAAATGCACTAATCACATTGCCGATCTTTAACTTGATTGTTATTATCCTATTACACTCTTTAAAAAGGGTGTTTCTGGGGTTATTGGCTGTCCCGTACATGGAACCTTTTATAGCACCTTAAAAGGTTCCAAAAAGAACCATTTTAAGGTTCAAAATGGGCACAGAATGGGCAAAAATGGGTCTTTAGAACCTCTAAAGGTTCTCTACAGAACCTTTATGGGTCCTTTAAAATCAAAGAACCTTTAACCCTTAGAGTAAATGCGATAATGCCACTTTTGTATAGCCATGGAAATAGTCTCATGTCTGGCGTAAGTTTTGAATAGGTGTATCAATAACATTGTTGAATCTGAATAGAGTATATGCAATGAACCAACCGAAACGAGAGTTGCTAAGTAACCACTAACTGGTCCATGCAACACATGAATGATCAGACAACTAATCTCAAGTCGCCTATTGCTTTGTACACGTTATGCATAAGTCTGTTGAATTTCGCGGGTTCGTTTTATTTGTCCTCCACAAACTTTGTTCACTCTGTGTATGAACATTGGTACGTGACCTTACTAAAGTAACATAGGGCACAATGATATAATTGTATGTGGTCAGTGACCTTTAGTAGGGGATGTACAACAATGTACAGCTATGCACAGTCTCACGTTAAACTATAGGGGCATGTACATTCCTATGCACTCCATATGTATTTGTATTTGGCGCGCATATTTAGTCTGCTATGCAGCAGGATTTAATAGCGCGTGCAAGGGTCCAGTTGTCATATCGATTGGCTGATATTTACAATAGCATGTACATAATCTTACAATCAATACCTTCGTACTCATTAAACATAGAGGTGAACCTTTGGTGACCTCGGTTGCTATGTTGTTTCGGCAAGTGGTTATATAACCTTGGTGTCAATCCAATATGTTGAAGACTTCCAATAACTTTTTAAGGGCGATAGGGGCAGGGAACACAATTTATACTTCTAATATATGTGGGCAA
The DNA here is from genome assembly GCA_035610835.1 of Ophiura sarsii. Lineage (NCBI taxonomy): Eukaryota > Metazoa > Echinodermata > Ophiuroidea > Amphilepidida > Ophiuridae > Ophiura > Ophiura sarsii. Next base: position 43,722,435 of record CM069449.1, on the reverse strand, counting down.
TGAAAAGTGGGTGAACTAATTGAATTCACCCATGCTATTCACCTTTTCAAACAACACTTGAATGTTGTTTTAGGCTGATTTTTATCAAAAAATGTCATCTTAAATGTCGATCAAATAACACAATAACGGTTTAAATATATTCAATTTAGATATGATAACTCGGTGCATCTCAATATTTTGTGGTTGTATTTCCGCGAAAAAGAAGAAAACAAGATGACACACCATCTCCCCATTCGCCGTTTTGTACTTTCCGCACCAGGCGGGTTTTCCTTAATACGAAGATCGATAACTTGCCAAGTAAAATGGGACTTTTAAAAGTCTTTGTCTTGAACAAAGTGTGAAGGCATAGCTTAAATATCATGATAGGACTATGTTTAGTCTGTTTCACATGATCTAGAATATCTGTGTTTTATCGGTCAAGAAGGAAAAAGTTGGTTTAATCTTAAAGCTCAACCAAATTGCTTGAAATCCCGTAAATTTGAGAACAATTATACAATTTGAGTACAGCCATTACTTTGTGGTCTAGAGCGTGGAATTTTATACTTCAAGACTTAATAAAAAGCTAAAAGCTATGTTTCCCACGTTTAAAAGGGCTATAACTATCGACATCTTTAAACAAAATGGCACCTATTGCAATTTATAAATGCAAAATGTAGTTCTGGTAATAATAGCCCTAACGGCAAACCAACCAATTTCATTGTAATGAAACGAACACCAATTTGTATTACACCTTAGAATTCCATCCAAAAAAATGCAAATTAAAATAATTATAATAGTTGTATGCAAATTGTCATTTTGTCTTGGATAACATACATTGGATGCCACACCATCTTGAAGATGAGTGCGGCTTGGTTAGGGAGACCTAATTAAACGCCCATATTAGTAACCAAAAAACGTGTTGATTTTTATCTTGACTTAATAGGTTGTTCTCCAATTTGCATAAATACCGTATTATATGCTGTGTACAGGGTGTCTCAAAAAAACACCGTGCACGTGTTTACCCAGCTTATTGACCGTGAACTTATAGAATTTGGTGTAACAATTGTATACATATCGATAGCCATAACGGTTAGCTTTCATATTCCGTTTATTTCATCTGATTTGGTTTTGTCAATCTTGAGATATGACCAATAAACTAAAGCTACCTGAAGTCGACGTTGTGCCACTTTACAGTTTGCAATGAATAGAAAGGGTTTACTCCGGAGAGGGGGTTTGTTACCACCGGGGTTACCACCCTCTAAAAAAATCCAATCCGAAATGCAGAGTATGCTTATTTGGGTACCATGTTATAGCTAGAGGATCCCTCCATCCATATATGCTAAAACAAGTACAAACATCCCACGCATGACGTCACAACGACGTCACCAAACATGACGCCCTAGGTCACTGTTTTTTGCGTTCTAGCGCAATCGGCGATCACCCTCCCTTAAGAGGACGAGGGTTTCAATGCTTATATTAAGCATTCTTTCCCTAAAAGTGGCACAACTTCGATTTTAGGTAGCTTTAGTTAATTGATCATATCTCAGGATTGACAAAACCAAATTAGATGAAATAAACGGCATAGGAAAGCTAAGTGTTTGGGCTATCAACATTTATACAATTGTTACACCACATTCTAGAAGTTCATGGTCAATAAGTTGGGTAAACACGTGCACGGTTTTTTTTGAGACACCCTGTATGTTGTATTCTGTCATGTTGCCTTCGATAAAGATTCTGTTAGAATCGAAACGTCAGGCCGACCTTTTAATAATTGTTTGACGCCATGTTTGATACGATCGAGCAAGTTTATACAGATTGTATGTTAATAGAACCAGAGTCATACTTTGTTATAACGGGTGTAAGAGGAAATTAGAATTCCAGGTGCATCCTTGCAGTAGGCTGTAGCTAGGGAATAAAACGGAAAGTGTACTTTTGGTCCCAGATTCTGGACTATCGCCCAATACTGGAACACCCAGAATTGCTCGATACACGTACAAAGTCAGTTTTACAGTATTGGACGATACTGGCACATATAAAATGTTCCCGTATCGGGCGATACTGGAACACACTTATGTACCAGTATCGTTCAATGCTGGGACAAATCAAATCACTACTGATATTATGTGTATACAAGGGCGTCCCCAGACCCTTTTCATTGGGGGGGGGGGGGGGGTGTAAAAGTCATCAATTGCCGACAAAGCCATTTGTGCCGACACTAAAAAAAATTTGGCTCGCTTCGCTCGCCGGAATTTATACACGCATATTTTAAAATGGACTGTATGGTCAGAGGCGTCAATCCGTTTTCAGACACATTGGGGGGGGGGGGGGGAGGGGGGAGGGGGGACACAAGTTTGATAATGATAATTGAAATGTTAACATAAAGCAGCATATAGCGCTGATTGAATAGTTCTGGGGGAGCCAAGGGCGTATCCAGGACTGTTTTGATGGGGGGGGGGGGGGGGGGGGGGAGGGGTGCAAAAATCCTCAAGCCATCTTGTTAATCTTCAATATTGAAACATTGAAACTAATACAAAGAGCGCAAAAATTGTGATTTTGAAAGGTAGGCTACAGTATGACGTTTAAATGTCCTCCACATAACATTTAGGGCATAATTCTGTTATACCCTCCACACCCTACATTAGTAGTATGCGTCGTTCATGCACTGTGAATACCCCTGTGAAGGGTATAACAGAATTACTCCCCATTTAGAATATTTGTTGTGTGGTTTGAGGGCCATTTTAATGTTTAAACCTGCAGAAAATATGCGCGCTGAGCGCGCAAAATTTTTCAGTTTTTGAACTAAAATGGTCATGGAAAACTGTCTTATTAAAGCTTAAATAATGAAACATTGATACTAATATGCGCGAAGCGCGCAAAAATTGGCATTTCTAACACTTAAATGGTCAAGTATGACGTTTTTGACGGTTTGATATTGCATAGTTACATACATATCAAGTCCAAATCCATCGTATGGTTTGAGGGCCATTATAATATTAAAGCCTGTAGAAAATATGCGCGCAGAGCGCGCCCAATTTGTCAGTTTTTGAAATAAATGGTCATTGAAAACTGGTTGAAGCCTTCTGATACTATAAATTAAGCTTAAATATTGAAACATTGAAACTAATATGCGCGAAGCGCGCAAAATTTAGCATTTGTAACACTTAAAGGGTCCAGTATAACGTTTTTAACGTCCCACATATAATATTTGGTTTGGTTCGAGACCATCATAATGTTGATACCTGTAGAAAGAATTTCATTTTTTAAACTAAAATATGGTCATGGAAAAGTGTACATATAGACCTATACCATTACGTGAGATAAGTGGCGTAACTAGACTTTTTTCATTTGGGGGGGGGGCAAGAAGGGGCAGTAACTTAAAATGGGGGGCTCCTAATGGGTGGGCTCCATTCCAGTGTCAAGAAATGCGCGCGTAGCGCGCAAAAAAATTCGACTTTACACCTACTTTTTGCACGATTGAGCTACATTTCGGCTCTAAACAAGCTTGTACCATAGAATATTGCATTTTGGGAAGACATGCGCGCGTAATTTTTTTTTCATTTGGGGGGGGAAAGCGGGGGTTAAGGAATCCAAGTGGGGGCTGCCCCCCCCCCCTTCCCCGCTGGTTACGCCACTGCGTGAGATATCGATTGTGCCCCTGGTGCACACACAAATTCTGGTCTCGCGCAAATAACGACAGTCGCCCGGGGGGGGGGGGGTACTCGGATTTGGTTTGGTCGGGGTGTGCCGCTGGAGATTCAAAACCCATACCCATTTTTAGGGGTGATTTTGGAAAACTCGGTATCAATTTTTAGGGGTTTTGCTTCATTTTAGACCAAATTTTCGCAAATTATCGGGAAAATATACCTAATTTTTGCAAATTTTCGCGAAAATAGACAAACATTTCGCGAAAATAGACAAACATTTCGCGAAAATAGACAAACATTTCGCGAAAATAGACAAACATTTCGCGAAAATAGACAAACATTTCGCGAAAATAGACAAACATTTCGCGAAAATAGACAAACATTTCGCGAAAATAGACCCATTTGTAAAAAGTGACCCCATTATTAGGGATTTCCAGCACAAAATCATACCCCATGTTTAGGGATTTTGTGCCCAAAAAGCTACCCATTAGATTAGAGCGGCACACCCCCGTATACCGTCTTGGGTGAGTACCCCCCCCCCCCCCCCCCCCCCCCGGGGGACAGTTGTGCTTATTGTCTTAATTATAATGATAATTTGCATTGTTCAAGTCGAAGTTAAGACAGAGTCTAAGCTCTTACATTGCATTGACACCTAATCGTTGGAGTTGGACTTACTTTTGCGATAGACGGATAGTGGGCTTGCAGAGTCTACAATCAGTACAATGAGAGCAATTGGCCTACATCATAAGTATAGGCGAATTATTTAATATCTCGTAACCAACATGATTGGCCATTGGCGACATTATTGACTTGGGTTTGCATTGACAACGACAATGATATAGGCCTAGTTAGTATAATTAAAGAGCAATACAGGTCCCACACATTGCCCGTTAGGCTTAGCCTATACTAATCCGACACAATTTTTTGCTAGGTGTCTTGACAATAAGCAAAACACTATTTGGGCCTATAGGCTGTTCATGTGCGCCGACATAAAATCTCATACAAATGGGCTCGTTCACACAGTGCCTACAAATTTATATGCCTACATTGCCTTTGTTCATTTTTGATTTGTGTTAACATAACATATATGCCGACACAACATCATCATTTGCGCATACGATATCTGTTATAGGGCTTTCTCCCCTTCTTTCCCTTTTCCTTTCTTTCTTTCCTCTTTCCTTTCTTCTTTCTTTCCTCTTTCCTTTTCCTTTCTTTCTTTCTTCCCTTCTTTTTTTCTCCCTTCTTTCTTTTTTCTTTCCCTTTTCTTTTCTCTTCCCTTTCTTTCTTTCTCCCTTTTCTTCCTCCTTCCTTTTTTTTGCCCACAGCCCCATTATTTTGCCGACAGATTTGATGAATGGGGGGGGGGGGGGGGTGACACCCCCCCCCCCCCACACCCCCCCTCTGGGGACGCCCTTGTGTGTATACCTTTGGACAATACAGGTATACCAGTCAATACCAGTCTGGGACCTAAAGTATACTTTTTCCCGCAATTGAACAAGTACTATTACGAAATGAAAGTAAATAATCATGGTGAGAATAGGTTTGACAATTACCAGCCGATATTCGCATATCGATGGTTCCTTATCAACTTTAATTTTCAAATATCAGATCTAGGATAAACTAATTCCTTATGTTATGCGAGGAAAGATAAGTCAGTGATAGGCCACGCCCATCTGACCAACACAATCCAAGGGAGTGGGTCAGAGAAGCTGACGAAATGAAAGTACTAATCCTGGTGAGAATACGTTTGACAATTACCAGCCGATATTCGCATATCGATGGTTTCTTATCAACTTTAATTTTCAAATATCAGATTAATGACTAATTCCTTATGTTATGCGAAAAAAGATAAGTCAGTGATAGGCCACGCCCATCTAACCAACACAATCCAAGGGAGTGGGTCAGAGAAGCTTCTCTTCTGTTAATGAATACAAAAAGATGGGACTTTCATGGCGCATCTTAGCGTATCACTGGTTTTCAGTTTTTCTAGTTACAAGTAATCTGGAGCCGTCCGTTGGTACTCCAGTGAACATAAACTCCTATGTCGATACGAAGGTAAGACTGAATATTGTTTTGAAATATTGACAATTTTGACCTTTATTATAACTGCCGCAGAAATGGACCTTACAGTCATCACAATAAGTAACTGACCAGGTAATAAATGTGCTGATAACTCTAAAAGTATAACTCCTACATAAACATATTAAATGATCAACATGTGGACAACTTTCTCTTTTTGAATTTGAGATATTACACGCTAAGAATGGCTGATTATTAAGGCAGTTACAATCCCAAATGTACTGTCAAGTCTAATTTTCATTTTTAACACGGGGACTCAGACCGGCAAATTATTGATTACTGGTAGTGGTAGTAAGTGCCAATTCACCCGTCGGTGTCCTGGTTGTTGGATAGTCGGCCGGTGGCATTGTTATGGTTAATCAATACGGCACACACGCTTTACATGTCATACTCTCCCCGTGTTGAAAAGAAAATGTTAAAATGAAAAACAGTCTTGCCCTAACGTTTGGGATCGTAACTTCCTCATCAATCAACCATTCTTATCTCAAATTCAAGAAGAGAAATTTCTCAACAACTTTATAATTAAATATGTTTATGTAGGAGTTATACTTTTAAAGATATCAGCATGTTTATTACCTGGTCAGTTACTTGTTGTGATGACTGTATATTCATTTGCCGCAGGGGCTATCAATATCGGTATAAAATGTTTCTTACACATTTGATTCAACATTTAACATCGAACACATGGGAAAGGTGGTACTGGCCCTTGTAACGGAAAAGAACCATATCATCGGGTAAATGAGAGAGGAAAAGATACAAGAGATGAAAGAAGAGTTAGCGGTAATAAGAAAAAGGGGGCAATGGCAACCACCATGAACCGAGACGATGGGAAACATTGTCTGTTACATGTATTCGATGAACTATTGCTATATTGTATGGGAGGAAATATATATAAACTCCGGGTTCGCCAATAATTAATCAGCATCGGTAGCAGTAGATCTCGAGATATTTGTATTTGTATATACTAAAAATATACTAAATTCCAAATATAAATATGGTCTAAATATACACTATTAATTAGTTAATTGTGTTATGTTATATTATGTCATATTATATTAATTATGTAACTTATCGTATGTTATATGTTGGATGTTTTGCGTTTCACATACTGTCGTATCTACGTCGTATCTCTAACATTGTCTAATTAAATCGCCGTATTCTAACGTAAACTATTTCGCCGTATCTGCGGCGTATCGATACAATCGGGACAAGTTCACCGACAACTGAATATAACTTACTGATGTATCTCTAATACAAATTACCATTACGTTCGTATCTCTAATACGATCGCTGTACTCTCGCGAAAATCGGGAGCTGATACGGAACTATCTTGTTGTATGACTTGACTTGACTTGACTTGACGTGACTTGACTTGACTTGACTTGACTTGACTTGACTTGGGTCGGGTGAATATCTCGAGACAGGATGTTTCTCCAAATCTTTCCTTCCAACATAGCTGTCTTTATTTCTTCTACCTCCAATCCTGTGTCACGCTTTAGTAGGTCAAATAAGTTAGAACTGGTCTATCACGCTTTCTTGCCCGATCTTTTGGAATCCAGTGTATGTGTTTGGAGACAGGCTCATTTGACCCTCTGATGAAGCAGTGTCCGGCAAATATTGCTTTACGTTCTTTGATCTTTTCCGAGACTTTAGGCATGTCCACGTACTGGTCTTTATTTGAAGCTTTGGGGTGGCAGTCCATGTCTCACATGCCATATTTAGTATGGACATTGTGATATAATTTTTAATAAAAACATACGTGTACGATATATACGTAAAAAGCATCACAAACGTATTCCGAAAAAAAAGTTTAATTGCGAATTTCTCTCGTGAGATACGACGGTACAGTGGTGAGGGAGACTATGTTGAAATCGTGAGATACGACGGTACAGTGGTGAGGGAGACTATGTTGAAATCGTGAGATACGACGGTACAGTGGTGAGGGAGACTATGTTGAAATCGTGAGATACGACGGTACAGTGGTGAGGGAGACTATGTTGAAATCGGACACAGTGGTTGACATCCACATTAATATATAGTGGTGACATTCCATATACTCATTGAATACTCAGGTGCTTATCATCACCTTCAAAGGTATGTAAACTAGTCTTTCATACCCCACCGTGAAAGTCCTACAATGTATGTTCACAAAGACAATTTTAAAAAAAAATGATATTTATTATTTTTTCGCACAGACATATCTGACTCCAGATGAATCAGCAGTCCATATATTATCTGGTAAGTGCGTCAAAGTTAAACCTGTGTATCTTGAACATTTGCATAAAGACCAATGATTTCAACAGACCTAAGAGAGGGCGCTATCGCAAAATCATAATGTCAGAAGTTCTCGTACCTAATATCAAAGAGCTTGATTAAAGTGCATCCTGAACAATGTATCATCTCTTTTCTCCATAAAAACTGGTTTAGGCTAATCTGTTTTGACAATTACTTTATTCCATTATGAACTCAAATCTCTTACCATAGCCGCACTTCCAATACCAAGATCATATATTTATCAGTCACTTTCCGTTACCTTTACGACACTAGGGTTTACATGCCCTTGGTACTGGACAGCTTACGGACGTAAGTGTTACTACACACAGGGTGCACATCAGTCTTGGAGTTTAGCAAAACATACATGTAATATCAACGGAGGTGTTCAGGTATGGATTAACATTACTTTTCTTTTCTGGTTTCATACAAGAGTCATTCAATAAGTTCTACCTCCTACCTCATAACTTTGCTATTATACAAGCCAGTCGTATGAAATGTTCTACAGTTGAAGCTTTGAATCTCAGCTACAAAATCACAGTAGATTGGTCTGAATACTCATTGCACCTTTCTGAATATGCAGTAAAACCCAAACTTCCATTTAGTGCAACGGAAACGGGTAAAAAAACAGCCAAAAGTCATATGTGGTATTCATAGGAACTAAGAGATCTTCATTATACAGGACTTAATGGATATATTCCAAGTCTCTCGAAGATATATTGTCCTATCACTGACTACCTGATTAACTATTCTAAAGGTTGCATATAAGTAAAACTGATAAAGTTACTATCATGTTAAGATTTAACATTCGAGGCATCACTGTGAATATCATGAATATCAGTATTCCAGTATGCTAAAGGCGTGTCAATACATTCGAGTTGATATTATACTATTTGCAAGCTACAAAGGTTAATATTGCCAACAATCTGATTTATACATGATAGTATAGCATTATATTTAGAAATCATCCGTTGTTTTCTATTTTTAGTATTTAAATCGGGAGGTTATACCTAATCATACAATACGGAGAGAAAACGAAAAAACATGTATTTATCTTTGGGGTAATTTTCCGTGTCCGTTGTCCAAAATCTCTCTCTGGCTTTGATTGCATCATGACAAAAGTGAAATAGGTTTCAATTAGCATTTACTATAAATGTATAGCTTTGATTTAGAGCTATAATCATGACAAATGTCATGAGGCTGACATTCATATTAGCGATGTTATAAGTGAGGAGGTAGAACTTATTGAATGACCCTCGTACTTACACTTCATTTCATCTAAAGTTGGTATAAATGCGAACGTTAAATCAGAGCTTTTTCTCTTAATCATATCGTCGCTGTTCTGACATACCGGCACATGTGCCATTTTGGGCAAAATGAGTTAAGATGCATTTTATGATTTACAAATGAAACTCTTTATTCTCCCAAAAAATTGAGACAAAAAGGTAATTAATTAATGAGATACCACACTAATTAGTGTGATATGCCAGGGTTTGAACATAATACCGGCATGAAAATCTCATTTGTATTCTGACATACCGGCACATCACAATATTCTGCCATAGACCACCGTGTAACTGCAGTTCTGATATACCGGCATATCACTGTATCACTGTTCTGACATACCGGCACATGACTTTATGACATAATTACTCCTAATTAATAATTGCAATTTGTTGTTGTAACATGCTCATAACAAACATAAGTATCTATTAGTGTTCTTTGACAATGATAATGACATTTGATGTAAATGCTCTCTAACAAGTCTTTAAAAATTGGAACATTTTCAAACACGATTTTCTCAAAACGCTGTTTTTCGTGATGTGCCGGTATGTCAGAACAGCGACGATATTATCGGCTGATTTTCTGGCCGATGGGGACCACTTACGAACCTTGAGCACTTTCGTGGAAATGTTTAAGTCAAAGATGTCATCCATACAGAGGATAACATTGACAATTCTTCTGTTAAATTTTATTGAACAGCACATCAATCGCTTGTTCACTATTTACAAATTGCACACGGCCCTGCCAAAATACAGTTCAAAAACTCTCATGAATAAACATATCAAGTACTATCATGCTACACTAGCCGCGGTGGTTTCACGCGGCGTTGTACATCACGTGACGCGAGAGGGCGAGTGACCATGTTTTTAATAAATGCGCATGTGTTAAAGTTGGTTAATACAGAGGAACGAGGGACCCAGGTTTAGTAAGGGCTATATGCAATAATAAGTTTCTGTGAATCTTTTTCTAGGTTGTTGTTGAGGATCAAACCGATGTTAATTATCTCGTGTCACAAAATAAATATCATAGTCCAGCAAGTCATGATGGCTATTGGTTAAGATGCAAAGACGAGGCTGCCGAAGGACAATGGAAATGTGAGGGCTCAACTAACTATTGGAATTCAGACACGGATAAACAGGGATTATGGGGTATGTAAGAAATTTTTAAAAAAAGGTAATGCGCGATCAGTCAATGCAATAAGGCTTATACTCCCGGAGTTGCAACAAATCTGGGAAATCTGTGGCCGTAGAAAACGGTTTATTTCTTGGTGATGTGTCTTCTGAAAAGTGGAGGTGGCAAAAATTGTTAGGGGGTACATGGAGTCAAATGTCAAAAAAGTTCTGGGTAAAATCCACGACAACAAAATACCTTTTGCCATATAAGGATTAAAAATCCATATAGTTTGACTTATCTCTGTGTACCAGGGAGCTTAATATAATGGGAGAGGAAATTCATATCACAAAACTGAAGCCTCCTATATATGGGCATGTGGGCGTGAGTACGCGCGATGTACCTCTTGGAATGAAGTGTTATCTTGACAACGCTATGATTGACAGCACAAAAGTCCTTATAAGGGATATTGAGACGTGCGATGTACCTCTTGCATAAAGAGGGCGCGCAATGTACCTCTTAGAAAGGCTTCAATATCGACAATGGGAGTCTGTGTACAGTGGCACCAACCTGTGTGTACTGGCATCCAGTTGTTAATATTAAATTGATAAAAGGGCGTCACACAATCCACACATTTGAATTGAAAGGATACTCCGATTTCCACGATAAATCATTTCAAATTACTCATATTTGTATTAGGTTTTAGGATTTCCTAAGTGTAAAACTATAGGTCGATGTGATAATATAGTAGAATCGTGCATATTACACATGGAAAAAAGTATCGCACCACTGTTTTTTGTTGAAAAGTACAAATGTGGCCTCGAATTTTGCCACCATGGTGTGATATTAAGGATCATTTGTTTGCGTAAGCTGTCCAACAAAAAAAAACAGTTGGTTCAAAAAACAGTTGATCCAAGTTTAAAGTAATTTTTCAACCACATTTAAAGTTTCAGAGAATTCGTGTTTACCTAATCTTAATCAGCAGTATTTTTTGAAATTATCCTGAAAAGATGGCACGTTTAGCTTGTTTGGTTCTTCAGATATGGTTCATTACAGAAAACATGTACAAAACTGACTTGTCCATGGGAGCGTCATTTAGTTTTTGTCTTCAACAAAACAGCATGATCTAGTTTCAGAATTGAAAAGCCCGCATTCCATCTCTACTATTAGTAAGGACGCATTCCATCTCTACTATTAGTAAGGACGCTCCCTTGGACAAGGCAGTTTTATGCATGCTTTCTGTAATGAACCATATCTGAAGAACCAACCAAGATAAATGTACCATTTTCTTAAGGATAATTTCAAAACTTACTGCTGATCAAAACTAAGTAAACCAAAATTCTCTGAAATTTTAAATGTGGTTGAAAAATTACCTTGAACTTGGGTCAACTTTTTTAATCACCCGGTATTGTCGTAGTCATACGTTTGACCGTATGTCCGTATTTTGTACAGCGCTTTTAGAAATGTCACTTTATTATTATATTGTTATTAAACTCGATGTCTAAAATAAGTCTAAATATTAGTCCTGTGGCCGATGCAGTAATTTCCAACAGATTTCTACTATGGATTATACCTATTCTTGCTATAAATATAAAACACTAGTCTTAATTCTGCTTTTACCCAATATAGAGTGGGCAACTGGAGAGCCTAGCGGTGGGAGAGCTGAAAACTGCCTGATACTTAATTTTGGCGGGAAATTAAGCGACGTTCCTTGTAGTCTGAGCTTTTCATTCAATGCTGCTGCCTGTGAGATCACCAAGATAGCAGCAACAACGACTCATCAGCCAACGACTCAGCCAACGACTCAGCCAACGACTCAGCCAACAACTCAGTCAACGACTCAACCAACGACTCAGCCAACGACTCAGCAAACGACTCAGCAAACGACTCAGCAAACGACTCAGCAAACGACTCAGTCAACGACTCAGCCAATGACTCAGCCAATGACTCAGCCAACGACTCAGCCAACGACTCAGCAAACGACTCAGCAAACGACTCAGCAAACGACTCAGCAAACGACTCAGTCAACGAGTCAGCCAATGACTCAGCCAAAGAATCAGCAAACGACTCAGCTAACGACTCAGCAAATGACTCAGCAAACGACTCAGCAAACGACTCAGCAAACAACTCAGTCAACGATTCAGCCAATGACTCTGTCAACGACTCAGTCAACGACTCATCCAACGACTCAGTCAACGACTCAGCAAACGACTCAGTCAACGGCTCAGCCAACGACTCAGCCAACGACCCAGTCAACGACTCCGACAACGACTCAGCCAACGATTCAGCCAACGACTCAGTCAACGACTCAGCCAACGACTCAGTCAACGACTCAGTCAACGACTCAGTCAACGACTCAGTCAACGACTCAGAAAACGACTCAGCCAACGAATCAGTCAACGACTCAGCCAACGAATCAGCCAACGACTCAGTCAACGACTCAGCCAACGACTCAGTCAACGACTCAGCAAACGACTCAGCCAACGACTCAGCAAACGACTCAGCCAACGACTCAGCAAAAGATTCAGCCAACGACTCAGCCAACGACTCAGCCAACGACTCAGTCAACGACTCAGCCAACGACTCAGTCAACGATTCAGAAAACGACTCAGTCAACGGCTCAGTCAACGACTCAGCCAACGACCCAGTCAACGACTCCGACAACGACCCAGTCAACGACTCCGACAACGACTCAGCCAACGATTCAGCCAACGACTCAGTCAACGACTCAGCCAACGACTCAGTCAACGACTCAGTCAACGATTCAGCCAACGACTCAGCCAACGACTCAGTCAACGACTCAGTTAACGACTCAGCCAACGACTCAGTCAACGACTCAGCCAACGACTCAGCTAACGACTCAGCCAACGACTCAGTCAACGACTCAGCCAACGACTCAGTCAACGATTCAGAAAACGAATCAGTCAACGGCTCAGTCAACGACTCAGTCAACGACTCAGTCAACGACTCAGCCAACGACCCAGTCAACGACTCCGACAACGACTCAGCCAACGATTCAGCCAACGACTCAGTCAACGACTCAGCCAACGACTCAGTCAACGACTCAGTCAACGATTCAGCCAACGACTCAGCCAACGACTCAGTCAACGACTCATTTAACGACTCAGCCAACGACTCAGCAAACGACTCAGCAAACGACTCAGTCAACGACTCAGCCAACGACTCAGCCAACTACTCAGCCAACGACTCAGCAAACGACTCGGCAAACGACTCAGCAAACGACTCAGTCAACGACTCAGCCAACGACTCAGCCAACGACTCAGTCAACGACTCAACAAACGACTCAGCAAACGACCCAGCCAACGACTCAGCAAACGACTCAGCCAACGACTCAGTCAACGACTCAATCAACGACTCAGTCAACGACTCAGCAAACGACTCAGCAAACGACTCAGTCAACGACTCAGCCAACGACTCAGCCAGCGACTCAGTCAACGACTCAGCCAACGACTCAGTCAACGATTCAGAAAACGACTCAGTTAACGACTCAACCAACTACTCAGTCAACGATTCAGCCAACGACTCAGCCAACGACTCAGCCAACGACTCAGCAAACGACTCAGCAAACGACTCAGTCAACGACTCAGCGAACGACTCAGTTAACGACTCAGCCAACTACTCAGCAAACGACTCAGCAAACGACTCAGCAAACGACTCAGCAAACGACTCAGTCAACGACTCAGCAAACGACTCAGCAAACGACTCAGCAAACTACTCAGTCAACGACTCAGCACACGACTCAGCCAACGACTCAGCCAACGACTCAGCAAACGACTCAGCCAACGACTCAGCCAACAACTCAGTCAACAACTCAGTCAACAACTCAGTCAACGATTCAGCCAACGACTCAGCCAACGACTCAGTCAACGACTCAACAAACGACTCAGCAAACGACCCAGCCAACGACTCAGCAAACGACTCAGCCAACGACTCAGTCAACGACTCAATCAACGACTCAGTCAACGACTCAGCTAACGACTCAGCAAACGACTCAGTCAACGACTCAGCCAGCGACTCAGTCAACGACTCAGCCAACGACTCAGTCAACGATTCAGAAAACGACTCAGTTAACGACTCAACCAACTACTCAGTCAACGATTCAGCCAACGACTCAGCCAACGACTCAGCCAACGAATCAGCCAACGAATCAGCAAACGACTCAGCAAACGACTCAGTCAACGACTCAGCGAACGACTCAGTTAACGACTCAGCCAACTACTCAGCAAACGACTCAGCAAACGACTCAGCAAACGACTCAGTCAACGACTCAGCAAACGACTCAGCCAACGACTCAGCAAACTACTCAGCAAACGACTCAGCAAACGACTCAGCAAACGACTCAGCAAACGACTCAGCAAACGACTCAGTCAACGACTCAGCCAACGACTCAGCCAACGACTCAGCAAACGACTCAGCAAACGACTCAGCCAACGACTCAGCCAACAACTCAGTCAACAACTCAGTCAACGACAGAGTCAACGAATCAGTCAACAACTAGGTCAACGATTCAGCCATCGACTCAGTCAACGACTCAGCCAACGACTCAGCCAACGACTCAGACAACGACTCGGCTAACAACTCAACCAACACCATGTGAGTCATATAAAATAGATCTAATTAATTTGTGCTATCATCACCTATTTGTGCTATCATCACCTTTTGAAAAATAAGGTAATCTTTAATAGTTTTACGATACAAGACAATATACCGGATGTTCCCTTAAACAACACAACGCTTTCCCCAACCACGCATTAACCTACCGTGGAACCATGACCACCATGACAATGTAAAGTCAAAGGAAACGACTTGAAGGGTTAAATGAAATTCAAAGTTAAGAGTTATGAGTGCAACGTTAAGAGTTGTAGAAAAGGTGTCTGTGCACACGGCACTTGGAAGCATTGGTTCCTGCATCTGAGATGTTGTTACAACAATATTCTGGAAGACTGTTCCACAAGAGAACGGCGGCTTGAAGGAAGCTTCTGTCCAACAGTGAGTTCTGGCAGACGGCAGTGAAAGACACTCGAACGAGCAGCACAAAGTTGACCATATGGTGTGGACAGTAACGCAGATAAGCTTTGTGGGCAGTGGTTAGTGTGCATTTTGTACAAGACCGTAGCTGCTGCGACCTGTCGCCTGTGAAGCAGACTGGTGATGTTGAGCTGTAACAGAACAGTAGCTTCGTGAGCTCCAGTTCTTGTGAGTGCCTTCTTTGGATGTTGATGTTGATGTTGGTGTTCATTATTCTCCACCATTTCATGCAGCTTGGTTGTAGGAGTATGTAGCTTCAGTAAACTTTGCCTTGCTGACATCAGTTTGTTCCTTTTTTGGCTTTCTTAAAGAGACGATGCTTCTTCCTTGATGTCCTACGACATTTGTCGTTGAACCAAGTCCTCTTGTGTTTACTTTGGATGAACAAGTCCAGAGCATCACATACGACATCGGTGATATTTGAAAAAGAAATTTCAGGATTCTTCTTCTGGAATACACTTGACCTGGACACAGTGATAATAAATTGAGCTATTGAAGAAATTGAGCTATTTCTCGTGTGGTAGTTTTGACTATTTCCCTCCATCATCGTACACCAGTGACAAAGTTCTCTACGTAATAGCGTTACACGCACTTTAATTATCACGGTTCTCCAAGTAAGAAAGGAACTTACTACGATTTCTATAACATCCAATCCAAAATGGCGGCAATTACGAATCGGTCTGCGTCTTTGACAACAGACGATCTTGCTGAATTAATTCAAAACAAAGATGCCAAAAACACACGGCTTGTCTTTAAAAAGTCAGTTAATACCTTTGCTGACTACTGCAAAGAAAAAGGAACGTCAATAAAATACGCTGTAGGGCTAGAGTGTGGCCAGTTGGATGAGCTGTTAGATTTTACTCTAGTATAGTCTAGTGTCCCGCTCAATTGACCAAATGAAATGGCAGGAGTTATGCCTACTATCTCATAAATATTTTTGAGGTGTAATAAAACAAATACTACATGGTATATCGGGGAAATTGTGCAACTATTTCCCTTCGGTACTGGCTACAGGCCTACCACCCCTCACCCTACGTAATCCAAGCGCTGGCCTGATCGCTGACCTTGATTTACAAATGGACAATTTCAGACAGTTTTCCGCGCTCTACTGCGTGTTATTCATATTTTGAGCGCAGTGCAATCGCTGGCCTGATCGCCATAACCATCACCCTAGTGTTCCATTTATCCCTCGTGCCAATTTCTGTGATCGGTCTTTTCACACGTACATGTATCTTGCAAAATTCAGCAATTATATCAATTGATTAACGTCTACTTTCCAGTATTTGTATGAAATTAGAAAAAAGAACTGTCAATATCGATTGGTATAAAACAGTTCGTTTTCTAATTTCATTTACAAAAACCAGAAAGTGGACGTTAATCATAAAACATACGAGTAAATGCAATGTGATAAAACAATGCACTCTTAATTGTTAGCTCCAAACTTCCCATCTGCAAGGCTGATTATAGTAGAATTCCGCATAAAGAGAGAAAAGTTTGTTCATCTATGGAATTTTAAAATTAAATACGTATCTTATTTATATTGTATAATTTATATTACATGTATTATATGATTAACTTGATTTTATTTCCAGTGACCAACATGACCGTGACCAGCATCCCGTCGTCCAGCATCCCGTCTGCTACAACAGTGTTGTGTACGAATAACGCAATGACAGCATTCATCTCACGTGACATAATAGGTGACGTCACCGGAAGTCATTTACATTTCAATGACAAGTCTTGTGTTGGGTCTAATTATAACAGTACGCATGTCCGGATATCAACCTTGCTACATGAATGTGGTACCAATATGGAGGTAACTTCATTATTCAAAACCAGTTTATCACCGATGAACGTTGATGTATGCTGGACCCTGCGTGTCCGAGTGAAGTAATTAAACCATAAAACACGAATTGCTCATATCCGTATACATTGAAACATTTAACTTCTTTTATTCCTTTAAAAGGCGACAGGTGACACTTCTATAGTCTGTCACAATTTATTTTTGTGATATCTGTGTAGTACCCAACGCTTTTCTCGCCCGGCACTACATGTAGAAGCAGCTTTTACACATCAGCATGTCAAGCCATGGATGACACTCGACACCGTCCTTTTTGTATTGTTATTCAGAGTTACCCATCTGTGTATACAACAATGCATAGGAGCAAATGAAATTCAAACGCAATGTCTAGTACACAGGTGCAGGGCGGTAGATTCAAATAAGTAAAAGATTGTGCGTATTGTTTGGACTGAACCCCTTCCCGTGGTTATTTATCTCGTTACATCTTCTACGGCGAATTGCTACGTGATTATCGTATATCTTAGGAAACTTCATATCAGGCAATTTGCTTAAATTAAAAGGTGGTGGTTTTTTTCGAAGAGTCAATCGTGAAATTGATTTTAATTAAAATCTTTACAGGGTATATTAATTATTGATAATAACGCTTTAAGGTGGGTACATACATTTGGAAATTTGGAAAACATTATGCCAATGTCAATTGTTTTTCTATTATAGTAAAACCTCAAAATAATATATAATCATTTTCCATTTGTCAATATCAGGTTCGTGATAAGTACGTTGTATTCTCAAACTTTGTCCACGACGATGCGCTTCCCATCACCTCTGACACTGTGATAGCACGTGACCGTGACATGGCGATTCCCGTTGATTGCTACATGGAACGTGATGGTTTAGGGTCAGTAAGCTTTCACGCTGATACATCGGAGAGAATACTGAGAGAAGATGGCTACGGAGAGTTCAGCTTTCAACTTCAGCTATACGACGATGCCAGTTACATAACTTCGTACCCCGCAGACGCATATCCTGTAGCGGTAGGGATGGGCGAGATGCTTTTCTTTGAGGCAGCGGTTTCCGCTGAACCAGGTCTGAAGCTTTTTGTGGAATCATGCGTTGCTACGACAACGACGAACCCGGCTTCTTCGCCTCAGTATCGATTTATTGAAAACGGGTAAGATTTTGAATACGTTGGGTCATTGTTTTTTTAGTTTAGGGTCATACAGGGTGTATCAGAAAGAACTGTACCGTGTTTCTAAAATACATAAAAAATACATATGGATTTGTTTGGCTCAAAAAGCACACCTAACAGAGGCTATTAAATACACGCAAATTACTAGCTATTTCCTATTTGCCACTGTGTAAACAAATTATTACGGGCCGTCTGTGGGGATATCGATTAGCTTCACGTAGATTCCTACACGTAAGATTTTTATTTTTCCAAATTCATGAAATGCCCTGATAATATCTCCATTTAACTCCCTTTCCATCACTCTCTGACAACTGATATTTGACAAATAGTATCTTTATATTGTTAATAAACTTCATGTTAAGTCATACTGTTAAAAAATAGATGAAAACAGTGAATTTTTATCAATAGAACGATGAGTATGAACTCACAGCTCGCAATCCGTGTTTGTGTGTATAGTCAATGGGGCTACGCTCGACCGTAAGATTTTGGTACCGATTCCGTAATTCGTCAATTCAGAAAAGTACAAATGACGTGGGTTTTTCTTAACCAATCAAAATGTATTTAACATGGACACGTTTCAAACACACTAAGTGTACGATGGCGTGTGTATGAGATGTGTACCTTATTTATTTCCAGAGATACAGCGAGCTGAATACATGCCCCGTAAAAACGCGTGCACTTGGTGAATTTGACAATAATGTTGTTATTCTTTACTGTGTGGGGAATCGTGAAATAATAGGATGGAAAAGTAAAATATTAAATGACGCGGGCATATATTTTTCTAAAAATATAAAATGTTGATTTTAAGAAAGAGAATTACTTTAGCTTTATGTGGACACCTGTATGGCATTCATACGTTATACACAGCTCAAGTTAGCTCAGTAGACACACAGTTGGTTGAGATGCGTCCTATACCAGTACACAGCATCGATTTGGATGTTTTTCGCTGTACGAAAAGTAACCCCATGAATTCAATATGCAAAATGATTATTGTTTTAAATTTAATTACCTGCAATATAAAGGTGAACATGTTTCCTATGTTATGTTAATTTCATTGAGATATCTTATTTTGTTCTCGTGTGGCAAGACATAATCGAAAATAGATGAAAAACGTATTTTCAATTTCAATCAATCCTCACTACCACTTACCCAACATTTCAAACAATGTAGCCCACACCACATAAGCAATATTCAAAGCTCCCGCCAAAGAAAAGAAAGTTAAAACCACTCAGGCAGAACAAATCCTGGTTTATTTGCGGATTAAAAATCAGAATTTATCTCCAAATTTCACCCACAAAAGTATGCAAATAATACATATATAGTTATACAAGTGATGTGAAAAGTTGAGATATGGCGACCAAAAAAACACCCTGTCCTATATGGACAGATGGATATCTCAGGTAGGGCTAGTAATTTCACAGATTTTTAAATTGATCATTTCGACCAAAATTGAAATCTACCATTTTTACCAGAAAGTCTGTATTTTCCATCAGAAATGTCCGATTTTCAAAATTTAAAATTCTTATGAAAGCTGGGCGTTTGCGCAAGATAAATGTGAAAACGGTTTAAACAATATCAATCGAATTCATACCGTAATAAATCATATTACCTCGGTACAGTTCTTTCTGATACACCCTGTACAAATATACCGTAAGACACGGCCAACGTTTTGTGACCCTCATGTGAGTAAATAAAGTACTTTTGATGACATCGCTTACTTCAATTAGATTTTAAATTTGGCTGTGACCTAATGTCCGAAAGCTCTTCTTGAATTACAGATGTTAGAAGATAGGGTTAAAGTTAAAACCTCTCTTCCCCCATCTGATTCTTAATCTCACGCTCAGGTAGCGCTCTGATTTATTATTCCTGAGGTCCCATGTTCAATTCCTAGTTTACCAGTTACGAGGTGCAGTGATTAGAAAAATGTATTAACAGTGTTTAACAGCTACCGAGTCCAAATTCGTTCCAGATGTACCAATTTCAGATGATTTACATGGTGAAATGTGTATTAGGTTACCAATTATATCGTCGCTGTTCTGACATACCGGCACATCACTTTACTTAATTATGTTGTGATGTGCCGGTATGTCAGAACAGCGACGATATGAAACACTGCGAAACTAGTACGTATGACTCATACGTATAAGTGAATTATACGTAAGACTTAAACGATAGTCGCCAAAGTGATATTTCGCAACCTAAGATTTGTAGTTTCGTTCTAATTGCTACAGCTGCTCCAGGGACAATAGCCTTGTGTTTCTCGGTTCCGATGATCCGATGACCCAGCGATTTGGACTGGGA
Organism: Ophiura sarsii; assembly: GCA_035610835.1. NCBI lineage: Eukaryota > Metazoa > Echinodermata > Ophiuroidea > Amphilepidida > Ophiuridae > Ophiura > Ophiura sarsii. The sequence continues at coordinate 43,701,731 of CM069449.1, read as the reverse complement.
GCATTTGCATTTGTTGGCAGCGATACACCGGTAAATTAAATCGTATTGTATAAATCATAGTAATATTTTACGCAGTGTGATTGTACTTTGACAATACTGGGCTATTCCAGCTGAAATCCCGACACCCCTATGGAAAACAATGTACGTTAATCTTCCGCTCAGGGAGTGCAAATTCCAAATGGAGCTACCTGACAGATGGTTCCATTTGAAATCTACCCTCCCTGGGGGAAGATTAAAGACGTGTCTTCCATATGAGGTGTATGGATTTCAGTAAGCTTCAGAGTTGTGGAAACGTGTTTGAACTTCTGCCGGAGAATCAGGCTATATTTTACCTTCTACCGCTTCAAATCCCGTCGCCTCCTTAAGTTTTTTGAAAATTTGATCAAATATGTCACTATTTTATCGTTCGTCAATAAATGTTGTCGTTGTAATGATTCTGAATTTACTAAGAAATTTGTTGACAAAATATAGGTTTATTAACATCCCATAAAACGAATATTAATCGCCACCCCCCCTCCCAGATTCATATCACTGATTGACTCATAATCACCATTTTTTAAAATTCATTTTTGCATTAGGTGTACGTGCATTGCTATCTACTTCTATGCAATGCATCCGACTCATCATCTAGGTGCACACAGGGTTGTCAACCAACCATTACCAAACGTGATATTCATCCGCGTTCAAAATCCTATCTTATGACACAAGGACCATTGACAATATCAGACGTTGAAGGCGCTCTTGACAACAAACTTCACCATCAATCCGCACATGGTAACTAACAAATGCCTGCATCATAAATTACTACAATAACTGTAAAGGATATTCTTATTTATTCAATCACTTTGAAACAATTTGCCCAACAGTTGCCAAGTAACATTGGCAGGAGACTGGGATACGTGATTGCTTAGGTGTTGAATTTCAGATGCTTTACCATGCGAGGGTCTTGGCCCAATGGATAAGGCACTTGAGCTCAAAGAAAGAGGTCCTGGGTTCGATTCCCGGGCGAGATCGTTTTCCCATATTTGTCTCTTTTCTATCTACGACGGCGAACCTGTTTAAAAATATGTTGTAGTTGCCATTAAAGCTACTTTTTAGAGATGTCGATACAACCAGGGACACTCGACTGACACAATAGATATTTTTAGATATAAAAACAATTCATTGAAAAACATAAGACATACTCAGGACTTGCCGATCATACTAATGACGTCGAATTGAGGAAAAACAAAGAGTAAAAGTGACTTTTTTGGTGAAGAAAGCGTAGTATTATGTTGAATCAATCAAAACAAAAATCCCCCAAGGAAGTACAAGGCAGACTAACGCCAATGTTGCCGTTTCTAAAAAGAGTCTAGAGTAATAGTCACTTTGACTCTGGAGTTCAGCGTACCTATTTCGCAGTGTCGCGTAAAGCTCGTGACATACTACCCAATCGCTCTTAGCGATTTGCCGCTGACGAGTTTTATTTGGTAAATAGCACTCTTTATAAGGAGCGTAAGCGACAAATCGCGTTGCGCGATTGTGTAGTATGTCATGAGCTTAACACCTAACTTTGAAGTGTATTTGATCAACTGAGTTGGATATCGATTAATCGAAAGGCCCTCTGCTAAAAATGGTATAAAACACCACGCGGCTATAGTTTTAGCATAAAACAGATTTTTCAGAAATATTTCCCCAACTTTCAAAGTCTATCTCAAGGATTACTGAACCAATACTAAGCATGTTGGTACTTATTTCAATGCATTTCTCATGGTGATTCCAAATATGGTAACGTAATATAATAATTGCGTCCTTTTTGAAACATTTTGTGATATTTTGGAATTGTCGTCTGCAGACGCCTGCCGCGTGGAAAGTGCTACTGGTATTGCAAAATAATAAAATGTCCGGCTAGAATTTGTATTACCAACTCAATACAGGGTTCTTTTCTTTTGGCCATTAATGAATACATAGAAAATCATTAGAAATTGCGTAAGACCCTAGATATTTTTAAACAATGACTGTGCTTTAGTATACTTTTAAACCAGATCACTCTGGGTGTTATGTAAACACAAACACTTTTAGATTTAAGGAGAGCTTACTTGATAATTGTAAACTTGTTCACGAACAGTAACAATTATTAGAAACCATATCAACTCTTGTCACTTTAGATTTCTTTGTCATTTATTTTCTTTCAGAGCAAACTGAAATCAAGTCTACTCAACACCAGTCGACGTGGCTTCCGATTCTTGTTGGTTCCCTGTTCGTTATGACTCTGTGTGGTACCATGATGGTCGTGCTACTGACGTTGCAACGCCGAAAACAAAACGAATACACCGCACTACCGTTCTTGTCGTTTGACGAGGATGAGTGAGGAATGTGAGAATCAAAGAGTTTATTACAATACGCAACCGCGGTTCCTCTCATTTGAAGAAGATGAATTAATTATGTCCGGGGATTTAATAGAATACAACAGACAATGGTTTTTGCCATTTGACGAAGATGCGTGACAAAGATTGACATTTGAAATAGATTAATATTTTAATATTAGTAGTGACAATACATGTCTTAGTAATCATAAGTTGATACAATGGAATTTCGAATATACCGGGCAATCGCTCAGTTCAATCATCATATTTTACACTCAAATTTGAATTTAAACATAGGTTTCAGCAAAAATAACAACAATATGTTCATAACATCAAAGGGTTCTTATCCTTGAGTCAATCTAGCCCTTTTAAAGAAATTATGTGAGCTTTCACATCAACTTATCTTCAAAGAGGAAAGTGTAGACTATTTTGGCAATTTCATTTTAGTGTGATTAAGCTGAGCTATTTCCTACCGACAAATGGCCCGTCCACAATACTCTCATCGTTGGCTACCGCACGACGTCGACGGTTATCGGCGCGAATGTTGAAGCCGTGTGAACTTCTATCCACCGACGTCACGCGATACCTAACGACGAGAGTATGAACGAGCCTTAAGGCGGTATGGTGAAATAAGTACATTGTGCACCAGAGTAAAAGTAATCTTTTCGGTGAAGAAAGCGTAGTAGTATGTTGAATCACTCGAAACAAACAATTACCAAAGGAATTTCAAGGCAAACTAACGCCAGTGTTGCCATTTCTCAAAAGAGTCTAGAGGAAAAGTTACGTTGACTGTGGAGTTCAGTGTACCTATTTCGCAGTGTCGCCTAACATCAACATCTGGTATTTTTGAGGAACCAATAATCCGATATCATCTGTTAGCTATAACTATACCGTAACACTTTCCACGCGGCAGTCATCTGCAGTCTGCAGACGACAATTCCAAAATTGCAAAAAATGTTCCAAAAATGTCAAAATTATTTAATTTCATCCCCATATTTGGAATCACCGTGAGCAATTCATTGAAATAAGCACAAACATGCATATTGTATGGTAAAACTAATAGCCGCGTGGAAAGTGTTAACATGCGTTGAGAAAATTGTCGATATGTATAAAACATTGGCTCAAATGAAAATTCCTTCACTTTGGTGGACATAAGGTGAACAGTTACAAATATATTTTAAGATTATGAAAAACTATCATTCGGTTTCCTTTAAAGAAAATCAATGTTCACCTGTCCTGTCATGGTGATTATTAGCTTGGTAACTTCATAACAAATCATGTATATTTCACACGTATTTCATTTAAAATCATTGGATTCAAGTTCTGAGTACATAAAAGCGTAAAGTATTATGTAATTGATATATATTTGGAATATACCTTGAAAGGGTATTCCAATAAAAAACCCACCTTTTCGAGGGCGAATATCTCCACACGGAATCAAAGATATATTTGTCTTAATAACGATTATAATATTGTATATAGGTTAAAAAAGAGGGCTCCTAGATATTGAAAACCACCCTGTATTAACGAATATCGTGACCTTAGTAACTCTTACAAGTTGATTTTTAAAAAATAAAATTTAACAAACAAGTTGACCTCATTTGAACGTTGCATCTTGCAGTATAGCGATTCGCCGATAAGTGGCCATATTAGGCCCTTGTGCCTAATGTTCTTCTGTCGCTAAGGCGTGATAACCGGATGACACATCACGTCGTGTCTTGATGATTATCATCGCTGTAGCTGCAATGCACATGGCTACGAAGGCAATAGAACCAACTAGGAAACCCAAATGATCGGCGCCGGACGACGATCCAGTAACATCTACCATTAAAGATATAAATGAAGTAGAAATAAGATATTTAGACCAAGCGCAATGTTATTTCGTCCTATATCACGCTTTTCGAAGATGTCAACCCAATGATCAAGATACAAATGATTTACATGCATAGGTATAGAGGTTATCCATGTAGCCGTGCGAAACGGGCTACAAAGGGGAATCGCACCCAGCTTATTCTATATTCAATTGAATCAGTGCATGACGTCCAATTCATGAACCGTGTTACCAAATTGACCTACATATCATTAAACAGGTACGTTTTCTTTCTGAAAATGTTGAACACAGTTATTATTCCCATACTCACCAAATTCATTGCTGTCCTGGTTAAAAGTCAGAGGTCCTTGCGTCATGACGTACGACTTTGAGCCTGAGTGTCCATCACGCATGCTCACATCGCGTTTGTGTATCGCGGGCTGGCAACCTTGAGTACATCGGGATGTTGGATCGGAAATGTTGCAAATCATCAGAAAACAGTGCACGTAAACCTGAAATAGTGTCAAGGGGAGGTTTGTAACAAAAATACATTTCTATAATGCTTATGCTAGAGACTTTATTGTTGTGTTCATCACTTGGGTTGAAAGAAAGCTCAAGTTCAACACCTAATTTGCATATTTAATTGGCGGCTATCTTGGATTTTAGGTTTAAAATTTCCAAATAGTAACGCTACATAATGGATCGTGCTAGAAATTTTCAAAGAAAAAGACAATATTATTATAGAGGACGCTATTTTGTCCACACTAACAAAAATCCGTTTCCGTTTTTCGGTTAATTTTACCTTTTGAGAACAAATATATAAATAATCACATCTCCTATGCTCAATTATATTATGAATATGATTCATACAAATGTTTAACTTACCGGTGTATGTTTATCAACGAAAGCGAATGCTTCTAGACCAAACCGCCCAAGCATTGGATTACTCGAATGGTAGTATTGTAGTGTGTTATCGTTGGAGCATCTGAAATGATGGAACATTTACTGCATTTAATATTTTGCGACACTACTGAATATAAAATAATATAAACTATACGTAATGAAAGGTCTTGCTTTGGCTATTCAGTCATATACTTGTCACACGAAGGTGCACAATTTGCAGGAAAAGGGATTATTTCGAACGGTGTATTAGGCGAAATATGATTGAGTATTAGAAGTAAAACAATCTGAACTATAATGAATGCATAATTACCCATCTTCAATGAAGCGGAACTGTGGAGAGGAATACGGACTTGTAGTTGATGTAGCAACACAAGTCTCTACGAACAGCTCTAAACCTGGTTCAGCAGTAACTCCGGCCTCGAAGTACAACCTATCTCTCAACTGCACATCAATTGGATACGCATTTGGTGGATACGGAGTCACATAGCTGGCGCTCTGGTATAGCTGGAGCTGAAAACTGAATTTTCCGTAGCCATCTTCGCGGAATGACAGTTTTGTTGTGTCAGCGTGAAAGCTGATTGATCCCAAACCATCTCGATCGATGTGACATTGCACTGGAATTAGCATGTCACGTTCACGTGATATAACGTTGCCAGGGGTGATGGGAAGTGCCTCGTCTACTACGGTGTTGGAGAAGACGACAGAGTCGTCTCTTACCTGGAAAATAAATAAGCGCATCCTCGACATCAGTACCCATAAGGTGTGTATTACATTATAAAGTAATATTGATATCCGTCGGTTGGGAATGAGCCCGTCGGTTGAATTTAAATGATCAGCTAGACGATAAGATATACTGACCTGTGAGAATCGGAGTCGGAGTCTTGAGATTTTCGTGCGCGGATACTACACAAACGTGATCGAGACTATGAAAGCTTCGAGCATAGTATAGAGAAGTATCTACTAGCACATAGGTGGTTCGTCAGATGGCTAGTGTGTTTATAGAAGCTTATTAATGCCTCGTTGCTCAGGTCTTTGGGAAATAAACACTGAATGTAATAAGAAATCGGACGTCGAAACTGTCTGGAACAGCAAGTTCAAATTTGGAATTATTTCTATGAGTTTTTTTCTTCATTATGTTTCCTTGGATTCCTGATGAAAATATTCTCCAAACCACTGAACCACGCAAATCTAAGAGCTTTTATATTTTATGAGTAGTTTGATTTTGAATAACCTTCGATAATGGCGTTATGTTGTTAGCAATCGTTTGGAATTGTGTCCATCTTACGAAGTGACTACTGTTCATTCATAAAAAACCATTCCCCCATCCCGAAAACTACCGTTTTTAGCAAAATAGTTATGGATTAGTTACCTCCATCACGGTACCACATTGGTTGTACGATGTTGATATGCGCACATGAGTACTATTATGATAGGTTCCTACGCATGAGTCGTCATTGAAATGCAAATGATCTCCAGTGACGTCACCAATAAGGGACCGTGCGATGTACGCCGTCATGATGTTATTAGCGCATACTACATTCGCCCAAGGGGAGTCCTCTCCTGGATCAGATACTAGCAACAAGTACAAAAACGGATAGTATGAATTATTACAGATCGATCACGTGTTTTGGATAAGCAGATATTTTGGGGAAATGCTCAACTGTATTTAAGTGTCTCTTGGCAAAAGAGATGTGCCGGTATGTCAGAACAGCGACGATGTAGTCAATCTCCGTTTAGGCTAGCTAAAAGGTTTGATGGGTTTAACCACTATTTAGTTGTTGTATAATTTGTAAGTACCCCCGTAGGTCAGTGGAGGAATTCATCTACCAAGAGACCAGTGACAAAATGTGAGATATTGATAATTGGTGGGCAGTTAGACTTGAATCAAATCAGATACATGCCTTGTTTGATAATTTTGCAGGGAATAGCTTGGTGTTCACTTATTATTGGAGAGTCCAACACTGTTTGTAAACATGGCATACAATTCTTTTTGAAAATTTCTAAGAGACAATTTTAACAAATTTGATAAAAAACAACAACCTTGAAATGATTAATATTTCAACCTGGATTTCAAATATGAATCTACTTAAAAAAACTTGACTAAGAACTTGTCTTAATCAGTACAAGCAGTAGGCTGTTTGATGGCAACTGTTAATTGCTCAATACCTGAGGAGTGGGTGCATCAACGTTAATATTGAGACACACTTGAATGACTCAAGTTCGATACTAAATTAGGCGCGCAAAGGAGCATGGGATATACCGCCAATCGCCATTTTGTGTTCGGCTCATCGGCGCTGCACGTCAAGAAAAAGGAAAATGACCTCACGTAACGCTGATAGCTGCTGATATAATTTTCGTTATTGTCTTTATTAATTGAAATTGGTAAGCGAATTATAAGACTGAATAACTGTTATTGTCATTAAAGGTATATTATGTAAACTTTCCAGAGAACGCCCTCATCATCGAGAAGAAAAAAAATTGAAAGCAGATTTTCTTGCAGATTTACATTTCTGTCATAAATCGTACATACATTCCAAGTTACAGGGCGATACGATTCTTAATTACTTCAAAATCATGGTTTTAGAGTGAAAATAAACTGTCGGGATAACATTTATATTTTCACTCTAAATTCACTCTAAAACTATGATTTTGAGGTAATTAGGAATCGTACCGCTCTGTAACTTGGAATGTATGTACGATTTATGATCTGAAATGTAAAATCATGAATAGAGGGCGCTCTCTGGAAAATATCACATAATATGCCTTTAAGAGGCTCAAGAACCGAAAAACAAGGTAAATACCCACATCAGATATCCTACGGAATAGACCGTTGTAAACTGTACATATAACATAGCAATTTAGTTAAGACAACCAGGTTGCAACACCAATTACCAATATGGCAATGGTGTGGATATCTGTGCGGTGGCATGGGAAAACCCTTCACATGGTCATTTTCTAGGATCTTGGGTTTTTTTCTTTGGCAGAGAGCTTTATACTCTACTGAGTATAGGACTGTTTAATTTTTTCAGAAATTCCATCTAGAACTACAGTTATAGTATTTTAAAGTCGGCAAGTTTAAACGCAACACTCACAATTGAAACTGACAATTCAAAGGTGTACACAAAATCTTTTAAATGCTCTAATAATAATAAAACTACATTGTTATATCACACAGAATAGCTTGTCATATGAAAAGGACTTTTGATATGAACCTATTTGTTTGCGATATTATTAACAATTGTAAGTTCTTCACTTTCAAAATCTTTACAATGCATTGTCGGAATTCACAAGTGGTTACCATGGTAACAATATCGTTTTACGTAAACAGCATTTTACACATAAAATTTGATAAACAAGGTTCAGAAAAGTACTAAAATAAACTTCACATCTGGAAGTTTGCAAAAAAACACCTGGAGACTAAAGTTCAAGGTATGATCTCTATCTTGGGACCAAAGTTGGAAAAGTGACTTGGAACTCATTTGTTAGGAATATTTTGGTATGACCCAGATATCTCAATATTAACATTAGCGACTTCCGACGGGTTTTCCCATACCACCATTCTGTAATTGAAGAAATGGAAATGGCAGAGTCGGTCGTAAAAGGACACCTTGAAATAAACATTTTTACCTTTTAACTGATGTGTTGCAATAAAAAGGCTTATAGTTATCGAACGCCACTCAGTTCCAACGCCACTCAGTTCCAAATTGGCGAGAAATATATGGTTTTTATCTCTCCGCGCGCAAAAGTAACCGCGCAATTATAGCCACACGCACGCGGTTTCGGCCATACGCACGCGGTTTCAGCCACACGCACGCGGTTTTGGCCGTACGCACACGTCACGCATACGATGCATAGTGGGCTTGTTGCCTTCAGCGAGCCCGCGTCCTTCTGTATTCATTCGCTGCAGTAAGGAGACTCCCCCAATTTGGAACTGATCAAACTATAGTAGAATTTGGCCGCCAAAACGGGCCCAAAGACGCACCGTGCGTAAAGGATTATCTATAATAAGATATAAGAATAAATAAAACACTTACCCGTTGTTGGTCCGTTGGTTGGCATTTCTGAAGTTATATATCCTGTAAAAAGTATACAAAAAAACGGGGCCGGATTTACCTTTTTGGGTGCCCTGGGCCAGGCCAAAATAGGGAGGCCCCAACTCACTGTGAGGAACTATGTTCTCTCAAGTGGCTAAAAAGCGAGAACAACAGGGGATACCAGTTGTGTACCCAGAATATGGAAGTAGGGTTCTCCGAAAATGGCCAATTTGACAAAAGCACGGTAATTAAACTGACCAAATTCGCGCGAAATTTGCTATTTTAAACTAATTGGCCATATTGAGGTACAGTTTCGCTTTGAACAAGCTTCTAAAATTATTTTCCTAATTTGACCAGTGTTTAGTGTTGGTTATTTATTTTTATCTTATTTTTTTCTGAATCTTCCAAAATCTGGGGCCCTGGCCCAATGGTAAATCTAGCCCTGCAAAAGAAATTCACATTATTAAAATATGCCAATGAGGGCGCTAATACAGGTAAAGTTTGTTAAATATGAACTAGTAACAAATTGAGATGATCAAATAGTTGGTACTTTGTCTTATCCAAACAGAGCGCCAGTAAATAGCAGCTATCATTTACTATAAACGGGGATATTTTTGCGCAATTTTAATTTTCACAGTTTCCTCACACTGTCAACGATTATGCAAAAATAGAATTGTGCAAATACGTTTTATAAGTATGGTACCAAAAAACCATTCATGGAGAAAATATGCACAGATATTTGGCAGAGACAGCAAAAGATCCTAAACCATAACTCCTGTGGCCATTGGTGGGGATGGAATGATGAATGATGGGACGTAAAGGCAGGACCAAAAAAAGAAAACAGTGACAAAAAAAGAAAATCATGTCAAACGCTACACCAACAAGATTTTTGACCAAATCGTCGGTCTCATCACATACAGATCTATTCCATGCACCGTAAAAAAACACATCACATACAGATCTATTCGACGCACCACTTGGATTTGGCTTATATCTCATTCATTTCTTGATGAATTTGTCTGAAACGGCTTTTATATCAAGAAAACACTTTAACAAATTAATCTAAGTGAATTATTTACGCTAATCTTTTAATGAACATTAATTTATATGGTATTAAACTTATGGATCTGTATGTGAAAACATTTTTTCTCAAACAAAAAGTGACGTCGAATAGATCTGTATGTGATGAGACCGACGAAATGATCTATGATTATAATTGCAACAATTTTACAATATAAAAAATTGTATAAATATCAAAATACAATTGCACACGCCCATTAATAATTATTTAAAAGGTAATATCAAGAACAGTATTTAACCAAATAAATGAACCACACAATACACACACACCTCACAATCCAATCCATACCCACCTGGCATACCTTCTACACACACCTTCATACTCACCCCCACCCCCCCCCCCCCCCCCCCCCCCCCCCCACCCCACCCCACCAACACAGACAGAACCACCTTACGGCCAACACTCACCCACCACATCCACATACATTCAATTCATTAAATAAATGTAACTGATCACGATATTTAATGATTGCTATTTAGTCGCCGGCATAAAAGTTCATCACCGACCCCCGTAACACGCGCGCTAAATAATGAGCGCGTGGGAGGTAACACCCAGTACGCCTTAGATACAATCGAGCCAATTAATTCGCGTTGGTTCAACGTCGTGCTGTTCTATTCCACCAATGGGAACCGCACTTCCGTGTTTACGCTTAGCACGCAGTCGTACAGAAAAAGTTCAGAACTTCTATGCAGCTGACTATAGGGCGAATGAAAACAAATTGTGCACTGATTAAAACGGTTATTTGACCTTGATGTGTACATTAAATTGTTGTTGTTTGTATATTACAATCTAAGTGCTGATATGGATGTGCGCCTAGCCGTCAGCCTTCGATAGATGAAAGCGAATTGAATTGTGACGATTTCCTAACGATAGCGTAATTATATAGGCTATATCGCCATGAGCGTCGCTTGCGGCGGATACCGACGCTTTATAAATATCCACTATTATTATTATTTATTATTATAACGCATATTTAATCTAGTTCATCTTCCGAAAAACTGAAAGAAATCGAAAAATAAGCAATATGTAGGAATGGAGGAACAGAGGCCGCATGAGGGTAGGAGGTAATCGGCATTTTTCGAATCAAAGATTTTCCCATACCATCACATATAACGCCAGCATCTTCCCAATGGCTGCAGCTGTGTGCGCCCCAACCACGGTGATCGCATCTGCCAATATTACTTTCGTGACCATTACAATGCACCCTATCCATCCATATCGGCCCCGATCCAGGACCGAAATAAGCATAGCGTACAGCTCGATGGTTGCCCCATTCTGGATAGCCAAGTTGACGACACACTACATCGGCATCACTATCATCCCAATAGTCATGGCAGATGGTGCCCCATGATCCAGCATAATATACCTGGACTCCTCCTTCGTTGGGGGAAGAACCATTAATCAGACCTACTGGAACGTCGATTCCTACAATTACAAATATTCATACAAGTTTAATATTGAAAAGTCAATGTGGCAATTCAGATTAGATCAGGACTACGTTTTCCTTTTTTTATACAACCCTGACAGCAAAATTGTTCAGGTAAGCTGTGGAGAATGGTTTTCAGCTCATAGATAAAAACAAAAGAAATACAAAACATAGATAAACCAATGAAAATTCATACATCAAAACTGGTCAGCGCGGGTAAATTCCAAGTCAAATTGAATAAGTATATGGAGTGCTTGCAGAGAGCAAAAACATGAAGTACATTTTTGTTCATTTCAAGAAAACAGGTTTTGAGTTTAATTATCACGTGGATAACTAGTTCATGTATCAAGAATGCAAAGTGTTTTCACTACAAAAAGGTATAGCACCTAATTTGGTGTTGTTATTCGCAAGAAGTTAATACATCAATCCACCTTTAGCATGTCTAGAAAGACTAGGTTACACCAAAGATATTTTCTTGTCAGTCCCAGCATGCTTAGCATTACGGTTGTCCCTAAAGGACTTTTCCACTGAATAAGCAGTGTCAAACATGTACTAAAGTAATTAGCACCTTAAGGTCATCTGACCTCCACCTTCTAATAATACGTTTGAAAAAGAAGTTGAATTCCAACAAAAACATATACCTGTGATTTTAAAAATATAGGGTCTTTAAGAAATTCATAATAGGATTGGATTGAAGTAACATCAATTGTACTACTCGCAGCAGGGTTTTCTTAAAGACCCTTGTTTAACAATGTTATGGTATCTTCATTGGACTGTAAAGTCAATGGGAACCAGTGGACACTGGTGACAGAAATCACTGATCATGTGACCAAAGTGAAGCATGCTGGTGTTGATCAAGAAATCTTCTTTGAGGTTACACATAATTTACTTCTCTTCTGGCGTCAATTAAAACTTGCTTAGTGATTCCATCCTATTACAAAAAATCGCGTTAGGACTGGGGGATTGTGCACCTCAAATAAGATCTAAAGACACCACCACAATGCATTGCGTTTTTGCAAAATGCCCTAATTCTGGACTCTAATTTGTCTCAGTCTCAGAGACATAAACACACAATCATGGCTTCTTAGCCCGTTCATCCTTAGCTTAGGTTCTAGTTTTCATCAATGAATAAATTAGTTATCAGTGTTCCTTTTTCTTATTTCTAAAACTTAAGAGCTCGACAAATACATAGTGTGGAAAAAGCTTTAGTTGGTTGACGTTCGCGCAATGCATTGTGGGAAGACCTTAAAATATTCTTTGGCTGGAAACAATCACCTGTCTCCATACCCTTATTTTAATATCTTGGATATTTTGTCTGCTTTCAAGAATGTTAAACAAAGTTATTTTACAAGATTCTTGAATTCGAATCTGGTACCTTTGGATTCTGAATCTTAAAGTCTTTAAATATTCTAATCACGAGACCGAGCGATGTGTTAGCTGGAAAGGTTTTGATTTTAATCCGATATATTAACATTGATGGCATCTCTTACGTATGCGGTATATAATAGAAACGCTTAATATTATGATTTCATATTCAGTAGACAACGAACACACCCAGTTGGTTCCAACAATATTACGCACTCCACCGTGGTATTTGGTATATTGCGTGTATTTGAGCATTGAATTTGCGAGGTAAAAAAAGTTTGAATATATTCCTTTTGAATCGTCTGCATAACCAAATAGAGGTATAACGAAAAGCCGTCAACTAGAATTGTCTACAGGGAGATATATTTTGATTGGCCAATGGCGTTTACTCTATGCACAATTATTCAAATATATCCATTTATAAACTGCGCCAATAAAGTATCTAAATACTTACAAATGATCAGATTTATCGGAACCTGAATAGTATGCAACAAAATAATTAATTAATTCGATTTACAGTTATCTTCTGCGCATTTCGACACCTCTTTTGTTGCGCTACGATGTTGTTTAGCGGATTTATGGGCACTTGAGTGGCTTAAGGTCAATTTCAAAAGTTGCAAAAGCCCCTATTCAAGCAAGAGCGTTGTACTGTGACGAATAAGATCAACATTATTTTTGCCCGCCTTTTAAAAATGATTTGTTTGTCGCGTGTTGGATAAATCGATTGCGATTAATATCAGCATTAATTGTCAATAACAAAACAAAAGGGTCAAATCAATACTGCAATACATTTCATGGTTAAGTAAACAGAACAAATTGGTGTCTTTTGTCTTTTGTCTTGATTTTGTCTGTGTGTGATGCTTGTGTGAGTTCGACCTTATTAGCCACTCAAGTGCCCATAAATCCGCCAAACAACATCGTAGCGTGTCAAAATGCGCAGAAGATAACTAATTATTTGTTTGCACTCTATTTCAGGTTCCGATAAAGCTGACCATTTGTAAGTGTTTAGATACTTTATTGGCGCAGTTTAGTACGGTATAAAGGATTGAATATGATAAAGTATTTCGAAAAGGACCGAATAAATAAGAACAAGGATTGCATATAGCAAGATGAAATTAGTAATTGTCATGATTGTTATGTGGAATCAAACAAATAAGGCAAAGTGAACATCGTCAATCACGATTTGATAAAACGCATAGTTTATGACTATATCTAGATATACCACATAAACTTACCGAAATTTGTAGTCTCCGGTGGCCAAGGTTTCGGCGTTGTCGGCTCAATAGGATTCGTCACGATTCCTGGAAAATAAATTGTAATCCGAGAACTGTATTAAAGTAAGGTGCGGGACGCCACCATGAATCCCAAAGAAGGGTATACCTTCTGACATTCTTTCTGTCGATCGACCTTCCAATGTCTGGAGTCAATAAACCCACTGGCAACTCCAAATTCACCCGCGGGAAAAACGCCTGTTGAGCACCGAAACGTACACGTGAATACATCTTTATCGGATCAAACTTATAAGAAAAGTTATACTTCATTTTATTTTATTCTATTTTGTTTTTGACCTTGCGAAACTAATCGTTGGCAAGTCTATTTTTGGTAAGATAACTTATCTCACCAGGTCGTTATTGACCTAACCAGTATGTATGACCTAAACAAGTCGATATCATCGCGATTATGTCAAATTGTAACGTACATATCGACAGGAAGTGATAGACTATTAATTTGACATAGTTTAGGCATATAGACATGATAGACGGTTTCCTTTCCACCGTCCATGGTTTACTCATAAAGTTAATACATGTATCTCATAGCACCAGCATTTTCTCAATGACCACTACAAATTAGTTATATTTATTGATTTATGCTTTATACATCTTTCTTATTATGAACGAAACAATTTGATTTACTAGTGACGATGGGTCCATATGTAATTTATGATATTTTCTCAGTTCTTGGACCACCACCACGGGCCACCCTAAGCCCCACCCCACCACTAGAAACACCCCTAGAAGCGGAAAAGTCCTCATGAAATTCTTATTCCTTTTAAAAACGGGTCTATAAAAGTCATGATTTATACATCTCCAAATTGTATTTGACTAATTTTCAGCCTAGACTAATAATACTTTGCCGCTCATAGTCACAGACTTTTTATCCCACACAATGCGCGTTGGAATATCACAGGACTTGGTAAAGGCACGGACGGGCACCATGTGTAAATTATTAAACAAAATAAAACTACAGAAAATTAATTAATTATAGTATAATTAATTATGGATGCGCTTACCCGTTACCGGTTCATTGGTTGGCAAATGCGTATTATAGCCTGTAAGAAATATTCAAAAGTCAACAACAATATTAAAACATAATAATGAGTGGTGCTATGCTAGCCTATAACCGTTAATTATAAATTATAATGATTGCTAGTCAATCTTGATAGATTGCTGCGGAAAAGTGCACTTTAGGTCCCAGATTCTGGACTGTACTAATATCGTTCGATACTGGAACACCCAGTATCGTCCAATACTGGAACACCCAATATCATCCAATACTGGCAAATATAAGATGTTCTAGTATCGGGCGATACTGGAACATAATTGTTTATAATTGTATACCAGTATCGTCCAATACTGGGACAAATCGCACTGGTATCACGTGTACTAGTATCGCCCAATACTGGAACAGTAAAATCGTACCAGTATCGACCGATACTGGCAACTTTTATGTTCCAGTATTGAACGATACTGGTATATCAGTATATGGGACCTAAAGTACATCAAACTATGCTTTACTTACCAATACCCACGTTTACTTTAACTCATTATGAATAATCTCCACGATTTATATATCTCCAAATGGTACTTGACTCATTGTGTCAGACTAAACTAATAATACTCTGCCGCTCATACTCATAGGGTGACTTTTTATCAAACACAATACGCGTTGGAATATCACAGGGCTTTGTAATTGCTCGAAGGGGCGCCCAGTGTAAATTATTACTTTTTAAAATACTATAGACAATTTATGGATTTTAGTACAATTAATTATGGGTACACTTACCCGTTACCGGTCTATTGGTTGGGAAATGCGTATTACCTGTAACAAATATGCGAAAGTCAACAACAATATTAAGACATAATAATGAGTGGTGCTACATGTATGCTAGCCATGGTGCATGTAAGTGCATCTTAGAAATTAGAATATTATTGCTAGCAAATATTTATGATTTTTTTTCTGCTCGGAATGTAATCACTATGAGATATTCAATGTCAAAGGCTCACCCTGAATGATTATGGTCGTCGCTAGGCCATCAAACTTATAGCTGTACTGACCAATACCCACGTTTACTTAACTCATTTTGAATATTCTCCACGATCAAAAAAATTATTTGTGGTAAGGATTTGTGGTACATGCCTTATAGGAAGATTAAAAATAATAAGTGCCTTTTATTAATTATATTATGCAAGTGACTTTACGGTGTAATTCCTGCTTGGGACCTAAACTAAATTTAGATCGGCATATCCTTGATGTAAGACATTCCTAAGTCTAGTGTCAAGACCCCATTACGGAATCCTGTATACTTCAATAGAGGATTTGGTGATTGGTTGATTCCAGGCTGTTTTACACCAAGAATAAACAAAACTATCTCCCCATCCCATTGAGTATGGTATAATAAACCATGCCTTATGTTTGTCCGAATCACCATTTTTCGAATCAAATTGGCTCCAACCCTACCTGTATCACATATGACACCGGCATCTTCTGAATGACCGCAGTCGCTATTTCCCCAACCATAGTGATTACACCTGCCGATGTTACTTTCATAACCAGCACAGTGCACGTCATCCATCCATATTGTCCCAGATCCCGGACCGAAATAAGCGTTAGTTAAAGCTCGATGGTTGCCCCAATCTGGATAGCCAAGTTGACGACACACTACATCGGCATCAAGATCATCCCAATAGTCATCGCAGATTGTGCCCCATGATCCACCATAGTATACCTGGACTCGCCCCTCAAAAGGGTAAGATCCACCAACCAGATTCACAGGAACGTTGATTTCTAGTGTTTATTGTATAGAAAATAAATAATGTAGGTTTAGAATGTTCTATCATCGTTCTGTTCCTATATGAAAAGTGTCTAACTTTAAATATCTTAAACATAGGTATGGGGGGTAGTTTATCGCGCGTTTAACTAAATTCGTGCACCAATTGTACGCCTTAACCAATTTATCGACTCAAAAATAATAGGAAAGTTATTTTGTTTATTCAAACGGAAATTATATTCTGAATACATATAACGTCCCTTTCCAAATGAGCCTAGGTTAATCAAATGAGATTCAGGCAATCCGACACAATCGTCGTGAGTTGTAAATTACCCGATTTGAAATTTGATTTGTTTTCTTGAAATCTCGGGCGGGCGGGCGGGCGGGCGGGCATGATGGTAACAATCCACTACAATCAAACAAACGAACAAACAAATGTACCTCCCACTCAAACAAATAAACAATAAACACCCCGACAGACAAACAAACAAACAAAAACAATTAAACAACAACAAAAAACAACAACAAAAGCAGCAAGAATCTTTTGAGGATATAGTTTAGTATAAATCAAATATTTCATGCCATCAATTCTAACCTTTACTATCATTTAAAACATGAAGAGTCATTGAAGTAAAAATATTTAAAATGAACCTTACCAATGGGAGCAGTTGTGCCCCACTGTCCATAAACTATCGGAAGCACCGCCAGCAATAAACCAGTTAATGTTGTACACCTCATGTTGTCTGATGTTGTTCTGAAAAGCTTCTGTATGATCATCTTCCTTTTATTTTCACTCAGGCGAAACCGAGATATTTCATTGCGTGTTTAGCAAACATAGGCCTATGTCACGTATCCCCACCACACCGCGACATCTACTATAACACGACTGATATCAAGATAATATTATTTGCAAAATATGCTGTTAACATATTTTAATCATTGTGTTGCAGTTGAATTTGCTTGTTCAAATTAAAGATTATCGCTATCAAGCTCCGTGACAATTATACGTGTGTTATTTACTACATCGGTTAATTTTCACATGCTTGACACCAGACACCAAGAAATCGTTTGGACCATATTTTATTATCAATATTTCATCTGAAAATATATTATACAATCAATTGAAACCCCGATTAAGGGTATGTGGGTACTAAGTTCTTTCTAGAACCAATTTAGCTTCTTAAATTTACACCAAGCAAGAACCTTTTTAGTTGATTAATTCCTAGAACATGTTCTATATACAGGAAAATCCAATAACCTTTTTTTAATTGGAACAAAGGTAACTTTTCGAGACCATTTAACAGCTCGCCGGACCGTGCCACGAGATAGAACCGTGAAGCATGCGGTACAGCAGCTATTAGCAGTAGCTTTTTGTGGCCTCTGGTAAGGGTTATATGGTAAAGGGAACACGAAAAAAGTGTTTGTTAAGTTGACCCATTGAATTCTTTAAAAATCTAAAGAAGAATTGAAACTTGAGAAGAATCACTCTTCTTTGTATTAATCTTTCATACAATATGACCCAGGTGCCCTTACCACTTTTCACGCGTCAGTCGTCTGCAGACGACAGTTCCAAAATTTCACAAAATGTTTCAAAAATGTCATCATTATTGAATATCATAACCATATTTGGAATCACCATGAGAAATGCATTAAAATAAGTACAAACATGCCTAATATTGGTTCAGTAATTCATGAGATAACAGTAAGACTTTACAAGTGAGGAAAGGTTTCTGAAAAAGTGGTAACACTAATGGCCGCGTGTAAAGTGTTAAGATGGACGCACACAACGAGCTGAAAAGGTTTCGTTACGCAGCTCACAATTATACCATCAATTTATTTCAACATACATGACGCCTGATGATTTTGAGGGGGGTTATTTCAAGTATTGTACATTGCTCATGTTTTAAACTTCATAATTAGGGTGCTTTTAATGTGAAATTTAAAACAATCACAAGCTTGGCCAAAGTCATCTAAATAGAGCCAACATAAATTGGCTGCGCAGATTATATAATTGAAATTTTGGTGTGTGCGCATACTATCGTCAGCCTGTATAACTAAACAATTCTTCTGCCGTTTCAATCGACGAAATCGAGCAAATAATCAGTAAGTTATTACCTTTTTAGTACGAACAGATTTTTTCGACAGTAAGTATGTTTTTAAATTAAAGATCTTTTGCATAACATTTGCACGCAAACTACAAACAAACCGTAGCTTTTGCCCATTAAATTAAAAGTTGTCTGGAACAGACTAATGCTTCGTTCACCATTTCCAATAGACCTGAACAGTCGCGAGTTTGCAGAATCCGTCGCGTCCGAGTTTTAAGTTTTAAACGGCCATGGTTAGCACTTTTAAGACTTTGGATTGGATGCATGGACTAAAAACATACAATGCTGTTGAGCTACAATTTGAAAAGACTAGTCAATAATCACATACTGTAGGTGTTCAGAATGGGTTTAAAGCCTTTGGTATGTTACCAGCATTGCCAGCTCATCTTTTTGGAGTCAATATTGGGCCGTTTTTGGGTCATTTTCCCCTTTAAATTGCCACGGTAATAGGGATACATCGCTATCGGAGGGGTACAATACAAGGAATCGAAAGCACTACTACATGTGCACGATTACAGATCGAAGGGAAACCTATAGCAACGCGCACGGCGGCATCAAGGTCTTAAGTTGACACGCAACAATCACCTGTATGAAAACGCAATCTGCTACAGCGATATACGGTGAGAGTTCAGTATGATAATGGACAATTTCTTAGAAAGACAAAAAAATAGCGATTTTTATCAACTAATAATCAGTGATATCCAGTTTCCCAACTTTTCTGAGAAAGATAATATACCCTAATATAATCTGATTACTATCAGTCTCAATCGGTATAATCTGGAATACATTGTATGTAGAAACTGAACATCTGTCAGCAACAAATATTGCGAGCAATCCATACATTTAAGTGGTGGCTAACCAATCAGGAAGGAGTAAATGAAAACACACGGAATTGCATTGAAAAGGTCGAATTGCACGCCACCCTTGCAAACGATGCCAGACACGGGCTCATTCACGAATATTCTGAGAGAAATTATGCGTACGACGAGGTTACGTGATCAAGCGAATAAGACAAACGGCTAACGAGGGATTGAATTCATTGAAGCGATACTGACACTGGAGTTTGTTATCCAACTCCATCGATTTTAGGATAATATAAATGATTTAGTTCAAACGTGTGAGGAATTTTCTGGGGTCATATAATCAAAATCCATTTGTACTTTGAAACCAACGGAGATTCAACATTTACGGCCATTCGTGTCCACCCGCGCACCGCACACGCAAGCACCACCGCTTTATTTTAATTCGTTATTAGCACGGATTCGTTGATTTTTAGTGCAGGTGATAGAAAACTTGTCAAATTATTATCTAAGACAGTATACACATATGTATAAATTTTGATTACAGTATTGTCTTGTATGAGTTACGTCAACAGCATGCGTATGTTTTGTTTCTCGAAAAAATTGGTAAAATCATTGTACTTGCACAAATGTTGATTAGGCCTACGCTCACATTAGCATTCCCTACTGGTTCGGGCCATTACTCACAAGTCAACATCAGAGCGTGTATCGATGTTCCTAATGTCTCTCGAAACAAAACATACACATATTTTATCGATCTATAATCATTGTGCCGAAAACATCCATTTGGGTAATACTATTAAGTGAAAATATCCATAATACTATATAACACTTAGCATATAGCTTTGATAAGGTCAAGAAATCTTGTTGACGTTACCCCTTCTTGATTCTTATAGAGCGTGTTTCTGCTGGGACACTGCAAAAAGATTATTGCCGATTATTGCCGATTATTGCCGGGTTTTGCCTGTTTCTGCTGGGCAAACTTAGCGTTTATTAGCGGGTTCTTCCCCAGCAGAAACACCCTCATATAGGCCTGATTGGACCACGTTTTTAGCATATTTTTGTTTTATCACTTTTCATAGGTTTTAAAAAGCATTAAATGAAAGTTAAGACCATAAACGATCAAGTAAATTGTAATCTGTATCGTCTTCGAGGTCAATGTGTGACAGAAGAAAAAAAATCAATACACAAACGCTGATGTTGATACATAAACAATGCCACGATCCGACAGAGGGTGTACAATTGTGTGAGTGTAGACACGTCAATGCAATTGCATTGATATTTGTAGTTTCTCAAGTAAACAAACATATACGCATTTGACATTTCCAATTGCTGTTTTGGCGGCTAAACATGTTCATATACAATTCTGTCACTTTTTATTATGTAATGACTAAATATCAATATATTTATTCAATATTATTTTGCAATGTTCGTTATGTCCAAAGTTTCCATGACAATCTATTGAGTTCCCTCAAATTCGGAGTCTGATATTCACAAAATATTATTGAAACTGGCTAGATGGATTATTTTGAGAATTGCGCTTGCCATAAGCTCGTCACGTAATTAGTAAAGGAGGTGTCCCGCAAGCATAAAAGTGTGCATTATATGTTAGAAAATTCCCTATCGAGAACTTTTGTAATAATATAGAACAAAACACCACACTTATGACAAAAACAAATAAAAAACCGCAATCTCTCAACATGCACTTTTTAAAATTCGCGGCGATAGAAAGTCCCAGTGTAGAGCACATGTGGTCCAGTGCAGTAGTTGCCGGTCTCATAATCATAAGGTCGTGAGTTCTAGCCCCGCTGGTGCCAATGTGTTTGTGTCCTTGGGCAAGGCACTTAGTCTACATTGCCTATTGGGGGTTACTATATAGGGGTTATGTATGCTTGTTCATGTTGGTTTTTTGTCGCAACTTGGCGCTGATTTAGCTGCTGCCTGGACGTTGCATTGTTTATTAATGTATTTGATTTGTAATGTTGTTACAATTCAGCCAGTTGGCTGCGATGACAATAAAATTTAGACCTTTATTAGTGTCGATGATGTCATAGTTATACAAGGCACAAGACGGGATGTGCCGCTGGAGATTCAAAACCCATACCCATTTCTAAGGGTGATTTTTCGCGAAAATAGACCTAATTTTGGCAAATTTTCGCGAAAATATACCTAATTTTGGCAAATTTTCGCGAAAATAGACCTAATTTTGGCAAATTTTCGCGAAAATAGACCTAATTTTGGCAAATTTTCGCGAAAATCGCGAAAACAGGACCCATGTCTAAGGATTTTCACTGAAAAGCCTACCCATGGCTAAGGATGTCTCATGAAAAAACGACCCACTGGAGCGGCACATCCCCGTATGCCTTACATACGTGAGTACCCCCCCCCCCCCGGGCACAGCTTAAGCAGTAAGTAAATTGTAAAGCACTATGTAAAATCAAATCTTAAATTTGTGTTTACTAAGGCTCCCCTTTTATTAGGGTTGAGCACTCTTCCATTGGATGGTTTTACCCTCGTTATGATTAAATATATATAAAAGTATACATTTTTGGAAATGAAATGAGTCACATAATTCATTTTAGTACTAAAAATGCTGTTTTTATACATTTTTGACCAAAACATCACTTTTTTGGCTCAATTTTTTCGGTGAACGTAAAACAATCAGTTATTGGTCAAATACGCCGAAATCTATAGATGGTGTGACCGGTGACGTCATGTATTTACAAATGGGACACCCTCTGTTGATTCCCTCCAGGCAGAATATACAGTAAAGTTAATGAAGACAACATGAAATTTCTTTCTAATGAATTGTAAAACTCATTTATTTTTTATTTTTTGTGTGAAATGCGATAGCTTATAGCATTCCTAAGCAAGTTTAAAGACAGTTTTGATAACAATTTGCTGTGACACCACAATCTAGTTAGAAAACCTGATCTGGCCTATGTAAACTATAGGAACGCTTGCCCGGTGTGTTTTGTCTCAAATCAACAGAGGGCTTCCTAAATTTAAACAACGGTCACCTCATCTATTGTCATTACTCTAGGATCTTTTTTGTTTTGTTTTACATAAACTTTTTTAGCTTTGAAATTATTGACCAATTAAAATAAAAAAATGTTGACGTAAATTTTGTTTTTAAAAATAGTGAATTTGATACCAAAAATGGATTCTCTGACTCATTTCGTTTCCAAAAATGTATACTTTTATATACATCACGTTACTAGTAAACTTACAGCGCTTGTTAAATGTCATCAAAAAAGGTTGACACCTCCCTTAAATTGAGCGCGGGGACATCTGGGGGAATTCCCTCCGTGTTGCAATATTACAGTTTACGTGCTAAAAACATGGGAAAGTATGAAGTAACTGCACGTGTTTTAGATAGTAGACAATTGTATTCGCTGTCTAGTTCTGTTTGTTTTAGATAACTACTTGTCAGTCAGTCAACACTGTACCGTGTAATCTTTCGACAAGTGTTATGTTTCTTACCAGATTGTGTCGTTATCAATACATTATATAGACATAAATGGAAAGTAATTTGATAATTGATATCATTTAATTGTTGTAAAGTTCGAAGCCCCTTAGATCATCAATTTTGATATTTTACTTGGGGAAAAACTACGTATGTCGTTATTTAAGTTAACGTACAAGCACTAACTATTAGATAACCTAGCAAAGATATGACACGTATTGGTTTGTACATGATAATGATTAAAAACAAATAAAGCGCGTTACATTATAACAATTGAGGTGTGATTATGTGTTGGGCATTTAGCTTCAATGACTTCAAGAATATCGGTCGAATTTGGCAGACGACGTGAATACTCGTGATATTTCAGCATAATTTGAGTATTATACAATATGGCGGTGCGGTGGCTGATACCCGTTGTCTTAATAGCGGTGTTGCACGAGTGTGTTGCTACCCATTTCCGAGGCGCAATAATAACATGGAAACCTACAGGGAATCCAAATCAGGTATGATTTTACTTTAGATAATGAGTATTTAATAGGCCTACCATATTTTTTCTTTTTAATGTTTTCCTATCATTTCTCATACCGAATTTTGACTTGCGGACTACAAAGGAGTCGATCTACTAAGATTTAAAATTTGATTGCATCTACCTCACCTATTGATACGTCCTGGTAGTCCTGATGAATGCTCATCGCAATAAATGAATAACGTTTGAATACTCTTGATACGTTCATGGGATAAAACCATATCCTAAAAGCGCTACCTATTGATACTTTACCAACCATCATAAACATTGTTTTGTATTTGATTTGTCGTAGCTATCAATACATCATACATCGTTTCATTCGGTTACGAAATCACTTTTGTATGGCTAATTTAGAGGGGTACTCTCTTAATGTAAAAGAGTGAAAATGTCACTCGTTGTTCAGAGTGAAGTCATTGTCACTCGTAAAGAGTGATTTTTCACTCGGTGTCGAGTGACTTTTTACTCTGTGCGGTTGATGAGTTATACCAGATTTATGTAAGAGGGGAAATGTCACTCGTTGTTCAGAGTGAAATTATTGTCACTCGAAAAGAGTGGGTTTTCACTCTGTGTCGAGTGACTTTTCACTCTGTGCGAGTGATCAGTTGTACCAGATTTAATTTGAGAGCCGGAACACAATCAAATAGAAAAATATTCAAAAACTCAAAATATTCTTTATTTTATTAAATTTAAACATTATTGAAGTGATAATTAATGATGATATCAATGTTAATTGTTTCTGCAATAATTTTAAAGTCCAAATAATGAATAAATATAAATTAAATTAATGAAACGCGTAAAAACATTATCGATAAACACCATAGAAAGTAGATTTAGATACTTTAAAAAGAGAAATATCATGTTGATATATGATATCGTTTCACTACCTAAAGGAAGTGATAATGTAACATGACTCTTTGTTTGTTATTCAAATTTTCTATTGAATTGCAAGTTATTGATTTGAAAGTGATTAAGTAATTAAAATTTTCCATTATTGTTCACTCTCAATGAGGGTGAAGTTCACTCTAAATGAGTGAAATTCACTCCTTATATATTCACTCTTTTTTCACTCCAATGGAGTGATCACTGAAGCACTCTTCGAAGAGTGAAAATTCACTCGTTCCTGGAGTGAACAAAATTCACTCTTTTTTGGAGTGAAAATGGTTCCACTCTTTCAAGGACTGACTTTCACTCTATTAGATTGATCACTGTAGGCAATCCTTTGAAGAGTGAATTTCACTCTTTTACATTTAGAGAGTAATAAGAGACTAACGCATGGGAGTGCGCCCTCAATTTTTCTGGAAATAAGTTTGTTTGCACCTACGTAAACATAGGCCTACTATAACTACCATATGAAACCGTTTACTTAATTCACCGTCTATCATGTAACATTTTACGATTTGGTAATTTCGATGTAGATCACATCAGCATGCTCACCAAACAACTTGCTTCAACCAAATTTCGATCTAGCGCCATTATTCAACCGTTTTCCCATAAATCATTACACTTCCTACGCTTTATCTATTGAACAACAACAAAATTCTTCACAATTGAGAGAAAGAGAAAAGCAAAAGAGATCGTGATGTGTTTTATAGGCAAAGACCAACAGAATAAGTATAAGGTATAAATAAAGGTAAACTATATTGAAAACGTGTACTTTCGATGGATTTCTATCCCCCAAACAAACGAAAACATTCATTAAAGTTTGAGAAAGTCTAAAAAGCACAGAGCGAACATGAAACAAACATCTAAACCAGGCATTCTCAAATGGTGGCGCGCGCGCCACTTGTGGCGCATCAAGGCATCCTAAGTGGCGCGAGAGTGGTTAAATTTGTTTTTAAAAAAAAATCATATTATGATATAGCCAAATTATTATAGGCATTATGACAGTCAGATGTATAAATACAGCAATTTTTTTCGCGTATGTGCACTCAAAACAGTAATATTAGTTAATATGCTGCCTACGTATGTTAAAAGATTTTGAAATTAATGTTATAAAGGGAATTTTGCCATTGTAAAAACGCAAATTCTAACAAATATGACCAAGTGGAGCTTCAACAAGTTGGTTACTAAAAAGTGGCGCATCAGTAAATCTAGTTGAGAAAGCCTGATCTAAACATTAAAAAACCAACCCTACACCTAATAAGTTATTATACATGTATTATTGTTTTTAGAGACACCACTTCATGACATTCAGTCGGCCCGTTTTCAAAATCAAAAACAGTTGTTAAATTGCCCATAACCCTGTCTTTCTGACCCGAATGAAAGATGTCTATACTATAAGGCCGTGAAGAGTTGTAACACGCAAAATGTTGGTTTATTTTAGATTAAAATAGAATATAGGCAGTCTTGGAGGAGAAGTTTTGGTGCGCTCTACTGCGACCAAGATACAATTAATGACGGCACACTGATAGGTGATGGTTTATTAACGTGTCCAACTTGCCCATCTAGCACGGTCTGTGGCTTTCAGTTCCAATGTACTGACTTTAGTGTTGAAGAGGATTGGACGACAGGTGTGGGGTCCTGTATCTACGACATTCAGCTCAACTCTTTCGTTATTCAGTAAGTTACAGACATCCCACAGTCACAAATGACGCCACTCATTTGGCTTAGTAAAATCAAGCTTGTTTTAGCATACGAAAGTAATTCAGTTGACAAATACATGTATATCAGCATGATTTTTTTAAGACCAGTGGCGTAGCTAGGTATTTCATATTGGGGGTGGGGGCGAAAAATAATAGTAAACTTACAAGGACTTTACCAGGCTGTTATTTTTTTAAAGAGTTGCCACCGAGTCAGAAACTTGCGATGGGGAGGGTTGTGACGTAACTGTACTCCATAACCAACCGAGCTCGATAAACCGACAGTCATGACAGTGCCAATCTCAACCGACACATCTCAAATATTGGGGTGGGGTTAGACCCTCCCTGGTTACGCCACTGTTTAAGACTAAAAGAGCGCTTTGAGCTTTAAGAAGAAAAGCGCGTGTCATGGGAAAAGTAATGTAATAAGCATATCGTCTGTAAAAGTCACTTTCATTTCATGTTATAAATTCGATATAATCAATATCATTGTCGCGAGAGAAGCGGGGGAAATAATATGGGAATTTAAATGCTAAGCCATTGGATGTATTTATAACGTTTCGATACCAAAATTGTCCTCGTTAGAACTTCCGTCTAGAGATCCTGGGGGGGGGGGGAGGTCCCGGATTAAAATCCCGGCAAAGGAAATCAATTTTTAATTTTTAGACCACCACGCAAGAAATATTAATTATTATCATCTTGTCTATTTTAATTGATGTGGCGTTTTTATGTTGGGGTTTTTCGATTGCAGATTTGAAGGATGTTGTTGGATAACAACAATGAATAACTACTATGGTAGTGGGAGATGGAACATCGAAGCTTGGATTAATTATGCGATTAGACCGGATAATGGTGTTATCAATTCCTCACCAATAACCAACATGCAGCCCATTATACGTGCAAGATATGGATGTCCTTACACAATAACGATTCCAAGTATGTACTCTACAGGGTGAGCTAAAAAACCTGCAATCGTGGAAAGAAGCCATCTTGTTTTCAAAACCAAGTTGATGTTTGAATTTGCATGAACGTTATAAGAATAACACATTTGTTATTAATTTCATGTGAGAAGATGAAGTCAATCGCATTTTGTGTTTGCCTTTTGGTGAGCCTTTTTACCCATTCACCCATTTCTCATGCTTATCCACGAGACACTGCATAAGATTGCAAAATGCGTTGATTATTAATTTTGAACATTTGAGTAAATTTGTGACGTAAGAATTTAATACATCTTTTCTTGTTTACATGGGAGATAAAATAATCAATTTACATAACCCATGCTATGAATTGCTTATAATGTTCTAAATGTGAATAAAATCTTTTGCTGGTGGAATATTCAAATGTGAACATGAAATGTGTGCAATTTCAATTGAAAATCACTGTGATCGAGGACAAACAAGTAAATTGGGTTTTGCAGCAAAAAGGTTCACCAAAGTCAAACGAAAAATGCGATTGACTTCATTGTTTCACTTAAAATTCAACTTGGTTTTGAAAACAAGATAGCTTCTTTCCACTATTGCAGTTGGTTTTTTTGACTCACCCTGTATTAAGTAGGTTTCAGAAATTAAATTTATATAGCTAAGAATTAAATACACGATAGCATTCTAATGTTATGCAAGGAGTTCCCCCAATTACTAGGGGGTTGGAAGATAACTCAACCATTATTTTCAAAAGCTCCGAATGCAGTGACGTTGCCAGAGCCCCCCCCCCCCCCCCCCCCCCCATATTCGAGTCGTGTCGGTTGAGATTGGTAATGCCGGTTATCGAGCTCGTCACCCCCCCCCCCCTCTCAAGTTTCTGACTCGACGACAACCCCCCCCCCCCCCCTCCCCCCCCCCCCCCGCTCTCAAAAGTTGACATCCAGGAAGTACCTGTCAGTTCACTTATATTTTTCGCCCCCACCCCCCCCCCCCCCCCCTCCCCTAATATGAAAAACCTACGCTACTAACCGAATGTCAGAAGTCATGCGGGACTCAAAATTTAAACATTTAAACCACTTCATTTATTAAGTTTAACTATCAATATGTACCTTTTTTATTTTGCCTTTTTAGCGAACGACCCAGATGGGGATGATGTCAGATGTAGATGGCCAGCCACGGTGGATGAAAGTGGTGAGCTGACCTTGCCGCCAATGGATATGGTTATCGATGAGGTAAGATCCCTTAGGGTCCATATCCAAACTCTCAGTGCTTTTAAAGCATTTTTCTAGCGATTTAAAAGCGCTTTTCCAACGGTATTTCGTTCTATTGTTAAAAGCATCGGAAAAAGATCGGTGATTAACTAGAAACCTCTCTACTTATCTGGCGTTAACAATATAACTATTGTAGTACTCTCGATGGCTGCATTAGTGAAGCAGACAGATCAAAGGCGCAAGGAAGGTTGTGTTATATTCTTTAAGAAATACTATATTATTAATATTATAGCTTTTAACAATAGAACGAAATACCGTTGGAAAAGCGCTTTTAAATCGCTAGAAAAATGCTTTAAAAGCACTGAGAGTTTGGATATGGACCCTTAATAATCTTCACATTATTCGATTATCGAAATACAATCACGACGTGAACAATAGATTGTACCATTTCGTGAGCCTTCCTGTGAAGTAATACTAATACTAAACTGCTCACAAAAAGTATCGAAACACTTAGAAATGATAGTGGGTTCAGTGTCAAAAGTGACAATCATCCTATATAGAAAGAGGTTTGCATTATGGTAGAGGAAAAGGTAGCTCATTAACATAATTTCCGTTACCCCTATCGTGTTGGAGCATGCGATTCATGTAGTCGTGTAGTATTTGTTCTCCTCGATATGAATACCGCTGTTGGTAAATTAAAAACATGTGCTAAGTACCCTAATTAAGCAAAACAAAACTGCAGTCCCTAAAATTAGTTATAGCGTATGCCAATGTACCATCACTTTCCATTCAAATGACCGTCATTTGTTAATCGATTGTTTTATCTGTTGTCTATTGAGTCGAAAGACGCTATTGAAATGGACTGATGGGTTGCCCTTTTATAGCTTTGGAATCACGGGTATCAGCGGAACTCGTTTTTAGTGAAATCGATTTAATACCTGCAATCATTACAATGACACCTAATTTGTCAACATCATCGGTACCCAAAGGAAATTGAATAGGGGTGTTGCTGTTTTAATCCATATATTATAGTTCTTTTGGAGAATAACAAAAATCTCTGAATGTTTTGTTGTTGCATGGAGGCCTTAGTTTAAGGCTGGTTAAGGTGTAGTGCAATTCGCGAATAAACAAACAAACAAACACACAAACCATACACAACTCGGATGTCTGCTATCTACAGTAGATAGCACCCATTAGTTGCATTCATCACTTAGATATAACCCAATATTATTGCTTTCTTCAGTAGATAAACACCGGCGTTACATTTCAATCTTCAGTAGATAGTACCCATATATTACATTACTCTCTTCAGTAGATAACCGTATGTTATATTGCTATCTTAAGTAGATAGTATACTAATATACTACATTGCTATCTTCGGATAACATATGCTTTATTGCTATCTTTAGTAAATAGCATTCATGAATTATTACATTGATATCTTCACCTGAGCATAATATCCATATAAACAGCACCGCGCGTGAATGTACACCTATTCTTGGTGTTATTGGTGTGCAACAGTTATTAAACTTAATTAGGACCAGTCGGGATAGGAGAGTAAACGACTTACACAAAATTAAAAATAGATAATGTTTATTTACTAAAATTCCCAATGTATGCCTTTTCAAAGATATGGACCAACCCGTTCGACCCCTAGTTATCGTACTTGCATGGGCGGGCCGGCCTCGAACTGGGGCTATAGTAATTCGTCTGTCATGTGCACCATGTGTAGGAAGACTGCCTAATGCACTCGTAAAAATAACCCCTTTTCATGATAGCCAACTATACACCAACTACAATTTAAATAAGGTTACATTTCTTGTTTTTAGTCACACATTTTTGTATCAAATGACCACGAAAGTGACACAAAACACGTAAACAAATGACTTGGTGTAATTGACCCTGAAAAGGGGCTTTATTTTTAAGTCTTACGTTTTATTTGTTTATTTTAATCAAATGAAGAGTGATCGATTGTTAATTATTAATACACACAAAGTTTATCGATCCTAGACCAATATTGTTTTAAGTGCATGGTTCAGTGGCAATTGAAATGGAAAATTAAGGCATAGGCCTATTATGGCTTGTTGTAAGGGGAATCGTTGATTGTTAAGTAAGTGACCTGAATACTACCATATGAGATTTATATGCAGTTCAATGAGTCTAGCACTAGGGATCTGCCTCCACGAGAGTCATTTGTATTGACGGTGAATCAATTGCAACACATTTTTTTAAAGTATCTTAAAGACAAGTTAACCTCATTTAAAAATAGCCATCTAGATCTTGGCATAAATTTCACAGCATTTAACGTGGGTTTTCCTCAGGATCCTCAACTGAGATAACAACCCGAAACCACAAACAAATTAAATGCCACTAAAGAGATTGTTGAAACTGTGGGTGGCTTACGGGAAACAAATTATATACCAAAACGATGTCGTATCTCTTATAAAAGCATACATTAGCCTATTTCAAATTAAATAATCCCGAAGTTAACATCAATATATTGACTCGAGGTGTTCTAGGCCAATTAAAATGGACTCTTCTGTGTTTAGGCGTACTGTTTCCCGCCCGCGACAAAATATGAGATTGCCAAATATTTAATGATTTTATTTTTATTTAGGATTTTATGAAATTAATTATGTAGTTATAACATAAGGAGTAATTCTGTTATACCCTTCACAGAGGCATTCATAGTGCATGATTTTTAAGAACGACACATACTACAGAATTATGCCTAACATAATTAATCACGGACCTCGATTTTTAATCATATATATAATCATTTTAAATCTATATCCTTATTGCCAAGTAGCTAGCTTTGATTATGCTTCTAAAATTATTCAATAAAATAACCTTGTCAGTCCCGAACTCGTCCGTAGCTATGTATCTGACGATTCAGAGAATCCAGTCCCTCCATTTCACACTTTAGTACACAGAGCTGAATACAGCATGCTAAGACGAATGACGTCGGATTTACGAGCGATAGCTGCATACCTGAGAACAATACCAGTAAATATTCCTAAAAGGAACTCGCGTTTGTTTCCTTAAAAATATTCATGATCAATGGGATTCGAACTGGAGGTGGCAACTCCATTCAATAGCAGCACAAAGACACACATTAGTGAGTTCGCCGTAAATTCAATAGAGTAGTGTTGCTAAAATAGTATATACTGCATTAAATTTAGGTATTGGTTCTTTATTTTGGTTAATTAAAGCTAATTAGCACACGATTTTAATTTATACCCCACATGTCTATACCAATCGCATGCTCCAACACGATAGGGGTAACGGAATGTCTTACGGGAAGCACTTTTCTCGGGATTTACACTGTACCATTACTGTTTCGAATGATCAGATTCATGCTTTTCAATAGGGATGAGTATCACTTTTGAAACTGGACCCACTATCATTGAAATGACAATAACTCCGCTCCGCAACATCGTATCTCAACGATCGAGGTGTCAACATACGCTGAACAAAATTATACACTTGGTTATTTGCTTCGATTAATGCATACCCTTTCGAGCCGTTATGTATTGGATAATTTCTAAGTGTTTAGTGTTTTGATATTTTTTGTAAGCAGTTTAGTATTGGTTCATATAGTCGAATGTTTTTAATTTAAACAGAAATACATTTATTCGAATGTAATTTTCTTGTATTGTATATGCTTGCAGCATGCATGTACCTTGACGTTTACAGCCAATGATTTAGGCTGGTGGGGTGTGGCCGTTATCCTTGAAGACTTCATCTCGCCTTCCTCTTACACACCACTCAGTAAGATACCGTTGCAATTCCTAATAGAGGTAGCTCCAAACTCTGACCCATGTGAGATGGCCTATGAACCTATGCTAGTTGATCCATCACCACCAGACGGACAATGTGTTGGGGTTATGTTTGGTGAGACGTATCAAGCTGAAATTAGAGCTAAGAGCAACGCTCCTGGATACGGGTACGTGTAGTTTAATAGGGTAAATCCCGAAGAAAGGTCATACACATGGCCTGAAAAATGTTATTTTCCCGGCAAGCGTTTCCAAATTTCCCTCCAAAATGGAATGTATTTCTTAATGAAAGACTAACATTTCCCTCCAAATGCCAACATTTCCCTCCAAATGCTCAAATTTCCCTGCAAGGAGCTTTCCGTATTGCCTACTTGTTCAGCCTGTGGTCATACATCTGTGCATTGCGGTGATTTCTTCATTGAATCTATGATCTCCATCTGTTTGCGATTTTGGCTTTTTAGTTGAGTTTCCTGTTAAAATATCAATTTGAATTTGAGCTACCGTTGAGAGCTAACGTTTGAATGATCACTTTAGTAAAATAGGGCATACATCACGAAGTGTTGTTGGTGAGCAATGGTTTAGATTCATCTATGGTGGACGCAATTCACGTGAAAGAGCAAAGGCACAACCTTTACCAGTCAATTTGCAAAACCGCTGATTTTGGGTCTTCCCGTTGATATTACAGTATTACAGAAATCGACACTGTTTCACCTCATGGTATGATCAAATCTCCCATCCTTCCCGTTCCGGAATTTGATGATGAATACTTCGTCACGGTTCAGTGGACACCGACTGAATCGCAACAAGGTCCGAGCATATTTTGCTTCGCTGCCTCGGATGGGCTAGGGTAAGTTATTTCATTAGACGAATCTCCCTGAACAATCTTAACACTTTCCACGCGGCAGGCGACATTAATTAATTTCTTGACCTTATTTGGAGTCACCATGAAAAATGCATTAAAATAAATACAAACATGCCCAGTAATTCTTAAGATAAGACTTTGAAATTGGGAAAATATTTCTGAAAGATTTGTTTTTTCTACTAGCCGCGTGGATCATGTGTTAATCAATGGTATGAATGGGGAACTTGTTACTGGCACACAATCATCCAATAGAAACTAAGTGGTCGTTGAGCGAATTTGAGGAAAAAGTGTACTTTTGGTCCCAAATATAAATACTGTTAGGCCCTATACCGGTATCGTGAATACTGGAACATAAAGGTTGCCACTTGCCAATATCGGGCGATACTGGTACGATTTTACATATTCTTTTTGATTCACCCTGTACATACCTCCACTAGGTGTGGCACACCAATGGAGTAAACAAATAGCCAAGAAAGAATGATGCAAACAACTAAGCTGCTTCAATTGCTCCGTCGAAGTACGACCGATGATGATGATGATGATGATGATGTTGTCAAAATATGTCACCAAAAGTTAGCAGTTTGCGTCATTCCTATAATCAATCATTTACCTCTTGATTTCATTTCACAGTCAAACCAGTAACCAGCGCTGTATAACAATTTTAGTTGGAAGTAAGTTATTCATATATTAAAATCATTTTATGCAGCTCAATAATATATGAAGTTAGAAATATATGGTTTTGTAACCAAAGAGAACAATCCAATGCTCCTCACGGGAATTTCCTTTGCTGGCACAATAATGTAGCACAATTCCATTTTAGGAACAGACTAAAAAACGCACCTTCCCTTGTAATACGGAAGTTATTATTCCCGAATAGCTTCATTGTGCGCTTGAAATGCAAAAGAAACATTTCGACGTGTTCTAGCTATAGTGTTGAGGTCTTCAACCTGGATCTTTGCGCTCATTTTCTCGCGTTGGTTCTGTGTGTTCTCGCTCAGGTGGTAAAATACATTAGCGTTAGTAGTCGTATTGTCTATTATTCTACCCCATAAAAAAGAGAGTTTGACGGGTTTGCTGTCGGATAATGGTTTAACAGTATCGTCGTAGGCCATTGGTCGTTTTACGTATCGTTGAAGATTCCTCCTAACTGGGTGCCACTGTAAATGCATGGATAATAAGTTGGGTAGTGATGATAAATTGATATTTGAGCAGGATTTATTTACTTCAAATAAAGCTCTCTTTGAGATTATCCAACTCCCTGTATCAATATTAATACCAATCAATTCTATTTATTATTTCCTCGGCAGCATCCGGGCCTCTGATAGACATGGAGAATGTCATTCCTGCACATGGATCCCAAGTGCCTGAGCATCAGTATTCATGGCGGTTGGCTTTCAGTGAAGAGGTATAACAAACTCGTCCCAAAAATATCCGTTCCGTTTATATATTGAATCTCCGTATTTAATTTATTTTACTTAAGAGTCGATTATCAAGATTGTTAAATCGTATTAAAAAGTGTACGTCGAAAACCGATTCAATCGATTTGATAGAAAACGACCGCGCTGTTTACCATCAATATCGTACCTCATACAGTATAGGATCACGCGTTATGAACTCGCCTCCCAATAGGGTGGTGCTGTTACACTTTATGGTTTCATGCTGTCATATTCCTTTAATATTTTTGAAACCCCAATAGCTATCTCAACGAATTTGGTGTCATTTTAAAGCCCTAATAACAAGCTATCTGCCTGCAAAATGGCATTGGTATAGCTTATACAGAAGGGGAGATACAGCTGTTTGAAGTTTGGGGACCAGGGGTGGTGCCGGAAGGGGTGCCGCCGGAAGGAGTGCCGCCTGTACAAACTCAATGGGGATAATCCCATGCTTTGTTCTTTTTACAATAACTAGTCATCCCTTAAAGTTACAAATACCATTCTGGTCCCATTTTAAAGGATATTTAGAAGACTTTAAGTAAGTGGTTCAACAGACTTGTCAACTATTTGTAACAACTAATTAATCATGGATAAGACCATGATCATCAGCTTCTTCCTATTCGCAACACAGTCAACATGAATAATCAGCCTCAATTTACCGGATTTATAAAAATGACTATAACAGAAAAGGTTTTCAACCCATATGATAGCAAATTGCAAAAGTATATATTTTTGGAAAACTTGTAACTAGAGGAATTCAGAAATGCAGTTTATATGGAAAATACAAATTGGAGATATTCACTAGCCGGTATAACTACCTTACCGACGTAGTAACCTTTGACAATAATATATCATCTGATGGGTAATTTCATGAGGAATTCAAATATGTAAAGTAATTAATGTTAAAGGTAGGTATAAAAAATATATGGGTCTCAAATTAACAATTAAAACACTCTGATATTTTCCGAACATTGTGAATCATACCATTTTAGTCCTTGTTTGTACAATAATGTCAATGGCATATTTGGTTTCCTCATGCAATTTCCCTTCAGAAAATATATACTTTTACTACCTCAGCGGGGTTAGGCCTATATAAGCAAATATAAATGTGTAAAGTTAAAATCATGTCGCGAAAGCCAAAATCTGTGTGTAACGCGAAAGGAGGCGAGCTTATAAACACATGACCCTAGTCTTCTCATACCTTTTTGTTTCATTAACCATAATCTGGAGATATCTAATATTTTCTTTTTCAGTAAACCTTGATTTGTGAAAGTTAACGTTTCATCAAACTTATTGTTCAGAGTTTATGTCATATTTGTGTATAGGTCTTTTTTACATATCAGTTGAACAGAACAGTTTTCCGACATACCTCTCTATATTATGTTCACGCGTAATTTGAAAACCAATGCCTCAATCTTGTTTATTATTTGTAGGCAAAAAGTGGAGATTATTAAGCTTTCCGGAATGTGTAAACATGATCACAATACATGCAATATGGTGCAGTAAAATGTAAACTAGAAGTCTGCGAGAATAAGTTCCATGTCTGTCTGGGACAAGCTGTATACATACATGTCAAGATCTGAGCATGAAGCATGATTGAGTAAGATTGCCTAAATGTTTGCTCCTAATTAATGACATGTGCCTTCGATATGTCATGCCGCCAATCTGATCAAATTGCAACCTTTGAAACTGCATCTTTTCATAAAACGTTGTCAATATTTGAAGATTGACAGTCTTATTAGAAAACAGGATATTAAAACTTAGTTACAGAATTTTTTACTTATATAAAATACTGTGCAGGGCCTAATTTGTTTAGTTTACTTTTGTAACTATGGGCACATTCTGAACTTTGTTACATTTCAACTTACTTTTCAGTTCATAATTTCAAACGATACCGCCTACATCAGATTCTACGATCATCATGATCATCCGGTGTTTTTTCTGGACGTCTCTACCTCACGCTACGTATATCCCAGCGGCAAGATATTGACGTTCTATACCAATGGTCTCAATCTGATACCGGGAAGAGGGTACTATATCTTGGTCGATGAAGGGCTTGTGACTGGTACGGGTAATTGCAATCCTGATTCACATGGGATTCATACACCGTGGGAATGGAGCTTCTCTGTGGGTAAGATAAATCAATCTCTTATTTGAGGCTCAAGATATAATCAGCTATAGGCATCTCGTCGTGCTATGGCAAAATGAATAATTCAATAGAATAACATTAAAAGGTTAATAATAAAAGTGACTTAAGTAAGTTTTTGAAAGTGAAATTTCATAAAAGATGATGACACAAAGTATTCGATTTTTTTATTGATTTTTTATTTAAATTTTACCCATAATCCCTAGTTCACATTTTGCGACATCCGACGGGTTTTCACAGATCGCATCACAATAATTATTGATGAAATCGGGATTATAACATGAACGGGTACGTACATACACTTTATTTTATACAACGGATTTTCTTTTTTATACAGAGGAGCCTGAAGAGGTCACATGGTTCGATACTACAATTGACGAAGGACCAGTCATATCTACCGAAGGTAGGGTTGATATTTTCTTACTCCAAACCAGGTGTAGTATTAACCCCCGATTGTGAGTGAACGACTCCCAACTTTTGGACATGTATTATAGGCCTATAAAGCCTATGGTCGCTATGGCACAAATATAGTTTTCACCCCCCAACTTTTAGGCCTTAAATGCTACCCCTGCTCCAAACACTAGTGATGTTTGCCATTCGCATAATCGCATTTACCGTGTTAACCAATAGTTTCTCGTAAACACGGTAAATACTGTACAATTGACACTCAACAATACGTAATATAAAGTGTAAAACTGGCTAGGTTAGGTTTACGAACGTCATATTACATAAAGTGTTCAGACCCCGTCACACTGTTGCGTAAAGAGCGATTGTGTGCCCGACGTTTTGGAAATTTGAGTGTACGTTCGTGTAAGTTGTCATTCGTTCGTGACATACCGTATTTGGCATATTCGTTAGCGGTTTGCAAAATGTTCGCAGAGGTACGTTGGGTTTATGAAAATGGTTGAGCATGTTCAACATTTTGAGAGGGTGACAACGTTGTGATCAATACGCTACGTGTACGTTTGAGCATTCGCTGCGTGAACGTTTCGCACAGTTGAGTGTAGGTTGTTTATTCGTCTTTAAGCGCCGTGAACAACTATAACGAATAAGCAACCTACACCCAAAGTGCGAAATCATTGGAATCACAAATGCATTTTTTGTTTTCAGTTGAAAGTCCAATTCTTGTTCAAAAGTGCCCAAAATGGGATTCGCACTCTTGTTACTGAATTGATCATATCTCAGCACTTAGGTGGTGACATTTAATAGGATAAAGGGTATTTGATTGAAGACTTATAGGTATACCAAAAGGTCTATTTTTATGAACAACAAAAAACATGGGACACTTTTTGACACGCCCTGTAGTAACACATTTCTTCTCATACGTCATGCTCCACAGCACCTCAAATTCCTGTGCGTCTTGTAGGCGGAGAAAAGGAAAACCAAGGTCGCGTAGAAGTCTACGTAGCTGGACAATGGGGAACTGTCTGCGATGACGGTTTTGGGCCAGAAGAGGCTCACGTGATTTGTGGTCAACTTGGATATCCACAAGGGAATCGTACCGCACACTGCTGCTCCCATTTCGGACAAGGTTCGGGACTGATTTGGATGGATGATTTGGGTTGTGATGGCAGTGAGGGTGATATTGGACAATGTGCTCATCGTGGATGGGGAATCCATAACTGTGATCACTCGGAAGACGCAAGTGTCACTTGTGGTATGTTTCTAACCAATCATTTATCATGTTGTTTTTTCTTCTTCTAGGTTAGACTTGTTTAACATTTTAGCACACTAATCAAGCCTTTAGAGGGCTCTTGCCCTTTTACAAGTGGAGGAAAGCCCGAGGAAAGAGCGGGGAAAGCGCGATCCCTTTTTCTATATTGTTAAAAGGATTGACAAAGGATCGATGATTAACACCTCACTGAATACCCACGAGCTTCTTCTACTTGTAAAGTGCAAGAGAACGTGTTTTTGGCGCAAGCGCCAATGACTTATCCATTTTCTTCCAGATTGAGTATTAAAATAAATAACTGACGTCTTTCTCTAAGATTACAATTATATAATTTAAATGTTCATGTAGGCCTAAATGGGGTTTTAACCAATGACCATTACTTGTATATCTTCATCAGGTTATTAAAGAATGGTTAGATCATTGATCATTTATGTTCATGTTCATCATTATAAGTTTAAAAGGTAAATGACTGGACATTTTCTTATCACAATCTAATGTTTCATCACGATTTTCTGTCAGATTTATCATAATTGGGCATATTTACAATACACTTCTAGATGTTCAAATTAAAAAGACATTTACAGGGTCCCTTTTTTCACGTTCCAATGGTGCATACAGAAAACACTATGTAAACAATTATGTAAATATAGAACTCCATAATTATTATGTAAGAGTTTACATAAAACATGTAATATATACCCAAGCTTGTGTAAATTCTTATGCAAAAGCTTAACACAACTGTTTACATAGTATTATGGAGTTCTATTTTTACACAGATTATGTATTTTTACATGATTTGTGTAATTTTTTTACATAGTGTTTTCTGTGTGGATCACAACCACAACTATGATTAAATTTGACTGATAGAATCATTAGGTGATAGGTAAGGATTAACACATATGTGACCCAACACGAATAAATTAGGAACAAATAGGGACATTATGAATATTGAATTATTCATATCATAAACCACATACCTATTATCAAAGTTAAGGACTATTGAAACTCAATTTGTCTCAAAACTTAAAATACATGTCGTCAAGTTACGGAAATTTAAAGTGTTGGTTTTGTTAACAAATCAATGGAGTAAATGAAAATTAAATACCTCAAAATATAGTGTAACTCTTTATTTTCATTAATTTGAATCTTTGGTTGGATACAATATGTATCAAAGATCAGAATTAATATGATTTTGACTTAATATGACCTTGTCCCACAATTGTGTTCTTAAAGGTCCCGCAAGCACAACATTGAGCATTATTAGTTAGAAAAATGATTATCGAGCCGAAATTACGTAATTATATAGAACGAAACATCATTCTAGTCACAAAAAACGAATAAAAATGCCATCACTTAACATGTAATTTTTAAAATTCGCGGCGATCGAAAGTCCCGGTGTCGATGACGTCATGGGTATCGGTGCTCAAATTTGCACATGTGCATTGTATAATTATGACTTCATCGACACCGGGACTTTCGATCGCCGCGAGTTTTAAAAATTGCATGTTGAGAGATGGCGGTTTTTATTTGTTTTTGTAATAAGTGTGGTGTTTTGTTTTATATATATAATTACAAATCTTGGGCTCGATAGCTATTTTTCTAACATATAATGCACAGTTTTGTGCTTGCGGGACACCTTCTTTAACATATATTATTCGTCTTTTCCACAAGTATTTATCGACATGAAATATGCTCTTACTACCGTCCGTTCCTTTTCTCTTTCTTTTCCTGGTTGACACGACGACGCATCATAGCGGGTCCATCGGCTGACGTCGATTGTTCCGACCTCATGCTCACCGTGTATGTTCCGAGGACTGTGATTGGTGACAACGAGGCAGAACACATTCATTTCATCGATGATTCATGTGTTGGTGCCCATCATAATGACACTCACGTGAAAATATCAACGTCATTCAACCAATGTGGAACTTCTATGGAGGTAGGTAGAGTAGACATGGGAGTACGGAAGAGATTTAGTGCCAGGCGGTTAGGGTTATGAACGCACGAACTCAAGAATTCGTGCCAACAAACCCGAGTTCGTGAGTTCGTGACTTGTACACTTTGAAGATAAAGAAATAGTAAAGAAATTTGCTGAAAATCCGGCGGCTTGTATTGACAACACATGAACTCACGAAGTCACGAACTCGTGATAAAAATCAACCGGTTGTGTTTGCAGCATACGAACTCACGAACTCAGAGGCGGTTGGGTTTGTTTGATAAAACTAACCAACTCGCTAGAAGTGAACAAATTAGGAGTTTCATGAGTTCGTGACTTGGAGCCAAAATGTCTTAACTATTTCTTTATTTTCAAAGTGTACAAGTGTACAAGTCACAAACTAGGGATTGTTGGCACGAATTCGTGGGCTCGTGCGTTCACAACCCTAACTGCCTGACACTGAATCTCTTCCGTATGGGGGTAATTGCGTATGGGGGAGAAGTGTCTAACTTTAAACATGGGTTTGGCGGGTAGTTTAACGCGTGTTTAACAAAACTCCTGCAACAATTGTACGCCTTTAATGATAACACAACTGTGGCCGGTGCACTGACGTGCAGATCTTGTAGTCTTAAAACTAATTAATACACGTGCATTTGAGGAATTCGGTCGACCTGCGCGACACTCTGGGGACGAGATTTGCGGAGTTTAAAACCGTGTTTTGTTAAACACGTTGTTTAAAAGATAAACTCGCGATTAAGTTAGACACGCGTTTAGTTGACACGGTTTTGAGCTAAAACCGTGTTTAGTACGAGAATACGGCCCCTTATATTTGCCTAAATCATGATGTTAAAAAAATTGCCAATACAATAGATGTTCATTGTGCATTAAGTTTAATCAATAAAATAAAATAAAACAAAATAAAATAAAACCATTTATTTATTTCCCTATATGAAAAATATTTACAAACAACAATAAAATCAAAACAAATCAATTAGACAAAAAATAAAATACAACAATGACAATATGGAGGAAAATAAAGGAAGGCCAGTAAGGCCCGAGAGTTGCTTTTTCCTTTTGGTTGGAAAGACCCATCTTCCAAAAGAAAGAAAAAATCCGTCTCGTTAACTGAATTCCTTTGTAAATGCAGTAGGCCTACTTCTTTATTTCAATAGTACACTCGTGATATCAATTCTTGTTCTAGGTTCGAGGAGACTTCGTGGTGTTTTCCAATATCGTTATTGACGAGCCATTACCCGTGACACCAGATAACATCATCACTCGAGATCGTCATATTGAAATACCGGTAGAATGCCGCGTGGATCGCGACGGTCTCGGTTCTGTCAGTTTCAATCCGGACACCTCAAATATTGTTTTTCGAGAAGAAGGCTACGGAACATTCAGTTTCAATTTGAGCCTTTATGAAGACCAATCGTTCACCACACCGTACCCGCGTGATGCCTACCCTATTGATGTGGAATTGCGTGATATACTGTACTTTGAATCTCAAGCTTCGGCTGAACCGGGACTTGAACTTTTTCTTGAAACGTGCACAGCTACTACCACGACGGACGTCAAGTCTACTCCACAATACGCTTTCATTGAAGATGGGTAAGCACATGACCCAGTAGTTCCCGTACTCTTATTCAATATCAATCTGCATTTAGGTGGTGGTGCAAAATGATTACGCTGAACTGTACATCAAAAGTGACTTGTACTCTTGATTGTTATTATGACTCCAGCGGCAGTATTTTGCAAAACACAGCCTCACAATGTCATTAATATTAAACTAATACAAAGATCAAAATGTTACACTCTTAGAAAAAATGGTTCGTTTAAGAACCATTTTTTGTCCCGCGGGGAGCACCTTTTGGCCTAAAAGGTTCTAAAAAGAACCTTAGAATGGTTCTTTGAAGAACTTTCAAATTTTAAATAAGACCTAAAGGTATATTTACTTTTTTGTTTTTATGTAATATGCAAATTCAAGAGAAATGTAAACAAATTTAATCCTTTTCAACTGTTAAAAATCATTTCTTCTTGGCTAAAAACATTT
The DNA here is from genome assembly GCA_035610835.1 of Ophiura sarsii. Taxonomy (NCBI): domain Eukaryota; kingdom Metazoa; phylum Echinodermata; class Ophiuroidea; order Amphilepidida; family Ophiuridae; genus Ophiura; species Ophiura sarsii. Next base: position 43,659,237 of record CM069449.1, on the reverse strand, counting down.
TTTACCGTTTTACCAAGAACCATTGAGGGTTCTCCATAATTTTTCCCAAAAGGTTCTTGAAGCTTGAGGAACCATTTTCTTGGCTAAAGAACCCTTTTAGAACCTTTTTTTGTTCTAAAAGGAACCCTATAGAAATTTCATTGGGTTCCTTTTAGAACCAAAAAAGGTTCTAAAAGGGTTCTTTAGCCAAGAAAATGGTTCCTCAAGCTTCAAGAACCTTTTGGGGAAAAATTATGGAGAACCCTCAATGGTTCTTGGTAAAACGGTAAAAAATGTTTTTAGCCAAGAAGAAATGATTTTTAATAGTTGAAAAGGACTAAATTTGTTTACATTTCTCTTGAATTTGCATATTACATAAAAACAAAAAAGTAAATATACCTTTATGTCTTATTTAAAATTTGAAAGTTCTTCAAAGAACCATTCTAAGGTTCTTTTTAGAACCTTTTAGGCCAAAAGGTGCTCCCCGCGGGACAAAAAAAGGTTCTTAAACGAACCATTTTTTCTAAGAGTGTACCATGTCAACAACAACAAAAAAGATCCACTGTACCCAGGTAACCAATTTCCAACAAAAAAAGTGTATATCCATTTGATTCAAATTAATACACCGTACAAGTCAGAGTACTCTGACATCACCGTACAAGTCAGACTACTCTGGCATCACCGTACAAGTCAGAGTTCTCTGGCATCACCGTACAAGTCAATGTTCTCTGGCATCACAATACAAGTCAGAGTTCACTGGCATCACCGTAGTCAGAGTACTCTGGCATCACCGTACAAGTCAGAGTATAAGCCACCTTTACTCTGGAGCTTAGCGTACAAATATTACATCTCCAACTTGTACCTCCGGTTTCTAAACTTCTTCTAAATATTATTTAAGGAACACAAAAAATGTCGTGAAATACCACAAGAATTATTAAACCTAGGACTTCAATCTACATTTCTAAAGCAACACATCCAGATAGAATGAACAGCGTTATGAACCACAGATGCAATGAGAACACCAGTGTGCAATGTATCTCTGTATGTCACGCTTTTGACGTAAGCATTTGACAGAGGTATTACCTTACCGTATACTTTTCTAGTGATTCTTAATTACCACCCTTGTCCATTTTTCAGTTGTTTCAAGGATAACACCCTAGTGCAGTACTCTACGGGAAATCCTTTGATTCAACGATTTGGTTTGGAGGCGTTTGCATTCGTTGGATTCCACACACCGGTGGGTATGACGTCATCAATGATTTTTGATCCTCAGGTTGTCTATTGCATGATATTCGGCTATTTCTTTCTGATCCTTAATTCGTAATGCGGTTCATTTAAGGGAGCACATCAAAACTCGACCGCCCGGCAACCGCCGGTTCCGTGCAGTTTTGTGAGGTTGCAGCCGGTTTCTATTGTTCTAAACAATTATATGCGGTCCAACCGGGCGGAACCGTCGGTTGCCGCGCGGTCGAGTTTTGATGTGCTCCCTAACTTGCTTAAAACCATTCGATTGAATATCGTATTCATACCAATACCGGTGGTTACCGGTAATAATAAAGCATTTTGAATACGAATTGAGTAGCATTGCTAGAACAAATGACAATGAATATCATCGTTAAATAGGCCTATCATCTTGTGTTGTTTTTCTTTAGGTTTACGCTCATTGCTACCTGAGGCTATGTAACGCAACGGACTATACCTCGAGATGTGCGCAAGGATGTGTGAGCGCGAGAGACAGACGACATGAACGGTCTGCCGTGGCGTCAGGATCAAAATCCTACGTCATGACACAAGGACCACTTACCGTGAAAGAATCAGGATCTATCGAGGCACAGGGTAATAAGCTGCACGATTAATTCAAGCTTGAATCTTTCTTTTTTTTTTCTTCTTTTTTTTTATTTGGACATTTTTGAAACAATGGCATGTGTATATATATTGATTTGACAATTACAAACTCTGCAATCGATTATCGGTCAATAAATATATAGCCGGACGTGATCGTATTACAGTTATGGTGTACGATTTCTGGAATGGCTAGCTGATCAGGCGTCAGGTGGTTTTGAAAAGAGTCAAAAGTTACGATTTCTTTTTCGTAACTTAAAAAAACCCGATTTCTTCGCAACATTTGATAACGAGCCTCAACTGATGAGAACAACCAGTACGGCTCACACCTACAAAAGCAACCAAGTCCCACTTCCTCGTTCGTATAATTAGCACTCGGTAACCTATATTATTTGAATTGTTGTGTTTGTTTTATTCTATTATTTCAGAGGAAGCGGACCAATCAAACATATTCTACAATGATCTTGGACTATTCATATGCACTGTGGGGTTTGCAACACTCTGCCTTACCGTATCGATCAGCGTAATAGTGAAAAGTCGTCGCAAGATGGCGGGCTACCAGGCTGTTAGCACAGTTGATGACGAATAAGATCGAAATGGCTAAAGAACATTTCTCTGGAATTTCATCATTATTTCAATGGAAAAAATACATAATTGTACGGTGACGTTCATGAATATACAATGAATTATTTATCACGTTATTGCATAATATTCTTTTATTCGATTGTCCCCTGCTCTCGCAAGAGGGCAGCATTAAACTCGGTTCTTGATACTTATATGTCCACCACGTACATGTACACGTACACCACAACCATGACAACATTAACTATAGAGATAAGTAGAGTAAAATTTGCCATAAAGGTTCTCTAGTTTTCGATATACCCATCAAATTTTAAAACATCACCTCGTTTGGTTTTGTGTGATAGCATATACCTTTTTTTCAAGAAAAGTAGTGACCTGATTATTAGTATCAAACAAATTTAGTCCAAGAAAATATGTTATTATCAATACATACATTTATTTACATGATTCCATTATTTTATTCATTAGCGCTATTTAGGATTTCAAAATGGCCACTATTTGAAAGAATCTTTTCTAATTAAATTAAAATATTCAGGCAAGGTTATATATGAATAAAACGATAACTGTATATTTTGAAAACACCTTCTCATTCTTTTCATATGATATATTTTACTTGATGATGCCAAAAATGTCTGAGACCTGAGAAATGAACATATTAAAATGGCGGCTATTTGAATATATTTAGACAATATTTATTGCATTAACAGTGGACTAGAGTGACCTGATATTATTATCAAACATATTCAATCCTAGAAAATATATTATTAGTAATACATACAATTATTCCATCATTCTTTAGCGCCATCTTGGACTTTCATAATGGCCTCCATTTGAAGAGAAAAATCGTCTCTAATCAAAATTTAGGTTATAACAATAAAGACGATAATTGTATATTTTTAAGATATTCTCTCGTCGTCTTTATAAGATAGTTTATTCTCTTTCCTTCAAGACAAGTAGCCTAATGATGCTAAAAGTGCATTTACGTGTACGTGACCTGAGAAATTAGCATATCAAGATGGTGACTATTTTATCAAATTTCAGCACTGTTAACATAGCCGTTAAAATATTTTGTTTTTAGAACTTATCCTTTCTCCATGAAACGCATAAAACGACTTAATATAAGACTGTTCTTGATGTTGGATATGCATAGCACAAAAATGATATCTCCCAATTCAAAATGGCTGTCATGTTTCATACTGTCCGTTTTTTAATCATACTTTCCGTTACACGGGCCTATATATCAAGTAATTTATCAAAACTAAGGCGTAAATTAAGTCAACTTCTAAGTCGTAAATTAAGTCAGCTTCTAAGTCGATCTTATAAACAAAAAGCAAAAATAGTCAGATGTCAAAATTAAGAAGGCAAGTATCATTAAAGCATAGGCATATAGGTACCATATTTTCGGTTTGGAAGTGTTGGTATATAGTTTGAACACAGATTCTGTGGTTTGAAATAATTTGAATATATAAAAATTGCTTTGTGATAATACATGAAGAGTAATACGAAGCTACAATATGTTTTTGGATTCTTTTATGGGAAGTTTAGCTCATTGATTTCCCTTAGTTGTGAGAAACTCCATGCAGGACTCCTTCACTGAACCTGCTTCTACTGGGGAATAGTTTCAAACTTCACGTCCCCTTGTTTGTTCTAGCATTTTATATAGTGACGGTGACAAGCTTCCATACCAATAAAATACCAATGTACGATCTCTCTACTCAGTTTGAATCTGGCTTTCAACATAGCACAACCCTCTGCTGTGCCAAAATTGCTTTGAATGATCTTTCTCTTGATCTGCTTCAGTATTTGCAAACCAGATGCCGTGCAAACCAACACATTTAATCCAAACTTTTTTGCACCAACCCCAGGCGCGTGCCCATTTAGGGCCTTTGGGGGCTCAAGCCCCCCCCCCCCCCCCCCCCCGTGTTCCCAGAAGGAAAAAATAGGAGGGTGGGGGAGGGAAGAAGAGGAGGGGAGGGGAGGAGGAGGGGAGGAGGAGGGGAGTGAAAAGGGAAGGGAGCTTTTGTGATTGTCTCTCACTTTATCTCTACGTCTCTGAACCATGTCACTGTTTTATAACAAATGTAAATATTAATAGCAAGAAGAGTTTCAAGTCACCCAGGCAAGTTAAAACCCAACACCTCGGCCCTCTGAATCCCCGCCAACGGCATTTCCCACCCACCAGTGGCGTAACCAGGGATGCAAAAAGTGCGGGAGCGGGGAGCACCGCTCCCAGGAAGCAACAGCTAAAATTGAGGAAATCATGCCAGTGTCCAAAAATAAAAAAGGAGGGAGGAAAAAGAGGGAAGAGGAAAAGAAGAAGAAAAGAAGAAAAAAGGAGGAAAATAAAAGAGAGGAAGGGAGGGGAAAAGAAGGGGAAAAGGAAAAAGAAGGAAAAAAGAAAAGAGAGGAAAATATGACGATTAGGGCAGGGCAAAGCTAGATTTAATTTGAAGTGAGGCAGTGAAGCCACAAACTGACGTATGTGGATGGAATGTATACATGGTCGAATCCAACGAAAAGTGTCCACGGCTAGATTTTTAGGGTCCAGTTTCAAAATGCTTCGATCTTTTATTCCTTTTCCCCACTCAAAGTCAACATATCAAGCTTGTATGGGAAAAAAGTGCCATCACTAATCTCTCCAATTGACCACGTGGCGGAATGAGGAAGTTGAAGGTACACTTCTCAATGTTACCTACCAATACAAGTACCATATTTTGATTAAGTGATGATTATTCCACCTATTTACATATTTCATTCAAATTTGTGATTGTATTGTATTCAGAAGATGCTAATGCTGATAGAAAGTGATCATTCAGGCCCGTCAGATGGGGGGGGGGGGGGGGCGACGGTTGCGATCGCCCCCCCCCCCCCTTTGAAAATCTTCCCCGGAAAATGTGACCAAAAACAGAGAAAATCCCCCCTCCCCCAAAAAAAATTCGCGCGCTACGCGCGCATATGTCTTCCCAAAATGCAATATTCTTTGGTACAAGCTTGGTTAAAGCTAAAATGTAGCTCAATCGTGCAAAAAAGGGTAAATTCGAAAATTTTCGCGCGCTACGCGCGCAATTCTTTACTCAAAAAGGTGATTTTTTGGAAAACGCCCCCCCTTTGAAAAAAGTGTCTTACGGGCCTGATATTTGTCCAGGTGCTCATTTTTTGTTTACATTTTAGATTCACACAGTTAGGTAGCATTTGCAGGCTCTCAATACTTTGAAACATGAGGTTGAGTCACTTTGTGTACTTTCACCAAGATGATTTTAATGAACATTTGTTTTCATGTACCTCAAAGAGGGGGAATGACCCTTTCTGTAAAATTTAGAATTTTAAGCATGCGCCCAAAACCTAAGTACATAGAGGAATGTGGAAATTTGGTATTCGAAGGTAACAGTTAATGTATACGTAGGTAAGAGAAGTAAAACTGTAATAAATTAATGTTCTACTTAATTTATGTTACATTTTGGGGTGAAATAATTATGCAGGGCTGTTAACAATATTTGTTTTTTTAAATAAACATATTAAAACATGTTTAAATCCTAATATTATGAACATATTCCCAGTAGTTTACTTTAAATAGCCACTAGAATATTAATTTAATGTTGAAAAAAATATACAATATCTAACTGTCAGTTGTAATTTTGAAAAGGTTTATTAAGAACAATACATCAGGCAACATTTTTAAGCATTCCTATATGAGAAAAACATGTTAAGACTTAAAACACGGTAGCTTACATTGCAATAATCAAAGTATTCGTAGATAACACATTTTGCTGAACTTCAACTTCGTTGACTAAGAACAGTTGGATTCGTTGATTTGACATAGGTTTAAGGGCAAAATTGTACTAGACGTAGTTTTTTTATGCCCTGAATCGCGTGTGAGGGGATTGTCGTATCAAAATGGTGTCTTGATTGACTTTATAAGTAGATTTAAGAATGTGCACTCAGCGCTGCTTTTACAAAACAATCAGAATTGCGTAATATTCAACATTTGAATAAAACAGCAAGAATAACCAATTAAACATTAAAATAATATAAAACCATGTTCCTATTTCTAAGGTATAAAAGAAAACACCCTAAGCATCAATAACCTCACTAGTGATAGACCTATACTGTTATTATTCTTGATGTTAAAGGCATATTGAATAGAATTAACCTTTTACACATGATAACTATGGCAGAAAATGTTTTATTATTAACGTATCTGATAATCCAATTTTGTTAGTGTCTTTCTTGCTTGACTTTCAATTATTAAGAATGTGCGTTTAGCTTCTACAAAACAGTCAGAAGTGTGTAATATTTAACATCTGATTTAGGGCAAGATGATGACAACATACATATCGTACTGAGTTAAAATTTCGTAAAGTTATAGTTAAACAATCAATTAACTCGCTAGTAATACTATTATTATTACTGATCTAATTTGGTAAAAAGCATGTTCATCATTAAAACTAAGCATGATAAAAACTTAAGCATACACATTTTAATTAAGAAACATCTGATCATTCAGCCTCGTGATCATTCAGCCTTGTAATCGCTACTTAACAAGTTTAGTGGTTCTTGATGTATGTATTCTGTGTGTAGTTAGTTCTTTAGGTCTCTCATGTCGCGAGGATGAATATCTAATAGAACATACTTACTCTTTGTTTATTATATAGGACATTCTAGAATGTTAAGAATGAACGTTTCAGTTTCCGTGTGAATCCAAAGTATTGGATCGAATCAACTATTGAATAGTTCACCGAGCTATCTTTATTTAGAAAGCGAGCGGTTTCCTTTAAGCAAACAGTTTGATTTGCCTGTAATTCATAGTCTTGAATGCCAGGCTATTTGTTTTAAGCAATAAAAAAACCGGTTGCCTTCCTCAATTTGTTCTAAACAAAGGAGGCAAGTGAGGTCTTCTGGAAGTTATCATTTTGAATAGCTGTTTTAAACACGAAAGCCAGATCACTTTTTGATTCATTTAATATATACTTTGAAATAATTTCATATCAGACCTTATATATATAAGTTTAATATTTGAATGTTCAAAGTCTAGAACATTCAAAAATTTTGCCTTTCAGTCCACAACGGAATAAAGCACATACAACTTTCAGCAAGACATTCAGTTGTCAGATTAGAATTAAGGTATAATTTCCTATCATCCTATCATTTTAAATGTCGTACATAGTCAGTCTTTATCGAGTTTCAACCGGAGGCAAACTCCGCTTGACTCATAGAATCACCAATATGATATATGTTGTCAGATGTAGACAAAATAGGAATTTTATGTTTAGAAATTCAATGTTGTTTGATTTAACAACACTAATCTAATAAGTTTTGCCACGACAGAGATATTGTCGGGCATGTGCCTTTCATTATGATTTTTAAAAAAAAGCAACCACTGCTTAGTTCAATTACACTAAGAAATAAATGTCGGAAGCATTATTCATGAGCAATTTTTGTATTTAAGACTGAAATCAGTATAGGCCTACCCTCGATTCCCTTCAACCTTTAAAAAATGAAAAGGTTTTACTAAATTTCTTGTTCACTTAAAATACGTTTCGGTGACATTACACAACCTGCCAGAGCAAAAATGAAGCAAGTTATTTTATATTTGGTACACATGAATTCCATTTTCAAATACAACTACAATAATGGCCAATATTAAGTACCTCAGTAGTCACTGCTCTGCAATTCCTGGGGAAATTGGTTAACTACGCATACATCATATCGACAAGCTGGTTTAAAACAATATTACGCACCAAACAATATTATTCCCGTCTTATACATTCCTACTTAATATTTACATAATATTAGGTGCGAATGAAAGCGACAAACAATGCAGGAATTGTACCATGCCCATTAACTAATATATAAGTTACCTACGAATACAAAATGGAATATGAAAATATTGATTATGAAACCGAAATTTCATGGATGTGATGTCTAAATGTATCCATTTTAAGACGATCAACGTGTAATCTATGGATATAAATATCATTCATTCACTCTAACACCAACAAAAAATATGTTCTCGGCAAAAACAGTGTGATAACACCATGCATTTTATTTAAATCAACACCTCCCATTTTCGTTTAATAAGGAATATTATTTTTTACCCCTCCAAATATAAATATAATAATATATCCAGTCAGATTGTATGATTACGCATTGCTTTTATGTAAAATAAAATAATTTAGGGCCAATAAGCACATTGTATATTATTGAATGTTGCCTACATATACATGTTACCTCCGAATACAACATGAAGTCATGCACGAGATGCTGTTACTGAATATTTATATAAACATTAATCACCCCCATTGCGATTTAAATCAACTGTCAGATGATGTCTTTGCGTGACTAGCATACAAAACTACACTAATAGGAGTAATAAGATTGAGAAAGAGGGAGGCTATATAATCAACTTTTAAGACAACAACATATTATTGATGCACTTGTACACAAAGTACAGAATTTTGTGAAAGGTTACTATATAATATAAAAGCTGAAAGTTTGATGCAAAACTTCTCCGTTGCTTTCCGAACGCAGCGCACATTTCTACTTTATTCCAGTCGCTACAAGTATGTAACAACAGAGGGAAGTACCACGGTATCGTTATTTGTATTTGAAGGTAACAGTTCATATTTCAAATTTGCCTACGAATACAGCCTTTTATTGCTGATATTTCAAAAAATGTTGCCTTCAAAATGATAAAACTTGTCGCACATGTACATTGTATCATACTTCGCATATTCTATAGATATCATTCACTAATCTGTGTTTATATTAAAATGGCAGTGTTTTAAATAGGTATTTGGAGGAATGCATTTTTTTTACCAAACCGATCGTTTCCGCTTTTAAAATTTCTAACAGCTTCATCAGAAAATCGACTTGAATGGGGACAATGCATTTAAGTATTAAATATATTTAGGCTTCCTTACAGCACAAATTACTCGAAAGTGAGATTTAACAAAACATGTATTTGTAGGTAACGTCAAAACTTACCACAGCAAAAAAAAAATCACAACAATTCAGGGATTGATCGAAAGTAACCAAAAATTAAAAGAGGCAATCTTGAGATATCCAGCAATCAAACAGGCAAAATTATTTCCGCTTAAGCTCGTTTTCATCTAAACGGTTATATGTCTAACAAAAAACCTAAACAACTATTTTGTAAAAAGGGTAAAAAATAGCAGGTTTATTGCTCGTATACGCCCAATTGTGCATTTAAGTTGGTCATATTATATATGGCGCGAACCGTCTCATCGAGGCGGATACGTATAACACAAAAATAAAATTGTCAAGATATAGATTATTTTATTAGAGGCCTGAACATCACGTGTACACTTTTCGTTGGATTCGACCACATACAGTATACCAACAAGGAAATCTCAAGACCTTCGAGGAATTTACATTATGAATGTACCAGTAGAAATAGGTACAATACAATACAACTCATTTGAGGAAATTACCAATATCATTAGGGCAGGTAGCCAATGAAAAATAGTAAAAATAAGACGAGTCGAGTCGCGAAGATGGAAGAAATAACGAAACATTGAGGAAGGTTATACAACGAGGGTTCAGAGCCATGGAAATTCAATGTATCAATGCAGCACTAAAAATTGAAGGAAGAACTGTGAGGACGACCTGGAAAACATTGAGGAAGTATTGGATCAATGAGATATAATAAAGAAGTACCATAAGCACCAAACAAGTTGGAAGATAGAATAGTTTGAGGAAATGGAATCATCAAAATCAAGAGGAATAAGCAGTAACACAAATGGAGATGACTAAAAGGACAGCAGCTGACACCAATATCTCAGATTTGAGGATATAATATTTTTGCTAAATGGACGAAAAGGAAAGTAAAGGCCAAATTGATAGTCACATTTATGAGAAACCCTTTTAATACAAAAATAGAGCGAGTTAAAAAAAGGAGATGCACGTGAAAAATACACAATGAGACATAAATCCCAATTATAATCACAAGTGTACAAATTGGACTACAGGCTGCCAGCAGGAGTTCAAAGATAAAAGTAGCCAGTGGTCTCTTTACTCTCTTCGTATCCATGCGAATGATGTGACAATGAAGAACAGCCTCACAGAAAAGGAAGCAGCACAACAAGATAAGCATGATAAGTGGCCTTTTTTGAACAACATGTGGCCACTGCTAGTCAAAAAATGAATTCTTTCCAGGTACTCCTATAAATCCGCAGCCCAAAGTGAGATATGTGACAAGAAATGCTCAATTCAATAGCGGCTTACATGAAGGATAAACCGAGAATGCCCTGCCTGGTGGTTTACTCAATTTAAAGAGAGATCTCTAAGATTTTCTAGAAACTCTTGTGTCCAACCTTGAAAGAAGGTTGTTCGCTGATGAAGACGAGCTGACTGAGTATGTGCGCACACTAACAAGCTACATAGATCTTGCTAAAAATGCCAGTAAGTGTGGCGATGAACTCTTTGTGACCAGAGTATTGGCCCAGAGGAATTTCTGGGATGCATGTAGCTCCATAGTCAGCTTGGAAGTTGACCAATCAACAATGATCAATCAAGCTAAGATGTTCTTGCACAGACTTCACTCAATGATCAAGTGTGGGAGTAAATCAAAGTTATCGGACATGCAAGTTATTAGTAACTTCTGCAAAGATCAAGCCTTGTATGATCTCATTCGAGATTTCCTCCACTGTGTTCTAAGTGCTTCTATCAAGGAAACAGTTGAATCAGTAGTTGAATCAATGGGAAGCAAACTAGGACACAGCAATAGACCAGAGAGAAAATTGTCCCCTGAGAGTGTCAATGAAGCCGTTTTTATGGCGTGGAATGGACCTGAAATCCACCATGGTGATAATGTACTGAGGAAAGCCTTAGACAGACATTTTGATGGGAAAAGCTGGCACTTCGTCACGTCTTACAGTGTGAAACCTCATAGAGTTTCACAAGCTGTTGATAAAATCCAACAACAACGCATGCAGTTTCCCATGATCATGATGATGTACTGAACCCAGGGAGGTAATCTGATCATTCGTTGTCATAATAATGAATGAGTAGATATTAAGCTACAGGGTGTCCCAAAAGTAAATGCACGACTTTGAAGCTTTGTATTTCACAAAATAAAAGTCGTATTGAAAATATGAATACATATTTAGAAAGAGAAGATGTAGGAAATAAGTTTGATACCAAACATTGGAGTAACATCTGTGTGTAATGCCACCCTATAAGTAAAATATGTATTACTGCAAAAATTGTAATTTTATACTTCGGAGGAATAAAGTTCGTAACTCCATACCTATTGAGATTAACAAAAAAACGGGTAGAGTTGGTTACACGGAATGTGATCATTTTCGATTCTGTAGTGAAATCTTGTATAGAAACTTCTTCAAGTTCTTAAGCAAAATTCTGTGAACAGTTGATCTTTTAATCTTGTTTTCTACGGAAAGTCGGCGAATAGATCTCTTTGGACTTTTGGCTAATCATGTCATGACATCAATGTGACTCGTTGATCTACCAGTCTTTTTTCTACCACATCGAAACAAATCATGCACAGTTCCTGTGTTCAAAAATGTATCCACCAACTTCAGAATGGATATTCTTCCTGGTGCGCTTTTCACTTTGAAATGTTTTCTGAACTTTTGTTGAGTAAGTTGAACTGAATTTGTTACAGCGTAGAACCATACAACTGGTATTCGTTTATCTATGCTGTAAACCATCTTGAATGAGAATTTTGCTGTGTAATGTTGTCTACTATGCCTATTTATGTTGTGAGTGACCGAGTTTGGTAATAGCATTCATGTTGCAAGGTAAGCAGTGAACTGTGACCAATGCGCAACGTTGCTTTCATACCGTTAATTTATGCCCACCTGATTTTAACAACAATGTGTGGTACTTGGTATGGATGGGTCTGGCACACGGCCAAAAACTGTCACCAGTTTTATAATGTTGTGGGTTCACTAATAGGGTTGTGTTTGGTATCAAAATAATTTCCCAAATCTCGTCTATCAAAATATGATTAAATATATACCATATGATTTATTTTTTATGAGATATAACTCTTCAAAAACGTGCATAGACATTTGGGACACCCTGTAATTTCTGTGACAAAACATATTTTGTTAACCTTGTTACTTTTGAAGAGCTGCAGAAGCTATTTTATGTTACCATGGTTACGGTTTGATTGAAGAAATCTTCAACCTTAGGACAATGCTCCTGAGGAAGAAATGACTTTTTGCACCCCTGGGCGTAACCAGGGGCCCCAGCAGCCCACCCCACCCCATTGACAAAAGAGGTAACGAGCATAGACAGTGCACACGGGGAGGGGAGGGGCACGCCCCCATAATTGTCACGGTGGGGACGATGCACCCCTCAAAAGAAGCCATTTTTTGCACAAAATTAGTTTCAATGTTTAATGGTTTCAGGAACGTTCTCTAGACCATTTTAGTGAAAAAACTAGACATCTTTGATTAGTCATGCATACTCAATCACATTTATTTCTAAGCCCCCCCCCCCCCCCCCCCCCCGGTAAAAAAAATCCTGCGCACTTTTTGTAACAATTCTAGACACTCTATTTCGTTCGTAAATTATTGTGCTCTCAAGGTTTGTCAATTATCATCACGACACAGCCAATATATTCTGTCAATATTCTGTCATTGCACTGTGTGGTTATGATGGAGTCTGGACATGCGTCGACTCGGGTGCGTATCATGTCATGTGACCTTTGCCCAGGGCAAGCACTTGAAATTCAGACGGGCCTTTAATAATCGAAATGTTCCTAAAAATAGGAGGCGAGGATTACTTTACATATTAACGGCTTATCGATGGGCTTCATGGTTTTTTGTTTCGGTCCTACTACGGTCCAGTGTTTTTGCCGGTCCAGAGACTATAGCTATGGGACAAGTATCTCGAAGGCAAAGTCCCCCGTTCACTATGCTTAAATTGACGGAGGACGGTTTTAGAGGGGGCGCACTATCATGGTCGTAACAAACCAGACGACCTAAGACGTGGTGGATTTTATCGGCTCAAAACATGATTTGTGCCACAGAAATATGCCATGTAGATTTTCATGTATTTTTGTGTATATATTTTTGCGCCGTGGTCTTATAGAAATGGCGCGGTATAAAAGCCTTTCGTATGTATGTATGTAGAAATAGTACATCAATGGTCAAAAAAGATGATTGTGATATAGAGTAAAACTTATTTTAAATTAATTTGTACGTGGAACAAAATACGAATTTTAAATTGTGGATGGCTTCGTCTGACAGTGACAGAGGAGGGGCGTGGCGTTATTTGCATTTTATGAATGTTGTAATTAGATCAGATGGGAAAGACGCTGGATCGTGAGGTCAAAAAAATTCGCACAGTCCAAAATAAATCGCACATTCAAAAAAAATCGCACAGTAAATGTACTACATGAACAATTTCTCGTCCACGTTTTCCCGCTTCTCCGTCCCCATTTTAGGTGTCCGAGGGGCAGTCTGCCCCCCCCCCCCCCCCCCGCTGGCTACGCTACTGGCAGTCCCCCCCCCCCCCCACCACCACCACCACCACACACACTTACATGAAATTCACGAGGTTACTGCAAACAAAATGGGTCTACCTTTTACTGCCTTGACCCAGCTTTGCCCCCCCCCCCCCCTATTGAGAAATCCTGGAGATTGCAAACCGTGAAATTTGGGAAAGGTTTCTGAAAAATCTGTTTTATATAATACCGTATGGTAAAACTATGGCCGCGTGGTAAGTGTTAAGAACCAGTTAGTCGCAGCTTTAGGCTAACATCCATGTGTTGCAGGTTTTATACTCACTCAAGTTAATTAAAGAGCAATCACGTTTCGATCCTAGCATAATCTGTATTACATAAAATACCATCTCATACCATTTCATGTATCAACCCTTTATCTGCTATTAAATTGTTGGGTTTTATGTAGATACCATTTTGGCTACGTGTCAACTTGAATCGAATGTCATCGTATGATGGTGCCTGGCTAGATCTGTATTGCTTTCTCTTTTATGATTTGTTATCTTAAAAAGGGAACATATTGTTTAAAATGATACCGATCGTTGAAAGCTGCCAATTGGTATAACGATCGTTAAAAGCTGCCAATTGGCCCATATTGTGACATAAGCTGCCAAATGGCAGTAATAAAATTCATTATTGATATAAGTAACATGCCTATGCAACGGGCTTCCTTGTCCTTTTAGCTGGCCACAATTGAAATCGTGCCAAATAAATATTTATAAATAGGGTCATGTGTTTTAAGCTCGCCTCCTTTCGCGTTACACACGGATTTTGGCTTTCGCGACATGATTTTAACTTTACACATTTATATTTGCTTGTATACCCCCCTGAGGTAGTGAAAAGTATACATTTTCTGAAGGGAAATTGCATGAGGAAACCAACTATGCCATTAAAATTATAGTACGACCAAGAACTAAAATGGTATGATCGGAAATGTTCGGGAAAATATCAGAGTTTTTTAATTTTTAATTTGAGATCCATCTATTTTTTATACCTACCCCTATCATTATTTACTTTACATATTTGAATTCCTCATGAAATTACCCATTAGATGATATGTAATTGTTAAAGTTACTACGTCGGTATGGTAATTACACCGGCTAGTGAAGATCTAATTTTTATTTTATATATTTTTAGAATTTTCAGAAATATTTGTTTAAGGATGAACCCTTCCCTGAAATAAACTGCATTTCCGAATTCCTCTAGTTACAAGCTTTCCAAAAATGTATACTTTTGCTATCATAGGTTGAAAACTTTTTCTGTTATAGTCATTTTTATAAATCCGGTAAATTGAGGCTGATTATTCATGTTGACTGCGAATAGGAAGAAAGCTGATGATCATGGTCTTATTCATAATTAATTAGTTGTTACAAATAGTTATTGTAAAAATAACAAAGATTATCGCCATTATTGGATTATCCCCATTGAGTTTGTACAGGCGGCACCCCTTCCAGCGGCACCCCTTCCAGCACCACCCCTGGTCTCCAAACATCAAACAGCTGTATCTCCCCTTCTGTATTGGCTATACCAATGCCATTTTGCAGGCAGATAGCTTGTTATGGTTGGTTGGTTGGTTCAGTCCTGTCATGACTGACAGCTCGTGACCTTACAGATACTACGCCACAAATAACGATTTTCAGCAAAGGAGTAACAATCACGGAGAGGGTGTCCAGTAATCAATTTTATTTGGTCAATCCACCGGGAACGAGGTCTGCCTCTCTTACGCTTCCCTTCAATCATGCCTTGCATGATCATCTTCTCTAGGTTGTTACCCTTGCGACGTGAGATATGGCCGAAGTAGCTCAGCATTTGGGTGTTGATAGCATGAAGAAGTCGTTTAGACACCCCTATTTCTTCAATAATACTGGCATTGGTCCTTCTCATTGTCCATACGATACGAAGCATACGCCTCCAACACCACATCTCGAAAGCAGCTATTTTGTTTTTGTCAGCTTTGGTTAGGGTCCACGTCTCACATGCATACATGGCAATTGGAAATACAAGGGCTTGGATTAGCCTGGTTTTTGTTGCTCTGGTTATTCCTCTGTCAGCCCAGATCTTGCTTAGGTTGATCATTGCTGATCTGGCCATTGCTAAACGGTGTATAATCTCTTGGCTGCAACCACCCTCTTTGGTGATCAGGGATCCAAGGAAGTTGAATTTCGAGACCGATTCCACCTCATTACCATCAATTATGAGAGGCTCTCCAACACCATCTGTGCCTATGGACATGATCTTGGTCTTGCTGACATTTAGACGTAGGCCAAACTGCTCACTCTCCACCTTGACTTTCTTCAGGAGTTCCTCCATCTCTTCCATATTTGTTGCAAACAGGGTGGTGTCATCGGCATAACGTAGATGGTGTATTTGGTATCCACCTACTGACAGCCCCCCTGGCCAATCATCCAATGCACGTCTCATTATAGATAGACTCTGCATAAAGGTTGAAGAGTGCTGGTGAAAGTATGCACCCTTGACGGACTCCCTGACCTAGAGCAAACCAATCACTATTTCCTTTCTCAGTGCGCACACAGGCAGCTTGACCATCATACAGATTGCGAATTAGGTGGACGAGGTGGTAAGGGATTCCCATTTCTTGCAGTGCTGTCCACAATGCGGAATATCTCACACAATCAAAGGCCTTAGCGTAGTCTATGAAGCACATGAAGAGCTCCCTCTGGAATTCAAAACATTTTTCCATTATGTGACGTACATTGGCTATCTGATCTTTTGTGCCGCGGCCTTTCCGGAAACCGGCTTGCTCAGCAGGAAGTTCACGTTCAAGATGAGGTCTGAGACGTTCGTTGATGATGTGCAGTAGGATTTTGCTTGCATGTGGTATCAGAGCGATAGTACGATGGTTTTTACACTCGCTAGCATCCCCTTTCTTTGGAAGTGTAAGGAAAACTGATCTCTTCCAATCCTCTGGCCATACTCTTGACTTCCACACAGTATTGCACAGCTTTTGCATAATAACTGCTACAGAATCATCAGCTTGCTTCAGGAGCTCACTTGGAATATCATCTAGACCAGGTGCCTTTTGACTTTTTAACTTCTTGATGGCTTCCTGGACCTCAGACAGAAGAATATCAGGCTCATCTTCACCTAGTGGAGGCGGGGGAGACTCCTGTGAGCCATTTGTCTCTTCTTGGGACGCATACAGATTTTCACAGTAGTTTTTCCAACGATCCTTGATTTCGTCACTCTCAGTCAAGACTTTTCCTTGCTCATCCTTGATGATAGCCAATCTAGTTGTCGTTTTTGAGGTGATGTTTTTTATACATCTAAAGAGCTCTCTGCTGTTTTTGTGAAAACTGTGATCCTCAAGTTCTTGGCATTGCTGTCGGATATGCTTATTTTTATCTCTCCTAGAATTCAATTGAACCTCACTTGAAAGTCTTCTGTATAGGTTACTGCCTTGCAGACCAGCTTCCTTCAATTGGCGTCTTTCATCTGCTAAGTTGATGGTTTCATGTGACAACCATGATGTGGTCTTTCTCTTATGTTTCTTAGGAACATGTTTTTTGGCTGCGCTGAGAATAGAGTTTTTGATGTCCAGCCAGAGTTCATCAGGAGTTGTTTCCTCATCTCTAACCATCAGTTCTTGAAACAGATTTCTGGTCTCCACTCTGTATTTGTCATCAAGATGCTGCAAATCAAATCTGCAGGGTTTGGGAGCACCTTTGGTCATCTTCAACTTGATTCGAAAATCAGCAATCAGAAGTTGATGGTCACTACCTATATCTGCCCCTGGCAGGGTTTTTGCTATCTTGATAGAAGACTTCCACCTACTGCTAATGAGGATGTAGTCAATCTGGTTTCTTGTGATGCCGTTTGGTGATATCCAAGTGTACTTCCGCCTCGGGTGTTGTTGGAAGATTGTGTTTGTGATAGTAAGTCTGTTTGCTACACAGAAATCCACGAGTGTACTACCTCTTTCGTTTCTGCTTCCCAAGCCATGCGGGCCCAAGGCCATGGTTTCGTCTTCGCTTTGAATGCCTTCTCCAACTTTTGCGTTGAAATCACCTGTTATCATGATGATATCTCTCTTCGGAATGCCATCAAGGGTTTCCTGCAGTTGGCTGTAAAAACATTCCAGATCTTCATCAGAGGCTGCGGAGGTTGGTGCATATATTTGAATGACTGAGAGGTTAATAGGCCGAGCTTGGAATCTGATGGAGATGATCCTGTCACTGACTGGGTTGTAGCCCAAGACATACTTTGAGATGATTTTACTGGTGATGAAAGCTACACCTTTGCTCCCTCCTTTCCCATTTCCTGAGTAGTATATGGTGTGGTCATCTGTGGAGAAGTGGCCTTTTCCTGACCAGCGTACTTCAGCAATACTTAGGATGTTCACTTTGCATCTGTCCATCTGTCTGGTCAGAAGCTCCAGAGTGCCAGGCTGTGATAGCGTTCTCACATTCCATGTACCAAATCGTATGACTTTTCTTAACTTAAGATCCTTTCCCATAGTCCTTCCTTAGGCTCCATTCGGTGCGTCATCACAGGACAAGGGTCGGGATTGGTTTTGTTGCCCATTACTTTCCCCTCTGGGTCCGGAGGTACCACCTTGGTATGCTAGGCTGGTGGCTGCCCCATTACTAAGTTTCGTCATCATAGGTTATCTATCTATCTTGTTATAAGGGCTTTAAAATGATACCAAATTTGTTGAGATAGCTTTTGTGGTTTTGAATATATTTGAGGAAAATGACAGCATAAAACTAAAAAATGTAACGGCACCACCCTATTGGTAGGCGAGTTCATAACGCGTGACCATAGTTATAACCACGTACAAACATAATATTCGCTTATTAAAACCTCTTCATCATCTAACTGTATCACGTGTCAACTTGAATCGATACCACCGTATGATGGTGCCTGTCTGTACTGTTTTCTTTTAAATGATGTGTTATCTTAAAGGGAACATATGTTTAACTGATAACAATCGGTAAAAGTTACCAATTGGCACCTATTGTGACATAAGCTGCCAAATGGCAACAATAAAAGGCATAATTGATATAGGTAACAGGCCTATGCAACGGGTTTCCTTTCCGGTTTCCGTATCCTTTTAGCTGGCCACAATTGAAATCGTGCCAAATGAATATTTATAAATATTTATAACCACGTACAAACAGAACATTCGCTCATAACCTCTCCATCATTCAACTGTATCACAGTTTGAACTTGATTCCAAATCGTGATAATGCAAACGATGGCATTAGCAAACGTGTTACTAGTTCTCATCTGTTGCTTTCAACCTGGACATTCTTCGCCTGCTGAAGAATACTCCTCGAGAGAGAATGGCAACCATCGTGACCGTGTCCCAGGTATGTTAAATAGATGCTATGTTCATAATACTCAATTCCGTTTCTACTTGTTGTTTGTTTGAATATAAACTGCTCAAAAAAAGTTAGGAATATTTTTTCATGCACAAGATTTTCAAATATCGCGGGATATGTTCATTAAGTGTTATATATCCATGCCAAACTGATGTGTTCATTTTTACAATGATACCAAATTTTAAGCAATCCCTTACTCCAGTGTTCAGCTACCTTGCTTGAGAACATGGAGAGGACACAATCTGAATGTGCCGCCAAAATCAACACTATTTCGTGCTCAAAAGAACATCTTTGTCGTCTGTTCAATAAAGTGTTACAATGACCCCTACAGTATAGTGTAATGATCTATTGATTTTTAAACACAAAATAGTGTTGATTTTGGCACTTTCAGATTGCGACCTCCCCATGTTCTCAAGCATGTGGCTGAGCACTGGAACAAGGGATTGCTTCAAATTGGATAACATTGTAAAGATGAACACATCAGCTTTTCAATGATATATTACACTTAATGAACATATCCCGCGATAATAAAAATCTTGCGCTTAAAAAAATATTCCAAACTTTTGTTGAGCAGTTTATATAAATTTTGGTTGGACTTAAGTATAAGTCTAGCAGAACCAATCACTAGCAGAACGTAATAAACACCACGCATGAACATGAGGAATTGCTCGAAAGATCTGCTGAAAAGTAGGCGGCATATAAATGAAAATAACACCTAAACAAGTGCACACTCATGTAACATGAATATAATTATTGTATAAGTCATAAAGCACAATTAGACGTTTCATACCTCTGTTTCAAAATGCTAGAAACCATCCAAAATAGATAACGATTGATGAAAAACAATATCAGTGTATGATTCCCCAATAAGAATACGCACACAATGCATGTTCACCATATAGCGTTATGAAGATCTATTCAAAATTGCGGATCGCGTGAATTATGCGCGCGTGACACCTTGTTATTTGAGACCGAGTCCATGATGTCCGAGTCCCGAGTTTGAATTATATAGGCCTAAGAATATGGAATTGAGTCAGAGATTCAAAAAGTGTTCATAAGTACATAGATTTAGAAGTAACAAACTTGATAAAATATGTGATATGCTGGCAAAGCACCTTCCCCTGCCAGTTTACTTATTTCTTGCCCAAAAGTTTCATCCCTAATTCCATTCCATAGGGTTAGGTTAAACAGGACTGCTTTTGAAAGCTGAAAATTTCCAATGAAAGTTCTTCGTTTTTTTTTAAATTTTATATCATTTTGTCAAAAATACTGATACCAAAAACACAAAAAATACTATTTACGTCATACAAACAGTCTTGGATTAGGCCTACACAAGATTATTTAATAACGTTATATTATGTATAGGTTCCCTAGGCTTATTGTGTTTTAATGCTTGTAACGGGTATCAATATAGGTATTTTCAACAGCAATTATTTAACTGTTCAGATGTAATTTATGATGATTTATGACATTCTTTCTAAATCAGTGAAGATATATAGGATGACTACGTGTTTTTTTTTTACGATCGGTACTTACCAGTCTTACCGGCTCGTAACATGCAAACAAAATGGCGACGAGAAAACGCATGCGTTGATATGTTGATAGACGCCCAATTTGGTGTCAGAATTACACCAATTGGTGTCAGAATTACACCAATATGGTGTCAGAATTACACCAATTGGTGTCAGAATTACACCAATTGGTGTCAGAATTACACCAGTTGGTGTCAGAATTACACCAATTGGTGTCAGAATTACACCAATTGGTGTCAGAATTACACCAATTGGTGTCAGAATTACACAAATTGGTGTCAGAATTACACCAATTGGTGTCATGCTGCTTCGACACCTCTAAAAACCGTGAGCTTTCCCGCCACCTATTGACGCCCTTGGAGTTATTTCAATTAATCTGACACCAGTTTTGGTGTAAATCACTAAATGATCACTGAAAGGTGTCCGTCGAACACTTAACGGTGTCACCGTAAATTATGTGCAAACCCATATCATTGACGATTACACCAATTTTGGAGTCAAAATAACACCTTTGTAAGTGTCATTTACAGTTGACTCCAAGAAGGTGTCGCTGTGACACCAATTTATTTTTCAGTGTACGTGAGTTAGCTATTAAGAAATAAATTTTCAGAGCGAAAAATATATATTGTACTTGTAGACTGCCATATCAAATGTGTGCGAGTAAACTGCAAACGGGATGTACAGGCATCACTTGCATGACTTGCAGTCGGCAACACTGTTGATGCAACTTGGAGCGAAGAGCGTTATTATAACTTATATTTAAATTGTTTTAAATATTTATTTCACTGAAATCAATTTATTATTTTTGACACAAATGTTACATGATTTGGGTCTACCACCAATCGTATTTTGTCTTAAGCTGATTCAACCATCTTGTGCATAGCTTGCTTTTGTTTAAACCATTAACGTGGTACGCTTTAGTAGCGTATGGGGGGATGAAACTGAACCAACAAGGACTTTACCAGAAAGTCAACTTTTTATAATTACAGCCGGATCAGAAACTGAAGAGAGGGGGGTTGTGTCGTGGTGTTCCCCAAACTGGCTCGAAAAAGAAGCATTCGATAACCGTCAATGCTAATTTCAACCAACAGTGCCATTTTCGACCGACAAGACTCTAATATGCCCCCTGCTCCCTCTGGTTAAGCTACTGGTACTCCTATTACGCTGAAAATAAAATATATGGTTGTATTACATTGTGTACATTACATTTCTTTTTATTAATGTTTCTTCAATCCGAACAGTTGGAGAGTTCATTTTCAATTTCCCAACTCCTCGTAGCCCATTATACGCCCCTATTCTGATGCTATCTCCCCTACGGTTTCAAATGTAGGGGGTATGTAGACGTCTACATGAATGACCGCCGAGAAAACTATATTTGATTCTCTAAATAAATAAATATTGTAAATAACAGTGATGGTTTCCTAATTTCCTTGTGCGTTTTTCACCTTCAATTCCTTTAACTGCAGTTATTGAGGTAACTTCTCCTGGAACCGTTGGAAGAGAGTTCGTTTTCAATTTCCCAACTCCTTATAGCACATCATACGCCCCTATTCTACTAATATCAACACCGTGTGCATCAAATGTAAGCGTCAACATCAGTGTATCTGGCATCGGTTTCTATGAGGAAACCACAACAAACCGACAACACCATGCAGAGATTAAGTTACCGACATCGACATATCTACTGCTGAGCTCTGACGTACAGGACAAGACCGTGATTGTGCACGCAAACGCTGGAGTTTCTGTGTATGGAATGACGACTGGAGGGGTTGACCCGGATGGATTTCTAGCAATACCTGTCCATGGATTAGGAACAGAATATCTCGTGGCTACGTACGGTCCTTCTTGTGGTTATCCAACTGCGTTTACTTTATCTGCAGTGAAAGATCAGACTGATATCCAAATACACACCACTACAGGACAGAACATAACTATTACAATGGATGCTTATGAAGCATATCAAATACATGATGGCTCCAATGACCTAACCGGTAGTGTGATTACATCCAATAAGCCCATAGCTGTAATGGCTGGATCAGCAGCAACTGCTGTACCTGCTGGCAATGGATGTAGCATTCTATTGGAGGCATTGTCTTCTGTAGATTCATTTGGATATAGCTTCACCATCGGACCGTTTATGGGCCGCGATGGATACGTGGTTCGAATCCTTGCCCCTGAAAAATCCACTGTTGAGATTTTACAATATGGCATGATTGATCTCGATAAAGGTGCATTTTTTGAACATGATGTAAATGATGACAGAGTAACGGTGATCAAGTCATCTAATCATGTACTGATTATGCAGTATATGAAAGGAATTAGTGATGGTAAAGGTGACACATCGATGGTTATCATACCACCAACAGAGATGTTTGCTGGCAACGTCACCTTCCCCGTGTATGATATCACCCGATACTCCGGGTACACCTATTACGTCAACATCATAGCAAACTGTTCATATATACCCGACATGACGTACGACGACACCATCCACGTTGATAATTGGGAAAGACTCTCTCAGGGTGACATGTGTGTTTCCCGCGCTGAGGTGACGCCTGGCACGCATAGTGTAAGACATCCTGATACAGACGCAACGTTCTCTGTTACCGTGTATGGATTTAAGCTGTATCACTCTTTTTCCTATCCTGTAGGATTCAATATTATGCCAAGTGAGTATGATGCATATTTGATTAAAAAAATTAAATGCGAAGAATTAATTCAAATTTGATAGTATTCCCCAACCCACACTTAGTCCTATAAAACAAATAACAAGGAAGCCATACGAAGTCCTTAACAATCATGTAATATTTTAAATACAGAATTGTTTAAACAATTACATATTGTATGTGTAATTTCACATGGTATTGGAATGTAAATGTGTACTATTAGAAATAATTTGTTGTAGGATTTTTACACATGACTATATGAAATGGCTTTGTATACATTAGCACTCGTTCATATGTCATCCACGTAAACACAGTCTCACATGATCTAGTGGTTACATCTTCGCCGCGATAGTGAAGAGGGACCGCAATCAATGAAAATAATATATAGTTGGCACACTTGACGCAACTTATTATACAACTATCCCTGTGCTCGCAATTGAGATCAGACTTGGGACATAGCATTGTTTTATAGAAAGCAAAAGTCTCCCCCTTTCTTATATCCTTCCAATCAGTGTTGGGGGAACTGCCAAGGCTTCTGATAACATGACTCGGATCAACATTGCCTCCGGGGAGAGGGGCGGATTTTTTTCCGTAATTAGGACATAGTGTGTCAACCTTTTTTCCTTGATTGCGGGTTCGAGACCGTGTATTTTTAAAGTTATTGTTAATTTAATTTATGCCAGTTTGTCCGAGTCCATATATTATTTATAAGAAAATATAAGGAAATTAGAGCCGCATTATCTTCGAGATCATAAATGGGACTTTAATTATTATTCTGTGTTATATATCATTCGTCCAGCAGATACGGCACCTGTATCTCGTCCTTCAGAAACGACATCGATATCTCTTCCAACTGATTCACTGACCACATCATCGGAAGATCCTGTTTCTTCCATTCCCCCAAACGATCCACAAGATACTGCACTGCAGTGTGGCAACAACACTATGACTATATTTATTCCAAAGAACATCATGCGTGGCGTAGAAGCTGAGGATTTACACTTTGTAGAAGACTCATGCATAGGAAAAGATTATAACGACACACATATCCGTATATCGTCTGCTTTTGAACAGTGTGGGACTGTGATGGAGGTAAGGAACTCATACTTGTTCCTTTGGTAATAGACCTTTTCGATAACAAGTTTTCCGATTTGAGGACTTATCCATTATGTTCGTACTTATGTCTATATATAACCATGAAAGTAACTTTCATGATATAACAGGAACCGTGGTACCGTTGGACACCGGTTTTTATGAAGGGCATTGATTTTCCGAACTTTTATGATTTTTTATTTGAAATCCAGCATCTCCTTGATTGATTGAATTTTTCCGATTGCCATTTTTCGTATTTTTCATAATACGTTTATATTGTGATAAGTGCCAATAGTGCCAATGTATTAATGTTTCCAATTTATATCAAATTTGTAGCCATAACATCTGTCGGTGCTCAGCCACTTGCTTGAGAATATGGGGTGGTCTCAATGAATGTGCCAAAATTGCCTCTGTCATGTCTCTCTACACTGTATATGTTGTTGTTAATCTAACGACATTGTCACCGTCTCCGGATGAAAACGAATGAAAAAAATATTAGACGTCTTCTCTGTAACCTTCATTGGTGTATCTCATTGGGTCCCTATAATATTATAGCTATTAGGCCTATAAACATTATTATTTCCTTTTTTCCAAGGTCCGTGGAGAATATATTGTTTATTCAAACGTCGTTCTCAACGAGGTGGTTCCGGTTTCACTAGGGATCGAATTCACGCGGGAACGCCATGTCGAGATCCCAGTTGTGTGTTATATGCGACGAAACGGTACCAGCAACATAAGCTTCCATCCTGAGACATCAAAAATCATATTCCAGGAAGAAGGCTTCGGGCAGTTTAGCTTCCAGATACAGCTTTACCCAGACAACCAATATCGTAATCCATATCCAGTAGATGTTTATCCCATTGATGTTCATCTACAAGATATGCTGTATTTCGAAGCTAAAGTATCAGCCCAAGATGGAGTCGTACTATACATCGATAGCTGCGTGGCAACATATACGGTAAACCCTTACTCTTCACCAAGATACAGCTTCTTAGAAGACGGGTATGTTTGTAATCCATAGAGATTTGACGCTTCACTACTTGCCTTTTGTTAGATTGAGGATGTTTTTTAATTGTAGTATAATATATATAATATATACGATAAAACTCTGTTCATGAATATGAAGAATAAGATGAATAATAGAACTAATAATCAGCTATTTTAAACCAAAAACTTGCACCTTAGTAATTACTTTAGAGGCTATCATTTAATATCCCTTTCGTTAGATGTTCCAAGGATAGCACGTTGGAATTATACGACTCGGAAAATCCGACGACACAACGCTTCGGACTGGAGGCGCTGGGCTCCATCGACACAGACGCTGATTCTCCGGTAAGACAAAGTAGTAATCATTGTTTTCCAGTACAAAACAAAACAAAACACGATGTTAACCCTAACGCTCTTGAATACTACAGTTCTACAAGCAAGCGTAGGCCTATGGGCGGACGGTTTTCGATGAGGTAATCAGCCTATATAGTGAGCGAGGTATACTGCGCGAACGAGTAGCTGAGGGCCGTGGCTTGCATAGGGGGTCCGGGTTTTTGGGTCCACTCCGGGGTCCCGGATCGATCGCGGCGATTTTAGTTGTCCACTTTTCTTAACAAATTGAGCTGTCCGTTAAAAACCTGGTGTTGGGCGTTAGCAGGGTTGAGGTTAATTAAAGCGCCGAAAGTGAGCATGATTTTCAAAATGCCACTTGATTTGTTTCAAAGTGATGGTGTTAATTAAGCGATTGGAATTGAGTATCGGATTGGTGTGTGAAATGTTGTATCTTATTATAATACGTACAAACAAACTGTAGTCGCCTTAAACATGTTTAAAAACTTACCGTGCTAATACATGTGAACATAGGGTACAGTCTAATTCGCGTCAGCCATGTATTTTAAAAGTTGTCGTTATGATTTAAAATGTGTGTATCGTTCTACAGATTTATATCCATTGCTTTATGGTCCTATGCAATGCAACCGATGTGACATCACGATGTGCGTTGGGTTGCCAGTCTCCAGCAGCCAATACGCGGGTCTTGCGTAGTGCGTCATCGAAGCCTTATCTCATGACGGAAGGACCAATTAGATTCACTGAAACTTTCGAACAAGATCAGATTGAGGGCAACATAGGTATGTACCAGATATGAAATGGGTAGTTGGGAGCTGTTGGTACGATGGTAAAGATGTGGGACAAAACGTTAAACTGCTTAATTTGCATCAGAGGACATATTATCGTAGAATATTTTGGACAATAAAATGGAAAACGTTTGACTTTGAACCTTTACATAACATCTTGGCGTCAACTGTTGATTATTGTCCCATTTTACATTCCATTTTCTTTCTGTCTGGGCATTTAGAAAGATCAGGCTGTTATGTGCATATCATGCGTTCATGGTGGCAATCTCTAAAGCATAGAGACCACCATTCAACGATTTGTTTTTGATAAAGTCTCGAGCAGGTCATTATGTTATTTTCTTTGAGATTTTCTCATTGGTGGTGTATGGAATTCCCTGGTCTATGTGCACAAATCAAGTTAGACCAGGTATAACACTTAATAAATAATTGCATGTATCGTTTGGTTCCCTTATTTGTGAGAGTGTGCTACGAGCAAATGTGTATAATTTCTTATTCGATAATGTTAAAACGTTAGTGCTTTGTCTCGAAAAGGGGATTAAATGAAATGTAACTAACTAAGACCGTCCGATTTGTCGGAATAAACATCATATCAGAACCGTAAGTTCTTAGTTAATGCGCATTGAGACGTCGTCGATGTTTTTGCGCTATATAAGCGCCGCCAAACATACAAACATACACTTGTTTTAACCTGATATGCTATGTACAAATGGTGCCAAATATATATTCAATCGAACAGTTCAAGCTTGAACCAGGATACAATTGTTACGCAGCCAAATAATTATTGGCATGCGTTCATTATTATTAAAACCATTCTCATAATACAATGTTATTTAATTTCATATATTCAGACTCTTCCAATATTGGCGACAACAGCAACGTTCTAAGTATCCTAGTAGCCTCGCTCAGCGTAGTCACCTGCTGCCTTGGAGTAGTTATCGTAATTCTCATTAAGACACGCAACAAGAACGTGACGAGGACTGGCTGATGTTAGATGAGGACTGAACTAAAGGCATATCAATTAATCAGGCTGGGCAATTTCACAGATTTAGCCAGTGTTTCCTATTGAGGACCCTAGATCTAAAAGAGGGTTAAGTCACATGGAGAAAAATGGCAAAAACTGGGTTTCATTGTGTCCATGTGTGGACTTGACGACCTCGGATTGTACCTCCCATGGACTCTTACACATGCTTTACCACTTGACTTAACTGTAAAATTTAAACAGAAGGTGCAGAGATCCTCCTTGTAGCAGAAACTGATACTAACTACAATTTCACAAGATTGTGACTTAACCCCCTTTTAGATCTAGGGTCCTCAATTATTGTAAGACCGATCCACATCTGGAAAGTTTCAAGTGAGCAACATGTTGAATTCGGCGGCGAGTAACTGAAGAAGTGCTACCTCACTAGTAACTGAAGCGTAACCCAAAATCACCTGACCGGACCCAAGAGTAAGTTGAAGCATAACAGTTTATGCTGTAACTAAACGACAATTTCCCATTTGCCCGATGGATGATTACATAGATGATGATCAATGGGAGATTTTGTTATCATGCAATTTATTATCAACTTGTGCATAATAATTATACTTAAATGATACATTTGAGACCCATTTATTATAAAATATTTAAATATATCTACAATGATTCATACACAGTTGTAAAAATAAGTTCAACCAAACAATTTCACTGATTATTTATTACTCAAGCTTAACAAGATAGCTTCAGCAACGTTTTTAGCAATTTGTTTGCACTCCGCGGGAATTATTTTTTATTTTGTGTTATTCAATTTCAACAAGATGGCTTCATAAACGTTTTCTGAACCTTGTGTTAAAATACACATGGCTTCATAAACGTTTTCTGAACCTTGTGTTAAAATATACATTTTTTGCGCGCTACGTGCGTATTAATTTCACTGATTATTTATTATTCAAGCTTAACAAGATAGCTTCAGCAACGTTTTTCTAAACCTTTATTTTTTACAATAGCAATTTTGTTTGCACTCCACGCCAATTATTTTTATACTTCTTTGTTATTCAATTGGAGCAAGATTGCTTCACAAACGTTTCTGAACCTTGTGTTAAAATATACGTTTTTTGCGCGCTACGTGCGTATTAATTTCACTGATTATTTATTATTAAAGCTTAACCAGATGGCTTTAAGAACGTTTTTCTAAACCTTGATTTTTACGATAGCAATTTTTTTCGCGCTCCACGCCAATTATTTTTATACTTCTTTGTTATTCAATTGGAACAAGATTGCTTCACAAACGTTTTCTGGACCTTTTTAGTGTTAAAATAGACATTTTTGGCGCGCTACGCGCAAATAGTTTCACTGTTAAATTATCAGTCAAGCTTAATAACATGGCTTCAGGAACGGTTTGTTAAACGTTTTTTTACAATAGCCATATTTTTGCGCGCTCCGCGCCAATTATTTTTATACTACTTTGTTATTCAATTGGAACAAGATGGCTTCAGAAACGTTTTCTGTCAAGTCAAGCATAACAATATGGCTTCAAGATTGGTTTGTTAAACCTTTCTTTTTACAATAGCAAATATTTTCGCGCTACGCGCAAATCCTTTTCAGCAATTTATAACCCTTACGCCGTGTTGTTTGCTTTTGCAAAATTGAAGGGGAAACAAATCAAATTTTTAATGATATTGATAATAAGCCAAATTATTGATTGGAAACGAAGTTAAGGCTATTCAATAAAATATTGGTCAAAATTACACACCAAATCGCACCAAATGGGTTCGAAAATTCAAAAACAAAATCCAATTCCAAGGGGGCACATCCACCTGCCTGAGTTACCGCGGATAGCGGTGCGAACGAATGAAATTTATTTGTATGCCCCCCGGGTAAAAAAATCCTGCGCACGCCTATGTATACCTTAATATTGAAGTATACCGCCTTCTGAATTTCAAGATATTTAAGAGTGAATTTGCAGAGTCATTCATGTAAATTATTATTATCATGTTTTTTTACTCATTTCACGCTTGCATTATGTATGCTCGTCAGGGGCAGTTCGATAAATGGGTCATTTTAATTTCCCTCTCTCCTTGTACACCAGTATATCACCAGATATTCAATGCCGTTATATATCGTCGGAAGTTGAATAAATGTTGTTTAATTTCCCTTTCCCCTGGGCACGCAATATCTCAACGGATAGTGCATTGGAATTGATACCTTAAAGGTGCTTTATACTGCTATTTGTTAGATTATTTAATTTTACCTCCATGTAAGGATCATATTCATAAGACGCAGAAACAACTCAATTATATATTTATATTATACAATTACCTACGTTATACATGTAGTACCTAGTTTTTATACATTGTAAGAAACTTATTTTCGCGATCCTTTACATGAAAGTAACACCGCTTAATCTACAGGGTGACCCAGAAATTGTTGAACCCAAAAATCATAAACTTAAAAAAATGAAAAAAAAATGAAAAAAAATAAAAATGGCATTCTGTTAACAATTTATTCAGCTTTCTGGAGAACTTTAGATCATGTAAATTGGCCTTGCCAAACTAAAGATACATTTGATTGTGTGACAGGGGGTGTTTTTGCCCTTTTGTAAAAGTGAAAAAATTGTAACTTGGTTCAGATATGAAACTTAATTCTGTTCTAAGTACGGTGAGTTAAGTAATCTTTTCTTTTGATCTGTATTTATCAAATTAACATTTTCAAATGAAGTCAAGGGGACTTCAGGTTTTGTTTTCAAAGTCTCTTATATAATAATAATATTGATTTACATAATAAATGAATATTGATGAGATACTGTGCAGAAATGGTTTCAAGTTCTGAAACCTTTTTTTTTTGCAGTTCACTTACAGTACAAACAACACTTTTACAAAATTACATGTATTTTAAGTTTCGTGTTGCCTATTTTTATGATCTAAAATGTTTCAGAAAGTTAAATGTATGGTGCACATAGCTGGTGAACGAGTTATGCAATATTTTGTTATTTTAATGGTAAAAAAAAAATTGAACTTTGTGATTTTTGGGTTCAACATTTTCTGGGTCACCCTGTAAATGACAGAAATAACACTAAAGTCAATCTTGAATGTTAATGTCCTATACTTACCAATATTGGGATATTGGGCCAATCTCATAATGTTCATCAACAGAGGGCATTATACAGTTGTATCATTCAAGTATGCTTTTTAGTGACCTTTCTGTTTATTTCGGAATATAAGGGCTTTTTAACATGAAAATTAAAACACATAAATGTTCAATTATTTTGCTATAGAAATCCCACTCAATCCAGACGACAAGTCTGGAAAATAAAAAATTACGAATGATTACAATATAATACACCATAGATATCATATTCATACCAATTAGGCTAAAAATAGCTCATTTAGTTCATTTTTGTAATAATAAGCAGTTTTAGACGACATACGTTTGCTAATGTAATTACTTTCGTCGACGTCGACGCCTTTGCATAACCAATCAATAAGGCCTAAAAAAATTTGTTTGATTGGCGTAACCCGACCGACCCTATTTTTACCGCCGACCCTAAACATTTTTTTTGTGTGTGAGAAAAAGAAAAAAAACATCCAAAAGCATTTGTTTATGTCTGTATGGTATATGTGTGCTGATATATAAAATTTCATAGACGTTTTATAGATTTAAAAAAATCAAAAAAAATCCGACCTACCTACCTTATTTTTTTCTGTCTATGTTACGCCAATCAAACCTTTTTTTTCGGCCTAACCAAAATAAGGTTCATGGATATGCATTCAAATTGAATCTATCAAACTATCATTTGAAAATGTAATATTATGAATCAGTACAAGGAAATATATCATCTAAATAAATGAATAGACTTGGGATCTCCAACATTAAAATAATGTGGGTTCCATTCCAGTTTGATTGTAATATGCTACATTTCATGTGTTTCTCAATGAACCATGTTTACAAAATAGATTTATTTTAAACATTTTTATTTAAAGCATAAGGATGGGTCTCTATCATGTAATAGTTGGTTTTGAAAACTGTCTTGTATATTGCTGCTGCGATAATATAACGAATAGGCTATGGATTAATTTTCAATATATTTACCAGAAATATATTCCAAAATGCCTAAAATCTAAAATGGGCTGTTGCCATGGCAACGAGTAAAATATTCGCAAACTATTCTCGTTATTCAAACATGCTGCCTAAGTACTTCATGGCAAGGTATGAGCAAAACAACTTGGAACGCCTTTGCCAACAATACTCCATAATTACCTGAAGTAAGAATTAAATAATTTGATTTTCAATATTCAACCAAACGTAGAATAAGACAAATGGTCATTAGGGCAAACTATTGTTGGTACTATGTGTAGGCCAGGGGCAGGGCCACAGCTAGAGTGGTACCAACTTGTTCCATAACTTCTACTATTTCGATGCTTTACTTTTGATATTTGAATTGTGTAGCTTAAGGCCGCTATCAGAGGTCAAAGGTCATGTAGGGATCAAATTGCAACCAAAACAAGGTATTTAAAAAAAACTGGACGGGGGAGATAGAAGACTGTTGAAAGTTCAAGAACAGACATTAACAAACAGCGTTGCTACTATGTTTCCTAACAATTTAACTCTAAGGGATTCAAAAGTGTTTTTGATATCAAATGAAAGGTCCCATTTCTCATTACACTGATGATGCCCTTAAATCTAGAATAGGGTCAACAACCTTTAAGACGTATGGTTAACATTGATGAAGAAGTTGGATTGGGGTAATTAAAGTTGTATGGTGGACACCGAATCATTCAGAAATATTATAAGGACACATTGAGAAATAGGTTATGTAAAACTTTTTTTATTAAAGGTTATTAAAAATATTCTTAAACTAGAGAATAACAAGACTAGGCACGCCTAGTAGAGCTGGTCGGATATTTGAATGTTAAAAAATGTTTTGTATTGTAATATGGCAGAAATAATTTGGAAAGTGGTGTTATGGTACTATTTTTTTTTAACTGGAAAATATGATTGGCTTTATTTGTTCACACAAAGTAACTTACACATATGTTATTCTTAGGGAGTGTTCATAAATACTCTGGTGGTGGAGGTTGGAAATATTTGAGCTTTGGACATATTTTTTTCTTGATCACCCCAAACAGCGTTATTTTTTGTCTTGATCCCCCTTTTTCGTTGATTTTTTTTCTTGATCCCCCTGTATATCCAATTAATCAAGCAATAGTAGATTTGACTGCTCACGAAGCATTTCTTTCTGATCCTCCCTCCATTTTTCCCAACCCCCCCCCCCCCCCCCCCCCCTAAATAATAAATTCATTTGGACAATCCACTGAATAATGTTGATGAATGTTGTGGAATTCTGAGACCTTTTTGCCTTTGTCATGACAGAGAAAGTATTATGATGTAATAACCCCCCCCCCCCCCCTCCAAAAAAATAACGAAGAATTTCTTTCTGATCCTCCCTCCATTTTTTCCAACCACCCCCCCATAAATAATAAATTCATTTGGACAATCCACTGAATAATTTTGATGAATGTTGTGGAATTCTGAGACCTTTTTGCCTTTGTCATGACAGAGAAAGTATTATGATGTTATAACCCCCACCCCCATAAATAATAAATATTTATAATGAACACTCCCTTTGGTTTGAAAAGGTAAACAATTTCATTATGGTTTAGAAAACATAATGGGCCTCTTTTGACTATAAAGTAAGTATATGTAGGACAGTATTTTTACTCTGGGGAAACTTATCCAGTAAACGAAATACTAATATAATGAAACGGAACACCGTTTTCGGTTCGTCACATATTCTAAAGCTTACCCTCTATATGTAGCCCAGTGCAATCAGGCCTGTATGCATTCTGTGTCAGCCTGAACACACGAAAGCATAGGGGAAAATAAGCTTATTAAAAAGTTGACTGATTAGATCGCGTACTTCAACTTTATAATCTCATCTTTTTATGTTCCCATAGTAATCCTTAGTTACATTTAACAGTCAGGCAACTTATTATAGTCTTCAAATGGTCACATTCTGTGTATTTTGTGTGTAAATGTGATTCGTAACCTAAATCTGGTCCCGATATTTTGTACGATGTATGATCCCCGTCCTCAAGGGGTTGTTGCCATATCATTGGGCTAATCATATTGAAGGGTTCACCTAGACTGTAACTCTCAGCCGCCCTCTTATGTCGCTATCTTGCAGGCTCCGATATTTGTACAGCTTTAGCGTCCGTACGGTAATATTGATGACTGGGGGATGTAGCCTAGGGTTCGCCATAATCATTGGGCTAATTGCGAGAGCCAAGGCAACACGGAACAAAGAGGCCGTGCCGTGGCCGTGGACTCAGTGACTCAGTATATTACAAAATCATATAATATAATACAAAATAGCATCCAAATAGCTTAGTATATTACTAAATGGCATCCAAATAGCTGAAATAACTTACTGTGTCCTCTTACCTTCATATTATAACAATATCAATTACATTTTACAACAAAATCGCTTCAGAAGATGATTAATGCAAGTTATTAGCAAATGCAATTTTAGGGGTTTGTGAAAAGGTTACGACTTAGAAACGTCGTTTCAAATGACGGGCTCGTCATCTCCCCCGTCAAAAATGTTTATTATGTTATGATGCATATCAACCTGTTCCTGAAATCATAAGGAGCAACAAAGTCAATGGTTGTATATCCACCCCATGTTTTAGTTTATACCGAGATTTAGTACAAAATAGGTTAAAATGTCAACATTGTCCTCAAAACGAAATTGGTCAGATAAGATAAAACACCGGGTATAAGCTTGACTGCACACACATGTATAGGCGTATATCTTTTACCATTGTGAAGTACATGCACAGAGGCCGTACGTAAAATCAAGGTTTTAAAGCTTGCAGAGCGAAGCGATCGATACGAGGTAAATGAGATGAGGTTTACGGATGTAAGCAGGAGCATGTCCGTACACTGCTTTATAAGTTAAAATAGAACAGGTGCCGGGGTCGGGATTGAGCTAGCAAACACACACTGAACCTTTTTGGTGGATCGTACACTAGAAGACCATAGATTTAATAATATACTAAAAGAAAACTCTAGTCTTAACCATATTTGGGGGGAATAGAAAACACAGACCTATTATTTTAGAAATTGGTGAAAAAAATGTTCATGTGCAAATGAAAAGTTCTATTGGGGTCACTAGTGGTCATTGTACAATACAAGGGCTAATTTCAATATGTTCGAATTTAATTCTACCGGACCAGTTGCAACTTATGTCATTTGGTGTGTCAAACAAAGTCAATCATGACATGCAGGTCAAAGGTCAAGATACTAGCATACAATACCTATACATGTATTACCAGCTGAGTAACCACTGAGTAATCATGATGCCAGGTATAAGAAAATGGATGTGTAGTCATAACATCCTGCTTACTACTTTCGTAAAAGAAATAAGAAAAATATGCTGTTATAATCTGACAGAGTAAATACAATTTTCAGGGATATCTTGTTTTAGAAAATATGAAGCTATAGTTTATTAAGGTATCTCAAAATAAGCATGGTTTAGGAACTGAATATTTTATATGAGAGAACCTGCAAGGAGCCCTAATACCGTGGCTTTCCTGGAATAGGACCAGATTACTTATTTTCCAGTTTGGGGCACGTTTTTCATGACATTTTGTGGACAGGTTGGGTAATTATTGATAATGATTGTAATATGATTTGCAATTGATTTCACCATCAATATGATTGACTAAGCAGAATTTATACTGAAATCAGGAAAAAGTGTACCTGCGGTTCCAGATTCTGGACTGTACTGGTATCGTCCGTTACTGGAACACCCAGTTTCGTTCGATACTGGTACAAAGTCAGTGTTCCAGTATCGGGCACCTGTAAAATGTTCCAGTATCGTGCGATACTGGAAAAAAATATGGACCAGTATCGTTTAGGACTGGAACATATCACTATACTGGTAGCATGTGTACCATATCGCCCGATACTAGAACATAAAAACGTACCAATATCGCTCGATACTGGAACACAATTGCCAGTATAAATTTGTACCAGTGTCGAGCGATACTGGCAACTATTATGTTCCAGTATTTAACGATACTGGGACCTAAAGTACACTTTTTCCTGAAATCGTAACCCCATAATAATAAAAACATAATACAAATGCAGGCTACCTACAGTAAAAAGTGTCTTTTTTGTGGCGAGTAATGTCATTTCAAATAATTCAGTGTATGAGCTAAAGGAAATGTTGTTATAATGGAATCCAAGACATTTGAATAAATTCTTGTATCAAATTAAAATAAGCCATTCAAAATATTACTATAAATTTAATAATTTCTAGGTGAAATAGAATAATATTAAAATATTATTTTAAATGTGTAGGTGAAATTATTTGACCTAAGGGACCAACGCATACAATTTGTTTAATAATATTGTTTACATACATGTACCATTGGTGTATGATATATTACATAGGGAACCTTGGGAGCTAGATATTAATAATATTATATTTCCAACTTTACAACAAAACTATGTATTGAATATTGCTCATCAAAAGCACCGGGACTACAAACAATAAACGAATTGTTTTGCTCGTCTAAATAATTCTGAATTGCTCATGCACTAGGGTTGCCGGCACGTTTTTGTTTTACGGCCTTTGCAGACGGGCGTGGTTCACGTTTTTAAACCAATCCCGAGTCGGGATTCGCCAGCCCGCGAAATTTGCTTTGTGTTTCAGTCATGCATATCTCGTCCGGTTTGGCCCCTTTCTCCTTGTTTCCTCGGCGGGTCATATCGTATTCTGTTTGCAAACCAGAAGGATCAAATAAAAATTCATCGGAGATATCATTCGGAGATCAGAGATTGGTGTTTTCAACCCTTCTACATTTATACATCAATAGGTTTTAAAACCTTTGTTTGTTCGTTCTTCGATTGCATATGCTATCATCACATCTTCTGAGTTTTGTTTCTTTTCGTGAGTATTTTAATGATATTTTGAGCTTAAAATTAAAATTGAATTCACGCCAATATGAAAAGCAGCTGATCAAGGCATGAATTATACCCAAGATCGGCAGACAAGATCGCAAGCCAGGGCAATGCGATCTCCGCCCGTCACGTCAATAAGCGGGACCGGCCAAACTGACATCAATATTAATAACACTAACAGCCAAGCTCAGTCGCCTGCTACCTACCGACCGTCTCCGTCATGTCCGTGCCCCGTTCAAATCGTACACAAAATCGTGAACTTGAAGATTTGTGGATGTAAACATCGATCGAGAGGATACTTTACGCATGGAATTGGACGTCGCAGATGAGCAATCAAACAGTTTACAACAACAGCAGCCGCTGATATGTATAACGACAAGCCAGTCTCCGTGAGTCCGTGACAACGCCGTTTTCCTGTGACCAAGCACATCCGTGTCATCGATCTCATCAGGTGATAATCGCCGCCATGGAAATCATCAAGTTGCTAATTCGACAGGTTCGTGATCGTCGCAAGGAAGACAAACCGTCAAGAAATCTGGTCTTACCAACCCAGAACGGACCAACCCATCCAGGGAACAGCTGGTGAGAATGTTTTAAATAATTTAAATAATTTTTGGGGATAGAATCGATCGTGACTCAATAATTATAATAACGTAAATAATGATCAAAATCTCAATGCTGATCATAATAGTTTTGGGAGGGTGTTGTCGGCCCGGGTTGTCGGGTTCAGATTTACAACAGGTTAAACAGCAACAACAATCGATGGCAAATTTTAATTCCTTGAGTACGACCAATAAAACTAATAGTACGATCGATCATGTGTACAGTCGGTCAAGTACGCTTGATAACCTTGTCAACGGTGATAATTCGCGGTCAGGTTTCACTACTACTGTAATTTGTAAAGCAATGTTTCGAAAACTTTAGGCATCAGATCGATGGTCTTCATCTTGTTATGATTTGTGTAATGTCCCCTCTCACACACCATCAATGCGTCAGCTTATCAACAAAAGGTATTAGAGCAATGGGTTGAGAGCCCATGGAATGTCTCCCCTAATATTATAGCTTTTGCAATACATATAATTGTAGCAGTTTTGCACATGCATTTCAATATTACAGTTTATCATTGTTACGAACGATTGGGTTTTTCGTCAACTCTTGTCAACAATCTGCTTAAATCGATCACTGTGTATTTGAGTAATAGGAGAGCCCAAGAAATGTCTCCTCTAATACTAATAGCTTTTGCTATACATAATTGTAGCGGTTTTATGCGTTTCAGTATTACAGTTTATCATTATTAACAAACGGTTGGGTTTTTGTCAACTTAGTCAACAATCTGCTTTTAAAATCGATTACATGTGCATCAAGCCACATCGTATAATCCACTGAAGTGCTTGGTTTGAGACTTTATATTGTTAGGCTTTAAAGGGGCATAACATTGGTTTGCATTATTTTATGTGTTCACATTTTTGACACTTCTTGCTGATTTTTCTTTGCAGGCTCCAACAATATGTTCGTTGCCCCATATATGATTTTTGACAGCGTTTTTCCCCTTAAAGGTGTTCTATCCAGCAGATGACTCTTTACAGGTATGTCGGGTTGCACAATATTTAAAGCAAAAGAATTTTGAGACAGTCACCTCAGATGGCCCTGATACATTTTAATTAGTCTCCCCAGGCATTGATCTTTACAACAATTTCACTGAGTTTATTTCTCGATGGTGTAAAGCTAAAATGAAGGTCAGAACGTGGGCACGCGCAGTTTTGGGCTGTGACGCAATGAAATTGTCAACATTTTTCACTCTTTGAGAACATTTGTGAAGGGTGAAAAGAAAAAGTGAAGGGTATTTCCCCTCTTAATTTCCAATCTTAATTTAATTGGCTATGTTCACTATCTTAGGCTCTAAGGTACTTCCAGCGGGGGGGGGGGGGGATTGGTCAAGTCCCCTAATTAGGTCCTTGTTTGGCAGTTTGGTATACACTTTTTGATCACCCGAGTCACTTCATAATTGTTTTAGGTCAATATCATATTTACTTTTCAGAGAACAATATATATATTGGATAAATGGATGTTTATTAATAAAGCTTTTTTAGTAAACAGTTTATCTTGGTTACCATTGCGGTGGGAAAAATTATGTTCGGTTTATAACTCCCTCAGGTACTACCTGGTTAAATTAAATCGCCCTACATTTTTCTTGGACATTGGACATTATCTGATTTGATTTTGGATGTCAATGCAATGATTTTTTGTTTATCTTGGTACCATTGCGGTGGGAAAAGTATGTTCGGTTGTAACCTCCTCAGGTAAATACCTGGTCAAATTCAATCGCCCTAAACTTTTCTTGGACATACATTAAATGGTTTTAATGTGAATGTCATGCAATGAATTTTTATAATTGTTTATCGACGGATAACAATTGAGCGTAAACGACCAAGTGTCGTCTGATCTTTCACATTATTATTCTATGTGTCATTATGAACTGAAAATTACAGACACAATAGAATGGAGTGACCTTTAAAGTTTGAGCGTAAACGACCAAGTGTCGTCTGATTTTTCACAATATTATTCTATGTGTCATTATGAACTGAAAATTACAGACACAATAGAATGGAGTGACCTTTAAAGTTCGAGTTATGATTTAATGGTTTAAATCACAAAGTACATTTTAAAATGTGAAAACTATCAACTAACCAATTATGGTCTGGTTTTCACTTGTCAATTATATGTGTCACCATGAACTGTTAATATAGACACATTTATAAATCAGGTGATTATGCATTTCAAATCATAAAATACATTTTAAAAATGTTTCGACTATTAACTCCCTTTGTCAAAAGTGGAGGAGTGGAGTCTTCAGGTATTATATACCTGGTTGAATTTAATTATGATAAATTATTAAATGCATTTCTGGTTTGCAGCGGAATCACGCTTCACATAAAAAAATTCGCGTACGTGTATTTATTGTAACCCTGGTGTCTAGCAGCAATATTATAACAGTATTGTTCAATCTGCTTGCATACCAAATATGTCCAATCGCGTCAAAAAGGAGATATTGTCGGCAAACGAAGTTTTGAGATAGAGGCCAATATATTTGGTGAAATTAATAGAAGAAAATATGTTTCTGCAAATCATATCTTGTGATTACAAAGTCTAATTACTTTCAACATGGTGTCATTTCAAAGCTTAAAATGTGCTCTTTCAAGTCATACCAATAACTCAGATTTAACTCGGGCCTCCAACATGTCCATTTTTATGTGACGGGTCACATATGTGGAATAATATGTTTGTGCACAAGTACACTCGAGCTAAAATGTAGGTCAATTTGGACAAAAGTTTTTTTCTTTTCAAAATAGTCTGTTATGATAAATAATGATAACAATAATAATATTGAATGTTCTACTTTCGTGTGGTACAAGAATGGTGAAAGGTTTCCGAAAAATCTGTTTTGTATAATTGTAAAACTAATAGCCACGTGGAAAGTGTTAAACGTATTTATAATAAATAATAATAAATAAGCATTTATAATGTCAGAAGTAGAGTTTTATATATATATTTGATCCGTTCAGTTTTATATATATATATATATATATATTTGATCCGTTCGCGAACAGGTAACCAGTGTAGACTCCGTACAGGGAGTCCCTAAAAAAAATTGTGCACATGTTTGCGAAACTTGTTGACCATGAAGTCCTAAGGTTTGGTGAAATATGTTTATACACACGGAAAGAAAAAACACTCAGCTTTCAGATGCCGTTTATTTTATCTGATTTGGATTTGTCAATCCTGAGATATACCCAATTTATCAAAGCTACCCAAAATCGACGTTGTGCCACTTTTACAGAATAAATGATTATGAGCGTCAAAACGATACTAACATTGGTCTATCCATGAGCATCAATCGTCTTGAAACATTGAGGTGGGCATTTGACCAGAATTGTTTAAAAGAGGCTGAGGAACAAAAATGATGTCCTTGGAATGTGGTAAGGGATTTCTACGAGCAGTTATTCTGGGATCCCTCTGAAGTGCACGCCGCACGTTATCAATGCGTTACTTTGTTCTGCCACTTTTCAAATCTTAGTCTTCCAGAATGTTCTTTATTCGTATTGGGTCTTGTACCATACCATCTACCAAGCATTTCCAATAGGACTCCTTTTTATATAGGTGTATTCCTAGATCAGGGATTCTCAACCTGGGGGTCGTGACCCCCATGGGGGTCGTTTGGGGTTTTCCAGGGGGTCATGAAGGGCTCATAAATATAGGTTTTGGGGGAATCGTGTTACATTTAGCTTTAAAAAAAGCTTAGAAACACCCAAAAGAAACATTCAAATATGCAAAATTTCCTGCTCGCTACGCTCGCATCCAAACTAAGCAGTTTTATTTATGATATCCGGCTGGTGTTTTTATTCAATTTTTGTTTTGGGGGTCACGGTTACTGACCAGGAATGTCAAAAGGGGTCGTGGGGCAAAAAGGTTGAGAACCACTGTCCTAGATGGTACGCGAGTGTTTGGGAAATGAATGGCAAACTCTCTGGTGACTCTTCTGCTGGACTTCTCGTTTCGTGATATTTTAAGACCATGAATTGAGGCTGCATCCAGCCATATAGACGTCTGTCTTGTTTTGAAAATGTAGGCCCAATAAACATTTTGTGAAACCGCGTCAAAAGGACTGGTTCGAATCATGTAACAAACACCTTTATATTCAGTTCTGCTTGGATACACAGGCACTCATTTTATTATTTAAACCTATTCAATCTCAATACAAAAATGTTATTTTGCATAACACTGGTGAAGGGCGATCGTTCAAGTGGAAGTTGTATCTTAGGAGTAAACCTTTAAAACTGTTAAGTGGCACAACATCGATTCTGGGTAGCTCTAGTTAATTGTCCATATCTTAAGATTGACAAATCCAAATCAGATTTTAAAAAACGGCATCTGAAAGCTGAGTGTTTTTCCTTTCTGTTTGTATAACCATATTACACCAAACTTTAGGACTTCATGGTCAACAAGTTGCACAAACATGTGCAAAATTATGTTAGGGACACCCTGTAGAGTAGGTGTAAATGATCAAATTTGCGAGTCTTTGTCAAAACGTGAGCAGCTGAGTTCTTGTGTTATAAAATTGCTTTCATAAACAACATCACGTAAACATACACACAATACTTATTTGCAACGTGAGTTTTATATACAATTAGTCACATTTATATTCACTCCTCGTTATGTTAAAGCCCATAGTCCTACTCCTAACTTAAGGGCTCAGCAGACTCCACAGCGCTCGAACTCTTTGCGCTCTCGTACATGCGTAGTAGCTCCACCACAACAAAATGACGCAGCCTGATTGGTCAACGGTGGTTAACGCTTGCGCTCAGCGTTGAAGCGTTGTGGAGTCTGCTCAGCCCGTTAAGCTTGACCAACTGACCAGTGAATTTTCCGGACAGCGTATTCGTTAAAACCCTTCTTTT
The DNA here is from genome assembly GCA_035610835.1 of Ophiura sarsii. NCBI lineage: Eukaryota > Metazoa > Echinodermata > Ophiuroidea > Amphilepidida > Ophiuridae > Ophiura > Ophiura sarsii. The sequence goes on along the minus strand of CM069449.1, from coordinate 43,617,189 downwards.
TCCTCTCTAGAAACGGATTTTTAATATTTGTTTTCGAATCATAATCATTATGTTACAAGGGCGTTGGTAAATTAAATCAGGTTTTTTTATATAATATTAGATGGTTTTGAGGGTGATACAAGAATATTTTCATAGCGAGTGCAATATATTCTTGTATCACCCGATAATAAGACATTTAATATTATTATTATTATTATTCATATAACAGACTGTTTTGATAAAAATCAATCAATTAGCCCAAACTGACCTTAATCTCAGCGAGATTGAAACGCCGATCTCAAAAATGTTCCCATGCACATCATCTGCGCATAATATACTCAGGCGCACATCTTCTGCGCCGCGCAAAAATATTGGACGACAATATTTTTAGAATATTGGTCGCATCCGGGTACTTTGGTTGAACAATATTCAATACCCAGTTTTATAGTACCGTTAAAAAGCATGATATAAAATAATAATGATAATGTTTATAGATCACTATCTATCGTCTGCACTGATACATCGAGGTGGAGTTTTAAAGCTACATCAAACCACTAATAGTGCAATATTTAACGCTGTCGCGCAATACGTTGTGGATTTTACTGAAATCATACCTTTTAGTAAATATTTTATCGCTTCAGTGTAATACCGTAGTCTACGTGATCCTACCATGACGTTAGACATCTACTATATCTACCGTATGTCTCAGTCTGTCATACAGTCAGCTACCATTATATCCAACCTTCTCACAGTCATAGCTTTCGTGAAGGTTCGCAGTTTGCAAACGCATTCAAGTAACATTCTGATCTACGCGCTATCAGTCACCGATTTTTGCTGGGGAATTTACCGGTTCATACTCAACGGAGTGCCGTTCATCTTTGGATTTGGTAGATTTCCCCTCGGCGAGATTGGATGCATGGCCACGGTGCCCTTTAATTACGTGTATTACGCCGGGAATATGATTCTAGTTACAATTAGCATAGATCGCGTGTTGCTCGTGTCGCTGGATTACTCGAAGTATCAAAAAGAGGTGACCACTCTGCGACTTAAAGTGATAATCAGCATCTGCTTTCTGATAAGTTTCGTGGCCTCTCTGATTGAGATAAGCTTGTGGAATTTCGCAAAGAGAAAAAACACCATTGCGGCAAATATCAACTTCAACGTAACCTGTTTGTATCAGCCTCGACGTATGAAATGGATCGGTTTATACATATCCGTAAGTTTCTTTCTTCTGCTACTCTTCTCATGGTCGGCATCTTCAGCGCTGTCTTTTTCAACCGTCTTCTGCTCAGAATACGTAGCAACAGACGGATCGGAAATGTACCTAGTACAAACGCCACTAATAGTAACGCCGACAACAGAGCAGCGGAAAGATCCGTTAACGCAAATGGAGACAATGCTAATGTCCGAAAGCGGTACATCAAACCCGCGATAACTTTAGCAGCCCTTTTAGCAGCAATGTCTATCAGCATGTTACCGTACTGTGTTTATCTCCTTGTAGTGGCTTTCTCTGGAAGTTTTAGCTCCAGCGTTACCTACATCATGTATTTGGTACTACAATTGAATCCGCTGCTTGATCCACTGTTTTACGCGGCAACACAAAAAGATATTAGGGAATTCTACCGGAATAAGCTGAGGGTATTTTTCCGGGCATTAAAATGTCGAGATCCATAACTATTTGTCATTAATGCATTGGAAATAGGCCTACATGGTCGGACAATAACAATAGGGATTTTTAATGTCTTAACATGTATCTTTCATGACTTCTTATGTTTATTTTTTCTTGAACACCTGTTTTCCAGCTGAGAATTACGAGATTAAACTATCACGAGAGGTTAAATGGGCCCCCATGACTGAGATGTGACTTTCGTTGCAGACAGCTTAGACCGCGTTTAAGCATAGACCGCGTGTTGTTTGACATTGGACTAATTAAAGTAGCATTAAAGAAGTGACAAAACAGTAGGAATTAAAGTGACAATGGCTTCGGTTTTCTGATCAGTTCCGTTGCCTCTCTGCGTAAGCCCCGGCTTAAGCTAGGCGTGTAGCATTCATCATCTGCTTTCTGATAAGTTTCGTGGCCTCTCTGATTGGGATAAGCTTGTGGAATTTCGCAAAGAGAATCAACACCATTGCGGCAAAGTATCAACTTCAACGTAACTTGTTTGTATTCGCGTCGACCTATGAAATGTATCGGTTTATTAGTCTCAGGTTTATACACATCCGTAAGTTTCGTAATTCTGCCTCGCACGTTGTTGGCATCTTCAGCGCTATCTTTTGCAACCCTAGTCTGATCAGAATACGAACAGCAGGCAGGTCGGATATGCGCCTAGTACTAAACGCCGCTAGTAGTAGTAGTAAACGCCGACAACAGAGCAGCGGAAATATCCGTTAACGCAAATGGAGACAATGCTAATGTCCGAAAGCGGTATATCAATAATAATAATAATAATAATAATACGACTCTTGTATAGCGCTTTACACCGAAGTCCCATAGCGCTTACAAATAACAAAAGAAAGCAACAAAAAACAGAGCAAAAACATATGAAAGACACAATATACCAGGAAACTAAAGATACAAAATTAAATTAAATGTTAAAAAATGCCATTTCAAAGAGATATGTTTTCAGAGATGATTTGAATTGATTAAGAGTCTGAGAGTTCTTAATATGAAATGGTAATTTGTTCCAGAGTTCACAAGATGCATGGCGAAAACTACGATGACCATATGAAGTTGTACTAACCAATGGTGGAACAAACCCGCGATAAGTTTAGCAGCCCTTTTTGAAAATACATGGTCGGACAATAAATATAGGGATTTTTAATATCTACCTTGCATGGCTTCGTTGCCCTTCTGATAAAGATTTTTTTGTAGAATTTCTCGAAGAGAAACAAGGCCATTGCCACGCGGCAAATATAAACTTAAACGTAACGTGTTTGTATTCGCCTCGACGTACGTAATACGTAACAGCCGGCAGATCGGATGACCAAGGGCGTATCCAGGACTGTTTTAGGGGGGCAAATTTTGTATCCCTGTGAGCGAAGCGAGTGGAGCGACCAGCGGGTGGAGTCCAGGGGCCCACCTAAGGTCCATGTAAGCTCCTGGGCAAAGATTCAGCATTCTGAAGCAGTAATTCATGGATTTTCTCACATGCCTACTAACTAAAAAACAATTATTCCTGCATATAGGTATTACTATTAGGTAACAGGAGTGAAATCCAAACACAAAGTGTGCACATTCAAATTCTAACTTAAACAACATCCACACCAATTGGGTGGGGTCCAGGGTTTTCGGCTTTTTAAGGTAAAGATTAAGCATCCTGAAGCAGTAATTTAGGCATTTTCTCACCTGCCTACTAGCTAAAAAACAAGGATATTTAGGGTGTTTCGAGACCCATTTTATAATTTTGAAACCTGTAGAAAAATGCGCGTAAAGAAACATTTCAGTTTATGAACTGAAATGGTCTTGAAAATCGTTCCTGAAGCCATCTTGTTGAGGTTGAATAATGAAAGCGAAAATGCCATTTTTAACTCTAAAAATGTCCAGTAAGACGTTTTTAACGGCCCCACATAATATTTACCATATTTAGGGTTATTCGAGACCCATTATAATGTTAAAAACATGTGTAAAACATGTGCGCGAAGCGCGCCTAAAAAAAATGGTCCACAAAAACTAATACACGTTTAAAAACACTCAAAATGTCCAGCATGACGTTTTTAACGTTCCCTGCGCGCAAAGATTTTCAGTTTTTGAACTAAAATTGGCCATAAAAAAAACCGCCTCAGAATTGCCAAAAAATGCTTTAAACAAGTCCACTTTTTGTGCCTTTGAACAGAGTGTCTGTCGGGAATGTAGAATTACTAGCGCATTGACCCATGACCCCGGTGCATGTTCGCTGTGTATAACAGATCGTAACATGAATAATGCAATACGTTTCAGTCGAGCAATGATTGGGTAAGGGTATGGACCTACTGGGTAGATGTGTGGTAGAGCATGACATTGTATTCAGTGAGTTCATTTGCATACTTGGGACTTCTACACCATACCAAGGAGTATATATAATAGGAGGGGACACTTAGCTCATTTGCATATTTGCTCGTTAATATGATTAACCCCGCGAACCCAGTCAAATGTCGCAGATAACCCCCTTCGGAGAGTCGAGGGGACTTTTCTATTGTTCTTTAACGACAGCGTTGGGACAGCGCATGAAGCTTCATGTACAGAGTTGGCGATGAGCGATTGAGAAGTATAACAAATACATACATAAACAGATCGTAACATGAATAATGCAATACAACACGTCACACAACGTTCAGTCGAGCAATGATTGTGGACTGCATAAATGACGCAATGACGTAGTTGTTTTTTATTGCTTGTTATTGCTTGTATCTGTTTTTTTATTGTAAAGCGCCTATATTATATTAATTTTTTTGTTCGAAAATGTCAACGTTTCTACCTTTCTTTCCAAAATAAGGTGTATAATCACATAACAAACACATTTTGTGCGAGAGTAACATATAAATATGGTATAAAATGGCAAAAATGGCACGATAAAAATCCTTTCATTATAAATAAATGGATAAATGGTTAAATAACAAAACTATCACAGTCACACTCGTCGATCTGTGTGGCGTGCATACGTTGGCCATATCGTTTGCAATCGGCAATCGCGGGTTCCACCCCGTTTATTCCTTGTTATTCTTTTTTTAAATTTTTTTTAAACTTGATGGTGGATTAATGTTACATCATTTTTATGTCAATTTTTATAAATTATAAGGCTCGCCTCCCAATAGTGCGTTTTTATATATATATATATATATATATATATATATTATTTATCTATCATTTATCTCTTGATTTATTTAATTTTAAATCTAAACAATTAAAATTCAATTCAATTCAATTCAATTCAATTCAATTTATTCAGCAAAAGTAATACAGGGTCTCCCAAAAGTCTATGCACGACTTTGAAGCTTTGTATTTCACAAAATATAAGTCGTATTGAAAATATGAATACATATTTAGAAAGAAGAGATGTGGGAAATAATGTTGATACCAAACATTGGAGTATTATCTGTTTGTAATGCCACCCTAGAAGAAAAATATGTATTACTGCAAAAATGTAATTTTATACTTCGGAGGAATAAAGTTCATAAATCCATACCTATTGAGATTAACAAAAAGACGGGTAGAGTTGGTTACACAGAAAGTGATCCGTCAAATGTATTATTTAAAATTTTACCTTACAGTGATCCCATTCATAATAACAAACTATAACGCACATCATTTTCGTTTCTATAGTGAAATCTAGTTTAAATGTTTTGTTTGATCTGAACCTTGTATGGAAACTTCTTCAAGTCCTTACGCAAAAGTCTGTGAACATCTTTTAATCTTGTTTTTTGCGGAAAGTCGGTGAATAGATCTCTTTGGTCTTATAACATCAATGTGACTTGTTGATCAACCAGTACCAGTCTTTTTTCTACCACATCGAGACAAATCATGCACAGTTCCTGTATTCAAAAATGTATCCACCAACTTCAGAATGGATATTCTTCCTGGTGCGCGTTTCACTTTGAAATGTTTTCTGAACTTTTGTTGAGTATGTTGAACTGAATTTGTTTCAGCGTAGAACCATACAATTTGTATTCGATTATCTATGCTGTAAACCATCTTGAATGAAGACTTTTGCTGCGCAATGTTGTCTACTGCGCCTATTTATGTTATGAGTGACAGAGTTTGGTAATAACATTAATGTTTCAAGGTAAGCAGTGAACTGTGACTAATGCGCAACGTTGCTTTCATACCGTTAATTTATGCGCGCCTGGTTTTAGCAACAATGTGTGGTACTTGGTATGGGTCTCACACGGCCAAAAGCTTTCAACCAGTTTTATAATGTTGGTGGTTCACCAATAGGGTTGTGTTTGGTATCAAAATAATTTCCCAAATCTCGTCTATCAAAATATGGTTAAATTTATACCATATGATTTATATTTAATGAGATATGACTCCTCAAAAACTTGCATAGACTTTTGGGACACCCTGTACAAAGAAATTATAATACAATATGGAATAGAGGCTAGGAACCCCAGTGGAAACCCTGATAGACGGGCTTATATAATGGGGACCCTTGACACAAAAATAGAATGATAATAAATAGAGCATTTTCAATGACGGGAGAACAGAAAACACGAAACAAGATCAGACAGAACAGCACAAAAAACAATACACTTGACAAAGACACACAGAAACAAAAAGAGAACAATACAGAACACATGTACATGACAAGAGACATAAGTTGCCAAGTTAAAAGTAAGTTAAGTCATTTGTTATGTTCTTCAAGAGAAGGAGAGGGGATAGAATGAAAATAGAGGTAGATGAGAAGAAAAGAAGAGGAGCGAACAAAGTTTATGGGTTACTTAGAGAGAAAGAATGGCGTGTGTGGTGTGTGTATCATATGTAGAAATGTAGCATTTTTGAGCTGTCTTTTAAATGTATGTTTGTTTGTGATATTTGTGAGAGTGTTGGGAAGAGCGTTCCAGAGCTTAGCACCATAATAGAGTATCTGATGTTTTCAGCTGTGGTCGTTGGGAGAGGAAGGTGAAATTTGTGTGCTTGCCTTGTGTTGTGTGCGTGTATCTGACGGTTTGTGGTGAAATAGTTTGCGAAATTTGGAGGAAGGTTGTTATAGAAGAGGTCGTGCATAAATAGTGCCGTTTGTAGCTGGTTGATATCGTTGATTTTCAACGTATTGAGTTGGTGAAAGAGAGGTAAAGTGTCATGCGTAAACAATCATATATACTATTGCTCGATAAATGAGTGATTTAACATGAGTGATGATAGCAAAACTTGTTGTAAAACCATTTTACCAGTGTGCCCAAAACTTCTCCTTTGCACACTTTGTTTATACATTCAGAGATGTCACTTTTATAGCTTGTTATAGCTAGGCTAATATACAATTGTAAGCTATTTGGATACACAAAGCAAACACATTTCCACAACAGGCCATAGCCAATCGTACAACATGAGAAATGAGACCATTACCAATGTTAAATTTACCATGATTACCAATTTATTTATTTTTGAAATCTGTACAACCGATGAATTTCTACTAAAAAATCTTTGGTACAACTTCATTTCAGGAAGTTAGCAAATTTAGCTAGCTTTAATAAACGAATTGGGAGACGCAATATTCATGTCGAAATATATGTGGAAAAGGCAATCAGACAACTATTGATAGACGCTACCAAGTCTTGTACCTTTGAAGGGTGATTAGAGGTAATCCACGTATCGGCCATTGGAGAGCTAAAATTGGTTCAGAATTTAAAAAGACAAACACCACCGATATCTTACTCTGTGCAACACACATGTTGATTGATACTCGTTTGAAAATAACCCGCCAATGTATAGCCCGTCATTATGTTAACAGAGTAAAGCTTGTATTCAAAGGGTTGGCTTGTTGAAGGTCGTACATTGACTTTGTCTGAACAACGAATAATGGGAGCGAAAACCTTTTGTTACGGGCACGCATGAGTAAAGTAGATTCCCTCTATAATGAACCAAGATTTTAATTTCAGTGGCAGATCTTAAAAAAGGTTACAGGGGACATTCTCGCTTCGACGATGCTCTTATGCGTACGTCAACTGAAAGCCCGGTCCGATGGTAGACTCCGGCGCCACTTGTCCAATGCGTAGAACAAAAAATTAGCAACAAAGTGATGTTTTATCTTAGGAGATATGTACACATTTTCTCATAATACTTTATGCTACGCTTCCAATCATTAGATGGGTATAAGCATATGCACGGCGCAAAGTGCACGGCGTCTCATTTAGGCCCACAGGCCGCGGGCGGGCCGCAGAGAAATGCTTTAAAACCGGGACTACATTAACAATACACTCACCTTTAAAAAAAAATGAAACACCGGATTCTACTGTCGCTCTGTTACGGTCGTATATTCGGCCCCCGGATTCCACCGTCACTCTGTTGCAAGTGTATATTTGCCACAACATGTGGGCAACCTATAGTTTTATTGACTGTACATCATGCCTTTCGTCGGTACAACTCGGACTTATCACTGTCTGATAAGTCTACCCCTCCCTATGGCCCTGTTTAAAGCTGGCGCCACTGATTCGCGCATGTTGGATGTGCCGGCCCGCCGCGCCCGTGTCCGCTTGCGGCGTTGGTCACTCTCGATTATAGTTCGGCGTGGCCCCTCGCTACACGGCTCCTCAGGGCGGCATTATCATCACATCAAGGGTGTGTATCAATCAATATTAAATGCATTGTCGTCTGCTTTAGTCAGAATCAAATATATACCAAGGGATATACAACTGTCACTGAATATACCCACTTTGACTATCTATGATATACCAAACCGTCAAAGAATAACACGCGGCTGAACCTTTTTCATGAACTTTTCCAAGTGATTGAGCTTTTCCACCCAAAACTGGCCGGAGCCCGGGGATTAGATCTACGGTTGATTAGCACATTACAAGAAGTTGTGTCACTTGCAATGCAGCACATACTCATTAGGAATTTGTCCACGATTTTGGTGGACAAATCCAAAGCGATCGGACGCATGCGTAGACAAAAATGGTGTCCCCTCGACTCTCCAGAGGGCCTTTTCGATATTCAGACGATGGCAGACATAGGTTTGTGTGACGAATATTCTAGGTGAAATTCGATGTGGGAACGCTCGGACTATAGGGAACGATCATATTACTGACTTTAAAAGCGCCCGAGCATCGTTCGTGGGACCGTTTGATTATCACTCAGGTCGTGTCAGTATGAAATTAGGTAAAACACTCCAACATAACATTGAAACCAACGGAGATTCAACAATTACGGCCGTTCGTGTCCACTATGGTCTGGTACTTTCAATATTCATTGATATGATTATTCATTGTATATTCATTAACGTTGACGAAATGGATAGTTCGAACAATACAGTGACGAGGACCTGGCCATACCGCTACCAATGTTTTTGGACAGTATAAATGACGCAATTTCTTGTGTTCGAAAATGTCAACGTTTTTTTGAAAATGTCAATGTCAATATTTTTGAAAGAACGGTAAAAATACCGTTCTTTCAAAAATAAGGAGTATAATCACTTAACAAACACATTTTGTGCGAGAGAAACACATAAATTTGGCAAAAATGGCACACTAAAAATCCGTTCGTTATAAATAAATGGATATGGCTAAATAATAAAACTATCACAATTATACTCATCGGTCTCTGTGGCGTGCATACGTTGGACATGTCGTTGGCAATCGGCAATCACGGGTTCGATTCCCGAAAATTGCTCGTTATCCTTTTATATTTCTATCTTTTAAACTTGATGGTGGATTAATGTAACATCATTGTTATGTCAATTTTTATAAATTATAAAGACCGCCCATGCGTTTATAGTTGTCTTTTTATTTATTTATCTATCATTTAACTCTTGATTTATTTAACTTTGTATGTAAACAATTAAAATGCGTAAACAATTATATTATTACTCGATAAATAAGTGATTTAAATTGAGTTCAGTTTGATAATGATAATGATAGCAAAACTTGTTGTAAAATCATTTTACCAGTGTGGCCAACAATTTCTCCTTTGCACACTTTGTTTATACATTCAAAGATGTCACTTTTAGCTTGTTATATAGCTAGGCCGCGTAATATACAATTGTAAGCAAGTTTGCGACCTCTTTGATTTTAGGCTGGTAACACAATCCCATAGTGCATTTCGTTAAAACAGTGTAAATATTTTTTCAACTGTACGTATCACGTGATAACCACGATCGTTTTCGCAAAATATCGCAAAATGGCGCGGTACCCCCCCCCCCCCCCCCCCCCCCCCCCCCCCTAACCGCTGGGGATATCGGGGATATCGATCACACATGCTACACTACCCATGCATGGCAGTTTGAATTCAATTGAATTCAAATTAGCCCGCGTAGGGGAAATGTGCAATGATCAATACGGGACAAATACGGGATATGTGCTTGGTAGCCTTTGGTCTTTTCGCTCGCGTAAATATTGAATATGCGATGCTAATCATGGCTAATCTTTGCTATTCTGTGGCAAACTTGGAACCAAATTGTGCCAACAAGATTCATCCAAATATCTATCTCATCGGAAGTTACTCTATAGGACATAAACAAAGTGAATGACTTTCTTTTGTTGAGAACATTATTATGATATTCAATTCATTTTGAATTCAGTGTTATCCGCACGTGTATTACAATGTTTTAAATAACATGAACACACTTTATTTTAGGATGGTTCTGACATACATGGTGGGATAAGATTTCGAAAATTATTTATACAATTAAATTGCCCAAATTATGATGGCTTTTCAGAAGTATGGCAATTCAAACCTACTGGTGACAGACATGGTGACCTGCTTGAACATGCACCATGGAAAATATACCATGGATGCACTAGTGTTTGTTTCAAATTCGGTGTCTAAAGAGCAAACCTGATATTGAAAGATTAAAAAGTATTATTGACTCACAGATTAAAGATGACAAAAGCTATTTCTATAACACAAAATAGCAGTTAAGTAATTTTGAAAACAAATGGAAAAATAATGTATTAATGGAGTCCTACTTCCTATTGCTTATTTTCATGTTGTTCGCATAATGTTGTAAGTATGGGTCAAACTCGCAGTCATAAGGGTCGCTATAGTCATAAGGGTCGTTGGTCATAATGGTCGCTAATCATAAGGGTCGTTAATCATAATTCAAATAAAGGTTCGTTAGTCATAAGGTCCGTTAGTAATAATGGCAAAAAAGGTTCGTTAGTCATAATTGAAACAAAGGTTCGCTAATCATAATTGAAACAAATGTTCGCTAATCATAATGCAAAAAAGGGCCACTAGTCATAATAAAAATGAAGGTCCGCTAGTTATAATTAATAAAGGTCCGCTAGTCATACTAATAAAAGGACCACTAGTCATAATGGAACAAAAGGTTCGCTAGTCATAATATGAAAAAAGGTTCGCTAGTCATAATGGAATCAAAGGGTCGCTAATCATAATATGAAAAAGGATCGCTTTTCATAATAAAAATGAAGGTCCGCTAATCATAATTAAAAAGGTCCGCTAGTCATAATGGGACAACAGGTCCGCTAGTCATAATGGGGAAAATGTTCGCTAGTCATAATGGAATAAAGGGTCCGCTAGTCATAATAGATCACTACACTGTTAAAAAGATGTTTTAAAAATGTGATTAAACCATGGTTGTTTAGGTTACCCGTAAAACAACCTGGTTGTTTATATAATGTTGAAATATTTAAAAACTCTGTTTAAACATTTGAACAGACTTGTTTAGATATTTAAACAGTTGTTCTTTTTGTTGTATTGTAGCACGGTGATCTAAAAATTAAATAGAATTAATTAATCCTGTTGTTATATAGTCATATCGCTGATATAATTTAAATCAAGGTGGTTCTAGAACCGCAAATCTCGCCTTGTGTTGTATGGGGCGATAATCAAGGTCTGATTACTAGTCAGTATGCAGCCACGCAAAAAGCCGTTGATTTTCTAACCCACAAACAGCGACCCGGAAGTACTCACCCGTAGCGATACGGCTTCGTAGTCACAGTTGACCTCGTGATAGCACGATGTAAATGAGCTCTTTTCAAGATTATAATCACACATTTCAAAACATTTGCCATGAAATTGTAAAATAAAAAGGCATGTGATGCAAATAATATGTCTAATATTATCTGTGAACTTCATGACATGTTGTATTTTCGGTGCAAATTATTGCCATCACACAGATCCGAATTCAAGAAAAACTTGACGAAACTAAAGCCAAATCCACGGTAAAAAAATCACTTCTGAAGAATCAGGCACCAACTTTATCCATGGTATCATAATATTCATAGTCTTTTGTAACTAGAAACATGCTTAAAATATTATGAAATTATTTAGTCCGGTCAAGTGAATGGTTATAATATAGCTGGTCGAATCTTGTCTCGAGATGAATTCATTTCGTAGCGTCGATGGGTTGTTGATGAAGTGTTTAAATCTCACGGCTATAACTAGTTTCGCATGATAGCTCAGATGGTAAAGCGTTCGCTTGGGGAACTGGAGGTCCGGGGTTCGAAATCGATCCTTCTGCTCTGCACAATGTCATATGATATTTTTTCTCGTCAAAATCATTTTTTTGTGTGATTTATTTATGAATAAATTATTTATGTTTGGTTCCCCACCATTGTAGTATAAATAATCCCAAAGCAACAAAACCAGGAAAGGTGAGAGTGCAATACTCTACTTTTAAGTTAAATTACTATATGTACTAGCCTACTAACTATGGCTTAGGCTCAGGTCCGTAAGCAGGATTTTTTTAGGGGGTGTCTTTTCTGGAACGGGGGGGGGGGGTGTATAGGACATATTTTAGTCCAAAACGGCCCGAAAAAATGCTTTACACAATGGAAAAGAGGGGCTTTTTCGGAAATAGGGGTGGGGGCGTTTTCACACAAAAAAGTACATTAGTAAAAAAAAAGTACATTTGTACACAAAAAAGGTATACATTGATACAAAAAAAGGACTTTTTCAGATTGCCCCACCCCCTCCCCGGACGCCCCCTAGTTACGGGCCTGCTTAGGTTATACGAAGAGTAAGAGGATAGACGAAGCTATTATAAAGTCATGAATGAAGCCATTGCATTATTTGATTTTGTAAGCTATGCACTACCAAACCCTATTGTATATTTCACGGACATAAATTATGCTAATGAGCTCATTAAATGACGTCACTCACATCATCGGGTTTTGCCGATGATTGAAATCCGTTGATTGAAATTCTAGGTCGAGTAAAATGATATTCTTATTTGTTGTCTGTGAGCTTTTCTGATTTTTTTCCCGTATTGGAGTATTTTTTTATTGAAAATAGACAGTTCAAATTAAACGTTGGTTCCAAGTTCAAGTAACAGCACATGTATTAAAGGCGACAGCAAAGGCAATATGCAAGCAACATTTGAGAAAAAACGATGCCCGACTTTGCAAGAAAGTGTACGGGGAAGTGTACGGGTGAACATGACAAACCAAAACAGCCTAGTAATAATCACCTCCGTGGCGCAATTGGTTAGCGCGTTCGGCTGTTAACCGAAAGGTTGGTGGTTGGAGTCCAGCCGGGGGCGTTGTTACTTTTTGCATTTAATGCAGATCGACAAATCACAGTAAAAATATAATATTGACAAAATCACAGACCACTTACACAAAAATCGCATCTGCGCATGCTCCTGTCGCGATCGAAATCTACCACGCAAGCAATGAGAGAGTTTTCATAGTGCTATGATACATATCACGGTAAGGCCTCGCCAACTTGATCTTTAGTTTTCCGTAACATTTTTTTTTCAAAACAGGGGAGGTAACCATTTCATTATTCATTATTCATTCTTTTTACGACTTTCATTATTATACAAAATGTGGATGTCAGATGTATTGTTATATACCGCTGCACCGTCATAGAATGAAATGGGTCAATTTAAATATATGTAAATTACAGAAAGGCTATTCTGGTCAAAATTAATAAACGTTTCACAATTTCAATCACACAAAATGCATGAATTCGGACATTTTCATTGCAAAAACGGTAATTTTTTTCCAAAATTTCAATAATGAATTAAATTCAAACGCGGGCATGAAATTGAAGCGCGGGCGGGTTACGGGAAACTAAAAATCAAGTTGGCGAGGCCTAACGGGGGATCGTAAGTTTCGTTTTCTGACCGAAAATCGGTGAAAATCAGACTCGGTTTTTCTTATCAAAAAAGAAGTCGGGCAACAATGTTTTTGATATGAAATTAAGGCTTAAAATCCCGTTAGTACGGAAATTGCTCTTAAAATATCGTACGAAGTTTAGTCCGGTCAAGTGAATGGTTACAAGAAGCAAAGTCACGAAAGTTGTTAAATTCTAAAATTAACGATAACATCACTGTTTGTGGACCAAATATGTCAGATTTGGCATCATATTATAGAGAAAATTACGAACAATCCACCTACTTCGCCATCATGGCTGCCAGCTAACCCTACCTCAATTAATTCAGGGAAAACAAACTTCTCGTAAAGTTTTAGCGCAAGGTTGACATCCTGAAATCGATCTTTGCGTGGGTTAGAAATCGGCAAGGTCACTCATTGAAAGCGATACCTGCGTGTTGACTGTTACGGGGTGTAAATATCGCACAACAACGTAGTGATATGCCTACCTAAATTCGGCCTCCCGTCTGGATATGCACCGCATGTGTAAATCGGTCCGTGAAATTAAGATTGACCTCAAATCACCCAGTTTAAATGTCAGAACATCAACTAGACATTTCAAACACAACATATAAGTGAAAAATCATATCATAAACCATCAAAAAATCACAAATTTCGTCTCTCTTTTCCGCCAAATAGGAACTATTATCGTACTCAACTTTGATCGATAGCGTGTCGCGATACCTATTTAGTTGTGTGCTCCCTTGACATTTGAATTCAGATTCAGGTTTTGTGGTGGAGTCTATGAATTGCTGTTACGTATTTTAAATCAGTATTTGTACCCACCCATATGTTTTTAAAATGTATATGAGATCTCGATACGAAAATATAAACATATATCATGTTGTTATTGTTATTGTGGAGAAATAATTAAAATAATATTAAAAGATTGTCATTGTAATTTCGAAATTACAAAGATTTGGCCAAACTCTTCTAGTACTGTGCAGAGTGGACCACAGGGTAGGCTTGGGCATCACCAGTGCATTGCATATCACACATCGTGGCAATAAAAATATCGCGATTTAGCCATTAGTCTAGTAGTTGGGGCTGTTAGGGCATCACAAGGGAGGTTTGGTTCACATTTTACTATGAGCACAAGGATTCTAAAAATAGTTTGCCCCACGTTCGATGTGTGGTTACTGAGATATTGAGCAAAACGAAAATAAAAGGTCGTAAACCTTTGCGTTTGGGGTCAAAATTTGAACATGTTGCGATTTTGACAAACGATATCTCAAATTGTTCGTGGATGAGTGTACTTAGTAACCCACATAATACTCCATGAGCCACAGCACAGCAACAGCACTGGGTAACTTATTACTCAAGATCCCATTACTGAAGTATTTCATTTCTTCTGATCAAAAGTATGACTTAGGACCGTTTTTGTGTAAAAACTAAAATCACAATTTATTTCTAAAGCAACAAAATTGTCAGTATTTTATTTACATTTTGTTAACTAATTATGACAATAGAAGTGCGGCTTGTCAAATGATATAACATTAGAAAGATTCATATATTTGTATAACTTATTTTGATTTGTTAACATTTATTTTGAAATTCAAGTCACAAAAATGCCTGTTTCGGTTTGTACGCATGCGTGTGATCAGTAAAGGCGCTGTCATACCTAGCCGATTTGGCTCGCCAAAGCTATAGGCCCTACCGTAGCACAAATTTGGCGATTTTCGGGGATCGGTACTAGCAGGGTAACGCAACGGTATCACATCGCTAAGAACGGTAGTACATCGTCAGGACATCGTCAGAACATAGACTTGAAGTAAGTCCGTAGGACACAAACAATGACGCTATAGAGTAGTAAAGTGAGAGAATGAATTCAAATACCTAAAACAACTAATGAAACATGAAGTATCATATATTTCAGGCTTGTAAAAAACAGTCCAGCACGTACGTTTTATCATAACTTTCAAAACCGCACCATTTTTGGGGGAATTTTTCCAACAATGCCCGTGTAAACTTCAAACTTAAAGTTGACTGTTATATCCTTCTCTAAAAGTGTCAAACCCAACCACATTAAGCGGGGGAGGCTTTGCAACACCAAGTAAGACTGACAAATAAATATTGCAATATTCTTGTAATGCAATAGTGATTCATTTGTTGTAGGAGATTTATGATAGATCTATTGAGTTATCGTAGTGTTGGAAATAATATGCAACTTATTCGATTACAGAATTGAAGAGGTGAAGGCGTATTAATCGTAATATCTACCAAAATGCAGTGAGCTGTTGTGCAATTCTTTTTGAAGGGGAATGATAAGGTCTATTGAAGTATAAAATAATTTTTAAAATAATTCTGCAACATATTAGATTACAGAATAAGCGTTAAAAACGTCATATTAACATCGCTAATAGACCTAATACAGTGAGCTATTGTGTGATTTTTGTAAAAGGGAACAATACGGTCTATTGAAGTAAAATCTTATTTGGTAAAATCTAACACTTATATTAGATTACAAAATTGAAGCGGTAGAAACTTGCACATCATGACATCTCCAATATATACCTAATGCGGTGAGCCATTGTGCAATTTATAGTAAAGTAAAATCTTATTTTTTTTAAATTCTGAAACTTAATAGATTAAGTGGTGCATCATAACATCTCTAATATCTACCCAATGCATTGTATTTTTTAAGGGATTGGTATACGGTCTATTGAAGTCAAATCTTATTTGTACAGTCTCTAACTTATTAGATTATAGAATTAAAGCCTACTAGACACTTATATTGTCTAATTATAGTAGTTAGTGTCTAGTTCACCATCTTCTTTATAGTTCTTTAACAAATTATTTTTAATATTTTCACGTCAGTTTTTCCATCGCAGATGATATGATTGTGATTTGAGACCCCCGGTCAAGGACACTTTCATGCAGCCATTTTATAACAGCTTTAGAGTGCTGTGTTCAAGCTCATGCTATCTTTAGCACTTATGACCTCCCACCAAGCCACCTCTTTACAATATACCACTGTAATGAAAATATCCATCATAGATTTTCTTCTAATAAAGTTCCTGAATGGTTCTCTGATTGGTATAAACATGATAAAGGTAGTCCTAGTCACACTCTACTGCACTCTCCCAGTGCCTGATACGGTGTCTGAACTGCACATGTATACTAGCTATACATACAGTCTCACACATAACTCATGGCAGGTTGTATGATCAGTAGCTTTCCCAGGGGGGTCCTGGTGGGGGGTCCAGGGGGGCCGGTTCCCCCCCCCCCCCTCCCCCCCCCCTTCCCTCCTGAAATATCCGCGTCGGTAAACTTGAGCTTAGTCCAATGTTACAATTTATTCATGATGAACTAAAAATTCGAATGAAATGTAAATATATCAAGAATGAAGGAAAAACAACGAATCTAATTTCAGTGATTTTAATACGAAAACAAATTAATGAACTGTGGGCATCAATTGGTAGTAATCATTTTGGGACGGTCTGTATGTATAGTAACACACCCGAGAAAACTACCCGAGACCCTGTCCTAAGGCAGGTATGGTAGATTTTCAACGATGGCTGCCGACTGATATAAGACTCTTCTGGGCATTCAGAGATGAGCTTGGGATCTCCAACTCAGCCATCTTCAAAGGAAGACAGGTCGTGATACCCGAATCACTAAGACCTGACATCCTGAAGCAGCTGCACCAGGGCCCCATGGGTATTGAAAGGACCCGAAGACTGGCAAGAGAGTCCGTCTATTGGCCTAACATCAACAAGGACATTGAAAACCTGACCAAACGGTGCACAGCTTGCCAGGATCTTCAACCAAGTCAGCAAGCAGAACCTCTGGATCCGCACGACGTTCCCACCACTCCATGGTATAAGCTTGCCACGGACTTATTCTGCATTGGTAAGAAAGACTACATACTGATCACCGACTACCACTCAAAGTTTCCCATCGTGCGCAAGTTGCCCAATACCACCAGAGAGACGATTATCAAAGCAATATCTGTAATCTTCAGTTTGTTTGGGTCATCATGCATCATCGTATCGGACAATGGACCTCAGTACGCCGGTAATGTGCAGTAAATGGGGTGTTACGCATGTGACGTCGTCCCCCAGATACCCTCGTTCTAAAGGATTGGCTGAAAGAACCGTCAGAACAGTTATGACACTGATACAGAAATGTAAACACATAAACCAGGATATCCAGATCGCAGTGCAGCAACATGCCACGCCGTTAGACGGCAATACTCTATCGCCCAGCGAAATCTTATTATGGAAGACAAACCAGGACCACTCTCCCAAGTTACCATCCCCAGGAATGGTACAGAAGCCTGTTGAAGTCTTCGATAATCTTCAAGCAAGATGGGAGAAAAAGAAGAGTGACCATGACAAACACGCAGGACCCGAATTAGCACCATTATACGTAGGACTAAGAGTACTAGTACAGGACGCGGAATTAAGGAAGTGGGAACCTGGAGAAATAGCCACGGTATGCAAGGAGAATCGGTCTTACCATGTAACTACCCCCAAATGGTTCCACCCGCAGAAGAAATAGGATACACCTACGAGAACTATATGCACCACTCTTACAGCCAGATCTCCGAGACACCACAAAGTTACCCTCAGCGAAACGCGTCAAGTTTGAGTCTAGCGCCACCTGACACGCGCACAGATGCGCATGAGACGGAAACCCAGACGATGGCTACTGTTGCAACTGACAACACCAGTAATGAAAATAGCAAGTCAGCTAAGCCAAACACCACAAGGTTTGGGCGTGTCAGCAGAAAGCCAAGACGCTACAGAGAGGAACACTGATACCATCCACCAAAATTCTCGATCATTTGCCATGGTGGTGATGGGCAGTGGATGTTGCACCCGGTCAATTTGTGCCTCATTGTGTGATTGTAGCTACTAATGTTCTTGTGTTCTTATTCTAACGTTTAAATGTTTAATGTTTCGAAGCTACTCCTAAAACATGACACACACTTCAATGATACATACACTAATATACATGTATAAGTTTATTAAATTATTACATGTATTCTTCAGACAAGCATGCATTGTAGTACACCATTGAACATCAAGCCACCTCTTTACATATTAAAATGAAAATATCTATCCTAAGATTTCTTCTAATAATGTTCGTAATTGTTTCTCTGACTGGTATAAAGGTAGTGCTAGTCACACTCTAATGCACTCGCCCATTGCCTGTTGATGATGTATGAGCTCCACGTGTGTAATAGGTGTACATGTTCATGTATAATCAGTCTCCCACATATAAATGTATAAATAAAGGTGAAACAGCAATATTGGAAAAGAAGGCCTAACTCAACCCAAAGGAAGCAACATAAATAAATGACTTGGGTAATATCAGCGTGTTTACATTCCTTCTCTGATTCCTTGGCTGTGCATAATAACATCGTGTGACGCAAGTTAACCATAATGCATTTGGTTTTTAAGGAGTAGGTTCGTCTATTATGCGCCCTCGGGATACATTGGTCCATGGAACTATCCCCATGTAACCATTCACAAATGCCGATGCCAGTTTATACAATTTTGTTCAAGTTGCTGACAATTTTATTAGCTCCGTTTTGATTTTTTTTTAGATACTATCAGTATCAACATTAATAAATACCCTCTTGCCCGAATGTATGGGGATTGGTACACTCGCAGTTATTATGTGATTAAAACGGAAATGATTAGTCCAATTTTTAAACAAATCACAAATCCCCACGAATGTGAAAATGAAATATATGGCCATGTGTTTTGAACTCGCCACCCTTACCGTTGCATGTACAGATTTTTACATTTTACACCATCTGAGATTCGAATTAGCATATCGCAATAACTACTTGTTCTACCCCATAAAAAGTATATATTTTCTGAACGGTAATCTCACAAGAAATCCAAATATGCTATTGAAATTTAGATAGGATTTAATGGTAACATGTTGTGATTAAGAATGTTAAAAGAATATCGATTTTTTTTTTCTTCTTTCATATTTTGATTTAAGCTCAATAATATCTGTATACCTATCCCAATCATAATGTTACTGTGCATATTAATTCCTCATGCAATTACCCATCAGAAAATAATGGTTGTCAATGGTAACTTGTTGAAATATACTATATCGAGATGTAAATAAATGAGCACAAACGTTTACATTTCATATTCATTAGAGTTTACAAGTATATGTTTGGGGGGTATGCACCCTATCCTGATTTAAACGGCATTTTCGAATTCCCCTATTTGAGAGCTTTCCAAAAATGTATAATTTTGCTATCATCGGTTGAATACTTTTTTTTGTTATAATCATGTATGTAAAATCGATGAATTAGGGCAAGTTCACTGTGTAGCGAATAGGGAAAAGGCCAAGGACAATGCAATCGATTCATGATTACAATCGTTACATAATAGTTGTCACGTTTGTTGAAACAGAATCTTATAGAATATAAAATAATCTATAAAATGAGAGCAAAATCATGTTTGTACCATACAGAGATGAGGAGTTATTGTAATTTGAACGTAGAATTGGGAACATTTTCTATATTCCCCATAGAGATTGTACACACCGCCACCGCCGCCACCGCCGCCACCGCCGCCACCCCTGACTTTCGAAATATAATCTATCATATCTCAGCCAAACAGTTATAGAATTACCTGATTTATTCACACAGTGTAGCTAGATAAATGAGCTTTCAAATGACATCTAAACCATAGCTCTACCACATTTAGTTGTTGAGTTAATAGAGAGAGATGGATGATTCGTCACTAAAAATGCAACGCCGCCGCCCTTTTTGGGTGGTCAGTTTAAAACACATGGCCATATCTAAGCCACTGCTATTTCACCTATACCACTTCATTAGCTATTCAAAATCCACTAAACACATGTCAAATAGATATGAAAATGGGGTCATTCAAGTGTGAAAAACATATTTGTAAGTTGTATCATTTTATTTAAATAACACAGCTTGTACCTATGCAATTATATATGCACGTCGATGTATAGCTATTGGGCGGGTACAATCATGACAATAGAGGTTATCCATGTTTTGGATTACAGCAATTTTTCGGGAACTGTGTTAAAAATTTGCAGAAAGAAGACACGCCTGTTTGATGATATTTAGATCCATTGGGTAGCCCGGTTCATGCAATGAATAGGACGTAATACATCGATTCGATTGAATGAAGAATAGGCCGGGTGCGATTCCCCATGTGCGTGTAGTCCGTTGCGTATATTGCTACATGGATAACCGCTACAGAAAGTTATGCGGTTATCCATGTAATGATAATAATGGCATTTATAATGCGCCGTCAATCTAGGTAAAACTATTCCGAGGCGCAACATATAAAACAAAAATACAAATTAACATGAAAAATACATAAACAAGGATGATTTGCATATACATGTACATGTATATAATACAAAGAAATCAATTATAAACTGAGTCAAATAATCTTGTTTTTAACAAGTTCTTAAAAGAGGCAAGTGAATCACAGCATCTTAAATTATAAGGTTGTGAGTTCCAGAGAGTTGGTGCAGCAACCGAAAATGCGCGATGTAGTCCGTGGAACAACAAGTAAAAGTTTATCAGATGACCGGAGAGTACGTTTTGGATGATATGGAACAAGAAGATTAGCAATATAAGTTGGTGAAGTGCCATGCAAAGCTTTCCAAGTTAAAAGAAGAAGTTTGAAATGAATCCTTTCGCGAACAGGAAGCCAGTGGAGATCTTTCAAAATTGGAGTGACAACACGCACAACGGACTGCACTTTGAACTTTAACCTGGCACATTCAGTGAGTGGTTTCATTTCTTTTACATATCAGGTGACGTCATGTGTTCCATCGGCTCAACAAGAAGTGCAGTCTCCTCTTATAGATAACCTCTATTAAAGGCATGTTATGCGATCTTTTTTCTTCCATGGGACGCCCTCTATCCTTGATTTATTTTTGAAAGCAGATTTTCTTGTAGATTTAAAGTTTTGATCATAAATCATAAATATATCCTGAGTTACAGAGCGATAAGGATTCCAAATTACTTCAAATTCATGGTTTAAAGAGGTTGAAAATAGATTGCCCTGCTCCAGGACAGTTTATTTTCATTCTAAATTTACTCTAAAACCACGTTTTTGAAGAAATTAGGAATCGTATCACCCTGTAACTCGGAATGTATTTATGATTTATGATCAGAAATGTAAATCTGCAAGAAAATCTGCTTTCAAAAACAAATCAGGGGTAGAGGGCGTCCCATGGAAAAGATCGCATAGTATGCCTTTAGATACATATAGGCCTACCTATTGTAATCAAAGGAATTATACCTTTATAGCTACACCATTATATCTTGTTGTATTGTGTATACTGTTTCGAAAAATTACTTTGACCTAGCTTGCACCATTTAACACCATCAAATAGTACAACTTGTAGCTATTTGTAGCTATGAAATAAATATTACCTATGATCCCATATCATAATAGATCCACTTTATACCATTTTATATTACACTTACACATATATCTAACTAAATTTAGTATAGTATCGAAGACAACATTAAGCTTTCTAAGGCTTTGATTATACTTTGTTGTATTGGCTACTATTTTAAAAACTATATCATGCATACTTTTTGCAATTACGTCCCAACTAATTCCAATACAAGTTTCAAGCGCTATTTACAGCAGTAGGAGAGGGCTATAAATGGGTTTTGTTTTTGCTTAGAAGTATTGAAACAGGGTTTTTTATTCCATTTTGACCTATCTCAACATAGCCAACATATTCAGTCAGGTGCCCTGCTCTAAAAAAGGCGGTCGATCCTGTAATACCAGGAGCGGAGTGCCCATCTCCCTTGTGACCATCTTCGTAGCTGTAATTAAAATAGCGAATGGATGAAAACTTTTGAAAAGCGCCCTCATGGTCAAATTTGACCCGAAATTTCATTTTTTAACCAAAAAGCAATATCCAATTTTTATGAAACTGTCAATTTTAGGTATGTTTGAGCTCATTTACATTTATTTAGACGCCAAAATCACAGCAACATGCTGGAAATGAATAATATGAGGATTTTGTACTCAAACCACTCCCGCCATAAAATAAGGTATGGTGACACAAGAGGGCGGTGCACACTTTTTGTCGGACCCTGGACTGAAAATGTTACCTAAGAAAAATAACCAAGAAAGCATTTTTGACCTCCGAATAGCCCACTCCTATTTACAGCAATATGTTTTTTTGTCCATCCAGTTTTATTCATGTATCAAAACCTCTTCAACTCGTACAAACCTATGCTAAACCTTTCTCTATAATTCCTACTGAATTGCATGAGACACATTGGTGTCATGCGCCATTATGTCTTAGTGCTGCGGTTGTCCCTTATTTCTAGTTAGTGGTCTTCTTTGTCAGTTTGTTTGTGGTGATGTACTCTTCCAGGAATGCCAGGCAAGCATTCTTGCTTTGCTGAAATGTTAATAGAAACACGTAACGGATAACTACGAGATTTAGATAATTATAATTTTCTTAAAAGGATTGTGCATATACTTAAGATGAAAATGTTAAACTTCACATTGTCACAAGAGGGTAACGCCTAATTACATAACGTTGGAGCCTCAGTTTTCAGGCAGTGCTGCGAAACTGGGGCTCTAAGAAAATGTGACTTTTGTTCCAGGACATTGCATAGACATAAGGACAACAAAACAACAACAAAATGATTGTCCTCGTCCGCCCGACCCTAGAAATCTTTCAAATTCTTTTTGACAATTTCAATTTGTTTACACATTTTAGTTGAATATCAAAAACAATGTTTTGAATTTTATTTTAAAGTGTTTAGAAAATAAAAATACTCATCAAAATTTTCCAGATTCCAGATAGTCGAAAATCAAAAACAATGTTTTGAATTTTATTTCAAAGTGTTTAAAAAATAAAAATAATCATCAACATTTTCCAGATTTAATAAAGATCGCCTGCCGGAACGTGTATGTTACAAAAACGTGTATGTTACAAAAACGTGTATGTTACAAAAACGTGTATGTTACAAAAACGTGTATGTTACAAAAACGTGTATGTTACAAAAACGTGTATGTTACAAAAACGTGTATGTTACAAAAACGTGTATGTTACAAAAACGTGTATGTTACAAAAACGTGTATGTTACAAAAACGTGTATGTTACAAAAACGTGTATGTTACAAAAACGTGTATGTTACAAAAACGTGTATGTTACAAAAACGTGTATGTTACAAAAACGTGTATGTTACAAAAACGTGTATGTTACAAAAACGTGTATGTTACAAAAACGTGTATGTTACAAAAACGTGTATGTTACAAAAACAGCAATATAAAGAGTTCAAAAGAATAAATTCCCCCTCCCTAAAATTATATCACCTTTGTTCGCATATAACTCCACACACAATTCGACGTTTAGAGAAATTAAAACGTTTAAGAAAAGGGAGGAAGATTTGAACTAAATGGCCTTCCTTCCTTCCAAGCGCTCTATTTTCAAATTTTACCTGCAGTAGAAACGACCTGTCCTCGTCTTCCATTTTGTAGTCTCCAGTGGTGATGTAATCAACATCCACGCCGATTGTGCGAGAATAATCTGTTGGCTATTAGAGAACATGAAAGAAAATGGTTAAGTCCTTTCAGAAACGAAACACTATAACATTACGCTATGCTAACTATAAAGTGACCAAGAGGGGAAGGGGAGTTGGAAGGAGGGGTTCCTAGGGACCCCCCTCGGGGTTTTGCGTATTTTATTACTATCGCGTCCCTTTTTGTCGACCATTTTTGGTATTTGTCACACTCGCAAAACAATCAATAATTTTAAAAAATGAAATTATTAGTTCTGATGTCTGATATGTTGTTTTGATATAGTAGTGCAAGTTTGATTTTAAAAGAATCCGTTCGGAAAGTGGTTTCTCTAGAGTCTAGGGAACCCCTCCCTTGGGCACCAACTGGTGGCAAAATACATTAATTACCTTAAAAGTGTTAAAGCTCTAATCTAATTTTCACCCGATTATCATTTTATTACAATATGAAGAAACATACGAATGAGTTCTGTACGTTCTGTAGGCCATCGCAACTTTTAAAAAAAGCAACCGCCAGTGGCAACCGCTTTGATAATGAAATCCTAAGTAACATTCACCCAGGCGACTGTCTGTCGGACATGGTTACGTGATCAAGCGAACGAGTCCGGTCGGTTAACAGCGGATTAAAAATAATTTAAATGATACATACACTGGAGTTGAGTGATTTTCCAACTCCAGCGATGTTAGGATGAAATAATTTAGTTTCAACAAGTGATGAATTTTCTGGAGTCCTATAATTATTACCAAAATCCATTTCATATTGAAACCAACGGAGATTTAAAATTTACATCCATTCGTGTCCACCGTCGTATGCATTCAGCAGGAAATGTACATCGCCCTCTATCTGTTAAAACTGCTTATGTACTTTCGTACTTAGGCATATAGATCTAATGAATATTTGGCTAAATCACGCATTAGACGACAAAAAAACACCCTGTTTTATGGGCGGACAGAACTGTCAAGTAGGGTCGGTCGGTCGGGTTTTTTTTATTTATTCTTTACCTAAAATGACACAAAATTCTGCAAATATCGGGAATTTGTAAACAAAATTATGAAAAAAGAAAAAATCGACGGATTTTCGGCCACAAAACGGCTGATTTTATATTGTTTGAGAACAAATATTCTTAAAAATATTCTAAAAATAAATCTTGAAAAACGCAAAAAGTGGGTCGGTGGGCCCGTAAAACAATGTGGGTTTTTTCCTTGCCTTAAACTTAATTTTCTAATTGTAATATAAGTATTTTCACAAAAATGCAATGTGAATGTGCTGACCTACCTCTTTACCTTTCTAGATGAGTTTGAGAGCAGCTCGACCTAGTCTAGGAGCGTGTTTCTACTGGGAAACTTAACGGTAATTACCGTTAAGTTGCCCAGTAGAAACAGCCAGATAACGCTAATTAAAGCTAAGTTTCCCAACGTCAAAAACCTGCACAAACCGGGTTTGTTAACGGATAACTAACGTTAACTTGCCCAGTAGAAACGGCCACCCGTTAAATCTTAACGCTAATTAAGTTCTTGTGACCCGGAAGTATACACGTACACGCTGGATTCTACGCATTATGAGGCAGACTTTTTTCAGGTGGGGCGGCATTGTTGGTATAACAAAAGGTCAAATGTCATGACCCATCGATTAGGACGCTTATAAACTTAGCGGTAACTTTGCGCGAGTAGAAACGGGGGTGGGGGTTAAACAGTTAGCGGTAATTACCGTTTAAACTTTGCAGTTTCCCAGTAGAAACACGCTCTAGGTCGAGCGGTTCACCTAGCGTAATGATCGTGATTATCTTACCCTTTGGTTGAGCCTCATCATCTGATTGCCGTAAAAGTTTACAATGGAGGCCAGAAAATCCCCCACGTTACCAATACGACGCGGTGCATAACTTTGACTGTTGATCTGTGTCTGCCTCATGAATTCTAGACCTGTAGATGATTTGACAACCATTTGTCTATCAAAGGATTGGCATCCAACCTAAAACAGAGATATAAATAAAATTAATAAACTTTTTTTTTTTAAATTAAAAAATTAAAAAACAAGAACCCACAAACGAACAAAATAAACAAGCACCCCAGCACACAAACAGTTCCTGATCAGATGTTAGTGTGCCATTCTATACGAGGGTCAGGCTACAAGTTCTACCTCATTGTATCGCTAATATAAATGTCAAAAGAAGATTTCTTGTGTAGTCCAACATGCTTAATAGCGCCACAAATGTGCCAACAGGAATTTCCCCCAAACCAAACAGTGCAAAACATGTGTTAAAATAATTAACAGCTGGAGATCGTCTTACTTCCACCTTCATATACACGGTACAGATCAGAGGGTACAGATAGGCATCTTGGCCACAGATATGAAAAGAAGTTGAATCCCAACTAAAATATGTTATTCAAAAAGTAAAGTGTCTTTAAGAAAACAAGAGAGGGCGTAATTGAATTCACATCAATTGTACTACTTGCAGCAGGATTGTCATAAAGACCCTTGTTTAAAAGGGGAGGGTGACCTCTCAGGCATAGCCTCCGTAAAACTGCTGTAACTCCTTCATTATTCATTTAATCTATATAAAAGTATACAATTTCTTCTTGAAGAAAAGGGTTCAATGAATCCAACCATGAACATGAAATTGACCATTTTGGAGAAAATTATAAAAAACACAGGTTTTTTACCCATTTTAGGTTTTGTCAAGATAACTCGTCGTCGTCGTTCTATGAATCATGGCCGATTCTTTGTGACCCTATTGATGATGGAGCGCCATTGTTTTCTATTTTGTGACATGCGATGAGCAGAGATAACAGATAAGCATGTTGCTTCCTTAATGCCATCAGTCCAGCCGAGTTTTGGTCTGCCACGTTTACGAGTTCCTTTAAAGAGTGAAAATAAACTGCTAGCAGGACAGTTTATTTTTCAATCTTAATTCACTCTAAAACCATGATTTTGAAGTAATTAGGAATCTGTAACTCGGAATATATTTATAATTTATGATCAGATATGTAAATCTGCAAGAAAATCCACTTTCTAAAAAAAATCATGAATAGAGGGCGCTCCTGGAAAAGATCACATAATATGTCTTTAAATGGTAATCACAAAATTGATTTGGTGTACAAAAGCTAATAAAAATCATATTTTCCTTCACCACCGACGAAATTACGAGGAAGAAATGTTACCCTAACACTGTGTTTTGTACACTTGTTGATAATATGATCTATGAATTTTAAATAAAATGGCGTGAATGAACCCCTGGTCGGGAAATGTGTTAGGTTATGTGTATGGCCTATCTGTAACGTGAAAAATAACAAACCTTTCCATCAGCGTCATCATGTGCAGCCAGTTTCGCCATGTGTGTCTATATGTGAGTAATGAAACAATAAAATAAAGTATACGGAAAAGGTGTACTTTAAGTCCCATAATCTGGTATACCAGTATCGTTCAATGGGCCCACGTCACATGAGGTTGAGCTCGCGTAAAGTACGCGAGCTCAACCTCACCCCAAAACGGTGCAATGGTTATCCGTTGTGCGCACTACGTCATCTCGACCTCAAGGCTCTGATTGGTTGGTGCTCAAACGTGAGAACTGAAAAACTCATGTGCTTTTCCACGCACCATCACGCCCACTGCGTCGTTGGTTATTGCGCAGCGGGAGCACTGCGTTGGTGGATACGGAGCCGCGTGACGATCGTTGAAAAGGCTTCAGTTTAAATTTGACCAATCAGGTGCTTTGGTGTTGTTGGTTGGCAGTATTTTGTGAGTTCAAGCATGCGTGCGCAGCCTGATCGAAATGCGCCCACGTATGACGAACTGTGGCCAGGAGATTATGTGCCGTAGGTCCATCGGTCGATACAGGTACAGAATTTTGTTCCAGTATCGAGCGATACTGGAACATTTGATATGTGCCAGTATCGAGCGATACTGGAACACTGAGTTTGTACCAGTATCGTGGAACAATACTGGGTATTCCAGTATTGATTTAGTTAAAACCTACTTCTCTCTATAAGCTTGAAAATGATATATGACATGAAGTTATTGTTTTGTAAATGAACACTTAAATATTCAAAAATCCTCTTGAAAAGCCTTTGTTTTTTATTGCATTTTCTTGAGTTTATTAAGCCATATCTCTGAAAGGCCCAGGCGACTTTACACAAGGTTTGTGGTGGATGGTCACGATATTCGAATACTTTTTCCAAGATATAGATTCCTGTCATTTGATTGTTTAAACGTGAGGGGAAAGTTAAGCTATGCCTTCAATTTCAATATGACGTCACGAAAAAAGACTATGGCCGGCCTTGATGACGTCACATCCCACGGTTGACGAGTCAATCGATCTAGGACCCGGTTTGAATCACAAAACATAACACTTTCCACACGGCTATTTGTTTGACCGACGCGTATACAAAACAGATTTTGCAGAAACATTTCCCAACTTTCAAAATCTATCTCAAGAATGACTGAAACAATACCATGTATTTTATACTCATTTTAATGCATTTCTCATCTCATGGTGATTACAATTTAATGGTGATGAAATTCAATAATGTTGACATTTTGGAAAAATGATTTTATGACATATTGGAACTGTCGTCTGCAGGCAACTGCCGCGTGGAAAGTGTGTTGTGTTAAACACAAAGTAACGTAGACTCTATTGACCAACCTCAATGGCCGTTTTAGCGTCTACACCACGTCCATAAAGAAGAGCGGCATCTTCGTCGTCAAACTAAAATCAATGGAAAGATACAGATAGATTACACGTTAGCCTTTAAAATATACTGCGTGTGGGGGTATGTGTACAAATGTAACACTTATATTTCCATATGTATATTATTAAATCAAATTCATTTAGTGTGTGAGTAATACATAATGAGTGTGTTCCGTTTCTTTTTGAATATATATGATCAAAATAATTGTGCAGTTAGCATTTAGTTTACGGTCAAACTCGCTATAGTCCCTGCTAAGGGTCGCTATTCATAATATGAAAAATATTCTTCTACCAAAAGCTAGTCATAATGGAAAAAGGTTCGCTAGTCATAAAAAAACTCCCGAACCCTAACCCTAACATTAACCTAATCCTAACCAGACCCTAAACCCTTTTGTATAACTCGCGGACCGTTATGTTTAGCGGACCTTATTTATCATTATGACTAGCTGCGCCTTATGCTCGAATCATACTAGCCGGTCGCGGCGCACTCGCTAGCTCAAAAGTATCTCGGTGCGACCTTTGGTCGCCATAGGTCGCATCGAGCTACTATATCGCCCTCTTTTTATGACTAGCGAACCTCAGGTATACGTTTATGACTAGCGCACTCATGGTATAGAAATGTACACGTTATGAATAGCATGATCCTTATAACTTGAGAACCTTGTGACTAACGGTCCTTGTGACTAACGGGTGGACCCCATTTCTATTTTCCGAAATAAAATCCTGAGTAGCCATTTTGACTTACAGGGTGGTCGTCTTTCTCGTCTGCATTCCCATCTGCAACGTCATGTGCTTCCCTGGGAGTGATTCCAACTTTTTCCTACGAAGATCAATACCGTAGAAAAGGAAGCCTAGAATAATTATGCATGAAAATTTACACAAACTTTTACCAAATGGACCCATCTGTTTACGAGAGACCCATAATATTCCTACAGATTTTACCGATTTTGCAAACATTTCTGTAAAAACCAGCAAATTCAATGATTTTAGAAACATAAATTTACAAAAAATTACTATGAAAAGACGATTGAATATGGGACCTATTAGTGGCATATCCTCTTGACCTCATATCCACTAAGTTCCCCCCCCCCCCCCCCCCCCCCCCGGTGGTATTCACTACATATACCATGATCTCGATTAGCGGTTCTGAAATCTTGACTCCGAGTCGGCGGATTATAATCATTAATAATGGAGGCACGAAAACAGTGTTTATACTTACCGCTATAGCCTGTTCAAAGCGTAGCTGAGCATCTAAGTGTTTTCGGTAGCCAGTTTGTTCAGTTGGATTATTCTTTGAGTGTTCCCTTGAACAAAACCAAAACAGATATAAATCCCTCAAAAAATCCCTTTCGTATATTTTGCTATTATATGTTCATAGTGTGTCGCAAATCAATGGCAAACGGATGTGGTCATCTTTCCAACGATACCAAAGTCAATGTAACACTTCATTGAACGGGCGACAGATTTGCTGAATGGGGTTTTCTAGCACGAAATAGTGGTGAATTTGGCACATTTTGAATGATACCTTTCAATATTTCCACGTGGCTGAGCACTGAAACAAGTGATATCGTTAGAAAGAGACATCGGCCTTTCCTTGTTACAAATGTTACAAAATAAACAGGTCAAAAGAAATAAGCCCCCCCCCCCCCCCCCCCCTGGCAAATGTGCATTTTTCTGGAAAACAATTAGGCTCCTTAACCTGTTACAAAAATGTAAAATGTAGACTGAAATGTTACACATTTAATGTGCAATAAAGTTTCACCCAACAGTTAACCTTCGCCTTGAAATGCTGCCATTTATTAAATTTGATGACCAATAAAAAATGACACTTTCTTGCATAGGGATTGGATATAGGATATCCAATATTGTTTAAGAATGTAGGATATCCAATATTGTTTAAGAATGTAGGATATCCAATTTTGTTTAAGAGTATAGGATATCCAATATTGTTTAAGAATGTAGGATATCCAATATTGTTTAAGAATATAGGATATCCAATATTGTTTATATCCAATATTGTTTAAGAGTATAGGATATCCAATATTGTTTAAGAATGTAGGATATCCAATATTGTTTTAAGAGTGTAGGATATCCAATATTGTTTAAGAATGTAGGATATCCAATATTTATTGTTTAGGCCATCCTGAGTTTTACCTCCCCGACCCCCAACCCTAACCCCTGAGTGTTTTGACATATACTTATTCATGAATATAATGTCAGAGGTGTCAAAATTGTGTTTCTATGCCTAGCAGTAACCTGTAGAACTGGCTACTGTTATATACTATAATACACAGGATATATACTGAGTAAGTTATTACTGGTTACTGCCCTCTCATATTTATCAATTTGTACTGGTTACTGCTGAGTGAATTAGGTGTTTACCTCGGAGATGGCCGTTAATCCCAAACACGGAAAGTCTCTATATTCCATGATCGTTACGGTTTCATTGTTTTGCCAGTGATTATTGTTATTTAGTATTCATGAATAAAGCATGCATAATACATTCTATTATAGCCTAGTATTATATTTTGTCGTGCGATTGCAATCAAAGTAATCAAATTTAATGACCATAAGTAATCAAGTATCAAATTAAATATTGCTAATTTAATGACCATAAGTAATCAAGTATCAAATTAAATATTGCTAATTTAATGACCATAAGTAATCAAGTATCAAGTTACATATTGCTAATACCTTCTCAGTTTAGTGTCTGGCAATGTTGTCCTCTCTGCTTCTGATATATTTTGCTCGATATATTTCTGATTCCTTTTCTCCAAATCAACTCTCAGTGACTCCTCCTCCCCAGTACCGTACTGTAAATATCAGAACCAGATATATCTGCTCAAAAAAGTTCTGAAATTTGTTTTTAATCGCCAATTTTTCAAATATTTCGTACTACCGTAAATTCATGATGTGTTTCATATTAATGAAAAGCTGATTTGTTCCACTTTTCGGCGATACCTCATTTGTAGCAATCGCTTGTGTCAGTGCTTAGCCGCCTGTTTGTGAATGTCTCATTCAAAATGTGCCAAATTCACCACTATTTAGTGCCCAAAAGAACAACTCTGTCATCTGTTCAATAAAGTGTTTAAAACGCTCTTTAAAACCGTAAACAACTGCTGCTGTCCAGGTACCCTACTCAAACGAATGTTTAAATATGCAAAACTTGTTTTAGCCGGGTACTTGAAGAACCCTCGTTGTTTGAAACTATTAAACAACAATTTTGCTGTGTTGTAGATAGATGCTCTTTTGACTTCTGAGGTCAGATGATTTATGCATATTCAGATTGAGATCGCCCCATATTCTCAAGTACGTGGCTGAGCTCTGGGGCATGTTCATATTGTGTTGCATACCAATAGAAAGCTGCTGTGTTCATCTTTCCAGTGATACCAACTTTATAGCAAATACTTGTTTCAGAGCTCAGCCACGTGCTTGGGAATATGGGGAGGTCTCAATCTGAATGCAAAAATCATCACTATTTTGTCCTCAAATGTCAATAGAGCATCTCTCTACAACATAGCAAAAATGTTGTTTAACAGTTTTAAACAACCGAGGTTCTTCAAGTACCCTGCTTAAACAAGTTTTGCGTATGTACACATTCGTTTGGTAGGGTGTTTAAACAACTGTCGTTGTTTAAAAGTTTTAAACAGTGTTTTACAGTAGAGCTCTTGATGAGTTGTTCTTTTGAACACGAAATACTGGTGAATTTGGCACATTTTGAATGAGACCTCCCCTCATTCACAAGCAGATGGCTAAGCACTGAAACAAGCAATTGCTACGAATGAGGTGTTGTTGGAAAGATGAACACATCAGCCTTTCATTGATGTGAAACAAAATTATATACTATATCACTATAGACTATATCACGAAATATTTGACAATTTGGCGATTAAAATCAAATTTCCGAACTTTTTAAGCAGTTTATATTGTTTAATTAGATTGTTTTCAACACAGTTTCAACAAACAAACATGTTTTCGCACGGATGCTCTTCAGATTGTTTTAAATGATAATAATGTGAATAAAATGACAAAACTTGAAATCTTATCCTGTTGAAACTGTTTTTACGAAGGCACGTCCATCAGTATTAATCCAGTCGTGGTGGGTTTTTTTATGTAAATGTGGTTTTACAGTTCGGAAACTTTCATCTGTGAGTTTGGTACCAAAATAATTCTACAAGTTTTCTCCATCGAGATATTTGTTTAGATTCATACTGCGAAATATTTTACCGGGGTTAAAAGCTTAAAAAGGGAACTTGTGGGTGTACTTTACTGACTCTTCATTTCTCTGAGATTTTGTGATGTCAACTTACTACAATAAGCCCGATGGTCTTATCGTTGCGTCCTGTAAAACGTCCGAATTCTTTCCAGAAGTACGTATCCTTTTCACCGAGCTCAATATGCTTTTTGATAAAATCGTTTTTTTCGCCAGGAGATAGAAACCAACCTTCATGAAAATAAATACTTGTATACATAAATATGCTTATTGCTGCTATTGTTTTATTGGTGATGTTGTTGATTTTTGGGAGTTGATGTTTTTGTTTGTGTTAATGTGTGGGGGTGTGTTTGTGTTGGTGTAGTTGCTATTTTAGAAGCTGTTGTTGTTTTGTTGCTGTTTTGGGTAGCCCTTTATTATTGTTTTGTTGCAGTTGCTTTGTTCTGGTAGTAGTGGTGTTGTTATGGGTGGTGGTGGTGGTGTTGTTGTTGTTGGTTTTGGTGGTGTTGGTGGTGTTGGTGGTGGTCGTGTTGTTAGTGTTGGTGTTGGTGTTGGTGTTGGTGTTGGTGTTGGTGTTGGTGTTGGTGTTGGTGTTGGTGTTGGTGTTGGTGTTGGTGTTGGTGTTGGTATAGTTGTGTTGGTCGTGTTGCTGGTGGTGTTAAGGATGGTGGTAGTGCTGGTGTTGCTGTTGGTAGTGTTGGTGTTGGTTGTGTTGGTCGTGTTGCTGGTACTGTTATTGATGGTGGTGCTGGTGATGTTGTTGGTGGTGTTGGTGTTGGTTGTGTTGGTCGTGTTGTTTGTGGTGTTGGTGTCGTTGGTGTTGGTGGTTGTTTTGGCTGTGTTTGTTGTGGTGTTGGTCGTGTTATTGTTGTTTGTGGTAGTGTTCGTGTTTGTAGTGTCGTTGGGAGGGTTTTGGTGGTAGTGGTGGGGTTGGGGGTGGTGATGGTGGTGATAAAAGTTATAGCGGATACTTACCATCGAAACAGTGTATTGGGTAGTTGTAGATAACGCCACCATCTACAAATACCTGTTGATCCTTAACAGCATCCGTATCAACAGTAGGGCGAAGAAAACCTATTAAATAATCAAACATACAGTAAAGTGCGCAACATTCGTAACAAAAAATTCTCTTTCCACGGGAACCTTAAAGATTCGCCCCTTAACTCAATCATGTTAAGTAATGTTGCTCCGGAAGTGAAGCCATTAAAGGAGCATCGAGAGATTGCCGAGACAAATGACATTTTAGAATACATTTAATTGTTTCAATAGAATGATAGATAAGGTACACACATGTAGGAACCCTGAAATGTAATCATTTATGGGGAAATAGTTAAATAATGGCGCTAGATAGAAATTACCAATTCGTGAATTTTTACATGATAGACGGCAAATTAAGGTAAACGCCCAGATGGTATATAGTTATTATTTATGCCCAAAACACACAGCTTTCCCCAGCTATACTGTGGAAAGCTCAGTATTCCGCGGCGTTTCCATTCATACATACATGGAAACGACGCCTAAGTATTACCAGAAAAAGTGACTTTTCCTGGTATTACCTAGGGTAAAAAAAACTGATTGTCAGGAAAATTGAGGGCGCCCTCCCTCTTTAATTAAACACGTTAGAATTGAATAAACGTGGCCAAGTCACATATCATTTTAAATCTTACCAAATCTAGATTCAAAAGTAACGTATCTCTGTGCCCTCTATGTTCAAAAATTAATTGTAATTATAATTTGATGAAATATTGTGCAATTTAGAAAAACCCTGTAATTTATAATTTCATATCAATGAAAAAAATAATTTCCAACCCCTTACTGTTTTAGAGCCTCGAATTGTTCAAATTTGATTTTTGTAATCTCATGAATATTCATCAAGAATAATTATGTTTTAATATGAATATTAATATAGCTCACCTGGGATTGACATGGACATAAACACCGCTTCTCTAATTGGTCGGTCTGGAGTGGTTTTGACGTGATAGTACACACATTCCTTTTGCATCAGCTCAGTAGAAGTGACAACTAATTCTTTGCCAGTCTTTTCATAAAGCTAAAATGGATTGTTAAAATTAATGTAGGCTATTTAATAGTCCATGTATCCCATCATGAGACAGTGACGTAATTGCGTATTCTACTAAATGCAGTGGGCGCTGGCATATGCACACGATCGTAGAAAGACGGAAGATACATAACGCGTGCGTAAATGCTGCGCCTGCAAAGATACGTCACTGTCCAGAGGATAGAAAGACCAATAGAGTATCAAGGTAGCTGTGATGGGTCCACAGCAGCGAGAGAGAAGACGTGTTATAACAGCTCTCACACTCTCTTATGTTACAGATAACTTGTTTGGTTTAGTGTTTGGTTTATAATGGACGCGTCGGATGCCCCCTTCAAATGCGCACGCAAACCAGCACACAAGACGTAAATACATGACCTCTGGGGTTAGAGGTTCCCCGTGTTTATGGTCATGTTTTTTATACTGGGTACCCAAAAAAGGTGGATCTGTTACATTTGCACTACATATTATTACTTTGCATGCATATATTTTGGCTATTCTTTATCACACATACTCAAATTTGGTCTTATTTTGATGAGAAAGTATTTGGCCTTTATTTTAAAAAGAAAAATATAAACTACCATGGTTCTGTTAATTACAATAGTTCGTTAAACCTAATTAGTCAGGGGTGGAGGAGTATGTGGAGGAGGAGTATGTGGAGGAGGAGGAGTGCATAGTTGAACAAGTATGGTGCAATATAAATTGGGCAAACATAAAATGCACTGGTTTTACTCTTGGTACAATTCTGTATTGAAAACATAACATTATTGAAGCATATTTGAATTAAAAATATAATTAGTTAATTAAGGAATCATTAATTAGCATTAAGAAGCTCAAAAAATTGTTAAGAAACGTAAGTTGGTCGCAGTTTGCGAATGTATGCAAACATTTGCCTGCACCAAACTGTCCATTTTAAAAGTATAGACAGGTTGAGGTACCCTTTTGAATAAATAAATTTAACTATTTAATTAAAAATTAAAAGAAGATATGTAATTAACCTCATGTATTCTGTATTGTCTGGATGTTAATTAGCACATTTTGTTAAATGCCTTTGTGTGGTGTTATTACTTGTTTTTTACTGTGTTACCAAATAAGTAAAAAACTGCTGGTTTTCATCAAGCTTGTAAACTCAGGAGAATTATTAAATTCTTAGGAATGCAACTGACCTGACCTAGTATAGGATGACCAGCATAAGCAGTTTGCCAATCAACATTGGATCACCCTATATGTTGAATACAACTTAAAACGAAAATCTTAAATCAGACTCTTGAAATTTGAATACTGGGTTCAAACATTATGGAAACTAAACTTATTTGTTCATTTGAATGTGCTTTGCACATCATGAAGATGCAAGAAGGATGAACGCAATTAGTTGTATGCCACTAAACATGTGCCATTGGGAAAATTTGAGCCACCCTGTAGTTAAAGGGCCCCTTTTTATTGAACATTATTTGAAAGTCATACCACTTTAAGCATTTGCCACTTCAAATTGGAATGTAAAATCATGTTTCAGACGCAAATTTAAATTCATTCAATTTAATGATTTGTGGATAATCATGTATACCTAAATTAATGTTTTAAACACCCTATATGTTTAAAATTAACAACTTTACATAAGAAAAGGGTGACTTTCAAAATCAATCATTGTTGATGTACATGTAATTGAGGCATTTTTATTTGAAATCTACTTGAATTTTGTTAAAATACTAGTCTTTGTATGTATGTAGTAATAGAAGCATTTTTCCGGAACTAAATTTAAAAAAAATTTAGACACCCTGTATGTAGAATTTCAGATTCATAATGAAATTTAATTTGCATATGTCTGGATGGTTATTTTATTAAACTACTTTAAATCTGTACTGAACTTTTCTCTCATCACTTCATATACATAGTGGAAGTAATTATTGAAACCCTTCTTTTTTAGAAGATTTTGCTTGTTACACCCTGTACAATTTCGGGCCACCCTGTATAATCAACTTGATTGTATGCTATTTGCATCCTTTACAGTATATGCTTTCAGAATATGTATACTTTTACCAACTTTAAATGTAAACTTTTTCAGATATAATGCATTAACTGAAAAAGGAACCTAATTTATGGAAAAAGGGACATGTAACACAAATTGTACCCAGTATAAAAAACATGACCTTATCCTGTGTTTCTAGCTAACAATTATTTGGGAGGCGATTCGCGTACATACCGGCATGCAAGGTAATGCACGATTTACCTGTCATACTTGACCTTATATTTGGGATTGTAACTTCCTCAATAATCAACCATTTCTAGCGTGCAATATCTCAAATTAAAGAGGAGAAATTCTTCAACAGCTTCACAATTTAATATGTTTATGATTATACTCTTAGAGTTATTAGCACATTTATTACCTGGTCAGTTACTTATTGTGTTGACTATATATACAAAAACTAGTCGTTTATACCGACATTTCCCCCGCCCCAACCTTCCATTTGGAGACCGTATAGTTACGCCACTTGTTCCCAGGGTATTCCCAGTCAATTTAATATTTGAAAATCGGATACGTCTTTTCGGACAGTATTCGAAATGTTACCTCCCAAAATGTAGCATCGGGGTTTCCATCCATTTTCCTCGCAACCAATTCGCCTAGCCATTTCTTCATAGTAGTCCCATTGTGTATCCCGTAGCGCGTTACAAGATTTATAAGTCGCCAGATGTTTTTGAAAAGAGGAAAATCATCTAAAATTAAAAAGGTTAACCCGTAAATCAGTTATGGGGAATGGGGTGGATGCCATGTGATAGGGAAAGGATTTTTAGTAGGGGTCCGTGCACCCCCGAATTACCCCCCCCCCCCCCCCGACCCTAAGCCAACCTGTTTTAACTTCAGGAATCGGGATATTAACGACATTAATTTTGTATGCTAAGGATATTCAAGATGGCGCCCAAAATGGCCACACCAAAAATGACATTATATCAATCAAAATGTATGATGAAAGTATCGCTTTGACAATGGGGTGTATTAGACCATGCACTAGAAACTCATATCCAGTACTTTTATTTTGTTAACATACTTTAAATCCAAGATGGCCGCCAAAATGACACGTTTGTATTGTCTGAGTGTTTGTTGACACGGTTGCGACCTAGAGCTGATGCGAGTGCGACCGGTCGGTTCGTGGGGACTCACGCTTTGGGTCGCAAAATGTATCTATCCGGATGTTTTCCGCGCATGCAACCGGTGTAGAATGAGATATTATATCATGATAGGCCTAATTTCAACCATGTGATAGTTTTTACTATCATTATGGCTGGACAAGAATGATGTGATATCATGATATAAAACAAATATTGAATGCCTTTTGTTTGTGCAATAGTAAAACTATATCACTCGGTCCAATTTGGATTATTCCATTACACTCGGCTTCGCCTCGTGCAATGGAAAAATCCAAATTTGACCTTGTGATATAGTTTTTACTATTACACGCTCAGGCATTTGTATAATATACTCCCCTGGAGCTATAGTACGTCCTGTACAGTAAATTGTGTCCTGTACAGATGATTGCCTTTAAAGGCAATCATCTCTATACGCAACACTAGTTTTACGCTATTCCGTGTATGTCTATGGACCCCGGACTATAGCTCAAGGTGGACTATGGCTCCTTTCACAACGCTTCAATCGGTTCCAAAGAAACTTTAATAAAAATCGGGATTATCCGTAACGGATTAGCTGCCATTTTGTCGGAAACAAATCGTCGCTGTTCTGACATACCGGCACATCACGAAAAACAGCGTTTTGAGAAAATCGTGTTTGAACATTTTCCAATATTTAAAGACTTGTTAGAGAGCATTTACATCAAATGTCACTATCGTTGTCAAAGAACACTAATAGATATACTTATGTTTGTTATGAGCATGTTACAACAACAAATTGCAATTATTAAAGGCAGATTTATCTGTGTCCAATCATTCATAAAACAGGAAAAGGCGACTTTTTAGGTTCAAAGATGTTTTTTGGTGAAGAATACTGAAACGATTTTATGTTCCAGTATCGGGCATGTCGGGCGATACCGGTACACAATACCGGTATCGACCGATACCCGTCGAAATGTTGTTCCAGTATCGGGTCATACTGGAACATTTGATATGTGCCTGTTTCTAGCGCATTTGAAGACAAAGAAGATTTCTTGAGCAACACCAGCATGCTTCACTTTCATCACATGATTTCTATCATAGTGTCTACCTAGTTCCCATTGGTATTACATTGCAATGAAAGTCTCCTAATATTGTTAAACGAGGGGCTTTAAGAAAATCCTGCTGCAAGTAATACAATTGATGTGACTTCAATTCAGTCCTCTCTTTTTTTCTTATAGACCCTTTATTTTCTAAATAACACATGTTAGTTGAGATTGAAATTCTTTTAATATCTGTGGCAAAGATGTATAATTGTATTATGAAGGTTGAAGTCAGACTTAAGCTGTTAATCACTAAATGCATATTTTGCATGCAATGTTTGTTTCGTGGGAAATTCGTGTTGTCACACCGTAATGGTCCTACATTAAGCATACTGGACTACACACGAAATCTTCTTTCACTTGAATGTTGAACACTGACTTTACCAGTCCGGGTACCAGTATCGAATGAAACTGGGTGTTGTGCTCCATTAGTCGATATTCTAGTATCTGGGACCTAAAGTACACATTTCCGGAAATGTATAACTAATTGTTTGATGGCGTGCAGTCAACTCCAAAAGGGTGGATCACTAACCTTCCATCTTATGTCCCATGTCAACAGCCATCAGCTCCTCAATCTCATGTCCACTGTATCCTAGGGCTATCATAGTAGCTAGAAATGATCCTGCACTGGTCCCACCGAAACGTTTCATTTTCGCTAGCACTCCCAGCTCTTCAAGAACCTAGAGTATCATTGGAGAACTGTTGAATTGCTTAATCCTGAATGTTGGTTCATGTAGCCCATAATTCATATTAGGCTACGCGACATGTAGCCTATAATTCATATTAGCTATGAAATGTACCTTACAAAATGGTGGCGCTATCTTGACAACGCTATGATTGACAGCACGAAAGTCGTGAGCAGTCACACTACACATTTGTCTTAGTGAGCATTTGACTTAGTGAGCAGTCACAAGTCACAATAGATATTTGTCTTAGTGAGCAGTCACACTAGACATTTGTCTTAGTGAGCAATCACACTAGACATTTGTCTCGTGAGCAGTCACACTAGACATTTGTCTCGTGAGAAGTCACACTGGACATTTTTCTTAGTGAGCAGTCACACTAGATATTTGTCTTAGTGAGCAGTCACACTAGACATTTGTCTCGTGAGCAATCACACTAGACATTTGTCTCGTGAGCAGTCACACTGGACATTTGTCTTAGTGAACAGTCACACTAGACATCTGTCTATGGAGCAGTCATACTAGACATTTGTCTCGTGAGCAGTCAGACTAGACATTTGTCTCATGAGCAGTCACACTAGACATTTTTCTAGTGAGCAGTCACACTAGACAGTTCTAGTGAGCAGTCACACTAGACATTTGTCTTAGTGAGCAGTCACACTAGAAATTTGTCTTAGTGAGCAATCACACTAGACACATTTCTTAGTGAGCAGTCACACTAGACATTTGTCTCGTGAGCAGTCACACTAGACAGTTGTCTTACTAAGACAAATGTCTAGTGTGACTGCTCACTAAGACAAATGTGTAACTGCTCACTAAGACAAATGTCTAGTGTGACTGCTCACTAAGACAAATG
The DNA here is from genome assembly GCA_035610835.1 of Ophiura sarsii. NCBI lineage: Eukaryota > Metazoa > Echinodermata > Ophiuroidea > Amphilepidida > Ophiuridae > Ophiura > Ophiura sarsii. The sequence continues at coordinate 43,576,247 of CM069449.1, read as the reverse complement.
TCTAGTGTGACTGCTCACTAAGACAAATGTCTAGTGATATGTCAAGTTACATTTGGGTTCACTTATATAGCACTATGTATGATTAATAATACTTACCCGGACTGTTCCAACACCGCCAAATAGTTTAGCACCACCCCCTTCCAACACTAGGTTTTCAAAAGGAAAATCATATCCTTCAAACCATTCTTTCTCCTTGTCGCTCAGAATTGGTTGTAGTCCTACATGTTCGCTTTCCATCTTTTATATTATGATCTTGTATTTCCAAACTGAAATAATAACTGAAACGAACATGGACGGCTTTAAAAACGAATATTTCTTCAGATTCTATTAGCAACACCTTTTTTTTAAATATACCACCAAAAAAGTCTATGCCGACTTAAGTTTCTACAGCGCTGGTTACTGTGGTTGTCGTTGATATCAGGTTGCAAATGCAATGTTTTTGGTTTTGTAAATCTATAATCTTTTGTCTTTTAAAGATAGGAAATATCTGGATTATATGTGACCAGTCACATCAAAAAGGACATTATTGTTGGCTAACAACGTTTTGAGATAGAGGCCAAAATATTGGATGAAATACGAGGGGGTATCATAAAGTTTTAGAAAACACCCAGAAGTGAAAGAGCCAGAAACTTAATTTTGTTATGTGATCCTTCAGACATCTTTACTAAGTCCCTGTGCAAAGTTACACATTTCTCCTACTTTTTATTACCTGTCCACAGACCGCCATTGTTAGAGATCCTCAGATTGACCGCCATCGATTGATTCTCAGATTGCCTTAGATTATGTTATTCCCAAAACAGCAATAAATAGTTTTAAGTGTTGACAGAAATGGTCAAAGGTCATGTAGGGGTCATTTGAGGTCAATGTGTGTACACCCCATGTTACCCATAAGTTTATTGTCACCAAGCTTATTTGTAATGACCTTTGACCTCTTTCTGTCTAAACTTTAAACTATTTATTGCTGTTTTGGGAATAACACAATCTGAGGCAATCTGAGAATCAATCGATGGCGGTCAATCTGAGGATCTCTACAATGGCGGTCTGTGGACAGGTAATAAAAAGTAGGAGAAATGTGTAACTTTGCACAGGGACTTAGTAAAGATGTCTGAAGGATCACATAACAAAATTAAGTTTCTGGCTCCTTCACTTCTGGGTGTTTTCTAAAACTTTATGATACCCCTCGTAAAGGAAAAGAATAAAAATAAATATGGTTCTTCAAATCATATCTTGTGATTACAATGTCCAATTACCTTCAACATGGTATCATTTCAAACCTTAAAATGTGTTCTTTCAAGTCATATCATTAACTCAAATTTGACTTGGGCCTCCAACATGTCCATTTTGACGTGACGGGTCACATATTGACATGCATTTAGTAGAAAACAATATTTTCCCGTGCACATGAGCGTCTGATATCCTGTGTTTGACATTCAAGAGTTCTTGGAAAAGATATCAAAGAAGGGGGAAGTGTAACAGTCATATGTTTCGCACTATTAAAGCAGGTGGTAACGGTAGAAGTAGGAGCCCTGAGGCCACCTTTATTATTGACCGCGATTTTTGGTCGGTAGTTAACATTTGAATAGGGGAATACAGAAATACAGCGACCTAGGTATTTACCCTGCCGATGTAATATATATGGGGCATAAGCTTAAATAGAATAGCGTATCACGTTAATTTCATCACAACAATAGTATAGATTACTCACTCGAACCCTAAACCTAACTAATCAATTCAATATACACTAGCAATCAAAAGTATTAGGACACCTTGCAAGCTGCAAATTGAGAGAAACACTGGGAATCTATTGAACTACATGTGTTAGCTTTTATGGTAAATAAATTTGGGATGTTATTGAGACATTATTTAAAAAGAGAACATTTATAACAATATTTCAGTGATTTATGTTTTTTGCATTGATTTATTTAGTTAATTTAGAGTCAATTAGCTTGACAAAAATGCCAAGTTATGATGAAATGAATAGAACTGTCTGACTGTGTACAGTGTGCTCAGGTTATCTGTTAAATGGAAAAATGAAAACGGGCCCATATGTTTACCGGTAACACATAATTTTCCTATATATTTGACTGATTTTGCTAAAATTTCTGTGAAAAAACAGCAAAATTAAGGATTTTAGGCTACCAAAAATGGCTATGAAAAGAATTCATTCATTTACCATACTGGTGAAATGTGGGACCCTATTTGGTGGCACATCCCCGTCACCTAACATCCACTAAGTACACCCTCCCCCCCCCCCCCCCCCCCCCCCCCCCCCCCCCCCCCATCCCACCCCCGCGTGGAATAGCCACTCTGCCAGCCCACATCGGCGGGGGAAATTGATACCATAAATACGGTCTGCATTAATCGACGGTTGTTAATAATAATTGATCTACATTGGTGTTTCAAGAATTTAGATTCATAAGTTTAAACAGTTTAATAAGCCCTGTCAATTTTCGGGGGGAAATGGACCCATGTGTTTACCAGAAACGCATCATTTTCCTATACACATATACGCGTATAGAGTGAAAATGGGACCCTATTTGGCGGGACATCCCCGTAACCTCATCCACAAAGTACCGGGGAGAACGAGGCAGGTAAAATACAAATATCTAGGCTCAGAACTACATTAGGCCTACTCATACAAAGCTAAAGCGTCTGGTGATTTGATAGGTCCGGATCCTGCAGTACGTCAGCGATCAGTACTTGAGTATGGCACCGGATGCACCGGATGCTTGTTGTCTATAGCTTAATACAATCAACATGACCAAACGTTTCTAAAATATTTAAAATACGTTGACCTTTTGTCGTTTTCCAATGTCTATACATCAATTGAAAGTTGTGTGTTTTGTGAAGGTTAAGTTTGATGAAGTATTAGCCTATACCATTTTATGGGCTGGCATGAAATGAAAGTATTCTGCATGACATGAGTATACAGATACGTAACATTCTTAACCAGTAAACTAAAGTGCTCAACAAAAGAAAGTCATACACTTTGTTTATGTCCCAAAGAGTAACTTCCGATTCTTTTTTAGATAGACATTTGGATGGATCTCTTAAGCATAATATGGTACCAAATTTGCCACCAAGTAACAAAGATAAGCCATGATTAGCACCATCTAATGAAAATCCGTGCCGTTTCTTTTACATTTTCAACAAACTACGAGGGGGAGAAAAGTCCACATGCTACATGTTCACACATAAATAGCCCGCTTGCTCAGGCACGAACCAACGCAGTGATCAATATACCTTTCATTCATGGCCATCCAAGTGCCACACGCAGCATTTTCTCGCCGATTGTGTGCGTTGAAAATGCGAATTTAGAAACGTCACGGATTTTATTAAATGGTGTTAATAATTATCTTTGTTGTTTTGTGACATGTTTGGTTCCAAATTGTTCCGGAAAGATTCATCTAAATGTCTATCTAGCCTGTTTGGACAAAAAATATTCGGAAGACACTCTATAGGACATAAACAAAGTGTATGACTTTCTTTTGTTGAGCACTTTATATGATATGATATAATACATGTACATGCATATCCGTGTACATACATTGTATGGGGCATAGCATAGCGTATACATCAAAACAATAATATAAATTATACATTCGAAACCCAAACCTAAATAATCAGTATCAATTTGAGCAAATGGCATCACTTTAACTTAAAGTTTAAGGTCAAGAAGAGCCAGAAAGTAACGTATACGACAAATACGATGAATATTACAATAATAGTACAACATTTTTTAATCCTTACCTGTGTGTTTTATTGTCGACCTTCAGTTGTGGTGGGTATAAACAAGAGTATAAACCAGTGTAGTCGATTGCCAAGCATAAATTGGTTGTAAGCTAAAGTGAAAGTAGTCGCTTATTGGGGCGCCCGTTACGGCGGCGCCTCTTATAAAGATGAAGAATGACCTTTTGGAAAACAGTATCTTACACTGTATACCTCTTACCAGGAAAGGTGACCGCATGTCACAATGCACAAAACCTTTAGCACATACAAATCTGAAATGATTTCTTGACCTTTTTGCAATTAAAAGTGTTAAACGGGTGTTGACCATGTTCGGAAAACAGCATTCTGTGCAAACAGTAATGAATAGGGACAATTATTACTAATACCTGCTGTATAGACATTGTAAAACTGATTGATAACATGCAGCTGATTTTGATAAGATAATCTTATCATCAAATGCTAAGCATGGCAGCTATCTCACATATAAGTGTCTTTCATCAATGATGTTTGTTTAAAATAAAACCGATGTTTACATTAACTGGGCCACTCGATAATAACAATTATATTTCTGAAAGAAGATTTTACAATATCCCACAATGCATTACGGGAGCACTAGCCAACTAGAGTTTTTTTCCCACGATTCACTTAAGAATAAGGAATAAACATCGAAGATCTACAGCTGAACCCATGTTGTAATTGCAATGAAGATGCACGATGAAATGATGATCATGATATCTCTACAGTAATCCAAAAAATCCCTCTTTAGCTTCCAATAAAAGACACACAAAAAAGAACATTATTTTGATTTGTATTTTTATGCATTTAAACTTCAATGAACATCTTGACATTTTGAAAATGGGATTATATGGCATAGCATGATGTGAAAAGTGCTATAACAAAATGCAGGATTGCTCCATCCCGAATAACTTGATATCGAATATTTTATCCTTTCTAGTACTTAAACATTTTGGGGCATTTGGGGTCTAATACCACTATTTCTGCTATTGAATCGTCGCTGTTCTGACATACTGGCACATCACAACAGAAATAAGTAAAGAGATGTGCCGGTATGTCAGAACAGCGACGGAATGATTATGACATAAAATTGCTTTAGAATGGTTTAAAACCTCGGTATTATGAATTATATCTTCATTATATTTAAATGGTGTCTGTAAAGATATTTGCAATGACGAAATATCATGATTTATGTATTTTATTCACTCCTTATTGTGTATATTAACCGTTGGGTCACCATTGTCATATTGACTAGCTTCCCCTGTAACCTAAAAATCTGACTAAATATCAAGATGGTTTATTGTAAGTACTAAATGATGATTATATGAAGTAAATTAAATCATTAACGAAAGGGGTATATATAGATAAATGTATCAGGCATCTGAATATCACAACCATGTAACCATTTAACTAGGTTCATACCGTTTGATCTAAAAAAATTCGCTTGCTTTATACGCCATTAGTATTACTGATATTTACGCGTTAACCACGAAAACTGTATAAAACATGGGTTTCATGAGACATGTATCCTTTTTACACGTTAAATAATATGGAAATGTGTTTGTAAAGAAAATACTCCCTAGTTTCCGTGTTGTCATTCACTGATTTAAGTGTACTCTAACCGTTGGAACATATGGGACCAGTTGCCCCAATGATGGGGTATACTGGTACACGCCAAGTAAAGTTTTCAGTTAGTGGTAATTGGCCTTTTCTTTAGATATTTGTTAACATTGATTATATGTTATATGTAAACAGTTACATGGGTAATATATTCATAGTAATTCCATACATATTTACACGAGCTTTAATCTTTTATATCATGAAATATGCTTAACTGGACCAGTTGCCCCATGAGGCCCTAGTTGTATGTTAACACTTTCCACGCGGCTATTAGTTTTACCATATGCAAAACAGATTTTTTTTTTCAGAAACCTTTCCCAACTTTTAAAGTCTATCTCAAGAATTACTGAATTAAAACTAGGCATGTTTGTACTTTTTTCAATGCATTTCTCATGATAATCCCAAATATGGTGATGAAATTCAATAATTTATACATTTTTGAAACAATGTGTTCAATTTTAGAACTGTCGTCTGCAGACGCCTGCCGCATGGAAAGTGTTAACGTTATTAGTAGCAATACAACATGTATCAAAATGATTCCTACATACCAGCTGCCATAGCTCACTGAATAGACTGTCATGTCCTAACAATAACACATGACATGCACTACTTGAAATGACCAGAATATAAAACGTCAGGTGAACGTTTCAAGTCAGGTCGGGTACTAATCATTTGATACAGATTGCACATCATATTTGATGCCTTCTTTTGAAAACTACAAAATTGGCAATTTTCCCTACTAATTCACACACCAATTAAAACATCCTATTAACGGATTATGTACATGTACACATATCAATCACGTATTAAGGCTAGGAAATAAACATATCTGCATTGTTGTATCCGACTTATTTTGCTTGATCATACCACATATCATTAATGTAAAGTATAAAAAAATAAACATTGCAAATTGTACCATTTTACTTAAATAATACCACTTGCAATTAGATCATAGACAATCATGACAATAGAGGTTGTCCGTGTTTAGTGGATTAGCGCCATCTTTTTTGTGTTAAAGATTTTCAGAAAGAAGATACGCCTGTTTGTTGATATTTAGATCCATTGGGTAATCCGTTTCAGGCAAATAGGACGTAATGTACCGATTCGATTGAATGTCGAATAGGCCGGGTGCGATGTAGTCCGTTGCGTATGGCTACATGAATAACCGCTATAAAAAGTTATGAGGTCATGAGCAACAGACTACACTTTGAACTTTAACCTGGCACATTCAGTGGTTTCTTGTCTGTTTCATATCATGTGACGTCATGTGTTCCCCCGGCTACACAAGAAGTGCAGTCTCCTCCTATGGATAGCCTCTATTAAATACATATACATATTGTAAGCAAGGATATACCTTTGCAGTAGCTACACATGTATACCTTGTTGTATTGTTTATACTGTTTCGAAACATTGCTTTGACCTAGCTTGCACCATTTAACACCATCACATAGTACAACTTGTAGCTATTTGCAGCTATGAAATTAAATATTACCTATGATCCCATATAATAGCTCCAATTTGTACCATTTTATATTACACATACCGGTATATCTAACTAGTATAGTATCGAAGACAACCTTAAGCTTTCTAAGGCTTTAATTATACTTGTATTGGCTACTATTCTAAAACTTTAAAAACTGTATAATGCATACTATTTGCAATTACGTCCCAACTAATTCCAATACAAGTTTCAAACGCTATTTACAGCAGTAGGAGAGGGCTATAAATAGGTATTTTTTTGTTTTGCTTAGAAGTATTGAAACAGGTTTTTTATTCCATTTTGACCTATCTCAACATGAAATAGCAACAGTCTGGGGTCCTGTTCTACGTACAAATGTATTGCGAGTCAAAAAGAAATTGATCGAGAATGAATATTTGTTTAAAAATAGACCAAACAAATTTGACAAACCAATGAGGCACGTATTCAAAGAGCAACTTATTCCGCTCTTATGCCAAAAGGAATCAATGAAATCGATCAATTATATCAAGAGCTATGCCTGTTTTAATAAAAGAATCACACCAAAAAAAAAACAATGATAAGAGATGTAAGATATTATGTATATAGTTAAATAACATGTTAAAAGAAATTACGGATCCACTACCGAAAGGGAGTGGTGTATGTAGCTCTGCTGCATCGCCCAGAATTCCCATTACAATTTACAAGTTACCGGTTCACTACCGGGAGGAAATGATGCATGTAGCCCTGCTGCATCGCCCAGAGTTCCCATTATTTGCCTACCCCGTGTTGCATACTTCAACAACGTTGTGTAAAATGTTGAGTAAATATTTAAGCAACCTTTTTGCAGTGTAGTTAGTTGTCTTCTTTGTCAGTTTGTTTGTGGTGATGTACTCCTCCAGGAATGCCAGACAAGCAATTTTGCTCCGCTGAAATGTTAATAGAAACACGAGATTCAGATCCGTTGGCAATAAACTCATGGGATTAAGTCATATTTTAAAGCAAGAATAGGGCTTCTGGTGACTATATTTTCAATCTTTATCACCGTGATTATAAAGTAAGAATCAATTATCTCTGGCCTGGTGAAGTCCAGGGACCCGCCTTAGGGCCCTGACGGGGTCACCCCACGGACTTTGCGCATTATTAACGCACGGAGACGGCGTCAGGTGAATATACATGTATTTCCATTTTTTATCACAAGTATAATTAAATTTAACCGATGACTCTTATTTTTCTAATAATTGTTCAATTTTCGCCCCTTTTTACCCTTTCCCCTCCCCTTCCTCGCGCCCTCCTTTCATTTCGCAATACATGTGTATGAAAATGGTTTGGACAATATCAATAAAGTTCATATACCGAAAAAAAATTGTACTACCTCTGTATAGATTACGCATTATTAACGCACGGAGACGGCGTCTTGTGAATATATTTTCTTTTTTATCATAATTATAATTAAATTAAACCGATGATTATGATTTTTCAAATAATTGCTCAATGTTCATCCCTTTGTACCCTATCCCCTCCCCTTCCTCGAGCCCTCCTTTCATTTCGCAATACATGTGTATGAAAACGGTTGGGACAATAATCAATAAAGTTCATACCGAAAAAATCGTATAGATCACTACCTCGTATAGATCACTCTGGAACACCCTGTAAACAGGGGCGTCAATTCCCTTTTGAAATTATGGGGGATGACATCGGCGTGGGGTCCAGGGCCCGCTATGGGGCATCGGGGTACCTCTAGGAGCTTTCGTTTTTCTGATGTTTCCAAGCTGGGAGTGCTCTCATGAGGAATATTTTTTTGTATAAAGTCACACATTTTCTTCTCGTACAGTTTTCTTTATTTTTATCATATTGTAGAGAAAGTTGTTTGATATAAAGGCCTAAAACAACAAGGCCTGAAAATACAGAACCTCTCTCATTCAAATACTAACTTAAACAAACATCCAAAACAAGAACATGGTTGTATGCTCAAATCCAAATTTAAAAAAAAATCTCTGTATTCCTTACAATGGAATAGTATAGGATAGGTCGAGACACAATTGTTATCTTTGATCATACGAGTGAAGCGCGCAATTCTTTTTTTTTTCTCACTAAAATGATCCAGAAAAGCGTTCGTGAAGCCATCTTGTTGAGCTTGAAAATTGAATAATTAAAACTTATCCTCGCGAAGCGCGCAAAATATTGGCATTTTTAATACTTAATGGACGGTCCAGTATGACGTTTTTATCGTCATACTAGAATTATTTTCGGGGACGTAACCCCTCACATATGCACCGCCTATGCTCCTTACCCTTCCTTCTCCTCCTCCTTCTTTCCTTGATCGGGGGGGGGGGGGGGTTGCTGGGCCACCCCCTTTAAAACGTCACTGGCCAGGGTTTTGTTTTCATATGGTTTTCGTATGGGGGCTGGCAAGAAATCATAAATGTTGACTGATGTAGTCTTAAAAATGTGTGCGAAATGCGCAAACATTCATAGTTTTGCCAGCCATGATTGAGGTACATTTTGGCTTTATACGACCTTCTAAAAACAGAAATTAATGTTTTGAGCACATCCGGGGTGGAGGGTGGGGCATTTGATATAGCTTAAAGCCAAATTATTTTACTTCAAACATTAGTTGTTGTCATTGTCTTCAAACTCAACTAAATTTGGAAATACAAACTCCCCCTAATTGATAATGATAACCATAAATAATTCAACTTTAATAAATTACCCAACAATTCACAAATATTAAATTAAAACACCAAACATGACCATTTTTGGGTTTTTTTTATGTCCTATTGGTATCATATGTCATACGTTGGGGAGGATTCGTACCATAGAACAATATACTGTAATGTGCCTTTCATTCATATAGTACGAGGGGCAGTCAATAAATAATGAAAGTGATCATGGTATGGGATGCATGAGTGATTCTATTGAGGGGATAATGTGATCAATACAAAGTATGAACCTTTGTCTTTCAAACAATACACTTTTGGATTGTTAGATACATTTGGTTATGTAACGTCATTAACATAAACACAATAGGTTTCAGACACTGACTGAAATCTGTCAATTATTTGGCTGGATATGTAATATGTTCAATTTGGGTTGATTGATACATTTGCGTATATCTCGGCAATGCATGCCTAAAAACAGATAACACTTGGCACATAGTTAGAATACACGCTGTTCTCTGTTTGACACTCTTTTTTAGATCTGAATGCCTTAATACGAACAAGAAGGGACCATCTCAAATACGCTTTTATTTAGCAAAATCAGCAATAATATATCTTAGAAAACAACAAAGGATAAAGAACAATGGAGGGATTATAATTTAATAAATTGTTGTGGGATGTAAAGCAATAATAGTGGGGATTTCAAAAGGAGCTGTTCATAAAATGTCCTCAAACCATTGAAATTATATGACGATTACTTACCCAATACATATCTAGTAGCTCTAAAGATAACCGTAATAAGAAAGGTTGTGGCAGCCATCTTTGATTGATACATTCTTGTATATCTTCATTTTGACTATCACAATATTTTTACACATTGATTTAAGCATTTTTCATTATTTCTGATTAGAATTTGAAAGCACAGTAAGCTTTTATCTGGTAAATTTCATGATTTTAGCCATTTTGGGCCCGTTTCAAAATTATCTGCCGTCTGCGCTTCGCATGCGCATTTTTTCTGCAGGTTTCATGCGAATAAGTTCAGATAATTAGTTAACTATCATATGGAATCTTCCAAACTGGTGAATTGCTTGAATTTTTCCTAAATTGTTTGATTTTTCGCAATATTAGTGATTCACTGACTGGGCATTTTTAAATGAAAATTAGCTATTTGAAATACTGATATTTGTATACCTTTTATTCAATTGCTTCTCCTTACTTTTTCCTCTTATACTACACATTCCGAATTACACAGGGATTAAAGTTATTGTCTTTTGTATCATATTTATGCGGAAAAAATCGGGATTTGCCTGCTTTGGATGTCATGTTATGCAATCTTCTCACCACGTGTTTCATAAAAACAATTCAAATTTCCAGCCAAATAACTGATTTAGCAGTGTCCCAAGTGTACTTACTTTGAGACAATGCTATGACGTCATAGTTCACACTTAAAAATCCAAAAGTGTATTGTTTGAAAGACAAAGGTTCATACTTTGTTTTGATCACATTATCCCCTCAATAGAATCACTCATGTATCCCATACCATAATCACTTTCATTATTTATTGACTGCCCCTCGTATAACAGAGGATCATTGATTTTCAATGTCCAAACATTATCATGATTATTGACTAAGCTGATGAAACGCTTACCAGATTTCGTTATCATTTGTGTCGGAATCCAATATCCAACTGGTGCTGATATTGATTCGCCTTGCAACCGCGAAACCCGCGAACCGCACAAATTAATTTAGATACAAAATGATTCCACGCCCGGTCTATTTCAACGAAGCTACAAACATGACAAACAGATATGTTGGTACATGCACATGATCGTACAATCATGTAGGCCTAAACATGGGGAATCAGAATATTGATTCAATGAAACGATTGACTCTTTTCATAATGGCACAATTGGTCTTTCCCAGATTATTTGTGTAACAATGAGGCTAGGGTCTCAATAATTCAATTTAGTGTTGGGCCTGTCCATACTTCGGGAGAGGTAGTAAACTGTTTCCCGAATACATCAATATAACTTCGATCCTGAAACAGGCCAGAAAGGAAAACTATATACAGTCATCAAAAAAAGTAACTATACAGGTAATACATGGGTTTTTAACTCTAAAATATATATCCTACCTAAAAATATTAAATATAAAGTTGTTGACAAATATGTCTTCTTTAATATGAGGTATTGCACGCTAGGATAGTTTGAATATTGAACAGGTTACAATCCAAAATGTAAGGTAAAGTCACAATTTCATTTTCACATTTTACTTTTCAACACGGGGAGAGTATGACACATGTAGTTCGCGTGTAGAAAAGAAAATGTGATAATGAAAATCGGACTTTACCTTACATTTAGGAGTGCCAATTCCTCAATAAAGACCCAGTCCTATAGCGTGCAATATATCATATTAAAGAAGATAAATTTCTCAACAACTTTATAAATTAATATGTTTAGGTAGGACATATTTTTAGAAAAGCCCATTTATTACCTAGTTACTTTTGTTGATGACTGTACACCTACCGTGGATGTATCATGCATGGTTACACGCGCATTTTAAATACGGCCTACAATATTAAACATGTTGTTATACGCTTATCATCAATTTGATTTGATTCGATGAATCTGCGTCCTCAAATAATTTGATGATAATTTGGGGAATGACAATATCACAGATGTGATCTTTTTTACGTATTTTCAATTTCCCTGACGCGCCGACACATGTTTCCAGTCTGATGGGACACTTATCCCAATGCCTTATCGAATAAATTTTGAATATCATTGATGTTGAAAGTTTTGTAGTGCCTTGCAACATGATGTTTAATTTCAATCCTCTAAAACATGATTTTAGTAATCCCACATGATTACATAGGCTAAGAGAATAACATCAACTTGAGTGCCTCTTTCCATAAGTAACACACTGAAATACATGTATATATGTGGCCTAATACTCCATAATTCACCTTTTAAAGTAACCATGAAGTTACATTTTGAGTATTTTTCTGAGCTTTTATCTTTCATAAAGACGTATTGATTATTGGATACTCTAGCGCAAGATTAAACTGGGTATTAACATGGCAAATAACAATTTACAACAAGTACATCCCCATCAAATCAACCCTGCACCTCCCCCAATATTCAAGAGGTAACACATTTGCTGAAACATAGGGTTCTCGCTTAAAAATTGATTCGATGCTGCATCAGATTGTAACTCTGGTTTGATTGACATAAATAGAATGACTGTTAGAAACATTTCTAGACACGGATTTCGTTCACATTTAATGTTTGTAGCTACTCTTCGGTATTGCATCATGTGGTTTATATGATACGTGTACGCGGAACTCGGGTATGTAGCGAGTCATGTGACTTTTGCCCAGGGCAAACCCTTGAGATTCGAAAAGGCCTTTAAGAATAACTTTTTAAAAGCCGTTTTGATCGCGAGATGGCGCCCTGTATATCAGAGATAAAAAGGTGACTTGAGATAAAAAGGTGACTTGATATGGGAGCACCACACCAAATATCTTTCTCATTGAAATACGTGTAAAAGTGCCATATTTCAAGACACCTTTCTTCCACCCTCCGGTTACATTTATGGCATACTTGTCACCTATGACCATTTTCAGTAACATCTCAACTTTAATTTAAGCCTTGTTTCATGAGGGGTTATTAACCTAGATTTTCCGCTACGGACCTGCACACAGCGCCCTCACTTTTTCACGTTTTCTGGCATGCCTGTTCACCATTTAGGCAGGTGCTTACGCCCTGGGCACTATTTAGGTTGATAAATTAAAAATATCGTATTTTATTATTGTAGGTGCAACGGATAGGTCCCATTCATTCATTTAAATACAAACATACCATCCCCGGAGAAACAAATTGCCCGAAAACCTCACATTTACAAGCCTAGTCTTCGTGCTTTTCCGGAACTATTACAGGATTACACGAATTGCGCATTGATTTGGTGCAGTGCTCCCTTTAACAAAAATCTAAATTATTTTTTTTGCATTTTTGGAATCATCATAAAGCATCATGAAAAAAAGTCACTCAAAAAATTCAAATTCTACTCCTAACTGGAATTATGTCACAAAATAGATGTTACTCTATACCCAAAATACCCCATTTTTCTCACTTTTTGGCCATTTTTTGCCCAAAACTGTTACTTTTAAAAGTCTGCTTTCATGACCAAAACGTGTATTTTTAGATTTTTAATTGCTTACATTGTATAAATTATATGTTAATAGCTTATATGACACATTTTATCGACAAACATGATAACTTAAACATATAATCACTATATCAAGCCGTATTCATTGAAGAGATACCTGTATACCATTAATGGCTAAATTATTTGGGGTGGGGTAAAAGACCCCCGTTTTCATAGGACAATAAGCTTCCAAAAACCATTTGTTTACTTAGAATATCATAATTTCCTAGTAGGCAAACGCACAATTACATTTTTGTCACGATTTTACCCAAAGGGTATTGTCTAAAGCGTTAAATTTACAATTTTAACGATTTTGTGCTCTTTTCTGAGCCAATGTGGGGCAAAATATGAATTTTGACAACTCGTTAACTACATGAGAGTGTTTAATTCTAAATAAATCTTTGAACTTGAAAATGAGATAATTAACTTTTTAACTGAGAGGCAAGATACTTGATATAGACCTAAGAGGAAGTATTCTTGCACGTGAGGGACTTCTAGCCAAGGGTAACGTGACCCTCTATCTATAAAATCGCAAAACAGACCCGTCGCCATTTGACTTTAAATTTGGAGCTTTAGAGCCATTTTCTTGTTTATTTCTCGAGAAAATCATGTAAATTTCTTGATATTAACGTCCGACATTGATATAAATGGTGTTTCGAATGTAAATCGAGGCATATTTAAGCAATTTAAACCTATCTTCCACTTCAAAACTCGGTTTTATTGGAAATGGCCATTGTGCGTTAAGGGGGGTGTGGACTCTCAGGTACAGCCTCCGTAAAACTGCCGTAACTTCTTCAATATTCATTTAATCCTTTTAAACGTATACAGTTTTTTGCAGAAAAGGGTTCAATGAATCCAACCATGATAATGAAATTGACCATTTTGGAAAAAAATTATAAAAAACACCTTTTTTGACCCATTTTAGGTTTGGAAAAGATAACTCAAAATATATTTTGTTAAATGTTGTCATACTAGTTTTATGATAATCCTGATAACATTCTCCAGGAGCATTTTGTTTTTTTAATATATTTTTTTTTGTTTTTTGAGTTACAGACCAAAACGTGCCAAAAAATGTGATTTTTTACCGCCAAAATCATGAAAATAACCATTTTTGGGGAAAAAAATCACATTTGTTGGCACTTTTTGGTCTGTAACTCAAAAAATAAAAAAATAAGATATTAAAAAAAAAAACGCTCCTGGGGAATGTTATCAGGATTATCATAAAACTAGTATGACAAAATTTAACAAAATATATTTTGAGTTATCTTTTTTCCAAACCTAAAATGGGTCAAAAAACATGTTTTTTCTAATTTTTTTCCAAAATGGTCAATTTCATTATCACGGTTGGATTCATTGAACCCTTTTCTGCAAAAAAACTGTATACGTTTAAAAGGATTAAATGAATATTGAAGAAGTTACGGCAGTTTTACGGAGGGAGCACCACACCAAATATCTTTCTCATTGAAATACGTGTAAAAGTGCCATATTTCAAGATACCTTTTCTACCCTCCGGTTACATTTATGGCATACTTGTCACCTATGACCATTTTCAGTAACATCTCAACTTTAATTTAAGCCTTGTTTCATGGGGGGTTATTCACCTAGATTTTCCGCTACGGACCTGCACACAGCGCCCTCACTTTTTCACGTTTTCTGGCATGCCTGTTCACCATTTAGGCAGGTGCTTACGCCCTGGGCACTATTTAGGTTGATAAATTAAATTAAAATATCGTATTTTATCATTGTCGGTGCAACGGATAGGTCCCATTCGTTCATTTAAATACAAACATGCCATCCCCGGAGAAACTAATTGCCCGAAAACCTCACAATTACAAGCCTAGTCTTCGTGCTTTACCGGAACTACTACAGGATTACACGAATTGCGCATTGATTTGGTGCAGTGCTCCCATATCGAGTCGAGTATCTACTGTATTTGGTATACATTGTATTCGTTTGTGGTTCGCTAAGGGTTCGCAGTGGTGCGCTGAGGTCTAGGAATGTTTTTGAGCATGTTCAAAATGTTGAGAGGGTGACAACGTAGTGATCAATGCGGTATATATAAGTTGAGCATTCGCTGTGTGAAAGTGTATCATGTTTGGTATACGTTTCTTCTTTAGCACCGAATATGGCCGTACAGCTAACGAATAAGCAACGTACACCAAATATGCGAAACGCTCACGCAGCGTATACTCAACGTATCACTATGTTGTCACCCGCTCAAAATTTTGAACATGCTCAAAAACATATCCTAAACACCAGCGTCCAGCGCACATCTGCGAACCCCTAAAGGCCCTGTCACACTATAGCGTATGGCCTGAACGTGGCCTGAACGTATGCCGACGTATTCAAAAAATAGCTCGAAAATTGTCAGAGTCCGAGAACGTCCAAGAACGTCCAACTTCCCAACGAATTGCGTCAACATCGGTGATGGAATGGACGTATCCATAGCGTATTAAACGCATACATAGCGTATGACTAACGTATTGATAGCGTATTACTAACTTATAACAAACTTAGCACAGCGTATCACAGCGTATCACAGCGTATGCGATCGGCGAGCGTATGACCAACGTATTCGTAGCGTATGTCTGCCGTGCTCGACGTATCCTCAGCGTATCCTCGGCGTACAACGAACACGTGACTTATGCCGTTGCAGAAATTGAGTTTCGTACACGGCGGGACAAGTGTTGCCAGTTCAAGTAAACGCAGCCTAGATGATAACTATTAAAATATCTAGAAGGGTAAATCTATATGTCCAACCTATAACTTAAGACGATTAACGTACCTCTAACGTATGTCAGCGTATGTCTAACGTATGTCAGCGTTTGTAAACTTATGTCTAACGTACCACGAACCTATCGGGAACTTATGCAGAACGTAAGTTAAGCACACGTTGAGTACGTCGAGAAATTTTGAACATGCTCAATAATTTTTCGCGGGCTCGACGTGTTCCAAATTTTCACAACGTATCACAGCGTGCTCTTAACGTATACGACGTATCCCAAACTTACCCCTAACTTGTATCAGCGTACACCAACGTACGCCAACGTATTTTTCGATATTTCGCATACGTTGTTATACGTTCAGGCGATACGCCATGGTGTGACAGGCAGGTCAGGGCTACCGTACAGCTAGCGCGCATTCGGCGTTTTGGGAACTTATGGAGGGTTTGAGTATATAAATGGGTCCCTTGAGTATCTCATCCTCACTTCTTCATGGTCTGTCTTGGCCTTCTTGCTTTTTCCTCCTCCTCGGCCTCGGCCCCTGGTTGCTTGCTTCTTCTTGGGAGGCATGTTAACTGCTTGATGACATCGGCGGGAATGATGTAATGTGAGATCGGCGCGGTATTTATACGTGCTACAGCGGCATAATAAGCCACGTGTTCGTTGTACGTCGAGGATACGCCGACGATACGTCGAACACGGCAGACATACGCTACGAATACGTTAAGTATACGTTAAGCATACGTTAGTCATACGCTCGCATACGCTGTGATACGCTGTCATAAGTATGTTATAAGTTAGTGATACGCTATCAATACGTTAGTCATACGCTATGTATACGTTCAATACGCTATGGATACGTGACAGGGCCTTACACGATCGCCGGCATAAGGTGAATACGTGAGAATACGTCGAAACTCGTTGGAAATACGTCAGGCATACGTTAGACATACGGCACATATACGTTATCAACTCGTTATCACTACGTTGGCTGTACGTTTCCCCCAGCCTACGTTCATCAACGTATACCAACTTACGAGTAACGTACGAGTAACGTACCACTAACGTATGTCAGCGTATGTCAACGTATATTTAACGTACCACAAACTTACCGGAAACTTATGCAGAACGTATTAAGCACACGTTGAGTACGTCGAGAAATTTTGAGCATGCTCAATATTTTTTCGTGGTCCAAATTGTCACAGCGTATCACAGCGTGCTCTTAACGTAAACGACGTATACCCAACGTACCCCTAACTTATATCTGCGTACGCCAACGTACACCAACGTATTTTTCGATATTTCGCATACGTTGGCATACGTTGAGGCGATACGTTATGGCCGTGTGACAGGGCCTTAACGAATAGGCCTACAACGTATGCCAAATATGTCACGAACAAATGAATACATACAGGAAAGTACACCCAAATTTCCAAACACGTCGGCCACACGTTACCTCTACTCGCTACAGTGTGACAGGGTCTTATTCCAGTGATCACTATGATCACTGAAATCAGTGTTTTGGTTTACGATCATAACTTTGTCAATATTCAGTCAATCTTCACACGTAATAACTCATAGTAAAGACGAGAATTTGATCGACAAATGTCTAATTCAATATTGTTTTGCTGTTGGAGTTAAGAACGTATTTATTACCTCGTAAGTTCCTTTTTTTGTTGACCGTATGTAAAACTTACACGAATAGACACCGACATTTCCAAAACGTCGGGCTCTATTCGCTAATATGTGACAGGGCTTTTATAGGGGGCCTTATTTAATAGGGGACCTTTAATAGGGGCCATTTAATAGAGGGCGGCCCCCCCCCCCCCCCCCCCCCAATTCGTGTCTGTTGAGATTGGCACTGTCGGTTTATTTGACAAGAGGAATCATGGAATTATGATGGTCAAAAGTACACATATGGAAATTTTGCGCGCGTACGCGTGCATGTGACCCCAAAATGCAATATGTGTTGATACAAGCTTGTTTAGAGCTAAATTGTCCCCCAACCATAGCAAAAGTAAGTGTAAAGTCGAAAATGTTCGCGCGCGACAATCTAGTCGGTTACAATTCCATGTCTTGCCCCCAAACCAAGCTACGCCACTGGGTGAATGTATGGGATAATTTACACTTTCACCGTGGCATATCCTTTATAACGTTTGTGTCACAGCAGCAACTACAAGGGCCATGCTGTTGTCAACAGAGAATACAAATGCCCATACTAATCACCGCGCTTTTCAAACATGCCAGACGTACAGGTGCTATTAAAACGCATAGTATCAGTTCTTAACGACATTTCAATAGAGATTATTATCCTGTGCTGAAAATCTTTGGTCGATCATAACACCGGACGGAGTATAATGCGTTGTATAGCCAACATGTATGCGTCAATTGGAAGTCGTGTATTAGTGTCACACAGTCCTCCAAATAAGTTACTCACCAGGTAAAAAATATACTATTAACTCCAAAACCATAACTCTTGCGTAAGACCATGTGTTTTGAACTCACAACACGAAAAGGGTAGTGGCGTTGCATTTGGTGACGAATCATCCATCTTTCTCTAATAACTCAACAACTAAATGTGGTAAAACTATGGATGAGGTGTCATTTGAAAGTATATTTATCTAGCTACATTGTGTGAATAAATCAGGTATTTCTATAGCTGTTTGGCTGAGATATGATTTATTATGTTTAGAAAGTTAGGGGTGGTGGCGGTGGCAGCGGTGGTGGCAGTGACGGTGGCGCTGTGTACAATCTCTATGGGGAATATAGAGAATTTGCATCGATTTATAGATGGAAAAGGACCCGACCCAAAATATTACACTTAATATTTAAACTTCTGACTACCACCCCCTGGAAGGTGCGCAGCATCATCCAGAGGGCTCCCTATCTCTACTCATAATGCCTTGCATACTGCCTCTTTCGAACCCATATCTCGCCATAGACGAGAATGCACCCTCGCTGTGGGGTGGGCTGGCCCGGGAAGCAACATTGGACAAAATAAGCAATCACCATGATCACCATCATCGCCAATATGTAAAACATTAAGTTTTATACATATTGGCTCAGATCAGTCAGTCGCTAGGTCACTGAATTAGCGTGTTTGACCTCAGAATTGTTTTCGCCAGCGAACCCGGAAGTATGTTACATTACGAGTCGGCTTTTATCGGAAAAATTCGGCAGTGATCGGATTTCAGTTTTGAATCCGGGTTCTTCAATACATGCGTTCACAGGCTGCCCAAGATGGCGAGGTAAGTGCAATCTCCGTTCGGTTATCTACATTTTGCTACCAAATATGACTAGTTTAATGATAAATTTAACGTTTATATGTACGATTTAAGAAAAACGAGTATTTAATAGTATATTTAGAGACCAGTTTTGGTTTGCGTGGTCTTCGCTATCTCCAGAAAAAGCAAGGTTTTTGATGTTATGATTTATTAAGTCGAGAGTGTAAGCTTTCTTTTCATATCAAATTCGTTTGGTTAGGATTCTAAATAAAATCACAAATTGAGATTGAAAATCACCTTGCGTCATGAAAATTTCTGATGTTTTCAGTTGACACGATCGGTTCGCGCTACTCGTTGAGTGCCGTTGAGTGGCATTAGTACGAGACGACTAGCGTAGCCGTAGTAGGGCATGTACGTAGGGTAGGCTAATGAAATGTTTGGAGTTGGGGAGGGGGTGGGGGTGTTGCCACCCCCACCCCCACCCACACCCACCCACACCCAACACTATACTTGTTGATACACACAATTGCATGGTAACACATTCAATTTGTGTGTATCAATGAAAATGGCTACGGCAAAGAGGAGGAACCTCTGCCCAATTTTTCATTTACCTTGCCCTTCCCACCCCCTCCCTTGCCCCCACCCTACACTTTATACTTGTTGATACACACAATTGCATGGTAACACATTCAATTTGTGTGTATCAATGAAAATGGCTACGGCAAAGAGGAGGAACCTCTGCCCAATTTTTCATTGACCTTGCCCTTCTCCACCCCACCCTTTCCTACCTCCCCCTCCCCCACCACCCCTCCCCCCCCCCCCCCCCCCCCCCCCCACCCTCCCTCTTCCCCTACTCCTCGGACATACGTTACTCAACGATAATAAAATATAATTTCTTTTTTACGATTTTATTATCACAAATTGCTGGTCTCAATTAAATTACAGTAAAGGCGGACCACCGGACGACTGACATACGTTACTCAACGATAATAAAATACAATCATTTTCTTTTGTACGATTATACTCAATTATCACAAATTGCTAGTCTTGATTAAATTAGAATAAAGGCGTACTACCGGACATACGTTACTCAACGTCAGTTAACGATAATAAATTACAATCATTTTCTTTTGTACGATTATACTTTATTATCACAAATTTCTGGTCTCGATTAAATTATAGTAAAGAAGTACTAACGGAAGACCGATGTTTACAAGTACGTCACATTTTCCACTTTAACTGTGCCCTCACGCACAATACACCCTAGTCGCATGGGAAAAGGAATCGTATACGATTTGATCGAGAATTGTTTTGATCAAAGTAGCGTGTACTATACAGTATAGGCTACAAAAAATAAGAATAAAGATAAACGGATAAATAAACCATTTTATTTATGCACTATTTTCTTTTCTTTTTTCATACTTGCAGGTCTACCCCTGATCCTGGAGGGGGCCCACTGCCATCAGCCTTGATATTTGGTGATTCTCTCACGAAACACCTGGAGAGAGATTTGCTCCATCATCAGATTGCAGTGAAATGTTTTACGAAACCTGGTGCCACAATATTATCATTGTAAAACTTCATCAGAACTTTTGAAATTAATCATCAGCCTTGATATTTGGTGATTCTCTCACGAAACACCTGGAGAGAGATTTGCTCCATCATCAGATTGCAGTGAAATGTTTTACGAAACCTGGTGCCACAATATTATCATTGTAAAACTTCATCAGAACTTTTGAAATTAATCATCAGCCTTGATATTTGGTGATTCTCTCACGAAACACCTGGAGAGAGATTTGCTCCATCATCAGATTGCAGTGAAATGTTTTACGAAACCTGGTGCCACAATATTATCATTGTAAAACTTCATCAGAACTTTTGAAATTAATCAACATCCTTCAATTGTGCTGATTCATGTTGGGACCAACAGCCTTGCGAGGTGCGGCCTTTTGACACGATTTTTACGGGAGTATACAGATTTACTTCAACTATTACAATGTATATTTCCAAACTCTGCCATCGCCGTATCAGAACTTTTTGTCGCGAAGACCTGGACGTCTCTGTTTACAACGGCAAGCTGGCTGAACTTTGCCATCAGCATAGAATAAATCTTATTCGATCTGATGTTGACATGAATGATTTGTCATTTGATGGACTTCATCTTTGCCGCGATGGTTACCGGACATTTGCGGCTGACATTGGAGCTGGTTTTCGGAGAATCCTGGGCTTGGCAACTCCAGTTATATATCCACACTCCATGATCCCACCACTCGGTCGACGGCCTCGGCGGAAGAAGAAAAAAGCTCCCCCTACTTCCCCAGCACCACCACGTAAGGCTCCCCCCACTTCCCGAGCACCATCAGTCAGCCAGTTCCATCAGAAGTTGAACCGAAAGAAGCAGGTCTTCCAGATTTTTGGCAGTGATGGTTATGAGCAAATTGGGTGGCACGGTCTCCAATCTTCAAATGACGCCACGCCTGTCATACCTGTTTTGTTCTATTTGGTGGTGATATTGAATAAATATAGAGTGAATGTCATGTAGAATGTGTAAAGTGTCTATTTAATCTTTGTCCTGAAACATTATGGTTTGTCTATTAAAAAAAAGGTGATACCAAATGATGCTGCAATCATTGTACAGGGCGAGTCAGAAAGAACGGGCACTTTTTTTGGCGAAAGCGCCACAGAAATATAAGGCCTGCATATTCAAAACTAAAATAGTGTTACAAAGAAGAAGAAAAAAAAATTGAATTCGAACATTGCGTCATAAAGTTGCAACCTTTTGAGTAGAAACCGGTATATTAAAGCCAATTCACGGAATGGAAATTACCCATGGTATTGTTGGTTGCCTGATTCAGAGATGCTGATCAATGAAACTAGTAAAAAAAAACTGAAAAGCCACATGAATGTTTGATACAATATCTTAAAATGACTGGAAATAAATAGATCTGTGTGTAATTATGAGTAATAAAAGGCCTGAAATCAAGAAGGAAATGTAAAAAGAGGCATATCTACTGATTCGGGAGGTAAACCCCATTAGAATACTTTAAGAATGGCTGGATAATTTGACCATTCCGTGGATTTGCTTCATATTTTTGGGGCTATACTCAAATTAGTGTAACATGATAACGAAATGGTCGATTTTTAAAATTCTTCTCTCGAATGAAAGCCAAATTGTAGATCTTGAAAGCGCTACCATTGGTTTGGAATATGCATGCATACATCTTTTGTGACGGACTTGTGAAAAAAGTGCCCGTTCTTTCTGACTCACCCTGTATGAGATATCAATTTTGGGACGAGTTTCATGAAAAATCCTGAATACTAATTGTCAAGGATTTATCAATATGAAAGGGACATTGAAAGAGTTTTTAACATCAGGATTTTTATATAGGGAGGAGGCAATTTTTATGTTTGTTGAAACATTTGTGAAATGAGGGTCCATAGGCATATCCACAGAGTGGGCCATCATACAAGAATGCATGGAGCTAAGGGCCCTTGCAATTAAAAAAATGAAAAGGCCTCCTTTTTGCATACGCTTTTCTGTATACCAATGGGCTAAAACACTGTTAAATAGGGTGAGGTCAGTTTTTCAAGAAAAATTAAAAATCCATCTTTCAACAACCCGAACGTGAAACAAGATTTTTATTACACTTGGCCTTATTATCAAAATGTCATTATTTGCCCCCGCGGCAGGCGTATGCAGACGACATTACAAAATGTCTCAAAAATAAGTCAACGTTATTGAATCTTATAACCATAATCGCCATGAGAAATGCATTGAAATATATACAAACATGTCTAGTATTGGTTTAGTTATTCACTAGACTTTGAAAGTTGGGAAAGGTTTCTGAAAACTGTGTTTCGTATTTGGCCAATAGCTGCATGCGTGGAAAGTGTTAAAAAAGAGCGACGCATACGTACATAAAATGTTGACTATAGTTGGTAAAAACCGTCAACCAGCACAATTCATAATTATAATACAATTGATCGATCAGTTTCATGCCTTCCATTGATATGTGTCATCGAAAAGGTGTTGCGTTTTCGTGTGAATACTGAATGATAACTATAATATAAAACAATCCTCTTTGCTTTGAAGGTTGATAAATGTGGGTAATGGGGAAGTAATTTAATTATTTATCAACATTTTCCTGACGGGTTAATGGAAATTTTGGATCATATCCACATGCAATGCAACTGATGTAAAATATTCGGTTCGTGGTCCATAAGTAACATAGTGAATAAGATAATGGAGAGTGTGGTGTCAAAATTCCCGACCGAGTCGTTCCTATGTCCCTTTTTCACTTATTTAAATGCATTGTCCGAAAAAAGAACAGAATAAAGATGAATGAGAGACCACATGTATTGGATCAAGGAGTTATCATAGTTCCTCCTTGATTAGATCGTGCTGGCGTTTTAGGCCAACTTAAAAATAAAAACTAGTTTCTCGTCCTAACTTTTGAAAAAGGGAGGATGATGGCACATTTTTTTATTAGTAAACCATGCAAAATCACAATTGCCAGCGTGGTATTGCATGATTGATTGCATAACTTAAAGAGGACGAGGCCTTGTAAACATATTTTTATTTCATGGTGAGGGGAGGGGGGGGGGGGGGGGTTGTGGAAACAAAACCTGCTTTAAAATGCTCGCTGGTCTATTACCAAGCTGACAAGTATTTTAAATACTTTAACAAACAAGTTATGGGGGGAAAATACAAAAACAAAAAGAATATTATAGAATTAATAGTGAGAAATGATGTGCGAGGGGACGAGAAACTGCTTTCTTTTTTTACTTGGCCTTAGAGCATTTTCACGATTGATCAAGCTGGGAGTAGCATAGCACAATTGACGATTGGCTCAAATTCAGGCGAGTCCATATTCTCTATATTTGTATTTTACCTTATAAAGCTAGAGCCATATATCTACCTGTTTGATATTATGTTTTTGAGCCTCACTATTAATTTTATTGATATCATAAATACCAATGTATATTTAAACCATACCATGAATGTCACAGACACAATTATTTCAATAGTATTTGCCCGTTTTATTGCTTTCACTCCAAATTTGACATTATAAAACATAACCTACACCCCCTGTATTGTACCTAAAATTATATTGTCATTCGATGTGTACCGCAACCGTCTGACACAACGAACCAATCGCACCCGTGGATTTACGATGACGTCATTCAACCTTGTCTCTATTTTCGTAACCGCGATGACTTAAAATGGCGATCAGATTTTTCGATGTAAACAAGTCAACTGACGGTAGAATTACCGTGGTCTTCGCTATCTCCAGAGGATATATAAAATTCCATCAACATTTTACTGTGAGTAACACCCTAATCCATCACCACATGAAGTAAAAAAGTGTTACGTTCTATAAAACGTGAGATTTTATAAGCTTTTCAGGCTTGGAAATATCGCCTTTATTTTCATTTTTTAAAAGTGCTCAAATTCATCCAAAATTTCATTTTTTGAAAATGAAACTTACACCATTGTGTAGCTATGATATTCAGTTGTTGGAAAATTAATGTATTTTGTGATTTAAATTGAATGAAAATATGAAAATATGCCGATTTCTAGTGACTGGTTTTAGAGGTCACGAATGATAGCACACGACGTGTATGCATACGCGTACGACAAACAATTAAGCCGCTTTGAATGACCTGCCGACTGACTGAGATTATGCTTATTTTGGAATCCAATGTTGCTAGACAATTTGCATCATTGGATTCCATCCAGACTGGCACCGAGTACAGGCGGAGGAGCGAGGGTAAATCTCCAATAAACAACAATACTGGAGGTCAGAAGTTTAAATACCCGGCTTACCCAATAAGCCGTAAAACAAGAGACCTAGAGATATAAGTGGCTAAGTCCTGGCCAGGTCCTGGTTGGCCTTTGACCTAAGTTCAACCAGGGATAAACCAGAGACTATGAGTCAAGACCATAGAGACTAAAGCTCGCCCAAAGAACCGCCTAGGTATGGCCGTCACATGGGCGGCCTACCTGACGCCTGGAATGAAGGAAGTCCATTCCCAACTGGCAGTCTGTATTAGGACGAGAATAGTCGAAGGCACTAAGGCCCCAACGGGTATCGCACCGGTGAACCCGTCTGATAGGGGCCACAACGACTGACCGTGAATGTAGGCAAATCGGGTCCGATGTCAGTAAAATCATAATAGAATGATTTAAGAGCTGAACGTGGACATCCTGACGACGAACCGCCGCTGGGATAAAGACCTCCGCCGATCGTGTTAGAGCGACGACGGGGTTTCCGATCAACTAGACTGACATACTGAGGCTACAGAAGCTCATAGCTGTCAGCTCACTAAGGTTGTCTAAATGCCAAGAGGACACAGAGATATCGACAAACCGCTCCTTCCTATCATCGTTACACCTATTGGTTAACGAGCTAAGTATGTGTAGGGACACATGCGGACGCCAAACCTCCTACCTTCATATGTGCCAACATGCACATAATAGCTCGGAGGTCCTTCCAACCCTCCTCGAACCCGAAGAGGCTGTAAAAGTCTGTGCAATGCCTGGCACTGATACTCTCGTGCATGAGATACCCACTAGAGGCTACTCCAAGCGTAAGAGATCCCGATACGCTGACTTGCGAACAATCGCAAGTCAAAGAACGAGTTACATATAACGTAATACCGCCCCCCCCCCCCCCCCCATGGAATATGGGCGTTCCCGTAAGTACTTGCCTCCGAGGGGCCTAGTCCTCCGCCTGGCCCTCATAACATGTTATGAGTGCCGTAGGCGGGGTGAATTGCGGAGTCCGCCAGGGGCGCGGGATCGCATACCGGATGGGGTTGAGTCCATAAAAGGATTGGTGTGAACGTGGGTTAAGCGACGGCTGTACCGCCCCATCGTTCACCGGTATCAAGTCCCCCGTACTGCCGTCATGGAGAAGGCCCAAGGCGCTTAAGACGGGTTCCTTGGGTCTACCTGTAGACATAAACCTAAGTCATAAACAGGGCTAGATACACAGCCAAGGACGGTACTTATCTCACCGGTATGTTCAAGTGCCAACATGAATAGCTCCAGAACTATAGGTTTACGTGGAGACATCCCTATAGTCAGGGGCGCCCCGGAAAAAGAAGACAAGTATCACCACCACGGACGGTACGCGACTAGATCGCGAAACAAGATCAAAAACCGACCTAGCAGGGAACAGTGTGGAAGACACCGTCCCGGCCACCATGCGCTGTGCGGTAGGATAGAATAGAACCTGCCTATTAAGACAGACGAAGTTGAATGAATCTTCGCGCCAGACAGTACAAGTCTATCTGGCACTACCGATGTCCATTCACCGAGATGTCCGGCAGTGTCCCAGTTTTATTACCGGGATACACACCCACATCATATTCCTACTTCACCTTAGATGAAGTATATAGTCACAACATAGTGTGACTGTCTCTGTATCAACGTCGCTTGACCTGCTCAGGAGCGAGTTTATGAAACTCTGATCTATTGCAGGTCCCGCTAGGCCAGTACCAGACACGTTCGCAGAACCCAATTCCCCTGTACTACCGTCGTGGTAAGAGTACCTGTGACGGGTTCCCTGGGCCTATCTGTAGACATAACTGATACTAAAGGTATGTCATGGCAGACAGGGAAAATATCCTACTACTAATGTTGGTACTTGTCCGCCTGGTATACTTAGGAAGCTAGTCAGTTAGCTCCGGAACCAGGACCACACGAGGTAAACCCTAAACCAGGGTGTCCATTCAGTGGCTGCGGTATATGGGGCGATGGGACCGGGTAGGTCCCACCCGAAGTATCAACGCCTGCCCCCTCAACGTTAAAACGCTGGGGGAACATCACCATGCTTCGCCATCACTATCTGTGGCCACACCACAGGTTGGACAGCGCCGCTAGTTTTCGTGAGCTAGGTCTTACTCGCTGTTCATTGAAACAGCGCCAGCTACTTTCCCCTAGCTGCCGTAGGAAAAGGTCCCCTCGTCGTCAAAGATAGTACTGTGAGTACCGCTGAGACGGGAGCGTCCCCTAATCCTAAAGCTGCACCCATCAGTGCTGCCAGGAGAGATAGTAGTTGATTCCTGCAGCCGTGTCTGAAGACACTGCCGCGGTGGAAAGTATCCAACCCTGGTGGCTGCCCCTTACCAGGAGCTCCCGTAGAGGATTAATTATAGACCCTGCTCAATGCAGGCCAACACTATCTGACTATCGGAGGATCGCGCATGCCAGTCAGTATCAGGTTAACCGGCCGCACAGATCCTGCACCTTTAGCAGAAACACCATCACACTGTGTGGATACTCTGCCCCGGTGTTGTCTATTCAAACCCCTTGGTTAACATTTTCCTGAAAACTACTGTTTCATATTATGGTATACCAATAGCCGCGTGGAAAGTGTGAAGAGGGCATGAACAAGTGAGGGGACTGATTGGAATCCCCGGGACTCAGTACCTGCCGGCAGCGTTCGAAAACGCTGGGTGACCAATAGCAAACGTCGCTGTCATCACCTGTGGCTATACCACGGACTGAACTGCCGCCATTGTTCAGAAGCAAGGTTCTACCTGCCATACCGATAGATACAGGGTGTGTATCAAAAAAATTAGGACACTTTTTGATGATGGTTTAAATCCTTGTTAAATCGCTGAAGCATGACCAATTTTTATTTCAATGTAAAGTACAACCGATAAAGATAAAATCCTGAAGAGATGAGAAAAATCCATCATTAATTAAGGAAATTGTGACCTATTAGGCAAGGCAATCTATTTTGTAGTATGTACAATGGTCATTCACACAGTAACAGTAGAGTAACATAAACGCGCACACTATTTATGCCAATATCATGGTAATGAACCATGTACAGTGGGTTCGAGAACTTTTTTTTAATTTGCACAGAATATGCATGCATCTGATATGTGGATTATTTAGCCAGTATTGATTTGTGCCAGAATTAAATGGATTACCAAACTAATCTTTGCTATTGACTGCTAAATTATTTTCTATGTTTATAATTATTGTAACGTATTGAAACGTAAACCATGTTATTTACTGGTCTATACATGTAAATCCCATTGTACAAACTAGTAAATGACATGGTTTACGCAAATTACGCTAGTTTTCTTATTTTTCATCGGATTGATCTCACATTTTCAGGATATCATAATAATTAATTGGGCTTTACATTGAGACTAAATTGGTCATGGTTCAATGATTATAACAAGTATTACACCGTCACGAAAAAGTGTCCTAATTTTTTTGATACACCCTGTATAGCCCAGCTACCCCCAGCAGCCGCAGGAGAGGCATGCCCGCCGCCACCTACATAATTAGTGTAGTGTGGTGGATGGAACATGACCTACCCCTGCGCTGAGATGGTAGTATGGAGTAGCTGGCCCGTGTAGCAGTTAATACGAGTATACGGTGAAAATTTCAAGAAAATTGTTCGAGCCCTTTTTAAATTATCGGCATTTTCTACTTGATACATATTTGACATGTAACTCTATGGGAAGTGTGGCCGATGAGGGCGCTATTATAGTAAATAATAATACTTAAAGCTCTATTTCTCAGAAATTGCACCAACAAATGTTCTGAAATGAAATGTTCTCAAAAGATGGCCAGTATATTCAGGTATTTGAATCTGTTAAAATCAGAAATGGGCCAGCAAGTTACGGTGTTCTCAGAATAAAACGGACACATTGTGTGAGATCAAACAGCCGTGACTACCGGCTGCTGCACATTACCGCTGAACACAGGTATCGCCCCGCTCGCTGAGCCGTACGGCACA
The DNA here is from genome assembly GCA_035610835.1 of Ophiura sarsii. Lineage (NCBI taxonomy): Eukaryota > Metazoa > Echinodermata > Ophiuroidea > Amphilepidida > Ophiuridae > Ophiura > Ophiura sarsii. Next base: position 43,546,847 of record CM069449.1, on the reverse strand, counting down.
CTCGCACAGTGCTAGCTACCGACCTCCCCTGTTACGAGAGAGGGATGTCCGCCATCACCTGTGTTCGTACTGCTGTAGTGGCGTGACCTACCCCCCCCCCCCCCCCCCCCCCCAACGGCACCCAAAGATGTCACTGAAGAAGCAGTGACAGTGTTAGACAGGCCGACATAACCGGCAAATCCTACGTGCCAGCTAGTGCAATACTAACTGGCGTGCTAACGAACGAAACGTTGGTCCGCGGCGCAAGACCGTAACCCTCAGCCTCTGGTACTAGCATCAAGTACCTGGTTGCATCGGAATGGGTGGTGTCAGTCCCGCCGTGCAACAAGCTTGCGCTCGTCACCGTGGTAGTTGCTTGGCGAGACCCAGTTTCGAAAGAGGCAGTATGCAAGGCCTTATTGGTAGAGATAGGGAGCCCTCTGGAGGATGCTGTGCACCTTCCAGGGGGTGGTAGTCAGAAGTTTAAATATTAAGTGTAATATTTTGGGTCGGGTCCTTTTCCATCACAAGTGGTAGACTATGGACATGAAATACTCCAAGTGACAGCTTTCTAATCATCCATGACTGAATTTTCCAACCAGCAGTTAGGCCAATAATAAAATATTGATTGGTTGTCCTCGACATTCCTATCTTATATTCCGTCAGTTCTAAAACCTCGTATACCTTATTCATAGTCAAATTACCCGCTCATGCTTAACCGATAAACATACCCTGAGACGATATACCTGTATGTGCAGGGCGCCGGATTGGACATACCGATTGAGCAGTGTACAATGAAAGCATTCATGTGTAGTGTGCGATTATGCTAAGTTGACGTGAGTTCAAACGCCAATTATTAGCCATTGATAAAGCAGAGTGTCGATTGGGAAATGTGTTGAAATTCATTGTTGTTGTATTAGTGTGTTTCGTTATTGACATCATTGTTCACCAGCCTATGGTGAACGTGTGAACTCACTAAAACTGTTTTAGATATGACCAAATATAAGGACTGACCGTAGACAACTAAATTATTTATATTTTGGGACTTACGGGAGCATTGATATTAGACGATTTATAGAATCAATTTCAATAAGTAAGCTATCAAAATATTCCTTGATATATAATCATTATTATGAACGGAAATCATTCTCTGTAATGCACAAATTACAGAGAAATCTTGAAATGAAAGTTGCAAACATTTTTAATTTTTGTTGAATTTTGTTATTTTTTGCGACACATTAATTTTCACTCATCTGTATCGATCTGTTATGTTGCAGGGGAATGGCATTTGGCTCTCTCATCTCATCCATAATAGGAGTTTGACTAATATTCATTACATCCATACCATTAAAAACAACTTTGATATGTCAATTTTCTAATATATTGACTCCCAATAGTTAGCTTTAAACAATTGACATCAGAGCAAGCGACCATTGATGTTTAGCTGTGGTTCGATTCCTATTGTTCAGCTGGTCGCTAGTGGGCGCTGCATTTGATGTCCGTTATATGCTTGCGGTAGCACTTGTGCCATCAATAAATCGATGCAAATTGTCTAGCAACATCGGATTCCAAAATGAGCATCATCTGAGCCAATATGCCATATTCATCAGTTTTACATACATGAATATAACAAAAAAAGTCTTTCAACCGATGATAGCAAAATTATGCATTTTTGGAAAGCTCTCAAATAGGGGATTTCAAAAATGCCGTTTAAATCAAGATAGGAGGCATACCCCCAAAAATATATTTGTAAACTCTAAAAAATATGAAATTTAAACGTTTGTGCTTATTTACTTCCCCGATAAAGTATATTTCAACAAGTTACCCTTGACAACCATTATGTTCTGGTGAGTAATTGCATGAGGAACTAATATGCACAGTAAAATTATGATTGGGATAGGTATAAAAATATTATTGAGCTTTAATCAAAATATGAAAAAAATCGATAATTTGTGAACATTCTTAATCACAACATGTTACCATTATGTCCTATTTTAATTCAAATAGCATATTTGGATTCCTTGTGAGATTACCGTTCAGAAAATATGCTAATTTGAATCTCAGATGGTGTAAAATGCTAAAATCTGGACATGCAACGGGAAGGGTAGCGAGTTCAATACACATGGCCGTACAGATATTAAATAAGAATGGTGTAAAGAAATTTCTTCTCTTTAATTGGAGACATTTGTCACGAAGATGGGTTAATAGTTAGAAACGCTACATTGGAAAGGATAGAAAAAAATTGCAATTTACATTTGCACACTTGGGTTTTGAACACGCGAGACAGTGTGACAGGCTGTCACACTGTCTCGCGTACTGACAGGTACATTCCTCAAAATAAGTAACTGACAAGGTAATAAATATACTCTTAACTCTAAAACTATAGCTCCTACATAAGAATATTCAACAATAAAGTTGTAAAAAGATTTCTCTTCTTTAACATGATACATTATTCATTAAGATCGGTTAATAAATAAGGACGGTACGTTGAAAAGGATAGAACAAAGTTCAGTTTACATTTTAACACTTGGGTTTCGAACACGCAGGACAGTGTGACAGGTATGTGTATGGGTTGCATTGATCAATTGAAGCATCCCCAATCCCCGTCTTACTATCGACTGGTGAGTCTGTTGCTACCAGTTAATCAATAATCTGCATGTTGCTATTCCGAGGCTGCGTGTAGACGAACGAAATGTTAAAATGAAAAACGGCTTTGTTTTGGTTTAGGGCACATAACTTAGTTAATATTTATTCAATCTTTACGTGTAATATCTCAAATTAAAGACAAGAAATTTCCTTATCTCTCTATATTCTGATATTTTTTCGTAGGAGTTATAGTTTTGGAGTTGGGAGCATATTTATTACCTGGTCAGCTACTAATTTTGAAGACTGTATGTGTACACGGGCTGCATTATTCAATTAAAACATCGCCAATCCTCATTTTACTATCGACCCGTAAGTTGTCGCTACAAGTTAATCAATAATCTACCTGTTGCTAATCCTAGGCTGCGTGTAGAATAACAAAATGTAAAAATGATTCATTAAATCTTTACATAAATATCTCAAATTAAGGAAAAGAAATATCCTTACAATTTAAAAATGAAATATGTTAACGTGGGAGCTATGGTTGTGGACATAGAAGATTTCGTGATCAACACCAGCATGCTTCACTTTGGTCACATGATCAGTGATTTATGTCACCAGTGTCCACTGGTTCCCATTGAATTTACAGTGCAATGAAAAGCCGCCATAGCATTGTTAAACAAGGGTCTTTAAGAAAATCCTGCTGCAAGTAGTATAATGGATGTTACTTCAATCCAATCCTCTTTAATGATTTTCTTAAAGACCCAGTATATTCTTAAAATCACAGGTTTGTATGTTTTCGTTGGAATTCAACTTTGATTTTTTTAATGTATGCCTATCTGTGCCATGTACTAGAAGGTGGAGGTCAGATGACCTTTAGGTGCTAATTACTTTAGCACATGTTTGACACTGCTTATTCAGTGGAAAAGTCCTTTGAGGACTGTATAGGGCGCTTGCATAACCTGGAAGGAGAAGGTCATTGGTTCAAATCATCTTTAACTCAGAATATCAATGCATCGATTATATACAATACCAATAACCTGACAGACCAATATTGATTCAATTGGAATTGAACACGCTATCCATGATTTGTCTTCTTTTCTTTTGGAGGAAGATTTGAACTAAATGACCTTCCTTGCAAGCGCCCTTTATTTTTAAATTTTACCTGCAGTAGAAACGACCTGTCCTCGTGTTCCATATTGTAGTCTCCAGTGGTGATGTAATCAACATCCACACCGATTGTGCGCTTCAAATCTGTTGGCTATTAGAGAACATGAAAGAAGATGGTTTGGCAAAGAAAAGAAAAACGTGTTTAGCGTCTTCACTTTTTCAAAATAAGGAAGGAGAAGGTCTTTTTTTCTTCTTTTATTTTCCCTTTTTTGTCAACGTCGGTGTCGACGTTGACACTTGAATTCAGATTCAGGTTTTTCGGTGGAGTCTATGAATTCTTTCATGTGTTTTAAATCGGTATTTATCTGTATTTGTACCCAGATGTCTTTATGTATATTAGATCTTAAAACGAGAATATGAACATACGAGGGTCATTCAATAAGTTCTACCTCCTCACTCATAACATCGCTAATATGAATGTCAGGCTCATGACATTTGGTATGAGTATAGCTCTGAATCATAGCTATACGTTTATAGTGAATGCTAATTGATACATATTTCACTTTTGTCATGATGCAATTAAAGCCAGAGAGAGATTTTGGACAACGGACACGGAAAATTACCCCAAAGATAAATACATGTTTTTCGTTTTCTCTCCGTATTGTATGATTAGGTATAACCGCCCGATTTAAATACTGAAAAATAGAAAACAATGGATGATTTCTGAATATAATGCTATACTATCATGTATAAATCAGATTGTTGGCAATATTAACCTTTGTAGCTTGCAAATAGTATAATATCAACTCGAATGTATTGATACGCCTTTAGCATACTGGAATACTGATATTCAGTCAAATGTCCGTTGTTACAAGTCAAGCCACAGTGATGCCTCGAATGTTAAATCTTAACATGATAGTAACTTTATCAGTTTTACTTATATGCAACATTTAGAATAGTTAATCAGGTAGTCAGTGATAGAAAGATATATCTTCGAGAGACTTGAAATACATCCATTTAGTCCTGTATAATGCAGATCTCTTAGTTCCTATGAAAACCAAATATGACTTTTGCAGCGGTTCTCTAGGGAAGGGTTACATTTGATGGCTGTCCTGGTCTGATTCTGGCTAATTAGAGGATATTTTCCACCAAAAAATCAGTCACTTGTCAAGAGATATTTGTAAGTTAGAATGATTGTAATTGACCAATAGGTACATTGTGTCTCTTAGAATTGGCCAAATGAATAGCACTTCACATAGATTACGATCTTATTATTTTACTATACTTATACGCACTGCCCTCAATAGTCGAGAAATGGTAATAATGTTGCCGTTGATTGCCATATCCGGGTAATTTGAGTGTAACGCTATGGGAAAACATACAATTTCTTGGTGGCCTTTTTATGAAAAAATGCCGGACATTTCATCCATAAAATGCATATCACTTTGAAGAGTGGGACTAAGGCTACCGGCTGGCATACTTTGGGGATAGCATACCTTTTAAAAGGCCAGTCAGTAAGGTGGGGAACACCGATGTCATGCGAAATACGTGAAACTTCGTACTTGCAGATGGCATTTCTCAAAGAGAGTAGTTTTAATCACAGAATAAGTAATTGTAGCTGATGAAATGTGTTTCAAGCTTTCCATTGATATCAAATATTATGGTGTTTACCAGCCAAATAATGCGTTAAAAAGTAAAAAAGGTATACCTTTAGATTTGACCTTTAGTAAGGGATGTACAGCAATGTACAGTCTCATAGTAATCTTATAGGTACATGTACTTTTCCATGCATTCTTTCTTTACTACATGATAGTATGGCATGTACCATAGGAATAGTAGATACAGAAGGGATATCAATGATCCATGATTAAAGCACTAATCACATTGCCGATCTTTAACATGATTGTTATTTATTTCGTTTTATCTGTCCTCCACAAACTTTGTTCACTCTGTGTATGAACATTGGTACGTGACGTGACCTTACTAAAGTAACATAGGGCACAATGACATAATTGTATATGGTCAATGCCCTGATTTTCCACTAACGGGCACAACCCGAAATCGATCGCACAATGGTATTTCTTTTTCGCGTTCTCCACAATATTATCCACAGTTCATTGCGGTTTGTTATATGTAGAGTAAATCCTTCCCGTATTCACTATTTAACCACGTTATTTTTTAAACCTATTAAATGTCGGCGATATATAGGGATGTGGAGATCCAGTTTAGTTTTATAGCATCATGGTTGCCCTCAAGAGTTTATTTTCGAAGACGATTACAAATGTATTTATTGTTCAGCCGTACGGTGTCATACGGTCAACATATATGCCGCAAACTGTAGCTAAAAGTATTGTACCGGCGTTCAAGTTCAACATTATGTGCGACGGTGTGCGACTTCATGACAATTAGCGAAAAACTACTTATTTTTAATTAGGCTATTTTTATGCCCTAGCAGCCAAAAAATGGTTGCTGCCCGCCTGCAAACAGTTGTGTTTTCAATGTTTCGGGCTAATTTATTGTCCTGAGTTGTAATCTAGGTGGCATATATCACTGTGCTTTAGGAGACATTTATGGCAACACTCTTGCGACATAATGAGGGGATTGACAGGGACATACTTGGTTTGAATGCAGCCAAACAACCTTCTATAACATGTATAGACGCTATCTAAGTTTAGTATTTACAGAATCTTACAGAATCAATAACTCTGTGCGCAACTCATTAACATAGAGGTGAACTCTGGCTGACACTCAATGTTATGTCGTTGGTAAGTAGTTATATAACATTGGGGTCAATCAAATTTCTTGGACACATCCAGAATGGGCGATAGAGGGCATGGGTCACAACTTATACTTCTAATGTATGTGACTTAGGAGACATTTGGCTGTTTTTTACCCGTTTCCGTCGCACTAAATGGAAGTTTGGGTTTTACTGCATATCTAGAAAAGTACAATGAGTATTCAGACCAATTTACTATGAATTTGTAGCTGAGATTCAAAGCTTCAATTGTGGAATATTTCATAGGACTGGCTTGTAGTAGCAAAGTTATGAGGTAGGAGGTAGAACTTATTGAATGACCCTCGTACATCATGTTGTTATTGTGGTGAAATAATTAAAAATAATATTAATTGTTTATACTAAGAAATGAAAAAGGTTTGGTCAAGACTGTGGTTGTTATGGTAACATACCCTAGTGGAAATTGCAAGTCTGGTTCGCGCGATGACCTTCATCGCCCTTGGCATAGCACACACATGTGCGGGGGGAGTTGGTAGAGGCCTGCCATTTGTTGCTAAAATATTCACTTCAAATATTTAAAAATCTCAACAACGTTGTCTTAGCGTATTTCAAGCATGTTTTCGTACTAGATTATTATTGTGAATATGTCTCATTTATTGCAATAATAAAAACTCACTGAAGAAGCGCTTCTATGGACACAGATCGACGGTTAACACCAACAAGCCACCTGTCGGACACCACTTCAACCTTCCCAACCACACTATGTCTGATATGATCTTACAGGGCATTGAATCTTTAGGTAACCGTTCAGAAGTGGTACGTCTCAGTAGAGAGAAGTTATGGATGAAGCGTCTTCTCACTATTCAGCCCCATGGCCTAAACATCCAGGAAGGGAATGATTAGACTCAACCCCCCGCCCCCACCCCCCCCCCCCCCCACCTCCTCCATTTGTATCTGATTAACCTATCATTTGTATTTTTACCCATTTGTTTTTCTCCACTTTTTCTTCACTCCATTTTTTCATTTTTTACTTCTTGATTTATGTGATACTTTGTTTTCATTTTCTACATTGTCTCCTATGCACAGTAATTTCCATTACTTGTTCCAGTGCATTTCCATTATTTGTTACCATAGGCCTAGTCCCACTTTGTTTTTTCTTGTTTTCTCATGCATTCTCTCAGTCCTTTTACATTTCCATCCATTTTATTATCTATTTGTAGTCATCAATCACCATTATTGATTTCACTCACCCATTATTTTTATATCCCATTTGCCTTTTACTTTTTAATCTCCCCTTTGTTTATGTCATCCTTTTGTTATTTTATCCACTTCATCAATCAGCTGTCTAGCTTGATATCTTCCCCTATTCATTCATCTGTCACTTTGACTTCCTGCCTATTGTTCCTCTGTCTATATATATGTTGTGTTATGTTGTATTCTGTCATTTTACCTTCGATAAAGATTCTGTTAGAATCGAAACGTCAGGTCCTCTTATATTTATTACATTTACTTACACAGGCTATTTTTGTGGATAAGCAGTTTGCATTCAGCTTTTACATTATATTACTTCATTTTCTGTTGCAGTATCCCTCACGGTGATCCTCCTTATCTACTCTGTATTTTTGTCATATTGTTTATATCTGTTTCCTGTATTTGTTTTACTTGTTTATTGTTTTACATCCTTCATGTCACATTATGTCTAACCCACTTTCTTTATTTCAGAATCTCCGGAAGCTTAAGCAGAAATCCCTTCGTTATTCTTTCCACAGAGACAACTACAGATTTTACTCACATGCCCGCATTATACCCACAGGTCTTCGACTCAATTGCACACCAGCACTGGGCACCCTACCGCCACAGTTACAGAGTGAGTGGAACAGAGTTTTATACAGTGCATCCATTCGTCTCATTAATATTCTGTCTCTACATTGTGAGTCTTCCCTAGACCATTTGAATGAGGATATTGTCAAGCTTCAACTTGAACTGGAGAATTGCTGCTCAGATGCTCAATTTTTACAGTTTACTAATGAAATAAATGGCTGTTTATCTAGACAGGAGACTGAACTCATGAACACAAGAAACAAGAAAGTATCTGGCCTGTTAGAGAAGCAGAAACGGCACAAGTACCGTCGGTTCAGGCGCCCACCTCCTCCTGAACCAGAACCAGCTGCATCTACTGTCATTAACCTTTCATCTTCCACCTTATCTGATGCTGAACACAAACTTCTCTCTAGGGGCCTTAAATTCTGTCCCACTCCTCCTGATGTCAATCAAGTTGAGCTTAGCGAGGACCTTACTCAGTATTATCGGAGGATACGCCTCAAAGAATTTTTTCTTGATGCCCCACCAACTGTACCTGAGCCGTTCTACAAGAAGAGTACTTGGGTTCCTCCCAAGAACAGAGTCCCTGCCCTTGAGACTTATGTTCAAGTCGTTAGCACCCAGGTTAACACTTCTGAGCAAGTTTCCCGCAGATCTCATGACAATATCCCTAGGGAGGAACGCCAGGCACTGAATTCCATCAGGTTACGGACAGACATCATCATCAAGCCAGCAGACAAAGGGTCAGCAGTAGTTGTCATGGACCGACAGAAGTACATTGATGAAGCCATGCGTCATCTTGACAACCGCATTCATTATGCTGTTCTTGACTCCGATCCCACTAACACATTTTCTCAACAGATTCAGCATACCCTGGATGACATGCATCAGCGTCATGAGCTCTCTGACAAGGCCTTTGAGTTTCTATCTCCCAAAGATTGCAGTGCTGCCCGCTTCTACCTCCTTCCTAAGATCCATAAGCCGGGAAACCCAGGCAGACCCATCATCTCTGGCAACGGCTCCCCAACTGAGCATATATCCCTCTTTGTCGATAACTTCATCAAGCCTCTTGTTTCACAGGTTCCCTCCTATATCCATGACACCCCAGACTTTCTCAGGAAACTCGAAGCCATCAAGAACCAAGTTCCAAGCACCGCTATTATTGGCACATTTGATGTTAAGTCCCTCTATACCAACATTCCCCATCAGGAAGGCATAGAAGCAAGCCGTGCAGCTTTGGCTAAGATTGGTCATTCCAGTCCTCCCATACCTGATATTGAATGCCTCATGAACCATGTCCTAACCAAGAACAATTTCACTTTCATGGACAGGACCTACTTACAGGTACATGGCACAGCTATGGGTACTAGGATGGCTCCGTCATGGGCCTGTCTTTTCATGTCTAGGCTGGAGGAACAATTGCTAGCTGAAGCACCTTGTCGACCTTGGATTTGGTTGCGGTACATTGACGACATATTCTTTATCTGGACCAGTGATGAAAGCAGTCTCCTCACATTCATTGATCACATGAACTCATTTCACAGGACCATTAAGTTCACTTCTGACTACTCCCACCAACAGGCACACTTTCTTGATGTAACCATACAGAAAGCTGAGAATGGTATACTATCTACAGATCTCTTCACCAAGCCTACAGATACGCACCAGTATCTCCATGCTTCAAGCTGCCACCCTCGCCATTGTAAGACAGGCATAGCATATAGTCAGGCTCTCCGTCTCCGACGTATTTGTTCTAACGAATCTAGATTCTCATATCATGCACAGAATTTGAAGAAGCATCTGGTTACCAGGGGTCACAGCTCCACCAAAGTCCAGCAAGCCATCAAGAAAGTCCACTCTCTCCCGAGAGCCACAGTCCTCCAGGAGAAGCCCAGAAACCAAGACCCCACCCCTAAGATTCCCCTTGTTACCACATTTCATCCTAACCTTCCTCCTCTGCGTCACATCACCAACACTAACCACCACATTCTCCACACATCAGACCGTCTTCGTCGTGCAGTTCCTGACATACCAATCCTGTCCTACAGACGCCCTCGCAACCTACGAGATATGTTAGTACGGGCTACCATCCCCCCGGTAACTGATGATTCTCTCCCCACGCAGCATGGCACTTCTAAGTGCGAGTCGACCAGCAGGTGCGTCGTTTGCCGGGAACACATCAAGGAAGGCGATTCCTTCACCAGCCACACCACCCATGCCACCTACAAGACGAAGGGTCACATCACTTGCACCACATCTAATGTCATTTACCTCTTATCATGTAGAGTGTGTGGAGTCCAGTATGTTGGTGAGACTAAAAACTCACTGAAGAAGCGCTTCTATGGACACAGATCGACGGTTAACACCAACAAGCCACCTGTCGGACACCACTTCAACCTTCCCAACCACACTATGTCTGATATGATCTTACAGGGCATTGAATCTTTAGGTAACCGTTCAGAAGTGGTACGTCTCAGTAGAGAGAAGTTATGGATGAAGCGTCTTCTCACTATTCAGCCCCATGGCCTAAACATCCAGGAAGGGAATGATTAGACTCAACCCCCCGCCCCCACCCCCCCCCCCCCCCCCCCACCTCCTCCATTTGTATCTGATTAACCTATCATTTGTATTTTTACCCATTTGTTTTTCTCCACTTTTTCTTCACTCCATTTTTTCATTTTTTACTTCTTGATTTATGTGATACTTTGTTTTCATTTTCTACATTGTCTCCTATGCACAGTAATTTTCATTACTTGTTCCAGTGCATTTCCATTATTTGTTACCATAGGCCTAGTCCCACTTTGTTTTTTCTTGTTTTCTCATGCATTCTCTCAGTCCTTTTACATTTCCATCCATTTTATTATCTATTTGTAGTCATCAATCACCATTATTGATTTCACTCACCCATTATTTTTATATCCCATTTGCCTTTTACTTTTTAATCTCCCCTTTGTTTATGTCATCCTTTTGTTATTTTATCCACTTCATCAATCAGCTGTCTAGCTTGATATCTTCCCCTATTCATTCATCTGTCACTTTGACTTCCTGCCTATTGTTCCTCTGTCTATATATATGTTGTGTTATGTTGTATTCTGTCATTTTACCTTCGATAAAGATTCTGTTAGAATCGAAACGTCAGGTCCTCTTATATTTATTGCAATAATAAATGGATGGACAACAATAATAAAATATAATTAATCAAAAGTGAAATATTATGTGCGCTAATAAAGGAAAACCATAGTCCTAGAATACGTCAGGCAAACACACATCTTTAATTGTTTGCGTTCTGATTATTTATATGTGCCCTATACTTTTATTTTTCAGCTGATGGTGTATGGAAAATGTATCATTATTATTAATTGAATGTATAAATAAATCAGACATATTTATCGATTCAGTGTACGGAATGAACTTTGTAAAAACAATCCAAAATTAAAACGTGGAATTTTCTGGATGCGTGAAAACTGTCACTGGTGAAAAACAAGAAGAGTCTTAAAAAGACAAACAGTACTCAGAAGATGTAAATTTGAATTAAGAGGAACAGTGGTGAAGGGGGTATTGTCACATACGATAATTATGTAAGTATTGCTTCAATGGCCTAGGGTAGGAGTGGGTAATACGGGACCATTAAGACATTTGCATAATCAAAATATAAAATAACTGACTCAAATTTTGTTAGTTGTAATCTACATTTTATAAACCTTTATTGTAATAAAAAAAACAGAGTCATTCTATGTTTGGTTTGGCTGTTATTATCAAATACTGACGTCATCATAAATGTCCCATCTTACCTACACGTGAAGGTAATATGGAACATTGTTTTGAGGACATTGTTTTGGTATGAAAAGTTTTTTGAGATATTTATTTAAAGAGTAACTGTTAAAATACCATAAATAATGGTCCAGCAATCCATTTAAGAGATAATAATGCATAAACTGTCCTCATTTGAATCAGTTTTAAAATATCTTTAAAAACAACCCATGTCAACCCAAAACACTGCCTCTCCTATATTACCTTCTCCCATTGTGAACCCACTATAGCTCCCATTCAATACATTATAACACCAATGTACACTGTACTAGCGAAGCACACACACTTGTAATACATGTTGGACCAACACCTGAAACATGCTTAATAATGCAAGAATTCAGGTCACGCCCCCCTTTCCTTTTCTTTACCATCATATTCTATGAAAACACTATTTTTATATTAGACCAAAAATATGGGTGCATTTTTCCTTACCTTGACAGGTTGTGGTGATTTTCTGGCTGGTAATTCTTCCGGTAGCTTTGATAATTGTCACGAAATTCACTAAGGGTTTGATCTATCTATAGAGGGCGCTATTTAAAGTGCTAGTAATGCCAGACGGCTGTAGATGAGATTTCAATGATGCGTTCCCGTATTACCTTACGGTCCCGTATTACCCACACCTACCCTATACCTAAAGAAAAATGATTCATTCTATTGCATGAGTAGGCCTACTTACTTGGAGCAGTAATAGTATTGAATGGAAGGAACACACGTAGTAGAATGTTGTTGTAGTAGGAACACAAAGTTGTTGGTATGACAATTTACAATATAGAATGTTGGTTGGATACAATGTAATACACTGAGAATTACTGTTATCTTGTCGACCCGTGTTTGTTATTTAGAATACAGGGTGGGTCAAATTATTCAGGTCCCGATTTCACCAATTTTTTAAACCAGTTAAAATTAAAAAATTAATATATTCAATATGTTGTCTAGCAAGATAGCATTATTAACTATAACCTTAATTTTATTTATTTTAAATTGGTTATTCGGAACAGGTGATATGGAAATGTTCCCAACTTTTGTGAAATTAAATCTGTTCAAACTTATCTAAGGGACCCCACCCCTATCATGGATAAGGCGCGTATTCACAGCACTTATAATAGGAAAAGAGTTTCTATTGTCTTTGCGGCTATATTTCTTATTAGGCTATGTTTTTGAATAGGCCTAGTTTAAAAACATGTTCGAGTAACAAAGAAATCTTTTGCAAGATTCAATTGACGCTCATCATTATGTTTCAAAAAACTTGATCAACATGATCGTGGATATACCATTCAGCAGAGAATATTTATTTTATCTAGCTACATATTAAAGACAAGAAGTATTCTGCACGTCCAACGGAGCTACTGTTTACAGTTTCCAAATGTTCAGAGGATTCCGTCAACATGATTCATAAGAAATTTAATGATTATGGAAGTGTTTTGGTCTATCTATCAAATGTTTTATTTATACAATTTCAACAGTTATACAGTATGTTGTGTTGTATGAATAGCTCATTAATACAGTAGTATTAAATCCACCAACTTGGAACACTTTGAATTTCGCGTTCTTTTTTCCTCATAATATGTTGTAGTTCTGGCATGGAATATGGTATTGTCTTGAAAACATCACCAAGTATGAAGAAGTATGCCTACTCTTATAAACAATGATGGAATTGACCAAGTATTTTTCCTGTTTATTTTAAAACGGGACCAAAATATTTGGACTCACGCTCTAAACTTATAAGTAAAAGTAAATAAGTAAAGTTTATTCTAAAACAATCAACCTGAGTCTTATAAGTGTATTTTTATTGGCCGTCCGAAAATTGTTAATACATCAACCAGAAAAGTTAGCAGATCAATGTAATGCTGCAATCCCAGTGGAAATGCTCTGACCCTAATGAAACGCGACAATTTCTCAAGAGATGAACCGCTATCTATACCAATAACGTTACCTTTAGTTTTACCCATGAGCTCAATGGGTCAATTCAACAGTTGAAGATCATTTGTCAACACAACCAAATAAGAAATTGGTTTTGCCACTAGATATACAGCCCACCGAGAATTAGGACGATGTATATTTGGAGCCATTTCGATGGTTTACTTTAGAGTAACAAAGCCCTATCTGCAATAGGTGCCATTTGTGAGATTGTGTTTTCACAAGGCCACAACTTAAAGTACCTCTAATAAATAACATTTGGCAGCTATTATAGATATTGCAAATTCACATAACTGAGATGTAAGTGCAATGCAAAATGTCCTATCTGCTATAGCTGACATGTGTTATTTGTTTGTATCAAGGGTATGCTATTATAGACTACCACACGTGATAACATCTGGCAGCAGTTGCAGATGGACCCAAGGGGGCTGTCAAGTGTCGTTGTATGAATTTGTCAAGCACTGTAACTTTCAAACTATTTATGTGTTGTACATAAAAGTATACACTTTTTTGAATGAAATGAGTCGGGGAATCCATTTTTCGTATCAAAAATTGTGATTTTTATATTTTTGCCCAAAAATGCCTCTTTTTTGCCTACATTTTATTAACAACCTAACAAAATAATTTTTAGGTAAAAAATTCTACAATTTTACAGAAAGCATCTTAATTCAATTATCTAGGAAGTGTTGGTTTTTTTTGCCTTCAAAATTTTTAGTTTTGAAATTATTGACCAAAAAGTGCTAAAAATGTGAATTTTGAGATATTTTATCCCAAAATTCAACCAAAAATGCCTTAAAATATACCCAATTTATGCCAATTGGGCGCTTTGATCTGTGATGTAAACCACCCCATCGATATGCTCCGGGCTATTATAGCATAATGATCGTGAATATCTTACCTTTTGGTTGAGCCTCATCATCTGATTGCCGTAAAAGTTAACAATGGAGTTCAGAAAATCCACAACGTCACCAATACGACGTGGTGCATAACTTTGACTGCTGACTTGTCTGCTCCTCATCAATCTTAGACCAGTAGATGATTTGACAACCATTCGTCTATTAAAGGATAGGCCTTCAACCTGAGACATGGACATAAACAAACAAACAACATTTTCAAAAAACCTAAATATACAAACACCCACAAATGAACAAACAAATCAGCACCCACTCCAGACCAAAAAAATCCCAAAAACAACAACAACAACAAAAGCAACAACAACAACAACAACAAAACCCGAATAAACACACAAACGAATAAACAAAACAAACAAACACCCTACAACAACAACAACAAAAATCAACCAAACACCCCCAGCACATGACATTACCGGAAACTAACCGACATTCGTACAAAGTTGTCCATAGTCACGCCATACAGGTTTAACATGTTGTGAAATGATACGGTATTTTTCCCAATTGTGTTTATCTGTGTCTTTTTAATTTAGTTTCTTTGACTTATTTATCAACATTAATTCATAAATATCGACAAGATTTCATGATTATACTATCTTTTGAATTGAGTGCTCAATGCCAAAACGGTAGAGCGTCATAAACATACCGTGGTAAAGTAAACATCAGATTACTTTAGAAATTAAAAAATATACATTCGTAAACTGCGGGAATCTATATAAACATGCTCCGCTTTGGGCGGTCCGGTGTCCCTGCACCTCGGGCCTCCGGCCCTGCGGTTCGGATAGTAATGTACTCTCCTCGGAAATATCTATTTTCAAATTTCTTATAATTTTATGCTGCTAACTTTACTACGGTTATTTATTTTATGTATTTTATGTGGCACGCGGCTTTGTATACAAATGAACTTAGCAATTCTAAAAGAAGATATCTGGTAGATAGAGGGTTGAGCGACCTTCTCTGAACAAGACAGGAGGACTTAGTCGTCCTGTCTTGCGTCCTGTCTTGTTCAGAGAAGGTCGCTCAACCCTCTACCAGATATCTTCTTTTATGATTGCTAAGTTATAAATTTGCATACAAAGCCGCGTGCCACATAAAATACCTAAAATACTACAACTTCAGCTATCATACGCCTAGGAATTACGACAATTTGTTCAGTCATTTTGGGACCCATTTTGGGGGCCATTTTGTATTTTTAAGTATGTTAACGAAGAAAGAATACTTAATATGAGTTACTAGTGGCCTAATACATACATCCCATCATAATACTATATTTTCATCATACATTTAGGTGGATATTGTCCCATTTTATGGAATCTGACAATTGTTGCAGTCACTTTGGGACCCATTTTGGGGCCATACGGGGCCATTTTGGCAGCCATTTTGGATTTTTAAGTATGTTAACAAAGCAAAAATACTGAATATGAGTTACTAGTGGTCTAATACATATATCCCATCATTAAAACTATATTTTCATAATACGTTTAGGTTGATATTATCCCATTTTATGGAATTTGACAATTGATGCAGCCATTTTGGGACCCATTTTGGTGGCCATTTTGGCAGCCATTTTGGAATTTTATTTATGTTAACAAAGCAAAGATACTGAATATGAGTTACTAGTGGTCTAACACATACATCCCATGGTTAAAATTATATTTTCATCATACATTTCGGTTGATATTATGCTATTTTATGGAATTTTGACCACTTTTGACCATTTTTTGCCATGAATTTGACGGCCATTTTGGTTTTAAAGTGTGTTAACAAAGTTAAAAAAACTACAGTGGTCTAACACATACATACCATTGTTAAAACTACTCTGATCATGCAGGTTGGTTCATATTTGCCCATTATGGAATTTTACCATTTTTGGCGGCCATTTTGGCAGCCATCTTGTGTATTAACAAAGCAAAAGTTCTGGATAAGAGTGGCTAGTGGTCTAATGCATACATCCCACTATTAAAAAAATGTATGAACTTTTAAAGGCCCCATATAGTCATGTTATGATATTTTGGCGGCCATTTTGAAAAACGCCCTCTAGCGAGAGTTCCCCACACTTTTCGGAGGTTTGCCCCAAAAATTCTTGAATCAGCACCCTCGAATCTATAAAAAAAAAAAACTTCAATACTCTACCATAAGCTACAAATGTGTAGCCAATTCGAATTCACTTTTGTTCTGATGCGGTCAAAGACAGGGAGAGATTTTAGACAACGAAAACGGAAAATTACCAATTAATAAAAAAATACATGTTTTTCGGGGGTTTTCTCCGAGTTGTATGGTTAGACATAAGAGCATGATTTTAATGTTTGAAAATGGAATCTAAATGTAATATGGTACATAGAATAGGTTTTTTTCTTCTTTATTGGTTTTCGTCGCCGACGCGGGCAATTATGTTCCGCATGGCATGGTGTGACACATCAATCATTATATTAGATGTTGTGATGTTCCAAAGCCAAAATTGATTAGTTAGTTGGTAATCCAAAAATTGATTTGGTGTACAGAAAGCTAATACAGATCTTGTTTTCACGTAGTGACGTATACGGTTAACTCTCATGAAAACAGTGCAAAATGAACTTTTTGATGTCTTTGGTCCATTTCTGTGTTATGCAATGTTTTCTTGCTTGAAAAACTTCTTTTCTAGATAGATATTGATGTTTTCTACTTGGATCTATATACTTTGATATACTTCTGAACGTGTTTTCACTCAAACAAATACCCTCATATACCCCAAATTAGCGAAATTTCCATGTCCGCAGCATAAATGTATATTTTGCCTTTATTAATTACAATACAAATAGGGCACCATTTCCTACAAGATATGTCATAATTTGTAGGGAACATATAGCGATATTCCATGGATAGAAAAAAAATGCACATCTTTTACGATGTTTACCTGTTTCAGTTTCATATATGTTGTCCGAGATGTTGATGTTTATTACGTTACCTGCGACATATTGAGGATCAACATTGTTCAAAAGTAACATTTAAACATTTAAATGTACATATTCTGAATCTAAAAGAACATGGGTGTTGGAAAATAATATTATCAAAAATCTATAGCAGCATGTCTGACCTTGAGAAGAAATCAAAATGCTGCAAAGCATGCGACCTTGTTAAGGATGTTTATTACGTTGTTGAGATTTCTCCCGAACTATGTATCAAAACACACTTTTTGGTTAAAAACCAATTTGATACATATACATAGACTATGTGGTTACTTGGAACACTCGCTAGCTCTTTCCAGATCGTCTACATGGTACTTTGAGTACGAAAAACGTTTACTACGTTATCGTTTATTACGTTGTCGAATAAATCGACAGAGAGACAGCTGCTCTCTACGACTGTATTAAACAAAGATACGTGGCAGGCCCTTTTCGCAGGCATGCATGGGAGATACTCGATGAAAGTATAATGCAAAAAAACCACGACGAATGGTAAGAATTCCTCATTTTTTCTTGTAAGTAATATGAACATTAAGCTGAATGACAGTTGAAGTCATTATAGATCTCTTAAGCACATTGAAAATGGACCTATGATATCAGAATGGGGTTAATAATGTGAAGAAATGCAGTAGGTATCGTTAACATCTTCATTGATTGCTTTGTATATACGTTATAAGCCAGCATTAGGCACTGTTGCAGTTGCCAATAACGTAATAAACGGGATAACGTAACCAACCTCATTGTCTAGTCTCATGTCAATGTTGGCGTCAATTCAGTAACTTTCATGATTGATGTACTTGAGTATCATACATTGTATCCAATGTTATAATTGTAATATGTGGACTATTCTATGTGAGGACTGAAACCACCTTATAATGGACAACGTAATAAACTTTCCATCATTTGATAAATATAATTGCACCCTGTTCATAGTGATTCAACATTTATTATGTGTTTATGAATGTTAACTTAGTGTACATACATATTGTCTCACATACTGACACAATCTCATTTGTTTGCATGCTTCAATGATGCATAGTTCTATGGCTATTGGATAACGTAATAAACCAATTCGTATAATTGTGTGAATAAATACGGTATACCTAGCTGAAACAGCTGCAATATATGTCATTAACTTTGTTTTGTTTTTGTTATCTTTATTATACAGAAATATATGCCACACAGTGCAAAAAACCAATGGCGATACCGGCAGAACCAAATGCAACAGTGGAGACAAAAAGGTCATCAGAGTACAATCTTATTAACAATTCTACTACCATCATTTTAAATAAAACAAATCAATATCTTACTAATTTTAAGAGATAAAAGGCTATTCAATATTTAGTGCTATTAAAATGTACATAAAGGTAATAATGTCATGGTCTAACAACATATCTGTAAAGTGCCATGTTACATCTGTCGATTTAGTGACCATGTTTATTACGTTATTCACCATATTTACCCTACATCAAAAGAGCAAGTCGACAATATATAGAACTGTCTTTTAGTGGACTTTAGGCAACCTAACTTTTACTAAAATACCATTTACAAGATATGTCTGTGTACAAAATAAACTGACTTGGTCGATGTTGAATATATTTGTTTACATGTGTTTGTATATGTTTATTACGTTACCCACCCCATAAAGTCCGAATACCAATGCCAGCGTTTTTGGTAAAGCATAATATTTATTGTTTCTGAGCTAACCTTTAAAAACACATTATAACGCTTGGAAAAAGATACGATTAAAGATATATTTTATACTTTGCACAAAGATATTCATTTTGGAAAACCGTGCATTTTTTTAGTTTTAAAGCTGAGGTTCAAACAGTGATGTGAAGACCAAAAACGATTCATAATACTTGCAATTTACAAAATTACATTGCATTTTGTTCGCTGTAATTGGTAGAAGAATGCTTTCGTAACTATAATTTTGTGTTTTTGGCATCACAGTTTGTAAACTCGTTCTGATTTAGAGCTGATAGGAAGTATATAACGTAATAAACATGGAGCAAAAGCTGCAAACAAGTGATATTATAATATAAATTCAACGTTATATTGTACAAAAATGCAATGAGTGTTGTTCACAAGATTTTAAATCTAGTATCCAGTACATGTCTACTATTAAAAAATAGTGTAATAAATAAAATTGGAGACAATTTTTTTCTTCAACTTCTGAAATCTCATTTGCACTATTTTCATGAGAGTTGACCGTACACGTCACTATGTAATACCCCCGACGAAATAACAAGGAAGAAATGTTCCACTAACTTAAATGATTTTGATAATACTAGCGGGCACCCGCTAGAGGAGTAAACCTCGGCGGTTAATATTTTGGGTTCGATGAGTGAGCCTGGGCGCTTAATTTTGAGTTGAGAAGTACTGCATTTTTGGGGGGTGGAGATGGGACACTATTTGTTTATTTAACTTCGTTGACTCAGTACGACGGTCAGGCGTGCACGGGGAAGACTTTCCCACTCCTGGATGTTATGCCAATGATTTACATCTTTTATTCTATAACTTAATATAATATGGAGTATAATTTGTCGACATGTCAATTTGTAGGCTATAATTATGTACATCAATGGCAACGTGAATTGTTTTTCCTCAGGTTTGCCATATGGGACATGCATATACTTGTAAGCCTACCGGGCCCACGTTTTGAACAAATAGGGGACGTGGGGTGATTCTAATCACCACGATAACCGTAAGCAAGCGATAAAGGACGTAATATAACTATACAATAGAATACAATTCATTGTATTACACCATAGACTTAGCACTTATAAAACTCGCCCATTGCTTGTGTGGTAGATTTCGATCACGACAGGAGCATGCGCAGATGCGATTTTTGTGTAAGTGGTCTGTGATTTTGTCAATATTATATTTTTACTGTGATTTGTCGATCTGCATTAAATGCAAAAAGTAACAACGCCCCCGGCTGGACTCGAACCACCAACCTTTCGGTTAACAGCCGAACGCGCTAACCAATTGCGCCACGGAGGTGATTATTTACTAGGCTGTTTTGGTTTGTCATGTTCACCCGTACACTTCCCCGTACACTTTCTTGCAAAGTCGGGCATCGTTTTTTCTCAAATGTTGCTTGCATATTGCCTTTGCTGTCGCCTTTAATACATGTGCTGTTACTTGAACTTGGAACCAACGTTTAATTTGAACTGTCTATTTTCAATAAAAAAAATACTCCAATACGGGAAAAAAATCAGAAAAGCTCACAGACAACAAATAAGAACATCATTTTACTCGACCTAGAATTTCAATCAACGGATTTCAATCATCGGCAAAACCCGATGATGTGAGTGACGTCATTTAATGAGCTCATTAGCATAATTTATGTCCGTGAAATATACAATAGGGTTTTGGTAGTGCTTAGTGCAGGATTGGGACCTTAGTACACTAATTTCATTTGTACACGTTTGTATTGTAGTGCTGTGTATCGGTATCAAATGTAATGTTGTCAAAATGTATTTTTAAATGATAGTTTGTGTGCCGAACAACCCACATGTAATGTGTGCGTGCGCAAAAGCAATGGAAATGAGCTGGAAATTGATAACAAAGCACGTACTACATCATGCAGAAACGGCAAAATATACACCAATCGTTTATTCCAAGCTAAGAACACACCGACAACACAAAAAAAAAACCGCCGGGATCCGCGTCGTCGCCGCGCCGTGGACCAGGAAACACACTGAGACCGAGGAAAACACATCGAAATATATTTCTGTAAAACAACAGTATTTAAAATTTTAAAATGTAGAAAAAATAGTAAGAAATCATTGTTGCAAGACTCCTGGTCACTTGCTGCTTATTCTACTTATTCCAAGCTTGCTGGTATCGTAAGAACACACCAGCAACACACAAAAAAAGAACCTGTCGGGATCCGCGTCGTCTTCTTGAAAAGCCGTACATTTCTCTAACAAGGACCATTTCAGTTCAATCTGGATCATTATAAATTAAATTTATTGAAAATAGTCTTGTAATTGTAATGTAAGAGATGAATAAATTAAGATATTTTTTGTCGCCGCGCCATGCTTCTTGAAAAGCCGTACATTTCTCTAATATTAAATTGTAATGAATTCAAATATCACATTTCAGAGGGGGAAAAGCATTTGTACAGTATAAATTAGATTTATTGAATATAGTCTTGTAATTTGTAAGAGATGAATAATTTATGATAATTTTTTTGTAATGATTATTAATTAGTAATATGAATATTCGTGATTAATTTGTGATCCTCTTGGATCATCTCGGTTCAACCAGGACCATTTCAGTTCAATCTGGATCATTATAAATCAAATTTATTGAATATAGTCTTGTAATTGTAATGTAAGAGATGAATAAATTAAGATTTTTTTGTCGCCGCGCCATGCTTCTTGAAAAGCCGTACATTTCTATAATATTAAATTGTAATGAATTCAAATATCACTATTCAGAGGGGAAAAAGCATTTGTACAGTATAAATTAGATTTATTGAATATAGTCTTGTAATTTGTAAGAGATGATTAATTTATGATACTTTTTTTGTAATGATTATAAATTAGAAATATGAATATTCATGATTAATTTGGGATCCTATTGGATCATTTCGGTTCAGCCAGGACCATTTCAATTCAATCTGGATCATTCATATTGCTAATTAATATTTATATTGCTAATTATTGCTAATTAATTAATTAATTATTCATATTGCTAGTGAATATTCATATTACAAATTAGTATTCATTACAAAATTATAATTTATTAATATCTCTTTACTCTTTACCCCGATTTTAGACTATATTCAATACTTTAACCCCAATGGCCGCCCATAAAACGTCGTTCAAAGGCCTATATCAGTGACGTAGGCCCAGTCAGAAGCCATGCTCACCCCCTCCCTGACGCCCCCCCCCCCCCCCCCAGAAAAAAATTATATATGACAAAATACAATGTTACCCATGACAGTGCAGTACATGCCCTAATTTGCCCAGTGGCTTGACTTTTAAAGTAAAAAATGGCTCTAAATCTCGGTATGAAATACGCCTTTTAGACCAAAAAGCTAATTTTAGGTGATTTTCCCCAGTCAGAAACCATGCCCCTGATGCCCTCCCCCCAAATAAAATATGACAAATTACAATGACCCATGACAGTGCAGTACATGCCCTAATTTGACCAGTGGCTTGACTCAAAAATGGTCTGAAATACCTACTTTTAGACCAAATTAAGCTAATTTTAGGTAATTCTGATATTAAAAGGCACCCCACCACGAATGTATCTTTCCCCCCGTTTGCCCACCATTTTCTTTAATGCTGACGCCGCCACTGGATATGCCTCCCCCAGTCAGAGGCCATCAACCCCTGATGCCCCCCAGTCAGAGGCCATCCACCCCTGATGCCCCCCCCCAAAAAAAAAAATATATATATATATATATAATTTATTAATATCTCTTTATTACCCCGATTTTAGACTACATTCGATATTTAATCCCATGGCCGCTACGTGCTTCTTGAAAAGCCGTACATTTCTCTTATATTAAATTGCAATTATAAAAAATAATTCAAATATCATATTTCAGAGAAAAAAGTGATTGATAAAGCAAAATGACGCCCAATCATGCGCCTGTGGCATAAGCACCTTGGTTCGGGGACAACTCCGTACTAAAATACAAATTCACATTTCGTAAAAACTATAAAACTACGCAAAAACTAAAAGAATTTCGTCAGCCATGAGGATTTTAATTAGTAAATAATGGTTAATGAACAAACTTTTAAATATTTATACCGACTTTAAATCCGTTGGGGAAGAGCAGAGGATTATTTTCGGTTTAGCGCAAGCGGTCCTGGGACATCAGTGTGATTTTAGGCACTTGGTAAAGAGCTTACAGCCTTTCCCGCATTCTTGTATCACCGTAGATAAGGTTACAGCACTCACACATAGCGCTAACGACCGACTGATTCTTGGTCGACTATTACGATGGCTTTACGTGAATTGTAATATAGATGATCTTGAATCTTGATCTATGGATTTTAAATAAAATGACGTAATTGGTCAGGAAATTTGTTGGGTTTTGGTGTATGGCATATCTGTAACGTGAAGAATAACAAACCTTTCCATCAGCGTCATCATGTGCAGCCAGTTTGAGTTTCTTCATGTGTGTCTATATGTGAGTAATGAAACAATAAAATAAAGTATACGGAAAAGGTGTACTTGAAGTCCCAGAATCTGGTATACCAGTATCGTTCAATACTCGAACATAAACGTTACCAGTTTCACTCGATACTGGTACGTGTTCCTGTATCAATACAAATGTAGTATGTATCGGTCGATACAGGTACATAATTTGTGTCTAGTATCGGGCAATACTGGAACATTTGATATGTGCCAGTATCGAGCGATACTGGAACACTGAATTTGTAATAGTATCGTGGGTTCCAATATTTGTCGATACTCTAGTACACGTAGGGGAGAGCGGGGAGTGTACACCCTCGGGGCAGGTTCGCCCACCACGTGATTCTAATCATTGCGGGAACTGTTTGAATTTGACGAGCACGCAATATATCCCCCTGTTTGTTGCGAGCTTTTCAATGTAATATGGCAGATCTCCGTATAATGTTTGTCAAATGTAAAAAACAGTTTACATCACAAAAGTGAATTCACTTCCATTTTTGATTTAAATGTAAATAATAATTAGGTAGGTATGGGATTGGTTATGGGTTTGATACAGATATAACCCCGTCATTGTTTGTGGGACACGCGTGGTTACCGGGTCAATGCCCTTATTGTGCTATGGGGCACGTTCGCCCTTTCAAGATGTACATGATTAAGATTTGGTGTAATTCACCTCCTGTAGCCTATTTGTAATTTTAAGATAGCTATCTGGAAGGGAGTAGTACTAAAATTAGAGGGTAAAGTTTTAAAATGTGGAATTTATAAATAATAAAAAATTCTAAACGAGTATATTCCGAAAAACTGATACCAACTTCAAATGTTGGACTCCCTAAATTTTATTTAGCAGGAAAATCACATTGCATAACAAAATAATGTGCATATCTATTCGAGATGAAGCCTAATTATGAGCCCATGGCGAACTTGCCCCGGCCTATGGACAAACCTGTCCCATGGTGGGGCAAGTTCACCATTTTGAGACACCTGTCTGTATCATTTACTCCTCCCTTTACAGTAAGCCCTAGGGTACTGAAATTGTGGTCGTATGTAGCCAAGATATTATTCTTTCATTCAATGTCAATAACCTCATTCAATCTTTATAATTGTCGCATCTAGCCCATTTCAAATGGAAATGGGGCGAACACTCCCCGCTCTCCCCTACGTTTTCCAATTATACAAATGTGTGTACTAGTCCTGCTTGCATCATTCCTTAGGCCTTATTTCATCCATGTGTTTTTATTATATACCTTAGATATAGATTCTTGTCATTTGATTGGTTAAACTATGCCCGGGCATATTCTTCGTTGATGACGTCACACCCCCGGTTGACGAGTCAAGCGATCTAGGATCCGAGTTGAATCACCCAAATCTCACCGGCGATTGACGGAACGTAATATAAAATGGAGAACGCATGTGTGGTCTAGTGGATAGCAAGCAGGGTTCACAATACAAAGGTTGTGAGTTCGAGCCCCGCTACGGCCAACATGTTTTAGGCAAGGTACTTAGTCTCAATTACCTCGTGGTTCGAAAGTCACGTAGAAATGGTGGTCCCGTGCATCGGACGAACAAAACCCGAGCACGTTAAAAGATCACAGACTCCTTCGTAAAGAGTAGGGGATCATCCTGGTCTGTGTCTGTACACACATATTCCTAGGTTACAGGGATACCTCGCGGAGTACTATGGAGGAAACCAAACAAAGAACCAAGAACGATTTCGTTTTGAACAACCTGTATATTTTGACGCGTGATTGACACTGCTGACCTTTGACTTTCCGAATTTTCTCGACTGCGATTTTGTTTACTAGTTTTCTATTGGATTCGTACATGTATGAAATTAAAGAAAAATGGTTTGCCCTTGTTATTTAACATTTATTCAGGAAGGCGCTATATTTATTATTTGATTAGCATGCATGTGGTTTATTGCTTACAATAGTGAAGTAGGTTTTATTCTTGCAACCGGTTTATGTGGAAGTAATGACGAGGGGTGGTGGTGGTGGTCGGGTGGTGGTGAATTGGGAAAGGTGTTAAATTGAGGTCACGTCACCCCAAATCACCTGCTAAATAGGGCCAAAATACCACCAATTTAATTCAGAAACCATACCATAAATTCTTTAATTTTAGAGATAATTCGATGATTGTTTCTTTTTTTGTTCCGTAATTTATTTCACAAATGAAGCATATTGCCGGTTATGTTTGGGTGTTATTTTGATAGCTCAAAACATTGAAAAATATTTGTTTGCCCAATTTCCCACCAAAACTCATTAATATTCATAAGCCTAATTGCCATAATATAAAAATGTGTGGATTTTAATATTCATCCATTAAAATTTAATATCGATATTTAAACAACTTGTTATCTATTCGAACTCATATATGTGACGTGTTCTACCAAAACCAGACGGAATTGGGCAGAGCTCCAAACTGAGAAATAGCCCAAAACATAATTGGGGATGATTTTTGAGGGAATTTGAGTTTCTGGTAAATAATTAATCTTCAGAGTGTTTATAACAATATTGTGAAAGATTCAGATTGAAAAATCATCCTAAAGGTATGTTTCAGTGATTTAAAAAAAGCCTAGTTCTAGTAGAAAGCCTAGTTCTAGTAACTTTAAAGGGCGATATCTCAGTTTGGAGTTTTCATAAATACCGTAAAAGACGAACTTGAAAATGATGTAACTCCACTTTGGGAAGTCCGATTAAAAAAGAGAGATACCACTGTAAAGCTGAAGATCTCTACCTTAATAATCAATTACTAACTCAATTTTGATATCTTGCCCAATTGTGTCTGGTTTCGGTAGAACACGTCACATATGCCAATAGCATACATTAGCTCAATTATAACATGTATCACTGTAAACACAGTGCTTAGAAACGTGGTGCAAGATGTTTAGATCGCTCATGTTTAGAAATGAAACACCGTGTGTTTAGATATTTGACATGCATATTTAGGGATCTGACATGTAAGTGTTTAGAAATTTGACATGTATAGAAACGTGGTGCAAAATGGTGTTTAGAAAAGCGTTTAATTTCTAAACACTGTTTTTACATTGTATTAAAAGGCGGTACATGTTACTCATAACACTTTCCATCCACGCGGCTATTAGTTTGACTGTATACAAAAAAGATTTTTCAGAAACCTTTCTCAACTTTCAAAATATATCTCAAGAGGTATTACTGAAACAATATTATGCACGTTTGTACTTATTTTAATGTATTTCTCATGGTGATTCATAAAGTGATGAAATTCAATAATGTTGACATTTAAGGAACTGTTTGTGAAATGTTGGAACTTGTGTCTGCAGACAACTGCCGCGTGAAAAGTGTAAGTGTTGTTTTTAACGTAAACTCTATTGACTAACCTTAATGGCTGTATTAGCGTCTACCTTACGTCCATACAGAAGTGCGGCATCTTCGTCGTCAAACTAAAATCAAAGGAAAGATAAAGATTACACGTTTAGCCTTTAAAATATACTGCGTGTGCGATTGTGTACAAATGTAACACTTATATTTCCATATTTATATTATTAAAGGGTTTTAAATGTAATGTGTGAATAATGAGTGTGTTCAGTTTGTTTTTTAATAGATACGATTAAATTCATTGTGCAATTAGCATTTATTATACAACCCATCACGTAATTGTTTTTCGACCATTGATTTTTCTCCAGGGTGGAATCAACATTGCACTTGAAAGCTACGGGTCGGATATCGCGTGGGTAATGAACATAATGACACCGTGGGAATCACGCAATCACATTTGAAAAAAGGTAACGAGCAAAGAAGATTTCTTGATGCACCCCAGGATGCTTCACTTTCATCACATGACCACTGATTTCTGTCACCAGTGTCTACTGGTTCCCATCGACATTACAGTGCAAGGAAATGCTTATAAAGTTGTTAAACGAGTGTCTTTAAGAAAATCCTGTTGCAAGTAATTGCAAGTGATTGATGTGTCTTTAATACAGTCCTCTCTTGATTTTCTTAAAGACCCTATATTTTTATAAATACAAGTTTTAGTTGTGATTCAACTTCTTTCATATTGTGGCCAAATTTACCCTATCTGCACCATGCATTACTATGGTAAAGGTCAGACGACCTTCAGCTGTTAATTACTTTAACACATGTGTGGCACTGTTTGTTTTAGTGATAAGCCCTTCTGGCACTGTAGGGGCGCTAAGCATTATGGGGTACATCAAGAAATCTTCTTTGGGTAACGAGTGTATTTCCCTTTCTATGGGCCAAACTCGCTAGTCATACATGTCATGTTTATGTCGGGTTCGCTAGTCATAATATAAAAAAGGTTCTTCTGTCATGAGGTCCGCTAGTCATAATTGAAAAAGGTCCGTTAGTCATAATGGAAAAAAGTTCGCTAGTCGTAATAAAATAAAGGTCCCTAACTCTAACCCTAACCCTAAACATTGTTGTATGACTCGCGGACCTTTATATATTATGTTTAGCGGACCTTATTTATCAATCATTATGCCTTATGAATGATGACCCTCTTTGTCCCGCAGAGTATGAGACTATTTCAGAGAAATGAAACAAACCTGTACTGGTACAAGTTCAGCACGCTCGTTGCAAAGATCAACTTATTTTCTAGCAAGGTCACATCATGGATATATTGCATTTGGTTCTCTAAGCATAGTGTTAAATAGGACCACCCAAATGTACCCTTGGTTTCATTTGTTCACAAATTTCACCCACACTATATAACAAACAACCCTGTCAAACAATTATAACAGTTGAATCATAACTGTTTCCAATTATCTATACGCTGCCTGTGACAATTTTGAAGACATACATCCCATAGACATATCACGGCAGAAATTATTTACTTACATTTGTCTTTGCGCACATATGTAAAATAGTCCCGTCACTCAACACCTTGTTGACTTACATGTATAGGCCTACACCATGACTAGCCCATTGTACTAGCATATCGTATCGGGTTTTATACAGCAGTTTGCATGAGAAATGTATTTATTTGCAGTTATGTTATACACATCTGAATAATTGTACAAAAATATGTACAATTCGAATAAAATCATGAGGTTTGAACCAAATTACATATTCTCTGGACATTCTCTGGACATTATATATATAGTAATGCCATGTGTGTACCCGTACTACAGCACTGCTGCAGCAGCAAATATGCACATAGAGAGTTAATCCGGTCAAGTAAATGGAAATATCAGGGTTGCACAAAGTGCAGGAGCAGGGAGCACCGCTCCCGGGAAATAATGAACAGAATTGGGGAAATAATGCCAATTGGAAAAAGAAAAGGTATTGGGGAAAAGGGTCAAAAAAGATGAAGAGAAAAAAATGCAAACTTTGGGTAATGAGCTGTCGTTGCAGGTATACTAATGTGTTTATTGTTTTATTGCTTTTCCCCAGTGGCGACGCTACAGGAGGCAAGGGGAGGGCATTTCCCCAAAAGATATGTTTGCGCCCCCACCCCCGCAACAAAAAAAAATTACTTAAAATTAGAAAAAAAATCGACAATTTTAGCATAAAAAGGCAATTTTTTCGCGCTTCGTCACGATTTTCGTACTAAAATAGACAAAATTTGACCATTTTAGCGTAAAATTCCTCAAAATAATGTGCGCGCTTCGGGCAAATTTTTTTTTCATGCTCCCCTAACAAAAAATTCTTGATCCAATATTGTAATCTGATTTTTATCAAACCTGTAAGTATAGGTGGGGAAATGTTAAGCTCAAAACCTTGCTCCTGGGGAAGAAACAACTTTGTGCAACCCTGGAATGGATGGCTAGGTCAAAGTGTTATCAGGGTTTATGTGATCTTTGGGTTTCTAAATTGGGATAGTGAAAGATATGATATGGCTTGGACACTTCGTCGAAATAAAGGGTGTATACAAATATATAGGATGTATACAAAATACAATAAAAATGTATTTTCATTGAACCATTACATTCATCAGCAGGTTTTCCAGTTGTATATCAATTAATACATTCAAAAATGCATGAAATGTATGTATTTATTCATATAACTGAATCCATTAAATAACAAATGTATTAATCATTAAGTCTATTAATTAATACAAATTATTCTTTAATGAAATTAAATAATATTAATGTCTGAATTAATTAATTTATTCATTCATGAACTTGATGTATTTTATCATTTTACTACATGTATAATAATGGAAAATTATAAATGACGACCTGTAAATCATGCATTAGTATTTCATGGTGTATATCCATGTAGCAACTAATTATAATGAACGGTTTGTGTATTTAATGTGCCATGTTAATGTCTAAAACTTAACGATTGCAATTGAAAAGTTAGTAAAAAAGTTAGTAATAAGTATAGTAATTGATTAATTATTCATTAACAATAAATTGATACTTAATAACTATGAGTAATTAGTTAATGATTAATTGTTTATTCATTAATTATTGATCATTGATTATTATTATTAATTCATTAATCATTCATTAATCATTAGTTAATTATTTATTAATTACTAATTGATAATTATTATTGATACTTAATTATTATTTAATCATTGATATATCATAATTAATTAATTATTAATCATTAATTAATTATCCATTACTAAATAAGTTGTTGTTAGCCCCTGGTTGACTTTGATGTGATAAGTCTATTCTTAATTATATATTTTTTTAGAGGGGGTGGGGGCGGGGACACAAATGTTCTGGGGAGTTTGTTTATGTAAACAAGCATGTACAATATAACTATGACTGTATGTTATAAGAACAGATCTTGAAACTTGATTTCAAGAAAACTGAAAGCGCCATGTTTTGTTATGACACAATTCTCTTTATGAATATTATGATACTATTCCTTTATTTCTGCTTGCATTCAAACTTAACCCCCTGTAAGCGAGGATTGTGTTTTTAACACTCTTCTTGTTTATGTCTAGCGAACCCTCGGATACGTGGTATAAAAATACACCTTGATTAGCGATCCGTAACTTAAGAACCTTGTGACTAGCGGTCCTTATGACTAACGGGTGCATCCCATTTCTATTTTCCAAATAAATGCCTGAGTATCCATTTTAACTTACAGGGTGGTCGTCTGTCTCGTCTTCACCCTCACCTGCAACGGCTTGTGCTGCCCTGTGAGTGTGTCCAGCTTGTTCCTGTGAAGATCAATACCATAGCAAAGAAGTCTCGAATAAGTAAGTCAGCGGACACAGATTCATCAGCCGCATTGGAACCAAATAACATTTCTTGAGCATCACCAGCATGCTTCACTTTCATCACATTACCACTGATTTCTGTCACCTGTGTCTACTGGTTCCAATTGACATTACATTACACCGAAAGGCTTATAATGTTGTTAAACGAGGGTCTTTAAGAAAATCCTGCTACAAGTAGTACAATTGATGTTATTCAATTCAAACGATCTCCAGCTGTTAATTGCCACCATAAACTTGAGAGAGTCGACAAAAAGAGGTGAAGAGGTAATGGTAGCTCACATAGATTAGAAGTATAAATTGTGCCCCCTGCCCTCTATCGCTCTTAAACAGTTATTGAAAGTCTCCAACATATTTGATTGACACCAAGGTTATATAACCACTTGCCAACAACATACAAGCGTGTCACCAAAGGTTAGCCTCTATGTTAATTGGTTGCTCACGGAGGTATTGAGTCTGTAAGATTGTGTACATATGCTATCTGAAGAGATAAGAAGCGCCCATTGATACCTGCCATGTGCATTCAGTTTAATCTGTATCACGAACTCATCCTTTGAGTAGCAGCGCGCTATTTTTGATCTAGTGTTTTCCACACGTGTATTACACTATTCTTAATTTCCTTTAGTACGGAATGGTGACCGACTCACAGACCTTGATATGCCAATTAAAACCTATTGGGTACATTCTTGAACATAACAATGTATTGTGATAACCAAATATCATAGTTTGTATTTAGATTCATCAGTCAGTCGTTAGCACACACAAAAAGCGTTCACTGTGAAATGAAATATGCACGATTTCTTGCGGAAGACACGCACTCCGATTGGTTGTGCATACTAATTAGTTTAGGAGCGGCTTATTTCAAACCCTTCTCATTTCGTCATGGTATTGTCTAATGGGCTAAAATTTGAACTGTGGTTTAGAAAACCCATGAACTCCAGGTAATTAAAAGGATAATGGATATAACAATATATTTCTTATATAATAACAGTATTTCCTGCCTTTCGATAAACCGGCACAATTACCACATATTATCATCGTGTTTGATAGCAAATTTCTCCCAAAGAAAAAATAACACATTTGTAAAATGTAAACTCGTCAAAGGTTATAAGGTTCCCGACATTAAAATGTGAAACATCTTGGAAATAATGCAGTAATATACTCTGGAGGTAGACGATTACATCCATGAATGACAATTTGCGGATTAAAAATATACGCCATTTTCCAATACACAGACCAAATCGCTTATTGTAACAAAATTTCGTCAGGCAGGATTCGAACCGGCGCGGGGAGAATCCAATAGATTTATAGTCTATAGCCTTAACCGCTCGGCCATGACTACTCATTGAAACGACCGTCGTGTTCAATAGATAATGAGCCAGTGGTGAACTATCGATTTATTCGACCAAAAATGAGTTATTTGGGGGCATTTTGGGGACTCATATGTTATTTGAAATAAAAATAACACATACACTGAAAGCTAACAATCAAATTAATATTGTCTAAACCTGTCAAAACTGTTGGAACTTTGCCCCATATACAGTAAGATGGGCTAGAGGTAGACAACTATTAAGTCAAGCGTTCTGGGTTCTATCATTTCGATCATCATTCACTAACGTCAGCACACCTATATATTTCGAATCTCCGAATGATCGAGCATCTAATGTAACAGAATGAACTACGAGAATCTACGGGATCCTCATAACAGAAAGAGCTCATCTCTCTCATTAGTGATCGCGCTAACGACTGACTGTCATTATGAATTAAACTAAAAAAGTGATGTTTTGAAGAACTCAGGCCCGTAAAGCAGGATTTTTTTGGGGGGGCGTATTTTTTGGAAAAGGTACATTGGTACCCAAAAAATCGTAAAAGGTTGCCCCCACCCCTAATTGTTTAGTCATCTCACACTATTTTGAGAGCGGGGGGGTCCAAAACGGTCCGAAAAAATGCTTTGATAGGGGGGTGGAGGGGGGCGTTTTCACAACAAAAAAGGAACATTAGTACAAAAAGAGTACATTGGTACAAAAAAGGTACATGCCCCCCCCCCCTCCAGCCCCGCCCCACCTGGTTACGGGCCTGGAGAACTTGTTTATGAATTAAAGTATAACATATGTTTCTCAATTCATGTTAAATATAAACACATTACCATGAACTTTGTTATCATAATACCTTGTGTATATGCCCTAGAACTGGAATCGGTCACTCACGGCCTTAGTACACTGATTTCGAACGGCGAAGCCGTGAGGGACCTGGATAATCCACTGTACGTTTTATGACTCCTAAGGGAGCCTCCGTGCAAAGAGAAGTTGCCAAACAAACAAATACTCTCCGTTTAATTAATTTTAATATTGTTCTGACGTTTATAAATAGTTTCCTCTTATTTAAAAATTTCTAGTAAATAAATATTCACAGTTTAGTTAGTTCAACACTTCTATAGTACTTAAAATAGTAGTACCGCGAATATTTGTGCTCAAAGTTTACCAGCAAGGAACACCCCCATGCTGATAGCATGTGTTAGTGTCCATCAAATTGTATGACATCTAAGGCTGCCGCCCTAACACCAACCGTTAGAATTGCTCCGTTGGTTTACGATGTGCGCGGAATAGTGGTTGGGCCCATGTAGATATATGTCAAAATGATCTGGACAGGCCGGGAACTGCGCCATGCTTTAGCATGGCCGGGTTTGGTGGATTACCCAGGCCTCTCGCGGCTTACGCCGCTCGTGCCGCTCATGTGATAGTATTATATTTCCGCTAGTGGCCGATTCCAGTTCTATATATGCCCATGAATGTACCCAATAGGTTTTAATTGTCATATCGCTTCTGAAATGCCAAAAAATATAGCGATATAAATGTATATTCATTTTAGAAATCTATCACGTTCTGTATGTCGGTAGCCATCCCATGCTAAAGTGCGTTCAGGTTATTTAAAAAGTGTAATGAACGTGTGGATAATACTGGATTCAAATAGCGCGCTTACTCAAATAATGAGGTCGTGCTACAAATTAAACTGAATGATGATAATCGATTGGCGATTGACTAAACAATATCCGCATCGGACCTTGTGTACAGCGATGAATAGCTGTACTGTGCTTCTTATCTCTTTAGGTATATTAAGCAGCGTTCAGACAGGCGTAAATTCGTATAGAGTAAGATCGGATTAACGATTGTCCATGTTAAACTTGCGAGTAGTGACCGTGTGGACGGCACCCGTGTTAACTAATCCGACCTTACTCCGAACCGATTTAATCCTGAGATTTCTCAGGAGTAACGCGCTTAACACGAGCTGCTGTTCGGATTAGCACGCCCGTGTGGATGCACTTAACACGGTCTCTGGTGTAAATGCGACCTTTCGATGTATAAGGCATAGTAAAATAAATAACATGTTTCCCGTCCGGACATTTTTAAAAAAGGAGGAGGGAGGGTCTTACTATTTACTATTTTCCAATTTTTTTCCGAAAAAGGCGAAAAATTAGTAACAAAAAGAGAAATTTCGATCTTGAATTCATGTTCAAGCGAGATAATCGAATAAACGAACCGACAATTTGGAAATAACGGAATAAGTCGTATGTAAACTGGACACCAATGCTTAGCACCACGCTGCCGAAAACGGGATTCGAAATAATCACAACTCGCGCGGTTGTCATCGGTCAAATGTCAAAGGGTGTACTTCCGATATTTACTCGTGAACCCCCTGCGATGGTCGTGTTAACTTTGTCGGAAAACTTAAGAGTAACGTTATATTTAGTACCGTGTGGACAACTGTCCGGAGTAGAGGGATTAATTGTGGAATTTTAATTGCTGTAGGGTCTAAATTTAGGCCGATCATTTATGCCCGTCTAAACATGCCTTTAGTCTCAGATGCTATTGTAAATATCAGCCAATCGATATGACAATGGGACCCTCAGTGGCGTAGCTAGGATTTTTTTCAGGGGGGGCAAGATTTCTGAAATTTTCGTAAAAGGTTGCCCCCAAAAAAATTGCAGTCACCAACTCATCAATTTCACGTAAGTGGGGGGGGGAGGTCAAAAATTTCGCACGGTCAAAAAAATCGCACAGTACACAATTTTGCCTTATATTTGACTATTTTGGCTGAATATACCCACACATAACCAGTGCCCCAGCACGCCATCTCGGTCTTTTATCATTTTTTTCCCCTTTTTTTATTTTTTTTAGAGGGGGTGGGGGCGGGGGCACAAATGGGTTTTTTTCGTCAGGGGGGGCATTTTTCCCCCTGTCCCCCCCCCCCCCCCCCCTGAGCTACGCCACTGGGGACCCTTGCACGCGCTATTCAATCCTGCTGCTTAGCAGACTAAATATGCGCGCCAACTACAAATAATGTACATATGGAGTGCATAGGAATGTACATGCCCCTATAGTTTACCGTGAGACTGTGCATAGCTGTACATTGCTGTACATCCCCTACTAAAGGTCAAATCTAAAGGTATACCTTGGTGTGCTTTTTTAACACATTATTTGGCTGGTAAATACCACATATTTGATATCAATGTCCGGCATTTTTTCATAAAAATGCCACCAAGATATTGTATGTTTTCCCATAGCGTTACACTCAAATTACCCGGATGTGACAATCTACGGCAAAATTATTACCATTTCTCGACTTTTGAGGGCAGTGCGTATATTTATAGTAAAATAATAAGAACGTAATCTATGTGAGCTACATACGGGTCGTTTATTTTGCACAAACCGTCGTTGCTGAAATGCACATTTTGGCTTTTATAATGGTGTACCAAGATTTATCAATTAAGCCTGTGTTTGTACAATGGCTCTGCCCATCCGCATGTCGGTATTGTGGACGATCGATGTGTTATTATATTTAGCACATTTAACACCTTATCATTTGACATAACATTTTACTCTGCCATACACTTTTAAACTGATTTGCATTCAGGTGGACAATGTATCACCTTTCATTTGACATAAACTTATAGTACATATAATGTAACTGATTTTTCCATTATCACCTTATTTCTCTTATAATTACTTTGCCTAATATAATTTTGTTCAGCTATCGCTCGCATTGTTATAATGCGACATTCGGTGATATCGTGAATACATTAAGATGAGAGTCCGTCGGAATTAGTCCCTGTATCTATACAATCGGTGGCTCTCTATGGGATAATAATCCGAGCCAAAAAGCCAATTATCCTGAATATTTGATCAACCTAATGACAATTGCCAAAGTGGGCACTTCCCCACAATCAAAGCCGCCAGCCCTCACTCAATATCCAAAGATGCTATAGCCATTGAGAATAGCTTTCCTATACTGGCCTACCTCGGGATATCAGATTGCAAGAGATACATAAGAACATGTTCAATCTGTACCCTGTCCACAAACATGACTTCTTGAATTAAGGGCACCACCACCTTTAAAGCAAGCCCGATACCCAGATTGTTATGAACGAAACGGTGTACACCACCATAATTAAGTTGAGAATAGCTTTCCTATACTGTACTGCTCCGGGATATCAGATTGCCAGGGATACATAAGAACACGGTGTTCAATCTGTACCATGACCACAAACTTAACTTCTGAATCCGCGCAAAAGGATACCGGTCGCTGATCTGCTAACGCGCTTGCGGGGTCAAATAAAAATGTCTCTTCTTCCGGTGGCAACTAGTCTTCTTTCCAGTCGCTGCATAAAACTTGATTACTTTAACTTTAACAAATCTTCCTATGTACCACCAGTGATCTCGACAAGTGGCTCGGAAACCTCGCCTTGGACTCCGAGTCGGCGGATTATAATTATTAATTATGCGGGCATGCACGGGAAAAAAACAGTGTTTATACTTACCGCTATATTCTCATCAAAGCGTAGCTGAGCATCTAAGCAGCTTCTTCGCGTTCGGTCAGGATTCACACCACTAAATAAATAATGGAACAGTCGAAGAAAGGCCTGTAGAATTGGTTGGGATGACACTCCTCTAAGAAAAATATATAAAAATGCTTCAAAAATAGTGTTGTTGGCCAAACTTTTGATCGGATGATTATTAAATGAAGATTATCAAACAATATCAGTGCAAATTTTCTTCTTTGACCAATTTTTTATGATTTTATAGTCATTTTAGAGACTTTAAATAATTGATTAGAATTGCTTAGACCTAGGCTAGGCCTGGGCAATCTACAGACATGCGTATCTTCGACGGTGCATATCTCGAAAACTTTGCCTTGACCTTATATTTTTTGTTTGTTTACAGGAAAGCCAAGACTATGATCTTCACACAGAATGCAAAGTTGAAGCAACCAGTTGCTTTATACACCTATCAGTTGTAAGACGCACTATACAACCTCCGGGAGAGGTGCGTCATGGGTGTGTCGTTTACCACCACATTCTTGACGGTGGGTACGTCAGTGGCAGCCTTTGGTCCGTCAAAAAATTGACGAAGGGTGCGTCAAGGTCCGTCACTTTACATGGGTGCGTCACAGTGTACATCTTTTTACGAACAACAAAATACGACCTTTACATATGCTATACTATACCACCAACCAGGCTCTACCTAAATACCGCAAACATCACTTTTCCGATATTTTATACAGCATGTTACACTTGCGAGAACCCAATTTTCTACTTACCTCCCGTTTATTGTAAATAGGCCTACATGTATAGCAAGGGATGAAGGATGCCCCCCAGAATCCACCAATGGTGCGTCCAAAAATTGACTGAGGGTGCGTATTTGGATGACAAAGGTCCGTCGTTTTATTGACACATGGTGCGTCATGGTACATGAGAAGTTGACGCACCTCGGTAAAGTGACGCACCACTCCCGGGGTCGTATAGTGCGTCTTACAAGTGATAGGTGTATTATAAGCGAGAAAATGGCGTATAATTATGATCCATTTTACACAGTAAGCATAGGGGATTTTATTAGTGGTGTACCCTTCAGTTAGATTATCCTTTGAGTATTCCCTTGAACAAAGCCAAAACAGATAGAAATCTCTCAAAAAAAGGAGTATTTTTTGAATCCCTTATCTTTCGTATATTTTGTTATTATGTTCAAAGTGCCTCGCATCTCTGGGAAACTGATGTGGTCATCTTTCCAACGATACCAATGTCAATGTAACACTTCATTGAACGGGCGACAGATTTGCTGAATGGGTTTTTCTACGCACGAAATAGTGGTGAATTTGGCACATTTTGAATGATACCTTTCAATATTTTCAAGTGGCTGAGCACTGACACAAGTGATATCGAAAAATTGGTGATTGCGGATAATTACGATAATTGCATAGTTACGATTTTAGTTTTGCACATTACACAACGAAACTTTAAATTCTTTGAAAACATCATATATACAAATTCCAAAATAAAGCAATACTCATCTAAAACACTCCGTCCCTTCCCACTTTTTTTTTTTTTGTATATAAAGCGCAAATGTGAACAATAGCCCAACAGACATTAACAAGGTTAACAGTTATTAAGATCGAATAAAAAAATACGAATTTTTAAATTCGTGCGGCGGATTCATGGAGGCCGCCATTTTTAAAATTACTTCATTAAAGTTGCTGCTAATAATGGCTTTTCTTGAATGGAGTGCCCAGTTTATCATTAAATAAACTAAATTTGACTTAAACTCGATTCCAGATGATATTTTGTGCGTTCAATTGACCCCGAAAAACAAATGACGTCATTTTTAATGACAAAACCACCTCTTACACGAACGAATTTGTTCCATTTTGTTGGTTTAAAATCACTTTTTACTCCTTTTCCCGTTTATAGATTTTCCTTGTCGTCGGTGAAAAGTTAGTAAATACATTTAACTATCGGATTCACAAGTTTAAACATACCCCCGAATTAATGAAATTACCCCGCAACCAAAAAACTTTAATTGCTATATTCTTAACTGTGTACACCCGGGACACTAATATACTTTTAGAACAAAATGGCGGCCCCCATAGTCGGACACGAATTTAAAAATTCGCATATTTTAGTTCGATCTTACTGACAGGTTAATGACCAGAGTGATTAAAAATCAAACTGGTAACTCTCGAAAGAGAGCTCTGAAAGGCCAATCAATTGGTTCACTGCAACTCAGAAAATATGCATAAAACAAGACACACAAATGGGCAGAGGTTAAAAATGCCAATGAAAGTGACATAAAAAATATAAATTATAAAAAAATAATAATATCTGGAGGTCTGATGGGCATCAAGAGAACCTACACAACAAACTTGGGAACTAAATCTACCAGGAGCTGCCTGTTGTCACCTGTTGGGGCATGACCGTATCACCAGCCCAGCTGGCTACATGCTTTACAGACCACCATCTCCCCAACCAAGCATTAACCTACACTTAACCCATGACCACCATGCTATTATATATGTATCAGTCGGATGTTGAAAGGACTTGAATGAAGGGTGTCATGAAAGAGTGTGAAGGCTATGACAAGTTAAGAGTTTGTGAGAAGATGACCGTGCACACGGCACTTGAAAGCCTGGATTCCAGCTGCTGAAAAAAAACTTTAACCACACAATCACACATATTTAATTGGTAACGTCTCGTATATGTATCCAAGCCTCTCCCAGGCTATGAATGAAAGGTGGTGTTGACTGAGGCTATAAGCATATACTGCAGCACGCTTAGGCCAAAAAAAATTGTTTGCTTGCCCACTTATTTATTTTGTTTTTGCTAGTGGTTGTTCTGGCCCTGTCCTAATTCTGATGTCAGATAGTTTGGCTGACCCATACTTGACCTAGAGCATAGCACTGGGAACATATAACTTAAACTTACATGGACATGGTATGGGGTTTCATGAGGGGTCACATGGGCTCAATCAAGGTCATATACATGACTTTAAGGGGGAAATGTAGAAAAACAAACTGTATACGGTCGGTCGAGGGCAAGCAAACAAAACATTTGTGTGGCCTCATCAGCTTCAGCCAACATTTCAACGAGCTGGCTAAACACATTTCAAAAAGGAAGCAAAAACCTAGAGGTTTTATAGCGTCAAATTCGCTAACCTAGAGGTTAAACTCTTGGTTAACGGCCGTGTGAATCGTGTCATTGTTAACTAACCCCGAGTATAAAGCTAGAATGTTAACCTTAAAAGATCGGTTTAAACCCCTAAGCACTAGCCGAGAGCTAGCCGGGAGGGTGTGTGCCGTGTGAATCCATCCGTATTGTTAACAGCTGGTGAGATTTATTGACCTGTGACCCAGGTGTTCCCGCAAAATGAAAATGTATTTCCGGGTCACGCACATGTAAACAGCAATGGCGAGGAAGAAAATGCCAAGAAAGGTCCGTAAATTGGACGGAAGAGGAGACAAGAACGCTAGTGAAAATATGGCGAGACCCATCCATATCTTCAGGAGTAGAGCCCGGAGCTAGAGCTCGGGTCTACGAAAAAGAAAAGTGTGTACGATATCATGCAAGATCAGCTTCATGAAGCTGGTTTTGCGGCGCGATCCGTTTTACAAATACGTAACAAATTAAACCAACTGAACATGCATTGGGCCTAGAGTTAGTTGGTTAATAATGTAGATAAAGACTAATTGAAATACCAATGTAGTGGGACCCCGGGGTTCAGTGAACATACCAAGCGGGTACACATGCGCGTCCAAGCACCTCTAAATGGCGTAAACCAGAACACTATTTTGATACCCATAAATGGCGTATCACATACAAACCCTACCCTAAACGGCGTTACCAACACTCAATTATATCATCCCCTAAATGGCGTAATAAGTAATGCTCAAAATAATGTTAATACATAATCATGTGACATTCATACAGATATGCATGTGATATGCATGATGTAGAATGCATGCAAAATAAATTCCACACTTGTGACAATGCATAAAATTGGCAAGTATATCAATTTTGCATGCATACTAACATTAACAATTATATTATTTTTCACATTACTGTACGGGCTAGTCCTGGGGGCTACTGTACCCCATATTGTACATTATAAAGAAAGGTGCAGTATTCATATGTATTTGTCTTGTTCTACGGTTTCACAATAAATAAATCATCCAAAAGATAACATATAAGGTCAACATACAATGTAATGTGCTTACACGGAGAAAGCATTTAGAAAGCATTTACATAATTGTGTTCTATATAAATACGGCCGGCAAATACGGCCGGCAAATACGGAGGGTGGTTGAGCACTCCCAAAAGGTAACAATGCAACACGTAACGACAATAAACAGTTCCAAGTTTGTTCCTTGAGCCTTACTTAATCGTTTAATCACAGTCAGTAGGGAGGTCACGCTGCATGTCATATTTTGTTATACGCAAGAAAACAATGGAGTATCAGTGACTGCAATATTGGCTAGATATAGCTTCGGAAAATGGTCTATTTGGGCATCTCAAAAACTGAGAAACGTGCTAAAAATCAGGTAGAATTTTAGAGGAGGGTCAATAACATCTGCAGATCGGTAAAATGTATAGTATTAAACACGTTTTGTGACCAAATTTATGTCGTACAATGTTGGAAAATTCACGTTTTGAAAATCTGTGGTCTTCGGAATTACAGGAATCCTAACTCATTCTAAACCTCACCAAATCATGAAATGAACCCTCGTCGACAAAAAATTCCGTTTACGTACTGCTCTATCTGCTTGGAGATAGCGAAGACCACGGAAACTTCATAGCTTTATTCCACGGAATGAAATCCGCCATTAGGCGCCATAGACATTACATGGCGAACATCGTACAGATTTGCACTGCAGTCCTCTGTGTAGGGAGTTTTGACAATAGCAAGGTCGTTCGACTATTGTGTTTGTGCATGTTTGTGACTACTGACCCCGTTTAACAATCTTCATAGCTTTTATATAGGGCTTGGGTGACCTAACTATTGACTGATCACCTACGGATAATCATACCGCAAGTGGCTATTTATCAACAACAAAGCTACTTCTAGAAACACTGAATCCAATCGATCTGAAACACTTTACTTTAGAGACGATAGAGGGCGTAGACACTGAACATGGACAGTCGGACATTACATACAACAATT
The DNA here is from genome assembly GCA_035610835.1 of Ophiura sarsii. Taxonomy (NCBI): domain Eukaryota; kingdom Metazoa; phylum Echinodermata; class Ophiuroidea; order Amphilepidida; family Ophiuridae; genus Ophiura; species Ophiura sarsii. The sequence goes on along the minus strand of CM069449.1, from coordinate 43,504,723 downwards.
GGTACCCATAAACGTCGATACCTCGATGCTGTAATGGATACCCTAAAGTGCGATGCCCCCTAAAAAGTACCCCTTTTTCAGATAGACGTCGACGACGTCGTGTGGTGAAATCTGGACCCTTTTCGACGTGTTTTTTTAGGACGAGAATGCGTACCCGCTTGGTATGTTCACTGACCCCCACCCCGGGTGTGTGACTAGTGAGAAAAGTGAGAAAGAACTAGTGAGAAAGAACCTTGTTTCTCAGACCTAATAAAGAAATGATGGGATTATTTATTATTTATTTATTAAATTGTTGATAATGCTGTTGAATTTTTTATTATTTTTGTGATGTAATTGTGTTGTTGTTGTTGTAATGAAATTACATGACATGCAAATGATTCTACTAGTAGTTTTGAATGTGTTCAAACCTTTTTTCATTGCTGTTCATAAACAAATAACATAAAGAGTAATGTTACTTTTGTTACATGACTTATATAATCTTAAAATAGTACAGGCACACTTCTATTATATTCCAATGGAGCAATACACAATTCCCGGGGGGCACTCAACTTTTTGGGGGGTAGGGGTGTGCCGCCCAGGGTCTCAAAAGGGGGGGCTACAGAACTGAACTGAGTGGATTTTATGACGAAAAATAGGGTCCTATAAACTGATTATTTTTAAAAAGTAGGTCTTGAGAACTGGCCTATAGTTCAATTTTGATTAGCAAGAACGCACATTTTCGGGGTTTTTTTGTTTTGGGGCTTTGGAACGCAAAATTTCGCGATTTTTGAATTTTCAATAAAATGGGGGTCTTAAGAACTGATGCAGGCTCAAAGGGGGGTCATAAGAGCTAGCAGCAGAGGGTGAAAAGGGGGTCTTCAGCGCGGCACATACCTATACCCTTTTCCAATGTCAGTGCCCCCCCCCCCCCCCCGGACACAATTCAGTCAATTTATTAGATATGTCGGCAGCTGCAATTAAGCTGCCTCCGATGGACACCGGATTGCGATTTTTTGTTTCGTAACCAAACCAGCTAATCTTTTGTTTATAGATCCAATTACTTGTTGCAATAATGCAATCATGCAAATAACTTGGACTTACACATTCAATACAACCTGGTGAATGACCTTAAAATTAGTATAACCATAATACTTGAAATATTGTCAAAATACTGAGCATTCTAGCCAAGAGTTAGGTTAAGAGAGTTTAGTGTTTTACCTCAACATGGGCGCTAATCCCAAACACGGAAGGTCTCTATTCCATGATCGTTACAGTGTTATTGTTTTACGAGTGTTTATTGTTATTAGTATTCATAACTAAAGCATGCATAATACATTTGATTATAGCCTAGTATTATTTGTTGTCGTGGGATTGCAACATGTGCCTTCTTAGTAAATGCATTTGAAAGCAATCAAAGTAATTAAATATAATGACCATAAGTGTTAAGTATTGCTAATACCTTCTCAGTTTAGTGTCTGGCAATGTTGTCCTCTCTGCTTCTAGTATATTTTGCTCGATATATTTCTGATTCCTTTCCTCCAGGCCAACTCTCAGTGACTCCTCCTCCCCAGTACCGTACTGTAAATATCAGAGCCAAATTAGAACTGGAATCGGCCACTCGCGGAAATATAATACTATTACATGAGCGGCGTAAGCCGCCTCACGGCTTCGCCGTTTGAAATCAGTGTACTATAAAGGCCGTGAGTGACCGATTCCAGTTCTAAGCCAAATAAGATATATATATCTGCTCAAAACAAAGTTCGGAAATTTGTTTTCAATCGCCAATTTTTCAAATATTTCGTTTACAAAATCATATTGTGTTTCATATCAATGGAAAGCTGATGTGTTCCGCCTTCCAGTGATACCTCGTTTGTAGCAATCGCTTATGTCAGTGATTAGCCAACTGCTTGTAAATATGGGAGGGTCTCATTCAAAATGTGCCAAATTCACCACTATTTCGTGCCCAAAAGAACAACTGCTGTTGTTCAAGTACCGTGTCAAACGAATGTTTAAAATACCCAAAACTTGTTTAAGCCGGGTACTTTAAGAACCCTCGTTAAAACTGTTAAACAACATTTTTGCTGTGTTGTAGAGAGATGCTCTTTTGACTTCTGAGGACAAAATAGTGATGACTTATGAATATTCAGGTTGAGATCGCCCCATATTCACAAATACGTGGCTGAGCTCTGGCACATGTTCATATTGTGTTGCAAACCAATTAAAAGCTGGTGGGATCATCTTTCCGGTGATACCAACTTTATAGCAACTACTTGTTTCAGACCTCAACCACGTGCTTGGGAATATGATTTCAAAATCAGTGATCAGTTGTTTCGGTTATCAAAAACTTCCATGACCCAATGGTATTTGGGGAGCTGCATTGAAAAATGGTGGATGTTACAATCTAAGTGCGGATAGGTTTGCGCTAGAAATTGGCTGCACCCTAGTTGATGCGACCTGATTCTGATGATTCACCAGCAGCAAAAAATTACAGCGCTTTGAGCAAATGAGCAATTTGGATAAGGCGCTTTATAAAATACAGATTATTATTATATTATTATTATATTATATGGAGAGGTCTCAATCTGAATGCCAAAATCATCACTTTATTGACCTCAAATGTCAATAGAGCATCTCTCTACAACATAGCAAAAATGTTGTTTAACAGTTTTAAACAACCGTGGTTCTTCAAGTACCCTGCTTAAACAAGTTTTTCGTATTTAAAAATGCCGGGGTGTGGCTGAGCCTGAAGCAAGTAGGCCTATTAGTAAAAACAAGGCTTTAGCACAAGCGTTAGTGTCAAGGAGTTTGGAAAGAGAGAAGGAAAAATGATAAAAGGACAGAGAAAGATTTTGAATCCATGATCGGAGTGAAACATTGTAAGGAGTATCAAAAAGACTTACTTTTTAATATAATATCCATTATAAGCTCATTTAATTATTTCAGTTGCGTTCGGGTCTAAGGCCCCGCTGTTAGGCCTACGGTTTGGTGACATGCCATAATATGAGACAAAATAAGTTCCAAGGTAACCAGAAGTAGGCCTATACGGCCAAACAAGTCATGTTTCTAAAAAATATTCCTAAAATGTCATAGTTAAATTGAATAATATAAAATTCTGGAACATTCCAAATGAAATTCGGACTGAACAAAGAACAGAGATCTTCCCATTTCGATCGCTAAATGGCCCATCATTCATATTTTTGAATCAATGAAACATCCGAATGTTCTAGACTGAAAGCAAAGGTGAAAGTGATGGGATTATGGTGGGAGAGGATGCTCTATATTTCTGCCCCTCGGACCCACACCCCAACAAAAAATAGGGTAACATCGGTTTGGTTTTAATCACGAAGTTATGAGATGTAAACAATAGGCCTGATTAATTAAATGTGTGGTTGCACCTTTGATATCCTTGTACTTTTGTGTCCTCTCAATGAAAAAAGTTTCAATCTAGGTATAGGTGACAAGGCAATTCATACACTGCAAAAAGTGCAGAACACATGACGCGTTCAGAACATGTTCACGGTGTGTTCTCCAGGTGTTCCAGCACATGTTCAAAATGTAACAGATTTAGAACATGTTCTGAACGTGTTCTTGATATGTTCTGAACGTGTTCAGAACACATCAGAACATGTTCAGAACATGTTCAGAACAGGGGTAGCACTAGTTCTAAAATATGAGGAGTCCCATTACATTTTTCAGGACCCTTTAAGGACTGCAAAAACTAAATTTAAGGGGTCCCCCAGAAATATAAGGGGTCCTGAAGTTTGAGCCTTTAAAAATGGTCAAAAACAAATTTAGAGAAATTAGAGGTTCAGTTCAGCGCAGAGAGCTGGAAATTACTGCAGCCTTTTTGTTTAAGGAACGCATTTCCCCGTTTGATTTGAATCCCCTCGACGCTGCCTCGGTGCAAGATGTGCACCACATCTTCTCCCCATCTAACTCTAACCATGGACTTATTTTCTTATAAGTCCATGCTCTAACCATTTAAATCGGTTCTTCCATCTAGGCGTGTATTCTCTTATTTTCTTAGATGGAGCCATTGTTTGACCTCGAATGGTCTCTGGGGTCATGGATAAAGGTGTACAGCAGCAACGATGCATATACGAAAATCGATTTAACGGCATGCGTGTTTCGCTGTTATTCAGTAGGCTGATACATTGTAGCTTACACATTGTTCACGCTCGGTCTTGTACAGAGATCGTTGAATTTGAACTGTAAGAACGTGTAACTCATACCTATGTTGTGTCCATGTTATAATCAGTAGAAGATACTTAAAGAATGTTTTGGAAATTGCTTGAAACTTTTGCGGAAGCAATTCGGAAGCAATTTAATGTGTTTAAAAACTTTTAAAAATACAGGATTTGCATTGTATTTATCTTTTACGGACATTAACAAATTTACAATGTAGGAGATTGACAATTTTCAGAATGTCTTAAGGTTTCTACGTCCATACATCGTCAGATTTAGGGGTCCCTTCATTTTCGATTGGGACCCGTTAGTGAAGTTCAATATGTAAACTTACGCGTCCCACAAGAGAATGAGGGGTCCTAGGACGTGAGGACGCGCAATAACGCGACCCTTGGTTCAGAACATGTTCTATATCTGTTACATTTGAACACGTTCTGCAGTTTTTGCAGTGTAGGGATAGCCAATAAATAATAAAACCATATGTAGTAATGGAAATACCCACATGACTGTATATATAGGCCTATACTAGAGCTAATTGTTAATAATGACCGTGTTTTCACCGTTATCATTGTTATCTTCAGTAGATAGCAAACTACTTTTATATATAAGAGATCCAACCGAAATGCTTAATAGAGCTTTTGTTATAACACTGAACAATCACTATTTAATAATTATCTTTGGTAGATAGCAAACCAATTTTAAAAGGATCCAAGTCCATTCTAACTCATCATTTAACTACTGTGAAATGTGATCCATTACCCGCCAGTGGCGTATCTGATGAGATCGCTTGTCAGAGGGGGAAATGGTATCTTCCCGGTAGGCTTTAACTTTACAGGCTGAGGATTGCCGCCGCCGAGTCCGACATTTGAAAACGGGGAGGGTGGGGGGTGTTCTCAAAATCCACCCCATCCGACTCAAATTGGGGCCCTTGCTCCCCCAACCCACTGTATTTACAGAAAATAAAACCTTTTAGCCCGGTAGTTTGAGCTGTTCTACCCGGTCAAATCCGTCGAGGGAGGGGGGGGGGGGGGACACTCTGCTGATACGCTACTGTTACTCGTTCGCTTGCCAGTTTACCCATAGACAATTCCTATAGTCATTTTACAAACCGTTATTTTTATTTTCCTGCTTCATTAAACATTAGACCTATCGGACATATATTTCAGTTTCTTTTTCAGTGGCGCTGGCATAACGAGGATCAAGTTCAGGTGGCATGTTGTGGCCTTTTGCTATGATGAAATTACAATTCGTGACGTGACTCATATTAATCATGTTAATCAGAAGCTTACCCGATTCCGTCTCTTTTAATATCTGAAGTAGAAAAAACATGTAGGCCTAGGCCTACCAAACGACAGGTCTTAAATTAAATCTTCATCCCCATTTCTCGCTTTCTCTCTAATGTTTCAAATTTTTCTCTCTCCTTTACTCCTTTATCTAGGATAGGTGTTGATTTTTACACCCAGACTACTCACTAATCCCGCCACGGTGCATTTTAAAATGATCACATTGATAAAGACTCGACTACACTGGGCCTATATTAATGATAAACTCTGATGATTAGCCGCAGAGTGTTGCGCACAGAAATTAATACACGAGCGTCTAATCTTTGTCAACCGGTTCAACGCGCACGCGTCACCATTTATTTTGCCAACTCAAAACATTCCACGTGCGTCGGTGCCGGGGTCGATGCTCATTGTCGATTACCGCACGCGCTTTCATGCGTTACGCTTCCCGGAAATTGTGAACGCACTTCGAATGCGCATGAAATGGTATGGCTTCTTTTTCACACTCGACATCATGAAAAAGGTGTTTTTTAACACACATTTGAGGTTATTTTGATACCAAGAACAGAACGGTTTGTAATGAGACTTTGCACGAAGTTGGGGATTTATATGCTTCCCACAATATCTAAAGAACAGGATTTGAAATACGTGTATTTCCCCGTAAACCATGATCAAACGGCGGTATTGTCACTTTTCACATTCATCGGTTGATTTCTTTATGTTCATTTTTGAGTAAAAATACGATTTACAGACACGATAACTCAATATAAACTGCATCTGATGGACAGCAAGTAAGTTTAACGCAACAACCATGATCTTCGCCAGGTTCCATTTATTTTTTTTTAGGCCTATTTTCCGATTTTTCGGATCATTTTGTGGAAATTCACGTTTGTTGTATTTAAAAATCCCATTTTGTTGCCTTATTTGGTCAATAAATAAAAAAAAATCTCAGATATCAAAAAACAAACAAAAATGGAACCCGGGTAATTTCTTAAGATTACAAAAATCGTAAAAGGACAGATTTTCAGAAAATATTTTGTTGGTTACCTTGTCCGAATTGAAGACTGGTCAAAATTCTCGTTTTTATGATTTTCTCCAAAATGGTTCTTTTTAGAGCAATTTCATGTTCATGGTTAGATTTATTGAACCCTTTCCTTCAAAAAAATGTATACTTGTATATGGAATATATGAATAATGACGTAGTTACGGCAGTTTTACGGAAGCTATTTCTGACACTTGACAGCCCCCTTAAGCAGGGTATTTAAACAACTAGCGTTGTTTAAAAGTCTTAAACAGTGTTTTACAGTGTAGCTCTTGAAGAGTTGTTCTTTTGAACACGAAATAGTGGTGAATTTGGTACATTTTGAACACATTCACAAGCAGATGGCTAAGCACTGAATCTAGCATTTGCTACGAATTAGGTGTTGTTGGAAAGATGAACACATCAGCTTTTCATTGATATGAATTTGACTATATCACGAAATATTTGAAAATTTGTCGATTGAAATCAAATTTCCGAACTTTTTTTGAGCAGTTTATATTGTACAATTAGATTGTTTTCAACACAGTATTAAAATAAAAGAAAACACAGTTACATCAAACAAACATGTTTTCGCAATGTTTTAAACAGTGTTTTACAGTGTAGCTCTTGAAGAGTTGTTCTTTTGAACACGAAATAGTGGTGAATTTGGTACATTTTGAACACATTCACAATGGCTAAGCACTGAATCTAGCAATTGCTATGAATGAGGTGTTGTTGGAAAGATGAACACATCAGCTTTTCATTGATATGAATTTGACTATATCACGAAATATTTGAAAATTTGTCGATTGAAATCAAATTCCCGCACTTTTTTAAGCAGTTTATATTGTACAATTAGATTGTTTTCAACACAGTATTGAAATAAAAGAAAACACAGTTTCAACAAACACACATATTTTCGCACGGATGCTCTTCAGAATGTTTTGAATGATAAAGAAAAAAGTTTCTGAATAAAAAATGTGAATAAAATGACAACTTAAAAACTTGAAATCTTATCCTGTTGAAACTGTTTTTACGAAGACACGTCCATCAGAATTAATCATGTTAATCCCATCGTTGTGGGGGTTTTTTTATGAAAGTGCGGTTTTACAGTTCGGGAAACTTTTCATCCGTGATTAGGTACCAAAATAATTGTACAAGTTTTCTCAATCGAAATATTTGCTTTGAGTTATACTGCGAAATGTTTTAACGGGGGATAAAAAGGGAACTTGTGAGTGCTAACAGACTCTTCATTTCTCTGAGATTTTGTGATGTCAACTTACTACAATAAGCCCGATGGTCTTATCGTTGGGTCCTGTATCGTTGGGTCCTGTAAAACGTCCGAATTCTTTCCAGAAGTCTGTAACCTTTTTCCCGGTCTCAATATGCTTTTTGATAAAATCGTTTTTTTCGCCAGGAGATAGAAACCAACCTTCATAAAAATAAATACTTCTATACATAAATATGCATATTGCTGTTATTGTTTTGTTGGTGATGTTGTGGATTTTTTGGGGTGTGGGGTGTGGGGGTGGGGGTGTAGTTGCTATTGTAGAAGCTGCTGTTGTTTTGTTGCTGTTTTGGGTATCCTTTAATTATTGTTTTGTTGTTATTTGCGTTGTTCTGCAGTTGCTTTGGTAGTGGTAGTGGTGGTGGTGGTGGTGGTGGTGGTGGTGGTGGTGGTGGTGGTGGTGGTGGTGGTGGTGGTGGTGGTGGTGGTGGTGGTGGTGGTGGTGGTGGTGGTGGTGGTGGTGGTGGTGGTGGTGGTGGTGGTGGTGGTGGTGGTGGTGGTGGTGGTGGTGGTGGTGGTGGTGGTGGTGGTGGTGGTGGTGGTGGTGGTGGTGGTGGTGGTGGTGGTGGTGGTGGTGGTGGTGGTGGTGGTGGTGGTGGTGGTGGTGGTGGTGGTGGTGGTGGTGGTGGTGGTGGTGGTGGTGGTGGTGGTGGTGGTGGTGGTGGTGGTGGTGGTGGTGGTGGTGGTGGTGGTGGTGGTGGTGGTGGTGGTGGTGGTGGTGGTGGTGGTGGTGGTGGTGGTGGTGGTGGTGGTGGTGGTGGTGGTGGTGGTGGTGGTGGTGGTGGTGGTGGTGGTGGTGGTGGTGGTGGTGGTGGTGGTGGTGGTGGTGGTGGTGGTGGTGGTGGTGGTGGTGGTGGTGGTGGTGGTGGTGGTGGTGGTGGTGGTGGTGGTGGTGGTGGTGGTGGTGGTGGTGGTGGTGGTGGTGGTGGTGGTGGTGGTGGTGGTGGTGGTGGTGGTGGTGGTGGTGGTGGTGGTGGTGGTGGTGGTGGTGGTGGTGGTGGTGGTGGTGGTGGTGGTGGTGGTGGTGGTGGTGGTGGTGGTGGTGGTGGTGGTGGTGGTGGTGGTGGTGGTGGTGGTGGTGGTGGTGGTGGTGGTGGTGGTGGTGGTGGTGGTGGTGGTGGTGGTGGTGGTGGTGGTGGTGGTGGTGGTGGTGGTGGTGGTGGTGGTGGTGGTGGTGGTGGTGGTATTGTTGTTGGTTTTGGTGGTGTTGGTGTTGGTCGTGTTATTGAGGTTGGTATTGGTGTTGGTGCTGGTGTTGGTGTTAGTTGTGTTGGTCGTGATGCTGGTGGTGTTAGTGATGGTGGTGTTGGTGTTGTTGTTGGTGGTGTTGGTATTGATTGTGTTGGTCGTGTTGTTGGTGGTGTTGGTGGGTGTTTTGTTGGTGTTGGTTGTGGTGGTGTTGGTTGTGGTGTTGGTCGTGATATTGTTGTTTGTGGTAGTGTTCGTGTTGGTAGTGTAGGTCGTGTTGTTGGGGAGGGTTTGTTGGTGGTAGTGGTGGGGTTGGGGTGGTGATGGTTGTGATAAATGTGATAAAAGTTATAGCGGATACTTACCATCGAAACAGTGTATAGGGTAGTTGTAGATAACGCCACCATCTACAAATACCTGTTGATCCCAAACAGCATCCGTTTCAACAGTAGGGCGAAGAAAACCTATTAAATAATCAAACATACAGTAAAGTGCGCAACATGTCCACGGGAACTCTCCGTAGTGCTCACAAAATAACTGTTCCTAAACACATACCCTGCGTTACGCTCGAAGCTCAATTCCATACATGGTCAAACTCTTAAATCATACATTATAGTTCTGTTTCCAATCGGGGGTAGGTTGTTGTGTTATGCATGCTTAGTTATTTCTATGAATATATATTGTTTCTATTGTTCTATATATTACATATTGTAAATATTGTTGTAATTCAGCATTTTGCTGCGATAATGATATGTTTATTAAACCTTGAATTGAAATTGAAATTGAATTGAAAGACTCGCCCCTTAACTCACTCATGTTAAGTAATGCTGCTCCGGAAGTGAAGAAGTGAAGTCATTAAAGGAGCATCAAGAGATTGCCAAGACAATCTCTCTTTTAGAATACATTAATTGTTTCAATAGAATGATAGATAAGGTACACACATGTAGGAACCCTGAAATGTAATAATTTGTAATAACAGAGTTGAATAATGGCTGCTAGATTAGAAATTTGGATGAAGCAATATATGTGGCGAGTGGTGCCGATAGTTTCGATGTGATCTACATTGAAATAACCAAATCGTGAATTTTTACATGATAAACGGCGAATTAAGGTAAATGCCCAGATGGTAGTTTTCGACGGATGTTTTAAACAGTGTTTTACAGTGTAGCTCTTGAAGACGAAATAGTGGTGAATTTGGTACATTTTGAACACATTCACAATGGCTAAGCACTGAATCTAGCAATTGCTATGAATGAGGTGTTGTTGGAAAGATGAACACATCGGCTTTTCATCGATGTGAAACAAAATTTGACTATATCACGAAATACTTGACAATTTGTCGATTGAAATCAAATTTCCGAACTTTTTTGAGCAGTTTATATTGTACAATTAGATTATTTTCAACACAGTATTAAAATAAAAGAAAACACAGTTTCATCAAACAAACATGTTTTCGGACAGGATGTTTTAAACAGTGTTTTACAGTGTAGCTCTTGAAGAGTTGTTCTTTTGAACACGAAATAGTGGTGAATTTGGTACATTTTGAACACATTCACAATGGCTAAGCACTGAATCTAGCAATTGCTATGAATGAGGTGTTGTTGGAAAGATGAACACATCGGCTTTTCATCGATGTGAAACAAAATTTGACTATATCACGAAATATTTGACAATTTGTCGATTGAAATCAAATTTCCGAACTTTTTTGAGCAGTTTATATTGTACAATTAGATTATTTTCAACACAGTATTGAAATAAAAGAAAACACAGTTTCATCAAACAAACATGTTTTCGCACGAATGTTTTAGACATTGTTTTACAGTGTAGCTCTTGAAGAGTTGTTCTTTTCAAAATTTGACTATATCACGAAATATTTGACAATTTATCGATTGAAAGCAAATATCCGAACTTTTTTGAGCAGTTTATATTGTACAATTAGATTGTTTTCAACACAGAATTAAGGTAAATGCCCAGATGGTAGTTAGTATTTATGCCCAAAATACGCAACTTTCCCCAGCTATATTGTGGAAAGCTCAGTATTCGCCGGCGTTTCCATTCATCTGTTCATACACACAGCTTTCCCCGGTAAAGCTGGGGAAAGCTGTGAGAGAGTATATGAAAACGACGCCTAAGTATTACCAGAAAAGGTGACCTTTCCTGGTATTACCTACATGTAGGGTAAAAAAACCTGATTGTCAGGAAAATTGAGGGCTTTAATTAAACACGTTAGAATTGAATAAACGTGGCCAAGTCACATATCATTTTAAATCTTACCAAATCTAGATTCAAAAGTAACGTATCTTTGTGCCCTCTATTTTAGAACATTGTAATTTTAATTTGATGAAATGTTGTGCAATTTAGAAAAAACGCTGTACTTTATAATTTCATATCAATGAAAAAATTGTGTTAATTTCCAATCCCTTACAATGTTAGAGCCTCGAATTGTTCAGATTAGATTTTTGTAATCTCATGAATATTCATCAAGAATAATTATATTTTAATATATTAATATAGCTCACCTGGGATTGACATGGACATAATCACCGCTTCTCTAATTGGTCGGTCTGGAGTGGTTTTGACGTGATAGTACACACATTCCTTTCGCATCAACTCAGTAGAAGTGACAACTAATTCTTTGCCAGTCTTTTTATAAAGCTAAAATGAATTGTTAAAATAATAGGATATTATTATAGTCTATGTATCCACCATGAGACAGTGACGTAACTGCGTATTCTACTAAGGGGCGATGTCCATTCTCTCAAGCGATTTTATATCGTTTTTACACCGACTTTACACCGATATTTGTTTCTATTGTTAAAAGCATCGGAAGTAACCAAAACTGTAATAGTCTAGTGTAGCATAGTGAATTCAGGTTGATATATTGAAAAACGCCCGGAAAAAACGTCGTCAACGATGTGCTCAAATCTCACCCATTACTAAGAGCTAGTGTCAATAACAGGACTCATGTCTAAGGATTTTTCAGTTGAAAAGCCTACCCATGGCTAAGGATGTCTCATGAAAAAACGACCAATTGGAGCGGCACGTCCCCGTATGCCTTACATCCTTACATTATGATTATATTTACTTATGTTATCCCTTTATATTTATTTCTTCTGTTTTTTCTTCCTTTTTTGGGGGGGGTTGAATTTGTTTTTTGTTGTTTTTGTTTTTGTTGTTTTTGTTTTTGTTTGTTTTATTATAAGGAGCTACATACGTAGTAGCAATAAAATTATAAGAAACATAACATGGATTTTAACATTATTCGATACGAAATCGGATACAGTAATTGGACAGGTACAATTGAATGTTTTCCTTGTCCTCCTCGTGACAGAAAAACCAAATCCTTTTTGTAATCTAAATTATATTCAATGCTACATGTATTGAATATTGATTTAGATAATGTGATGTGAATACTACAGTGCAACAGAGCATAAATTTCCAAATATTGAATTATAAATATAGTGCCTCCTGATTGTTGTACAACAATGAACATTTCAATCCTAAGTATGTGTATCATGTATAATTAAAACAGCTTTGTTTTAAAGTACTATTTCGTGTCCTTGTATGATTATCAGCATTGTTACATTTCTTATTAAACCTGATTTCAGATTGGCCAATACTTGATTATCCATACACGCTAATCCAACCAGCTACTGCCTACTTCCTTTCATGGCCTTGACTATTTAAACATTTCTTTTTTATTTAGACTTAGTGCAGGCCTTTAACACGATACCTGTTTGTACACCCATGCATGTCAGCACACGGTCACCTAAAGTAACATACACCATTATGACTGCACACTGGCGAATTGCATTTCAAATTTCATGTAGCGCGAATTTTAAACCACTGGTCCCTTTAGCATGGGCATGTCCTTGAATATTCCTTCCATTGTTTGCGTGCATGGCTGCACAAGTATTAATAGACTTTTGCCAAGTCTGTGTACAGTTGCATGAAATAGTGGTTACATGTGGTTTTTTCTCTTTTTAAATATACTAAATGTTTGGAGGACGATATTTTAAATACTAAAGGGATATTGAATTATCTGCTCAGACCATTCTTTTAAGCACATCTTTACCTTTAATTTGATACCATGCAAGTCTGGTTTGGATACACAGTATTACTTAATAATTTCAACGAGTTTGGTCATGAATTAAGCTTAATTAAGACAGATTTTGGGTTTTTGTTAAAAGTAAAGATAAATGTGAACTTTTTCTCAGACAGTATTGTTGGCAATGATAGGAACTTCATTTCCTGTTACTTTGGTGTTAATAGCATTTATAGTTTTTGCTGGAAATTCCAAAAAGCAAAATGCTAATGTATTTCTTTATAATATGCTAATCATAAGCAAATAAGGTCAAACCTGTTTTCTTCTCTATAACATTAAATCACCAAGCTGTATTCTATAATATGATATTGTCTCCTTGTCTTACATATGTTACTTTTTGAATTAGAGCGTAATTTCAATAACATGCACTTTTGGAAATTTATGCTCTGTTGCACTGTAGCAATAGAAGCCATCCATGAGTCGGTCATATTTGTAGGAACTAAAGTCTGTTCCCAAATTTGAAAAGACTAATACTACAGATCAACACGCATGTTGACGGATACTTGTTTAAATAACCCGCCAAATGTATAGGTCATTCTTTGAACAGTAGTAAGACTTGCATCAAATTGATCTGAACAACGAATACTACGGGAACAAGAACCTTTTGTTACGGACACACATGAGTGAAGTGGATTCTATTGAGGTAATTCCTTGATGTCTGACTGTGCAATCGATAGGGATTTACATAAGTTTCGTAAAAACGGTTGAGTCATGAATGCAACCTTTGAGTTGGGGGGGGGGGGGGGGGGTATACTAGGGTTTTTGTTAAATTGTACATTTATTAGACCGCGAATAGCTTTTAATGTTGTTCAAAAATTATGTATAGGCCGAACGAAAATAACTTAAGAATCGTTTCACAAAGTACGGGATTTGTTATTCGTTACAATTAAATCTAATAAATCATAGACTCATTTTACAGACAACAACACCGTGTTGAAAAATCCGTGTGTATTTAGGGGATAGTTGAATGAGAACTATATTTGGGTATAAAGCGCTGAGGATTTCAGGAAAATCGAAATAGCTCAGTTGGTAAAGATTAGGACTCTCAATCAGCAGGCCGTACGTTCGAATCTTTGTGGCGGTTTATATTCCTTGTGTTCTATACGTAGAGCGGTCGAGTCTGGGTAGAGGTCGGTTAGGGTTTTAAGTAGGCCGAAATATAATATTTATTATTGTTCTCTCATTATACGTCCGTTCGGGGTTTTCATTTATATTATATATATTGACATCATTTTAACGTTATTTATTTATTTTGTATTTACTTTCTTAATTGTTGATGTTTATTTAATTATTTATCAATCAATTAATTATAAATAGGTCTAAATACAGTTTATTTTATTGATATAATTATTAATTTATATATTATTTATTTACATTAATTACTTCATTTCTTCATATTTATTATTTATTAGGTCACGTTCAGAGTGTATGCAACATTCTTAAATAGTCTAAAAACGCAGAAAAATGACACTATTTAGGGGAGTAAGATTCATAATGCTATTTGATTACACACATTATGCCTAAACCAGAAAACAATAACACGTTGTATGTTTAATGGCTCCCATATTGTTTAGTATTCAATGATAACATTATCCATGCATGTACTGCTTACTCAAAAATCATCCACGGCACGACAATAGTCTTTAAAGGCCACTTCAAGGAGGATTATTCTTATGACGTTAACGAGTGGATTACGATAAGCCTAGCAATGAATAGGCGGCTACAAACATATCTCGTTTGAGTCGGGGTTTGAGTAGTGTCGCGATTAGCCTCCTCCTCTATCACCTGCCATGATAAAATCTCGCACTTGTACTAGAAACCCGATAGGTGTACAATGGGTCGCTCTTTACGTCACAACGGGGGTCGGGTGAACACTGGTCAGCATAATAACACAACCTTCCTCGCGCTTTCATCTGTCTGCTTCACTAATTGAGCCATCGACAGTACTACAATAGTTCTATTGTTAACGCCAGATAAGTAGCGGGGAAGTAAGGCAAACTATACTTTTTCGGAATCCTTGTGCTCAGCCGAACAATTTGGTGTGCTTCTTAGCCTAATTAAAGCCATTTGAATTTTTGGGTCCCTGTATGGCGGCCATTTTGGAATTTGAGCTATAAAAGAACGTTCCCGTCACTTTTGAGAGGTGCATGGGAGCTCATTTTCTTTAAAAATGGTTCTAGTTGACAAATTCACTAAGAAACTAAGGTATCAAGAAAATGGTCACGGAATCCAAGATAATGACTCTACTAAA